>CP106720.1:94457598-95068559 GCA_025503065.1 Gossypium bickii
TCTTTTTTGAAGTGCGATTGGGTCACTTTAGAAAACATTTTAGTCTACAAATTTTTAGAAAACAGGTTCGGGAGTCGGTTACGAACAAGAAAGGATTAGCACCCTCGCAACGCCCAAAATTGGTACCGTATTGATTGATTAATGTCCTTAATATCGAAATTAGAAAATATTTTAAAATATGAATCTTTAAAAATGTTTGGATAACTCGCATTGGATATCGAAACTCTCCTGTTCCGAAGAGATGAAACACCACATCCAGCACGATAAGACACGATGCTTCAAGCCCTCGATACCAAGATCATTTCATGATCTCCAAAAATTCATGTATTACAAATTGAGAAGGGTATTTCACTATTTGGCTAAACTAAAAACCGAAACCAAGCACGATTGGGCACGATTCCTTGAATTTCCAATCATGAAATATTGCCTTTTTTTGAGAAGCACGATAAAAGAATCTTTGAAGGATATTTAGTTGTTTGGACGAATAGAAAATCGAGACCCAGCACGATTGGGCACGAATCTCTCAAACTTCCAAACACGAAACACTGCCCTATTTTCAAAAACATGATCAAAATCTTTAAAGGATATTTAGTAGTCTAGACGAACGAAAAATCGAAACCCAACACGATTGGGCACGATTTTTCGGACTTCCAAACACGAAATATTACTTTTGTGAAAACTCTTTTTTATGAATTTTTAAAAAACAAAGATAAAAACATTGAAATGTAAAGACGGTGATAATATTAACATTAATAAAAAATAGTAGTAAAAGAAATAAATGTATACTGATAATAATAAAAATAGTAGATATAGAAATATGAGAAATATGATTTTAAAAAAATAGTAATAGTAAGATAATAATAATACATAGGAATATAATAATAGGAAAAATAATTAAAAATAAAAAAACTATAGAAATAATAATAATAAAATGATAGTAATAAAAATAACAGTATATTAATAATAACAAAGTAATAATAGTATTAGTAAGAATAATATAAAAATAATCAATTTGTAAATAAATTAAAAATGGGGATTAAACTGAATAAAAAACAGAAGCCTTGGGGCAGATTTAAAATAGAAGGGGAAGGATAGTGTAACATCCCGAATTAGGGCCTAGTCAGAATAGTGGTTTAAGACCATGAATCTAAAGTAGAAATAATTATTTTATGACTATTATGGGGTTTATGATATGTTCGTATTCATGTGTAAAAATTTCATGAAGAAATTTTAGGCGTAAAGTGTCCAATTTGACTTTTGGACTAAATTAAATAAGTTGCAAAATATGAGGTCTTAGAAGATTTAAGTATAAAATAGCTTGGATTATCAATTTGAGGTCTACAATGTGATTAAATTGTTGTGTGAAAATTTCGTTGAGAAATTTTATCGAAAAAGTGTTTAATTTGATTAGTAGGATTAAATTGTTATAAGTGCGAAGTGTGTGTTTCAGATGATAAAGGGTGTAATTGTGATAGGTTTTTAAAGTGAAGGTCCTTATGAAGAAATTAGTCCACTTATAAGTTGATGGAAGATAATTGTTTGGTATTTTTGAAGTTAATTAAAAAGAAAAAGGGCAAATTTGGAAGTTAAGTTAAATGATATAATAAGACAAAAATAGTAAAAGAATAAAAAAATAAAAAATAAAAAAATAAAACACCCATTTCTCTTCTTCTCCAGCCGAATGTGAGAAGAAAGAATGGCAGCCATGGAGAAAGCCATATTCGGCCAAGCTAAGGAGCTTGATAGGTGAGTGGTTTTTGTCCCGTTTTTAATGATTTATACGTTTTCGGAGTCGTGGTAACTCGATTTAGCTATCCCGAACCTTTATTTTCAAAATTGTTGAAGTTTGTGAATTTTTCCATGGTTGATTAAGTGTGTATTTTGATGATTAATGGTGGATTATGCATGTCCATGAGTAGATGAACAATTTTTACTAAGTGATTTTCGATGAAAACGAGTAAAATGAGTTAATCGGTAAAAGTTGTTATTGTTCATAAGTATGTGTTATAGTAGGAATTTGAAGTTTCTATAGAAGGGAAAAATGTTCAGCATGTCATAAAACATAAGAAAAAGGAATAAAGTTTAATTTTCGAGCCTAGGGGTAAAATCGTAATTATGCAAAAGTTTAGGGGTAAAATTGTAATTTTGCCAAAGTTTGAGTTAGGGACTGTTTTGAGTAGTGCATTAATTAAATAAGTAAAATGTGATGTTTTAGACCTCGAAAGATGAGATTTGGACCTAGAACTGGAGGAAAATCGAAAATTGGGAAAATTGGTAAAATGGTTGTTTCGACATTCGAGGTAAGTTCATATGTTTAATAAGCAATTAATTATGCATATTGGGATGATAAATCGATATTTTGGACATAAATACTTTAGTATTGAGTTTCAGATATAATGATTAATGTCGATAATAATTCGATATTGGAAAGAGAACTTGTATAATTTATATGTTAGACCATATTTTGTATTATGGCTTTGTATGATAATAAGAAAGTATTGACTAGCATAATTTGAGGAGAATAAGTTAAGTTGATGACATGATGAGATTTAGAATGTAAGTATGTAAGTTGAGTAGTATTTTATTTTATGCAATTATTGTTTTTAGCAATGCTATTGCTGAATTATGTATGACTTTGTAGTGATAAGTGCAGGTATATACATGCGTAACGCATGAGCAATATGCTCGATATGTAACCGGAAATTGGAAAGATTGTTATAAGTAAGTAATGAATACAACTAAAGGGAGAGAGAGAGCAAAAATTTACAATGAAACTGTTTTGGACAGCACCAGTGACGTGAATTTGAAAATTCACCAAAAATAGTAGAAATTGAATTATAAGTTGTATAAGATATTAATTTAAAGCTTAATGAGTCTATTTTCATATAAAAGAAACATAGAAAACAAAGAAGTTTTATATTTCGAGATATTTAAATTCTTGTGAGATTGGTTCAGAAGGATTACGTGATCCCCTGTTCTGATTTGGAAAAATCATTAAAAATTGTACAAAAATAATTATGGGATAAAAGTTATATTCTTGAAATCCTTAATGACTCTAGTTTCAAATGAAACAAATTATAACATCATTTGAATTCTGTACAGGGAGAAAATTGATTCGTAGTGAAGAGAGGTCAGAACAGTCAAATAGTAAAACAGGGGAAACTTTAAGAATAATCTGGTATTGATTGGCCATACCAAAAATTCTGGAAAAATTTTAATAAAAAGATATGTGAGTCTAGTTTCGGATAAAATTAACGGATCTTAATTTGGAGTTTTGTAGCTCGGGATATAAATGATTTAGTGACTATGACTCAAGTAGACAGCTTAAGATAAACATGAGAAAATGGTGGAACTATGTGTAATTATGATTGCATTATCTTGAGAACTTGTGGTGAGGATTTGTCATGTTGAGGCCTTGATAAGGCTACAAATAAGTTGGGAAAGTAAGAACTTAGCATTATTTATGCAAGTTATAACGGCTTAGTAGTAAGCTAAATTCATTGCTAATGCTTATTATTTTTACATGTGAACTTACTAAGCTTTATAAGCTTACCCCCCTTTTCTTTCCCATGTTACAGAGTCCTATTAAACAAGCTCGGGTTGGAGGTCGTCGGAGATCGCTTCACACTATCAAGTTATCTATGGGTATCTTTATTTATAAATGATTTAAGTTATGGCATGTATAGGGACTTGACTAAGTCATTTTGTATATGTGTTAAGTAATTTGACCAAATTTATTGTTAAGTCTGGTAATGCCTCGTACTCGGTCCCGGCATAGGATATGGATAAGGAGTGTTACAGATAGGACCAATTCCAACACGCGCACAACAGAGAGGGTCCAAAAGGGCAAATATTCCATGATTCTGAACTCAGCATTTAAAGCACGAATGAAATCGAAATGAAAAAAGAAAAGCGGGGTCAAATTATAAAAACCAAATAAGTCGATTTGGAACATCCAGAAATGCGGAGGGGCTGTTTGCGCAATTAGCCCCTCCCTGGAAAACACGCGGACCCCCCGGGTCAGGTCGAGTGCACACACGGGCCAGGCTAAAACGGCGTCCTTTTGGCTGTATTGGGCAAGGGTCAAAACGGCAGCGTTTTGAGCTGCTATATAAAGCATTTTTCCAAAAAAAAAAAAAAACTCATTTCATCCTTTCTTCTCAAAATAAAAACCCCTTTTCCTCTCAACTCTCCTTTCTTCCTCAACCCATCCGACCCACATCTGCCGCCGACCACTGCTCCGACCACCGTCACCGCCGTCTTCGGCCACCGAAATTTGGAAAGAAAGTAAGTTTTTTGTTCCGTATACTATAGTATATATTATGTATGGATTTAGAAAGAAACATAAAATAAAGCAAAATAAAATACTAAGAAAAAATGTTCGAAAATGAAAAAAGAAGGATAACTAAAAGAAAACCTTTGTTCTTTAGTACCGATCTTTGTATATTCTGTGTATTTGCTTCTGTATTCGGAAAAAAAAAATATTGCTTTTTTATCTCAAAAAAGCCGTCCCCCATTTTACACCAATTTTGAAGGTTTTTATAGCCTTCCCGGAATATCAAAAAAACTAAAACCCTCGTGTTTGTTGTGCTGTTGCTTTTCTGTTTGTAGGTGAACGTCGTGGAGGAGTGGGGCTCTTCACACAAGCACTGGTAGCGCGCATGACTCGGAGGGGTGGGTAAAGTGGCTGGTGAGGCTACGGCACTGGTCACTGCTAGGGTTTCTGAAACCCTGAAAAGTTTTAGGTTGCTGGGCTTGGTATTTGGGCTTTAATGTTGGGCCAGTTTTATTCAAACCTGTTATTATTCTTTTTTTTTTGGTGTTGATGTGGGCCTCAGGCCAAAATTGGATCATACAGTGCTGATGTGGCAAAAACGCTCCCCGAGTGACGCATTTTGTTGAAATTTCTCTTGAGATTGCGCTGACGTGGAAACGTTTTCCCAAAATCGACCCTTTTCGGTAAATAATGAAAAAAGTAGCCCCATTTCTATAAATAAAGTTAAAAATGGGCTTAATGGACTATGTTATTATGAATTATGAAATGATGACGACTTTCGTGCTCCACTACATAGGAAAGAAAAAAAACTCATCCAAACAGTCGCTATTCTAATTGAAATTCAAAGATGCCACCATCAGTCCTTGTCAAACAATGCTACACATTTTCTAAAAGACGCAGAAATTGTCCAATGCCTATTAACCAACTCAACTTTGATTATGAATCTTCCATTGCCATTTTCGATTTTTAGCTTTTGAATTCTTCAAAAACCTTACATTTTACTATCGCCATTTCAAACTTACCAGCTCTTAACCGCAAAACGGATTACAGACTCAAAGACAGAGATGATATAGGTTTTTGGATTTTTATATTAATTTTAAGTATTTGAATTTTAGACTTGTTTTTGATAAAGTGAAGTTTATTTTATAGCTTTCTTGACTATTATTTGATAATAAATTTTATATGATATTGTTTTAAATATATATAAGATTTTTAAATTATTTTTATTATTTTAAAATACAAAATATTTATTCTTTTACATTATAAAAATAAAAAATAATGATAAATTCAATTCAATTTTGAGTAGCGACATCTGATAAATTTGAAGTCTATAAACCATCGTGGGTTTTATTTTATTTTTTCTTCAACCCCTACCCTACTACTCAAAAAGGTAGTCAATTATGATGAACCTTTGATTACGCCTGCTACCTTATTGGCTGCTTGCTTTGAACTTTCCTGGTCCACCAACGAAAGACCGTTACGATCAAAAGAGTTGACTGTAGTTTTTCTAGTCTTTCCATTTACCTTCAAACTCATTTGCTCTTATATGTTGCCATTTTCATTCCCACTAATTAAAATTGTTTGTTTTTTTTTTGCAATATATTTAAATTTATGTCACAACACATAAACGAGTGCATTATGCACCTATTGAATTGATAGGTTACGATATGAGAATAATTGGTATTCATTCTCAAAGTATATAGTTGTGACATAGATTGGAGATAGAAAAAAAAATTAAATAAATATAAATAATAGATTAAATATGTTTAAGTTTTTGTACTTTTCATACATTGAAATTTAATTTATTAGTACGTTAAATAAAATGTTCATTTAACAGTAATGTAAAAAAAAAGAAGATATTGTAATAAACTTAAGTTTAATAAAAAAATAATTGTGTCAACAATTGGACCCGTATTTTTAAATATTAAAAACTAATAAAATTAGATTACTTAAAATAAAATTAGAATGGCTAAATTTAGAATGTGAACAAAGTTAAGGGACCTATAACACCATGAAAAAACAATAACTCGTAATCATCCTGAATTTAGTAAAAAGTTTTTAATTGTGTGAATAAATATATTTATTTTTTTAAATCTAAAAAAAATACAAAAACTAATGCAACGTTTGGTATGATAAAAATCACTTTCCTTGGAATTTAATCAGTTAGAAAGTGATTTCAATGTTTGGTATGTCAAATTTGATTTACTTTTCTTAGAATTTAATTTTGCCTTAAGAGTTACTTACTTTCTAATAAACATAGCAATGTGATTCTCATGATAAAATGTGATAAAGTTACTTTCCTATGTAAATTAGAAAATTAAAAAAATATTAAAATAAACTTAATCCTATTTTATATTGATTTAAAATGTTAGTATATTGATTCACGTAAAAAAAAAAAACCTATGATTTTTTTTTCAGTTTGTATTAGTGTGAAACACTTTTTTTTTTATAGAATATGGGTAAAATTGTTCGATTTAAGTTGTGTAAAATTTGCGGGTCAATGTATTATTATGAATAAAATATATCATTAAAAAAAAAGAATGGTAGAATTACCTTTGTTTTTTGCCTATAAATTTTTGATGATTTGAAATGATTTGTTGGCCACCATCCTCAACCTGAAACGGTAAGGCTTTTATACTTACCTGATGGCGGGAGCCAATTTCCTCACGACTTTGGTGACCATTTGCTTATGTGGTGGCTTTCTTCTTGTTGATGTCCAGGTTATTTGCTTCGTGCAACCCATTGATTAATTGGCATGCTTGAAAAATTTTAGAAGAAGAATAAAACCAGTGTTTGATTGCAGAGAAAATTGACAGATCAATGAGAAGGGATAATGGATTTTGGAGCATATATAACTAATTTATCACTTTTTATCTTGAATATTTATTTTATATATTTCAAATTTATTTACTTGAATACTGTCCTAAATGATTTATTAATTAAAAAAAAACTAAATACTTTTAAAACAAGTTAAATTTCAAGTTGATACAAAATGATTATAATTTTTAAAAAAATTAAAATTAAAACCTAATCATTTACGGTTCATTACATTTCAAATTTAAATTTTTTAAGAATAAATTTAAACTTTTTTAAAGATAATCATGTTTAGTTAGGGCAATTTTTATAACAGCCATATTTTATTAATTTAGAAACAAATATTTTATTAACATACGTACTCATTTATTAAAATTAATTATATTTTAAGTTTATCTTAAATATAAAGTTATAGATACAAATTTATAATATATTTTAATTAATAAATATTACATAAAAATGTATGGGATTGCACAGGATACTAAAAAATATTTAAATCCGTATTTAATAAAAACATATTAGATAAAAAAATAAAAAAAATGTACCTTGATATATTTATATATCATACATTAATATTATTTTTTATTTAATAAAAATAAAATTATAAATTATCATTATATTCTCGTAATAATAGTGAAATAAATAAAAATAGAGAGACTAAAACAAAATATCTATAGCAGTCATATAATTTGCTGTAATAACTCTTTGATTTTTCGTTGTTCTTACGGGGCCATGTGGTAGAGATACAAACCCCTTTGAAAAGTAATAGTTTATCTCCATGGACTTCTTAATTGTCAACAAAAGCAATAACCGAAGCTCCCATTTTTCCACTTTTCCCCAGTTATTAAACCAAACCAACCAGCTCTAATTCATAGCTAAAAAACAAAAAAAAAAAAAAAAAAAAAAAATGAGAACCAAACTCAGCTATGTCTTTGTGTTTTGTCTCTTGTTCTTTGTCTTCCATGCCAATTCCCAACCAAGCACCATAGGCTACACTTGCAATCTCAACCAGACCACTTATCCATGCCAAACCTATGTTTTTTTTCGAGCCACTGCACCTAATTACCTTGACTTAGCTTCCGTTGGTGATCTTTTCAACATCAGTCGTTTAATGATATCTGAACCAAGTAATATTTCTTCTCCATCAGCTCCTCTTATCCCTGATCAGTTCCTCTTTGTTCCGATTTCATGTGCTTGTAACTCCATAAATGATACCATAGGTAGTCTTTCAGCTGCTAATCTTACTTATACATTCATAAGAGGTGATACTTTTTATCGGGTATCGACTTTGAACTTTCAAAACCTTACTACTTATCAATCTGTGGAAGTTTTCAATCCTGATGCTGTCCCTACCCAAATTGATATCGGTCAAAGAATTGTGTTCCCAATTTTCTGTAAGTGTCCTAATGAAACCCAGATTCGAAATGGAGTGAATTACCTTGTTTCTTATGTATATCAACCGTCGGATAACTTGTCTGTGATAGCTTCGAGGTTTGGGATTCAAACACAAGCTATAACTGGTGCTAATAACGATAGTATCCAGCCATATGATACCATATTCATCCCTGTCAGTAGGTTACCTGTTTTGCCTCAGCCTCAACCTGAACCAGCTCCTGTTGCTTCTGGGGAAACTGAGAGGACAGGTGTCATTATTGGACTGTCGATTGGGTTAGGAATTTGTGGGATTTTGATGGTTTTGTTGTTTGTTGTGTTGGTTTATAGAGAGGTTTTATCTGGGAGAAGAGGAAAGGAAAGAGATGAAGAGAATCATAGGTTGAAGATGAACAGGTCTGGGATGGGGGTTAAGGGGATTGAAGCTAATTTAATGGCGGATGTATCAGGTTGCTTGGATAAATATAGGGTCTTCAAAATTGAAGAACTTAGAGAAGCCACCGATGATTTCAGTGACAGTTGTTTGATTCAAGGATCTGTTTATAAAGGTTCCATTGATGGAGATAATTATGCTATAAAGAAGATGAAATGGAATGCTTGTGAGGAGCTTAAGATCTTACAAAAGGTAAACCTCTTTTTTTGTCCCTTAATTTCTTGGAATAATTTTCTGTTTGTTTACCGTGAAAATTTGATGCTCGGGTAAAAGTACCACTAAGACTCTTATATTAAGAGTGGGTTTACATTTTGCCCCATTTACTTAAAATATGAGTAAATTAATCTTTATATGTTAGGTTATAATGTAAATTGATCATTCTATAAAAAATTCTAAAGACTAGTTTTTAACAATCAAAATGGATGAATGATTAATTTATTTTTTAATTTAACATATAAGGATTAATTTATCATTTTATTTTGATAAAGAGAACAAAATATAATTCGACTTGTAGTATAGGAGTTTCTATGGTAATTTTACTAGCTTTCTTGTATTTTAAGACAACCTGTTAATATTTTTCCAAGGATTATATTGAAATAGAAATAACTGGTAATAATGAAATTGTTTGATGGGAAGATTGAAAACATTCTTTAGCAGATGAGGACATGAGTGGAAGGACTTAATTAACAAATGATGATAGCAAATGTTTGAGTTTTTTATTACCAATAAAATAATGATTAGGTTAAATGACCTGTCCATTGGTTAGGTTAATTAAAAAAAATAAATTATTTTTAATATTCCCAATTAAAGAGTTTTCTATTGTTTATACTTGCTTAGGAAGGCCATTAGGTTCTTGACTTGACTTGAGTTTTGATAAATTGAAAATGATGGCACCAAAGGTGAACTCACCTTGGGTCCATTTATTTAGTTTTGGATTGTATTTTAATCATCAATATAATAAATAAATCTCAAATTTATAGTTTAGTCCAATTGAGTCGAGCAATCATCTTTTAAGAGTGATATCATCCAAGTCCATATATCATTATTCTTACACTTCCATTACTATTGGATTACTCTGGTCATTGAATTTAAGCTTTAAAGATTTTGTGAATGGCAAAAAAAAAAACAACTAAAACCCTGATTCTGAATCTGAATCTGTCATATGAAGGTAAACCATGGAAATCTGGTGAAATTGGAAGGGTTCTGCATTGATCCTGAAGACACAAGCTGCTACCTGGTTTACGAGTTCATTGAAAACGGATCGCTTTCCTTTTGGCTTCACGAAAACGACAACGAAAAACTGAGCTGGAGAACAAGGTTAAGGATTGCAGTTGATGTTGCCCATGGTTTGCAATACATCCATGAACATACAAGGCCAAGAGTGGTACATAAAGACATCAAAACCAGCAATATTCTTTTAGATGCCAACATGAGGGCCAAAATAGCCAATTTCGGGTTAGCGAAATCCGGCTGCAATGCAATAACGGTGCATATAGTCGGCACCCAAGGTTACATTGCTCCAGAATATCTTGCTGACGGGGTGGTTTCGACGAAAATGGATGTTTTCTCCTTCGGGGTGGTTTTGCTCGAGCTTGTATCAGGCAAGGAAGCCATTGATGAAGAAGGGAGGCTTCTATGGGCAAGTGTTGAAGGTGTTTTGGATGGGAATGAAGAGAGGAAAGAGAGGCAAGTGAAGGAATTCATGGATGAATGTTTACTAGAACAGAGTTTATCAATGGAAGGTGTGATGAATGTTATGGCTGTTGCCATTACTTGTCTGAATAAAGATCCCACTAAAAGGCCTAGCATGGTGGATATTGTTTATGCATTGTGTAAGAGTGATGATTTGATATTCGATGAATCCGAAGATTCTTTATCCGCTCCTCCGGTTGTAGCAAGGTAAAGTATCGCTCATGCTTGAGTCAAGGATCCCATGTCAGCGATATTACCCATATCCGACACTCATTGTAGTGACTAGTGATACTTGTGGCATATACTAGAGATGGCTGTTCAGCTTGTATGATAGTTGCCCCCTTCCTATTATTGGCCTATAAAGTTGTACTTGTATATATATAAATTTTTGAAGTGCTTGAGGTTTTTTTTTTTTTTTTATTACAATTTGAAAGATAAATAAAGGGAGTGCAAGGTTTATTTTATCCCAAAAACTAATTTCAACCACAAAAATCATCAATTTTTTCCGTGTGAAATGCAACTTTTAATCTAAAATACTGTGTCAAACGTGACTGCATAACAAAGCCGAGAGAGAAAAAAGGAGGTTAACGAGATGGAATAGAGCACAGTGCAGAAATGAAGTGGACAAGTGGTGTTTAGATACCAATGCCACAGTAACTTTCTCCCCCAAAGGAAAATGACAGCAATGGCCTATCACCTATGGTCCCATGTTTAGAGGATTTCCCCTTTTGGCCCATCTCTCATCACTTCCATTTCTACTTTGTCTTAACCTTTTCCATACAAAAAAAAAAAAAAAAAAAAAAATCCAAACCCATGTAGTTCACACTTTTCCCTATACTCTAAATCATTTCCTTGTAATCACATTTTTGTCTATTTCTTCTAACCCACATCAAAAGTTTTGTTTTTTTTTTTCACTTTTATATATATATATATATATATATATCACAATAGAGGAAAGGGAGGAAAATGGTGTTTTGTCAGTTACAGAGCCCTCAGCTATGCCTATTGCCCTCTAGAATTTCCAGGCCGACTCAAACCTCATTTTCAGCCAGGTAAATTTTGAACATGAATTGTTGAATTTAAGCATCTGGGTATGATTGAAATCCTAGGAGTAATGTACATTGGTGATCATATGATTTTAAATTACTCAATTTTATCCAATTTCTTTTTTTGTTGTTGATGGACTCAAAATTCTCTGAATTGATTATTTATTGTGGTAAAGATATGGTTCTTGGGGTGTCCTTTGTGTGTTTTGATCTGCCTTGGACCAAACTAATAAGTCCCAAAGCTTTGCATTGTATGCACTATCATGGTTACAGTCAGAGATATAGTGATCAACTAGATAGAGACGGGGGTTTTCTTGATCATGTCATTTCTTCATTTTTACCGTTTATAAATCAAATAGGATAGCTTAAAATATTGGGATTTTGAGTTGATCTGAATGCATTTTAGGTTCAAGTGCAGTGATCCCTCTATTGCATTTTCTCAAAGCAAAAATGACCGCTAAATGAGATCGATGTTGATGCAATTACCTTTTCATTTTCCTTTTTTTTTAATCTTATTTGGTTTGTGGTTTCATATAGAGGGATGTGCCATGAAGGATTGGCGTTTCTTTTTCATTTACATATAGATGGGGTGTATTTTGAGCTATTATGCATTTGAAGTTTCTTGAATTTTGTTGTAGAACACAAAGAATAAGAGGTTCAAACAATATGATACTTCTTCAGAAATCAATAAGCAACTTTTGGTGGAACAGTTCTTCATCTAACAATGTGCAAAACTTTATATACAATCGAGGTGAGTCCTAGTTGTTAGCATTAATAGTTTGTCAAATCAAATACTTATGTTCAATCCCATGAATGAGTTGTTAATAATTATCCATTGATATTAACCATGCAAGTGTCATTGTTCTTGAAATCCATGCTTTCTCAAAAGAACTATGATAGCTTTCCTCCTTCAGGAAAACGAAAGGTTACTATTCAAAGCACAACAAACAACTCAGAGTGTGTTTCGGATAATTCAAATGTCGAATTCTTTAGGATGGGCCAGCACAACAATTCTCTGGTGAGTCTTAAATCTTTAATTTCAAAAGACTCAACATAGTTATTCTTTTCCTTTTCTTGGACTGTAGAGCCGTAAGGTTGATGGGGGATAAGCTGGGGTCCATTATGCCTTAAGTGTCTTGGTTGTCATTGTTGCAGGTGCAGGATAACCAAACTATACTTGTGTCTGGAACTTTGTCATCATTTTTCTTACTGAGATTGTTGCAACTAGATTTTATCAACTCATTAATAAAGATCGTTCATGATGTATTTCGGCATCTACATCAGACATTGACGGCTACAAGCTTACCTTTTGCCTGCCTATCTAGTTCCATGAATAAACCAAGACCTCTTAACTTGGATGTGTCCTTGCCTACAATTAAGGATCTTCGATGGAACATGTCACGGTTACTCTATTTATTCAACATTCAACTTGAGAAAAATGTTGCCACGTAAGTGAAAGTTACCTTTTGCCTGGGTTTTATGTATTATCAGAGCTAAGAGATTCATTTGTTGCAAATTTTTGTAGGATTCTTGTGGTTCTCCTTGTAGTATGCGTCTCTTTTATAGTTGTCGGTGGTTTCTTGCTCTTCAAGTTTAGGTAATTTATAATCAATCTTTATTTATCTAAATATTAATTTGTATATGATTATCATTGTTTGGTTTTAGTTTTCATCTTCAAATACGATAATTCTATGTTATTTTCCGGAAAATCACTAATTCATAGTGGACAAAGAGCTCTAATGCTACTTCCGTTATGCTAATATGGTAGCTATGCATTGAACAACACAGGGGAAATACACATTCTTTAGAAGACTGTGTCTGGGAGGCATGGGCATGCCTGTGTTCATCATCTACCCATTTAAAAGTGCGTGGTGTGTTATGAATCTAATCATTCGGTTGCTTCAAAATATGATTGCATGATTACCAAAACAAATTCGAAAACTTTTGAGTCTGAAAAACATATTCCTATCCTGAACTGCAGCAAAGAACACGTATTGAACGTGTTGTTGGCTTTGTTCTTGCTATATGGGGCATCTTGTTTTATTCTCGATTGTTAAGCACAATGACAGAACAGTTCAGAGTAAGTACCTTCGGACAAGAGCTCATTTTACCTCTTTCCCCCCCCCCCCCAATAGCTCGTGTTATTTATGTAAGCTACCCCGTTGGAATTTCGTTTTTGTGTGACAGAGAAACATGCAAAAACTCAGGGAAGGAGCGCAAATGCAAGTTTTGGAGGCTGATCATATCGTCATTTGTGGGTTAAACGGACGTCTGTCTTTCATTCTAAAGCAACTAAATAGATCTCATGAACTCGCTGTGCGTTTAGGGACTGCTACAGCCAGGTAAACATTATGCTGCCACGATTTTTCCCCTTTTTTGATGCATAATTATTGGTTTCTACGTGCATTATATTTGCATAGGAAGCAGAGAATTCTTCTTATGTCGGATCTTCCGAGAAAGCAAATGGACAAACTAGCTGACAGCATTGCCAAGGATCTTAACCATATCGATGTCCTCACAAAGAGGTATAAAAGCAATGCCCTCCTTTCCCCCGAATATACAAACTTCTTAAAACGTATTTGATTCATTGCATTTGAATCATTCGTGTCAATAATTTCTGTTTCTTAAACATTGGTTTGTGCTTGTGCAGTTGTAGCCTTAGTTTAACAAAATCATTTCAAAGAGCGGCAGCTAATAGGGCACGTGCCATTGTCATATTGCCTACAAGAGGAGACCAGTAAGGCCTTTATCATGTTTTAATTCTCGAGTGTTGGTCTGCAAGCAACCATGTCGCAAAGTTTAGTTGAAGTTATATGTAATAATATTATGTTCACTTTATTTATTGTAATACGGACAGTTCTGTTCAAGGGATGTTTAGTGACAGCAGTTTGTTAACTGATTAGGTATGGAATTGATTCTGATGCATTTCTCTCTGTACTAGCACTTCAACCTATTCCCAAGATTGAAAATGTCCCAACAATTGTCGAGGTATGTTCATCTGTATAACCATAAGAAATGTCGAGTTTAAATTTTGACCCTTTGGTTTTTATTATGCAGGTTTCAAATTCCACTACATGTGAGCTCTTAAAGTCGATCTGTGGACTGAAAGTAGAGCCAGTAGAAAATGTCGCTTCTAAATTATTTGTTCAATGTTCTCGGCAAAAAGGGCTCATAAAGATCTATAGGCACTTGCTTAATTATAAAAGTACAAATCGAAAATAATCCATTTCTTTTGTGTTCCAATTTATTTTTTGATTTTAGATTATTGTCCATATCATTATGTTAATACTTTTCTGCTCCGAAACTAATTTGTATCGTGTTATTGCAGAGAATGTATTCAATCTTTGCCGTTTTCCTAGTCTAACAGGATTGACTTATAGAAAAATAAGACGGGGATTTCAAGAGGTAATAAGTTTTTCGCTTAACCTTAGCATTCATCAGTCACGGTTTTCTTATGTTGGTTTGTTTTCAGGCAGTTGTTTGTGGTCTTTATCGAGGCGGTCAGATATACTTCCATCCCAAGGATGATGAAATTCTTCAGCAAACTGACAAAGTATGTCTCGACAATATGACTTTTCAAACTTTTACATGCATTTTCCTCCATGTTTCGAATATCGTATAGCCTAAATAATGTAATCTCAAAGAAATTATTATAGATTTTTATGTCCATGTATCTAAATGTAGGTATTGCTAATTGCACCTATTCATAAGACATGGAAACAACAACAGGCATTGGAGGATGATGGAAAAGAAGAAACCAAAAGACTCCGAGGCATGGAAGTTTTCAAAACAATCGTTGATACTCCAGATCATGATTTCGAATTAAGAAAGGAACAGTTTACTAAAATCGTAAAGCGTCCCAAAATATTTGGATCAAAGGTATATGCTTTACAAAGAGATAAGTGCTGTAAGTGACAACATCTATTGAACATTCTTGAAATCTTACTTATATATTCTTTTGGTCCGAAAAAGTAGGCATCAGACCAGACTATCGGACCCACGGAATGCATACTTATGCTTGGATGGCGCCCGGATGTTATTCAAATGATTGAAGAATATGATAATTATCTCGGCCCTGGAAGCGTATTGGTATGCTCTTATTTTATTTTGGGATTCTTATAGTCTCGATTTTCAACTGTAAGTGTCAGATTGTATCACTTGATGGAAAACTTCTGTATTACAGGAAATATTATCTGATGTTCCATTAGAAGAAAGGAAGAGAGCAAGCTCCGTTTCAGGTCAAGCAAAACTAAAAAATGTTCAGGTTATCCATAAGGTACTTTCTTATTTAGTTGCTCGTGTGGTGTGGAATGACTGCAATGATAAGCCTTTTTAAGGTTTCATTCTAATATTGCTATTTTGTCTTCACACGTTGCAGATCGGAAACTCCATGAACTATGATACATTAGAGGAAACTATAATGAATGTACAAAATAACGTTGTGAAACCGAATCGTATTCCTTTTTCCATTGTTGTGATTTCCGATAGAGAATGGCTTCTTGGAGGTAATGATAATTAGTAGACGATGTTTCTTTTGGTAAAAGTTATCCTTCGGCTAACTATTTGCTTTTCAGATCCATCTAGAGCAGACAAGCAATCTGCATACTCACTTCTTCTCGCGGAGAATATCTGCAA
The DNA here is from genome assembly GCA_025503065.1 of Gossypium bickii. Taxonomy (NCBI): domain Eukaryota; kingdom Viridiplantae; phylum Streptophyta; class Magnoliopsida; order Malvales; family Malvaceae; genus Gossypium; species Gossypium bickii. Next base: position 94,473,887 of record CP106720.1, read on the forward strand.
TAAACTCGGAGTGACAGTAAGTTCGGTTCAATATAATCTTGATAACATCATGGTCTTGAATGTTAATATTCGAGCGTTAGCCAAAAAAAAAAAAAAAATGCTAATATTTGAGATTTAACTAGTCTGAGAACTGTTGTTGATCGTTCCGCAGGTGCAAAATCTGGTTGCAGAGATTGTAGACTCGAAATTAGGCAAACAAGTAATTTTTGTAGCGAGTTTGAAAATTTTCTCATTTTATTATCTTCAAATTTTCCAATTTTTGTAATACTTAGACCAAACCCTGCAGATTACGAGAATCAAGCCATCCCTGACTTATATTGCCGCGGAGGAAGTGATGAGTCTCGTAACAGCTCAAGGTCTCAAACTTATATGACTGTATTCATATTTTCGATGTTTAATCTTTAAGACATAACTCTTATGTTTTGCATAACAGTGGCCAAGCACAGTGAACTGAATGAGGTCTGGAAGGACATTTTGAATGCTGAAGGTGATGAAATATATGTAAAGGTAAAGACACATATCCTGACATTCGTTGGGGAATATAATCTTTCAAATATATGAAAAAGCTCAGAAAAAATAAAAAGTAGTATGTTGTTACTTACCTATGTTTCTATGCAGGATATTGGCCTTTACATGAAAGAAGGTGAGAACCCTTCGTTCTCCGAGCTAACCGAGAGAGCATGCTGGCGTCAAGAAGTTGCGATAGGATATGTGAAAGACAATCATAAGGTACGTTACACTTTTTGCTCGATTATAAACACATTTTCTTCGATGCCTAAATGTGTTTTCTTTGTTCCACGTCAGGTTATTAACCCGACTCCGAAGACAGAACCTCTCTCCCTAGGAATGTCAGATTTACTAATCGTCATTTCCGAGCTCGAAGGCGAGCAACCTATTGTCATCTAAAATGCAAGTAACTCCAGCCATTTTCGTTCCACTTTGCACTTTTTTTTTTCTCTCAATAAATTCTTACCGGTCCAAGGGCGTCGACTTCGGAAACTGTTTCATAGATAAGGCTGTCCCATGAAAATATGTTTTCTGTCATGGGAAAATGTTGTAAATTTTGTAAGAAAATCAATAAATTTCTTCTTTTTCCTGAGAAAAGTCATGTTACTATTTCCCTTAATAAATGAAAAGAAAATCTCATGGATGAGTCCAAGAACTACCATTAAATGGTTAACTTCGCAATTTATACCAGCAGCTCAGTAATTTATATGCGATAAATTAATAAAAATGGGTCATTTAAGTTGAATTTTGATAGTTATCAAAACATTAAATTGGATTGGTGAAAATCGTCAAGTTATATGGTGTAATGAACCTTTTTTAATAAAATTTTTATGCGTGATTGATAGGAACATTCTTATGCGGCATATCTAACAAGTTGCCATTTGCTATGTATAATTACTAATTAATTAAGATTTAAAATAAATTAATTTAAAAGTACAATATCTTCTTAATGCATTAAGTATATAAAAAATTTATGGAAATTATATTTTAAAATGTATTAAAAGGTAAATTAATTTCACATATTAAATATATTTTAAAATGTATTAAAAAGCCTACCAAAACCCACCATGCGATTTTTTTTAGCTATATTAGCATGATGTGACATCTATTTATATTAAAAACTATAAATTTTAAAAGTTAGAACATGCTTCAATTTTTTTTTATTTTTGTAAATTTAAAATTTAGTTAATTTATTTTTACATCAAGGAAATCACCTCATTACTTTTTGAATTAAAAAATGCAACTTGGTTGTTAATATCATTAAAATTTTTTTTTTTGTTAAATTCAAATTGATTACAAATTTTAAAATTCTTGAAGATATAAATAAAAGGACTAATTTTCAAATGTAGAAAGAGTACAAGAACTTGGTTTATATTTTAACCAATTCTAAAATATGTATAATTGTTTTATTATTTTCCTTCTAGTAATTTTCTTCCCTTTAGAACTTAAAAACCCGGCCAGGCGGCCAACCAAAAGAGCCCAGACGGATAGCTCATAAGTGTTTTAAATTAAAGAAAAAAGAGGCTGAAAAAAATCCGATGTAAAATCCGAGATCTTTACAAAGAAAGAGAGATCGAAAATCTAATAAAAGGATGAAAGATTTGAATTTGGTCCCTACGTTTCTATGGTTTCTTTTGTTGTTTCCTTTACACAAAGCAGTCGCAAATGGCGTCACTCCCGAGGAAACCAAGCAGCTAAGAGATGAGGTAAAAAGGGGATTTTTTTTCCTCTTAAATTTATCGTTTAAATTCAGGGTTTCTGCTATTTTAGATAGATATATGATTAGGCTTCTTTAACTTACTCTCGTTGGCTTTGCTGATCTTGCACTTTGGGATTTTTACAGTGTTTTGATTTGTTTTGTTGATTGATAATTGAGTTTATAAGGCTAGTTTAGGAAACCCATTTTGGCAAAAGCATGAAAAAGGATGGGAAGCAGATGTATTATTAGTTCACATAGTATGTAAATACTTAATTCTTGTAGGATGTTTAATGAAAAGTGGAAGTCAAAAGTTTAACATTTAAGCTACAATTTATCAATATATCTAATGGGAGGAGTGGATTGGAATGTATTAACCATTCGTTTGATGGCATTTGTTTTGTTGCATTTTTGGGAGCTATAGGTACGTGAAATGTTCTATCATGCTTTTGATGGATATATGGAGCATGCATTTCCACTTGATGAGTTGAGACCGCTATCGTGTGAAGGAGAAGATACGCTTGGTGGTTATGCCTTGACACTGGTATAATCTTCATCTTTTATATATGTTTTTTCCTATGTGTGAGACTGAGATTGTGTATTGAACTGTTTTTGTGATGTTGCTGGTATGCTGTTGTTGCAGATTGATTCTTTAGACACATTGGCTTTACTTGGAGATCGAGAACGCTTTACAGCCTCTGTTGAATGGATTGGTAAAAATCTTCAGTTTGATATAGTGAGTGAAATACTTTTTTGCATAAAATCTTTTGTGCTTATCCCCCTGGGTTTGTTTTTAATAAAGAAACCTTAGTGAAACTTTATGCCTTTGGTTTAGACGCTCAAACTCTGGTTTAAAGAGCTCCTTGATAACTTTTAAGACTGGTATAATAGAAGCTTGATCTTCTGTATAGTGCTAAAAGTTATCCTAGTCCTGTGGGTTAAATGCAACAATACATGATAGTTTGTTTGCACTCCACTATGATAATAAAATTATTGTTGGTGGTTTCCAGTTTCCAAGTCACTGTTACCGTTCATTCAATTAATAATTAGTTCTATTGGCTATATATAATGCTTTTGGTACCTGGGAATATTTCTATCAATCTAAACTTTGGAGTTTACTTTTATTCTGTAGAATAAAACAGTTTCTATTTTTGAGACCACCATCAGGGTCCTTGGAGGTTTACTTTCTGCTCATCTTATTGCAAGTGACTATGCGACGGTAATATCGATTTTTGTCCACCTCCATCAATCTTTTCTAATCATATTTCATTCTCGTTGAATAAATATCAAGGTCATTTCAATTTCAGGGCATGAGAATTCCTTCATATGACAATGAATTACTTGACTTAGCTGAAGATCTGGCTAGGAGGTTATTACCTGCATTTGACACTCCTACAGGTAACGTTCCTGGATCTTTATCCATTAAAGATGCAGTAACATGAACGTTGGCTGGTGATAGATTTAGTATCTTATTATGACTATTTCCAGCTATGTCATATTGCAGGAATCCCATTTGGTTCTGTTAATCTAAAGTATGGAGTTGATGAACATGAAAGCAAGGTAATGCCTCTATTATCTCCCAAGTTATGATTTTATTAGTTAGTTTTCTAAACTGCTTGTGCTTGTGTGACCCTGAACATAGCTTGCGCTAATTCCCCTTGTCCCACACTGTACAATGCTATCAGTGCTGATGTATGTAATTTTTTTCATTCACATGTTAATCTATAGTAGAGGCCAGTTATGAGTCCTGTATGTGTGCAGTTTTCATGTATATTGTATCTATATAGGTAATTTTGAACTTCCAATTTTGGTCTGTTCAGATAACATCTACAGCTGGCGGTGGGACTTTGACCCTTGAATTTGGAGTGCTAAGCCGTTTGACAAATGATCCTAGTAAGTCTTACTGCTCTTATATTTGATGTTTTTGCATTCTCTAGAAGTTTGTGTGCCACAGAAAGTATAGTAGCAAGTTTTGGCTCTCCTACATGCCTGTTCCTTGTAGTCTTGATGACCCTGGGTTTTCTAAGGCTATACATTGTAATTCCAGGTAGTCAGAGTTCTAGCATCTTTCATAGTTTTACATCATATCAGGCTTTGGCTGAATATTTCTTTTGGGTTGCGAGTTCCCTTGCAAGCATTTCGGTTTATTAAATTATCCTTCTACTTGCACGGTTATTACAACAGTTCTTTCTGTTCTCATAAATGGTAATTTGCTGCCCACATGAAATTTATGTGGAGTGTAGTGCTTTATTGGATTCTAGAAATTACACTAATCATGTAATGTGGATTTCAATACAGTTTCTGTTGCTAGCTAGCTGTACCTATCATGAAATTAGACCACTTTCCCCTTTCCTTGTCAAAGCTTTAGCAACAGGAAAATTTTACCTTTGTTGCCGAATGGTATAGCAGCCGTGCTACTTTTGATGGAACCTTTGGTCTATCCTGACTTGCAAAGCCAATTTATTGAGAACTTTAATGCTAATGCTAATAGTTCAGGATCCAAAATATCATTTCCTCTTGCTGTGAGAATAGATGTAAGGAGGTCAGGGTGCCATTGTTTTACACCTTGCACAAGTAATGTTTACTTTCAAATTTAACCTGTAAAGGAGATAAGGTCCACAGGGCTGCCGGATTGACTAGGAAATGTGTAAACCAAAACCTGTTAGCTAGACTTAGGAAAGTGCTATCAGTAGACCAGTGATGAGATTTTTTAGTTACTTTTATCAATTGTGAGGACGGTTAAGTGTTAACTTTTGTTTTCATTGCTGAAATATGATTCTCTCTTAAAATGGATGCAGTTTTTGAGCAAGTTACCAAAAATGCTGTTCGGGGCCTATGGGCTCGCCGTTCAAAGCTTAATTTAGTTGGTGCTCACATCAATGTGTTTACTGGTGAATGGACACAAAAGGTACCTTGCTGTTTTACCATGACTGCATGGTCAAGGGCCTTGTAACTTTCTGGTTTTTTAATGGTTATGATAGGATGTTCTTCATATTATTTAGTTGTTGAAAAGGATTAAATCTTCATTGCTTCTACCAAGTGATTCTCTCTCTCTCTCTCTCTCTCTTAAATGTTGAAGTTAGTCCTTTCTATAGGAAAGATGATCTGTCTTGAACTTCCCTTTGATGTGATTCTTTTGAAATTCTATTGTGAAACCTTCTTTTTTTTCTCCTTTTATACTTTCAAACAGATAAACTGGGAGTTCATATTTTCACTGGATGCATGTGCCTTGAAAATTGCCTTACTGATATGCAGACATTGAATAGAAAAAAAAACAAAACAGAAACATATAATTAAGAATATGCACTAAACTAGAAACTCAACTTCAGTTCTATTCATTAATTGATTGACCTCCTACTGGAAGTTAGCCCTTCTGTAGCATTCATTTACCATGCGAATGTAACAAATATAGCCAATCTACACTGGCCAGCTTGAATTGATTCTATGCTGCTTTGCAGGATGCTGGAATAGGGACAAGCATTGACTCCTTCTACGAGTATCTTCTGAAGGTCTGTCACATGACTTAAAATTATTCTACCTCGTTTTTGACTACAATATGTAAGTAGTTAAAATTTTTTTTCCCCTTTTCTTGATATATTTTCAGGCATATTTATTGTTTGGGGATGAAGAATATTTGTTCATATTCCAAGAAGCATACAGTGCTGCTATGCACTATCTTTACAATGATCCCTGGTAAAAACTTTTGTTGTGCTGCACTTAATTAGTTTTTCTTTTCCCCTTATTTTATTATACCTTTTGTCATTTGGCATTTTCTGTGGGTCATCTAGTTACTTTATCATCTCTCTCTCTCTCTTTCTCTGTCTTTCTATTTGTTTAATTTTAATTTTCTTCCTTAGGTATGTAGAGGTCAATATGGATTCTGCTGCTATTGTCTGGCCACTATTTAACAGTTTACAGGCATTTTGGCCCGGGCTTCAGGTTATTATTTCTGAATATCATTGTCTGATTTAAACCATAAGATATATACTTTTGATGGCATATAAGATATGTAATTGAATATTTGATAATCAGAGGTTTACCATTTTTGGAAGGTTTTAGCAGGAGATATTGATCCTGCTATTCGAACACATACTGCCTTCTTCAGTGTCTGGAAACGGTATGGTTTCACTCCGGAGGGTTTTAATCTTGCTACACTTAGTGTTCAGGTATCTGAATCATATTCAAATTAGAATTTTACTGATTTCATGTGTACCTAAATAACACTAAATATGCCTTGTTACCAAAGGAGTTTTATTGCCTAATAAATTTTCTCAATTATGATATTATTAGACATAGCACCGGTGGAAGTAAAATTGCCTGATAAATTCTCTTCTTCTTTTTGGAAAAAAAGGTCTCACATTTATATCACGTTCCTTTGACAGCATAAACAATAGAGTTATCCCTTTTGTTCCGAGTTAATAAAAAGCTTGTATTTGGCCTATGTATCAATCTTCTAAATAGTACCATGTTTTCTTGGCAGCATGGGCAAAAGAGTTATCCTTTGCGTCCAGAGTTAATAGAAAGCACGTATTGGCTCTACAAAGCTACCAGAAATCCCAGGTCAATCTGATTGATATTTATTTACTTTACTTTTGAACATCTTTTCAGACGGTTATTTTCAGGTGGTAATATTGCAATGTCTTTATCTCTGTCTTTCTTTTACTGGAGTAATTCTAAATGGTGGAGATATCACGTTTCATATATTAATTTAATGATTTATCATTTATCAAAGAAAACTCATTTGTCGAAGCAATTCATGTCATATTGAACAACCATAAGATAAAATAAAAGACAGAAATTGCTGAAACTTACTACGTAGAGAAAGGGAAAGTGTGAAAGGAATACAGCTTATGCTTATTATCATAGCTTTTCACTACAGTGATTAAAGATGCTACACATAAAAGAAATGCAAGAAAAATAAAACTGACCCCTTCTGCTGTGCTATTTTTTCACGAATGAACATATTCCACAGATATCTGGATGCCGGACGAGACATAGTTGCTAGCTTGCAATATGCAGCAAGGTGTCCATGCGGTTATTGTCATATATCAGATGTCGAGTTTCACAAGAGGGAGGATCACATGGAAAGCTTTTTCCTGGCGGAAACAGTAAGTGAAAAATTCCATGTATTATCCCCTAAATACAATTTTAGGATTTTGATTGACTTGAACTTGACTCTAATTTGAACTATCTGCCAGCTGCCCCCCTCCCCATATAGTTTTTGTTCTTATCATCACATTTTCTTTTCCATTCCGGTCTATTCTTGTTTGTAACCTTTCAACCTGGTCAGGTGAAATATTTGTGGCTCCTTTTCGATTTGGCTGTGGGTCCGGACAACCTTGTTGAAAATGGACCATACAAGTGAGATTTTTTTTGCCTAGTTTCTTTTTTCTTTGTTCTTTTTACAAGAAGAAAATATATATAAATGAAATATGCTACATTTTTTTGGGGGCAAAATCCCATTTATAGGTACATATTTAGCACTGAGGGCCATTTATTGCCGGCAACTCCTCAAATATCTCTATTACAAGAGCATTGTTCATATTTTGGGGCTTATTGTAACCGCGACAGCTTAAAAGAAGAGCCTAATGCATCAGACAAGTCTGCTGATTCTCAAGAAACCAATGGTAGTAGAGTTTCTGAGGGTTGGGTTCGCACGAGATTTCCCTTGGATTCTTCTTCTTTCAAGGCATCTCCTGTATCAGGGCTGATTAAGGTTAGTATTAAGTACTTTCTGAATAAAATTTAGGTATAGCTTAATGAGTTATATTCCCTCTACTTTGTATTTTGTTCATTTCCACCGTGTTGATGGTCATATTAGAAGATGATTTGCTGGTAAAAGATTGATTAATGTTTGTTCCCTCGGTGCCTACACAAGAATTTTTGTTTTCAGGTTACCACAAAACGAAAATGTTAATCAGCTGTCTTTGGTAGGAATTTGATCATTACTAGTTGTAGTTACATGCATTTCTTATGGCTCAATTGTGGAATAAACAAGGCACAGCTATGGAAGATTGAGGCCTTTTGTTTTCAATAACTATTCCCCCGGGGGGGGGGGTAATGTTTTTCCGGTTTTTTAGAGATTGCGTTCTTTATGTCACAGGGCCTTTGTCCGGGACTAACTCATGCGCAGAAGTATGGCATTTCGTATCTTGCTTCAGTTGATACACCTCATGAAGATAATTCTGCTAAACAAAAAGATATCGTGGTTCAGAGCCAAGCTATAGTTGTCGTTTCTGACCAAATCTCTAATCAATCACTATCTGGTGACAGCAACGATAACAATGTTAAAGAATCAACTGAGAGGGAACCGGAGAGTGATCCATCTCAATCGTGAAAAAGCTTCTCGGGCGTGTATAACTAACCAGAGGTAGTTTGTGCCCTAAACCATATATGACGAAAACCGGATCTCAGCTCTTTCCTTTGTGCTATTTTTCCTTGAAAGATCATTGATAGTGACTGAAGAAAACATTGGCTGCTCTGACATTTTATCTAATTACAATGGTTGATCTTCTCGACCTTTGACAGCACACATACTATTATAATCAACAGGTTTGAACAATCCGGCAAAAACTGTTGATACAATGAGTATATATTTGAGGCTAGACTTGTGAACTGCAAGATGAAGCGGGTTGTAAGATGTCTATTCTGTTATGCTGATCATGGACGAAACGTCAGAAGTAGCCACTTGTATACTTACAGGGGCAAGCATTTGTAAACTTACCAAAATTTAACAGGACTTTTGTACATTTTATTTAAGACTAAGGTTGATTACAGTGGGTGAGGCCATTATCATCCCGGATTGCTGGAAGACAATAGTTTGGAAGTTGCCTGCTGGAGGGGGAAGATCGATTTTAGTTGAGGTTCCATTGATTTGGGGACTGTCATAAGGGTCTCGGAAACCATCGCCTTTCACCCCATTTGATTTGAGTTATAGTGACAAAAAATAAGTTTGATTGATGGATTTTGATATTCAATTACTCTTTTATGTTTGGTTCTTTTTGTTCGAATTTGATTGGTATTTCAGAGTTCCCTTAGGCTGTGATTTCTCTTCGATTGTGAAAAATATGTGAAGCTTTAAATCAGTTTCAAGTTCTTCCACTGCAAATATTGTTATGAGGTGTAGGGGAGAATAATTTTTTGTTTTAACCGAAAAAACTGACTCATTTGGTTTTTTTTGTTTCTATTTAGTTGGTTGGGGTTGGTTGGTTTAATTTGTCAATTCGATTGGTTATGGTTATCAGTTTTTGAATTTCAAAATTGAATTGACCAAAAAACTAACGTATTTTATATTATATTTAAATATATTTGTATCTCATAATACATAATAGATATATAATCTTTTAAACCCGGTTTAATGATCTAAGGTTGGTTAATCGAAAAAATCGAAAAATAATAACCGAATTGATTGATTAAATCAATTGCTCTCCCTTAATTAGGAGATTGAATAATGGAGACCAACCGGTGTAGGCCAGATGAATTATGTATGAATTGAAATAATATTATTGCTTATGATCTGAGTCAGTATGCAGCACCATGTCCTGAGGTCATAATCTTGAGGGCACTCACAAGTAACTAAGTCTAAGTTTGCTATTTTCAAGTGTGCATGAGTGCAAAACAAAACTTGACCTAGCTTGCAGGTCATGTTGTAATACAAATTGCAGATGTCTTTTTAGGGTATCCATAGGTCTCCTTTTTAAAAAATGAAATCATTTAAAATTTTGGTACTATTCACTTATCACTAATAGGAGTATGGGGTGAACCCATAACATGGGCATGGGTGAACAACCTTGACCTATGTGTCAAATTTTGGGATTCTATCATAAATCCTTTTAGTGAGTTGAACTTACATTTCCAAACATGAGCCCACACTGATAAGAGAAGTACGGATTATCGAGAAGAAAATTGTTCTGGTGGTCTTCATCAAATCACCCAAATCCCTCGAGCGAATAAAAAATTAGATTTACAGTGGATCTCACTTAAATCGCCACATTTGTCATCCTAAGAAGTTTGGTTTTAAACCTCAATTCGAACAGAAGAAATATGCCACATGAACTAGGGGCACCCACAAGTCTTCACTAATGTTGCTTTTCACTTAGAAGATCGAGAGTTAACTATCAAGACTTTGGACTATCCAGACACATACTTTCTCATTAAGTGATTTATATGAATCATTAACATTTCTTTCACAGGGATTCATCTTATTCTTATGGTTTCCTATTTTAAATTTAAAAACCATAAAAATAATTTAAGCGCAATAACGGATAAAAGTACCATGGAGGCCTTTATATTAGGTGTCAGATTGTATTTTGTTTCCTCTACTCAAAAAATAGGAAAGTATTCATAATACATTAGATTAAAGAGTAAATTTGTCCTTTTGTTGAAATTTTCACCAATTTCTACTATTAAAAATAGGTCCTTGTCTGTCAACATGAGGTAAATGTGGCATGCCATGTGTCACTCTTTGGTTATTCTGCTAGCAATTTTTTACAGTAGAAATGGATAAAATTTTAATAGAAAGGACCAATTTGCTCTTTGATCTAATTTATATAGACTAATTTGCCTATTTTTTTAATAGAGGGGATAAAATGCAATTTGACACCTAGTGTCACACGGCTAGAATTTTAGTCTCGCAAATCGCACTGCTTTAGGTGATTTCTTTGCTTCAAATCCGCCGAAGTTAGCCTATTTCTCAAAAGTGAAAATTCTCAAGGGAAATTTTTTAAGGCATTGAAATAAAGTAGAAGCAAACTCAAAAGACAAAGAAGCTCGAATCGAACAGAAAAGCCACAAGAAAGCAACGCACCTCAAGGTGTTTGAGTAAATTTCTTAGGACTCTCATATTGTAAATAGACTTTAATATTGACTGTCGATGTAATTTAAACTGTATCATTGGATTTGGGAGAGCTCAACTTTAAATGAGGTATTCCCCCTCATTTATAACCATCCTATTGTATCTCATTCAAAGTTAATGAATATATTTGAAAGCATTTACTCAAACACTTGATGTGGTTAGCTTTCTTGTGGCTTTTCTATTTGATTTGTTTTTCTTTGTCTTTGAGTTTGTTTCCGCTTTATTTCAGTGCTTCAGAGAATTTCCTTTGTGAATCCTAACTTTCAAGAGTAAGGTTGATTTAGACGCATTTGAAGCAAAGAAATCGCTTAATGCCGCACAGTTTGCCAAACTTAAGCTCTTCGTTTATTTTGTTAGCCATACTAATTTTTAATAGTAGACATTGATGAAATTTTAATAAAAAAGATCAATTTGCTCTTTAATCTAATGTACATAAACTAATTTACCCATTTTCTAAATAAAGGAAACAAAATACAATCTGACACTTAATATAAAGTCTTCCATATTATTTTTACCCGCAATAACCACACCAAATACTATTTTTACTTAAAATTAACCAAAATATATTAATCCATAATATTAACGCCTACTCTTCAATTCCAATGATTAATGATTCAAATTTACAAAACCGTTAGACAAAATTTTGAAAGATACGTGAATATCAAACCCTTGTATATTATCCTTTCACAAGCAACTCATCAAGCTGGATTTTAGGTGCAACATAAATGTTAACACTTAACCACCAAGCAAACATAATGATATGAACAAGTGTGAAACATGTTATGCGATATGTTTTAGATTTGTCTTTTCAGTTTAGGTATATAATATCATATGATTAATTAGCAATAGCTGCAATTCTTTTTTATTAAATTCCAACACCACAAAATTATTAAACAAAAAAGAATGAACAGTTAAGACAGATTTGCTTTTAAAACATAATGCCGACACCTAAATAAACTTAGGATCACTACTGTCTAATCCTTTAATCTTGTCAGATCATGTTTTTCCCTAAACACCTTTTTAACCCTTTATTACTGTTTTACTAATAAAACAATGCCCATGAGTTTGAAATTGTAAAAATTTATTATCAACTTTATTATATCAGTAAATTTTATAGCCAAAAAGTTTTTGCTTTAATGGCATGGGGCTCCAGTAACCCTTTTTAACAACAACAACAAAAAAAAAGAACATTGTTTGGGACAAAACAATGTTTACAAATTCCCAAAAATTTTCTCATTGCTCGATAAGATTTTCTTAATAAAAGTTATTAGTAGTTTAATTATAAAATTATCTCACTAACCATTTTCCTGCTGGCATATATGTATATATAGGTATCCATATCAAAGAAAGCTCTTCTTGAGAAAAGGACAAACTTAATTCTAATAATTTTTAGTTACACCAACAAAATTGTTGTCTAATTATTTGTCATTTTAGACATTTTTTTTCTATTATACCGTATGTTTATTGTGATTATAGTTATAAATATTTTGTTTTTGATTTTATACAATACTTACTACAAAATGCATGTATAAATTATAATCAATCTTCTTTTTATTAATTTTTAGAATCTTAGAAAAAGTTAATTGCATTAGACATTCTCAAATTATGACCTTCATTCTAAATTGATTCCTAAATTTTAAAATGTTCTAATTACATTCTTAAATTATAGATGTTATATTAACCAAGTCTTTCTATCATTAAAACTGTTAATTTAACCATTAAATAGCATGTCGAATCTTATGTAACATAATTTAAAATGAAAATTTTAAAGAAAAGTAAAACATTATTGCATAACTTTTAAAAGTAAAATCGAAAAAAGAGGGAGTAAACAATAAAAATTTTGTAAAAGGTTCGAAAACCTCAAATCCTATAATTTCATGACATCCATTTTTTTTTTTTACAATTGTTCATTTTCTTTAAAATTTTCATTTTGAGCTATATCATGTAATATTTAATATCTCATTTAACGGTTAAATGAACGATTTTAGTAATAGAAAGAACTTATTGATATAAGTTTAACAATTTAAAGATGTAATTAGAATATTTTAAAGTTTGAAAATTAATTTAAAATAAAAATTATAATTTGAGATGTAAGGTAGTATTAACTTTTAAAAAAATATATTGGAAAGTAAATTGAATTTATGTACATGTAAATTGATTATTCTTTCTTTATGGATTATGTTGATTAATCCCACCGGATCATCATTTTTATCGGCGGTAAATTTTTATAATATTATGTATCTATATAAGACAGATTTTTACATACTTTAATGTTCACTTCTTTTTATCATTAAATTCAATGCCCTGCATATGAACTCCACTATCTTATTATCAAACTGACAAGTAACAATAAATTCTGACTATATTAACTATATTAATATAATTATTTTTAGATTGAGTTTTAGTTCGATTAGTATTAGTATTGTTGTTCGTGTAAGAGATCATAGGTTCGAGTATGTTCAACATATTATTCTTCTGTTTAAGGGTTAAAAGGAACTATGACTAGTTCTAATTATTAAATAAAAAATATTATAAAAACATATAATAAAATTAATATTAAAAAACAAAAACTTCCATTCAAGATTGTGACTGCTCCCAACATTATTTGAAATTATGGGTGTGTAAGAATTTCATCCTTGGCATTTCATCTTAATTTTTTTGTTTCTATAAAGGGTAAGGGCAAGGATTATTCAAACATCAAATTCAAGATTGGTTGAATCAATTAATGTTGTTCTAAAGATTCCTTTTGAAGTCTTTGAATGGCATGTTTTTACACTTGTGTATTTTCATAGAAAATTTCAATGAAAGGAAAAGAATTAGATCTGAAATGTACTTTTTTTTTTGTTTGTTTCTTTACTTGCACTGAATAATCTGCCTTGATTATAAAGAAAAGAAAATGTTCAATTATGGTTTTAATCCTTCTATTATGTTGAAAGTTGATATTTGGTCCCTCCATTTTGATTTTGAGATAATTTGATCCCTCTACTTTTATAATGTTCTTAATAGGTATACCATTAGTCACTTAATAGGTATACCATTAGTCAAAGGCGAATCTAGGAGGGCTGGCAGGGGCTGGCCCCCCAAAATGGAAAATTATTATTTAGGCCATTTAAATTTTTTTAGTAAAAATAAAATTATACTTTGACCCCTTAAAATTATAAAAATTTGATTTAATCCTTTAAAAATTATAAAGATATAGTCTATTAAAAATTAAAATTTTATTCTCCCTCTAAATTTTTTTTTCTAACTTCACCCCTACTATTAAAATTTTTTTTCTAACTTCACCCCTGCCATTAGTTGTTGTTGAAGTGGCAACATGAAATTTCCAACTAATCATGTCTAACTAATAATAAATTTACATTTTAACCAAATTCCAAAGATTGTTTTTAAAAAATTACATCGTTATTATCGATTTAAACCTATTAAGAACATTGTATAAGTAAATGACCAAATTATATCAAATTAAAATTTCAACATGGTAAAATCTGAGTTTCTTTTAAGTATAGTTCCTAGTCTTGCAAATTAGGGTGAGGTGTAGACTAAATTTATGGTGCACATGTGAAAAGATTTAATTTATAACAATCCCCTAGTCTTATGCTTGAATAATTGTACAAATACATGTATCATAGATGATATATAAATCACATAATTCATTTAATTTTAAAATTTTAAAATTATTTTGCAGTAAAATTTACGTCTTTTTTATTACGGTGTGAATTAAAACTTTGAATAATCCATTTGTTAACCTCTGCAAATGAACACAAATGAAGAAATAATGGCAACATTAAATAAAACACTTGAAATTTCCAGGTTGATGAACAATATCAAACAGAAAAATTTTAATCATACAACACAAAACTGATATACAAATGCAACATTTGTTTTCTTTGCATTAATACTAAAGTAACAACCAAAACTTGGATTAATTAGCCCCCATATGCTTCCTTTTTTTCTGTCATCTTCCACAAAAGTTGACCCTAAAACAACAGATCTTATATATATGTGTGTGTGTGTGTGTGTTTGGTCGATCTGTTTTGCTTGTAAATTTTCCCAGTCGGTTGAATATCTCTCGAGAACCCAATCTGAAAAAGATCTTTAATTTTCTCTCCCTGACAGAAAAAAATATTAGATCTTGTGTTTTGTCTTAATCTTTCTCTTATATGTCTTTGTTGATGATGGTGATGATGATAATAAGATAGAATATTTTTTTCTCATACACCACTACAACTTAATCCCCTTGCTTCTGATCCTTTCATGATCCTTAATCTCTTGCATGATGTGATGAACATTCTGCAAATAAAATAATATAACCTTGTAAGTTCCATATATTATATATAACCATGCATGTATGTATGTATGTATGTAGAGGATAAATAAGACTTACTCCCAGGGAACATCACCAACAAGCATCCAATCACCATCTTTGTCTTCATAAGTAGGTTCATAATCTGATCCTTTGTACCCTTCTCTTTCTGAGTACTCACCTGAAAGAAAAAAAAGGGTCATTTTCACCCTAATTTCATCATCATCATAAACAATTCACCACTAAGTCACATGATGTATGTCATCATATCATATAACAACATATATACATACCTATGGTGAACTTGAACATGTTCTCTAAAGCCTGTAACAACTCTGGGTACCCGTTGTAAACTTTCAAATCAATCTTTCTCAAATATGGTGCTCCATCCATGCTTACTTTTACATATATCCCACCACACTCACTTTCACTTTTCTTTGCCTGTTGAAAATTGTTCTTTCTGTAGGACTGAACCGGTGGCCACCCCACAATTTGTGCCCTGCAAGTTACATAATCCATTAGTAAATAAAAATTGTTGTATATACATACACATATATACATATATATGATGACTTACTTGGAAGGAGGGGCTGTTTCATTTTGAGCAGATTTGCCATTTTCTCCACTTTTTTCATCATGTAATGGCCGCTTGTTGTTTTTAACACTGGAAAGTACTGCTGGTTCATCTATGCCTGGCAACCCTAATCTTAGTTCAGTTGCCTTCTCATATGCTACACTGTTCTCCATTATGTGTAAAGCAAAACCCAAGTGTTCTTTTTTTTTTTTTTTTGTGTGTGTGTGTGTGTGTTTTCTTTTCTTTTGGTGTGGTGGAATGGGAATGCAAAGGCAGGTAATTTTATAGGGTTTATGAAAGAAGAAGTGATGGGGGGAAAGTCTTGTTATTCTTTCAATGCAAGAATTGTGGACAAAGGCAAGCTAAGCTGTCGGTAGCAGTGGCAGCAACTTTGAGGCAAGCTGCCTTGTAATAAGGGGGACAAATGTGGGACAAGTTCAGCCAACCCATATAGAAATAATATACAAACACACTCCCTAAGGATTCATTTGGGACGGTCAAGATGCGTTTTGAGGACCTTGTGGAACAAAATCAGAGCCGTTGTTTGTGTAAAGTTTGAGTTTTGAATAGGTTAAAATATATTATAGTTGTATGTAAAATTTACAAATTTGAAATTTAGTCTATCTACTCTTATTTTCAGGAATTTCAAATTTTAAGTTTAGTTGTTAACATCGTTATTTTTTTGACTAAATTAATAGTTTGACATTTTGAAATAAAAAAATATTCACTTGATGGTAATGTAACTAAAAGAATGACGACATAATAAACTTGAATTTAACAAAATAGTCTTAACAATATTAACAATCAAACCTAAATGTTCAAATGTACAAAGTAAATGAATTAAATTCCTATAAATAAAAGTACAAGTTACAAAGAGTATAGGAGTTTATGTCATATCTTAACCTTTTGAATATTATGAATCGAGAAAATAGACATATTAAAGAATTTTCTATCATTTAGGATTGTATTAATAAAACTTTTAGTTTCTAAATTTAACAATTAGATCTAAGGTTTTTTTCCCACTTTAATATTTGAACTTGACAACTAAATTTATTTTAATTCTTAAACTTGATTCTATCCATTCAAGTATCCAAATGAAAAAAAAAAAAACCAAAATAAAATTAATTATTAAATTCAAGTACTTAAAAGGAATATATATTAATCTATTAGGAATTGAAACTAACTTGACCATAAAATAGTCCAAAGTATCTAGAGGGGTATCTAGGCAAAAGCTAAGACAACATGCCCATGTGAGAAAAGGGTCCAGATTGGGAGTAGGGTATGGGGCAGTGCATGACCATGTGGGGACTAAAAAGGGTTCATTTTCATGGTGGAGTGTGATGTGTAGCAGGCTCAAGTTAGCTCCTGAAATATTATTCCTATTCTTAGCTAAAATTCAAAGAAAAAGAAAGGAAAAAAAAAAAAAGGCGCTTAAGTTTGATCGTGTTGATTAATATTTAATTAATCTCTGTTGGCCATTGCTAACTTGGGAAACCAAGTTCATTTAATCTAGCCTGCTTCTGATTAATTTACATTCCACTAATGTTTGACCTATAATCTTTTATAGGAACTACCATTACCCACAGGATTACCAAAAGTATATTCATTTTTTCCAGCTTCCATTAATGTATCTGGATTTGTATATATAATCACAGTAATTTATAGATTTGTTTTTATAATCATATTTAAACTCACCTCCAATAATATCATATTAATTGAATTAAGGCTTAATCGATAAAAAAGACACAATTAATTAAATTAGTCTATCTATATTAACGAATATGTTTATGTGTATATATATTTAGAGGATAGTATTTTACAGGATTGTTTAAATATATAATAAATATTGAATATGATATTTTTTTTAAAGAAATAAAGAATTATTACGATGATATAAGTTAGAAAAATAAACGTAAAGATGAGGCATAAAAATTATGAAGAGGGTCCATTAATTTCAGCCTCACCCGTGTGCATTAAAAAGATGTTTAATCATTAATATTCTTGTTCTGCTATAGTCATACACATAACATCCAACCCCTTATTATTTGATAGACATTGTTCTTAAAATATCTTTTGTTTTCCTGATTAAATATATATGATTCAGTTTTTGACTCACCAATCTTGAAAATCCAAATTTACTTTGTCCAAACCTGTTTTTGGACTAAATTGAAATAGACCCAACGTAAAAGTTGGTTTGAGATAAGAGAAAATTAAAATATTACATCCTTTGATTATTCCAGCTTGTTTCTTTTGAGTATATTTTTTATCTATTTCAAAAATCAAAATTCAATCTCAATTTACCTTAATGTAAAATTTAATAAATTAAAATTTGTCATAAGAATAAAAATTAAATATAAAATTCATATGTTAAAAATTTAAATAGTGCGGTTTTTATCTTTCAAAATTAGCACGCAAGTCTTTTTAGAAGTATTTTTATGTACATGCAGTGGTTGATTAAATTGATTAGATCTTGAATTAATCAAAGTATTGATCCAATTAGAGGAATTAGACTAACTAACCTATGAACCAAGCTAAAAAAATAAATTGAATTGACAATTAAATCGATTTTCTTGTTTTTAATGTTTTTTTAGAAATAATTTGATTCGTTTCATATTTCCTTCAAAATTTATGAAACTACAAATTAATATAAAAGTAAAATTATACTTTAAAACTCAAATTTATTTATAAATACAATAAACCTCAATAGTATTAAATCAGTTATAATTTCACATAACGTTTTATCCAACTCGACCCGACGTATACGTAGACGGATTCTAATGGGGCATTAAGGAATCCAAGAAAAGTTTAGTAGGAATTAACCATCTTTCGGCCATGGGAGGCATGGATATCACACACACACACACGGACACGGATGGGCTATGGTTATGTAATTTATTGCTCCATCACTGCATCGACAGCAACGGCAACGCAATATCCCAAAAATTAAAAGCAGTATTTGTGTGGTGGCTGAGTGATCTTCAGCTTCCAAAAGATAAAGACGTATACCAAATAAGTTTTAGATTTTGCAGAATCTGATCCTTTTAAAAGCTTTTCCCAGGTTGGATATACATTGAAATATTGACGGTGGACTTAATTCTTGTGTGATTTTGACCATTCAGCATTTCTCCTACGTGAAAGATTTTGATTCGTGTCTGCCTCTAAGCTTAGAGACGTGTATTGATTGTGAAATCGAATTTATGATCCCGGGTTTACATCCCTTTCATCCATGACATCATCCAATAAGATTGGTATTTTACAATTTTAGGGTTCCAATCTCAAATTTTCTTTTTATATTTACTTGGTTTTGCGTGTTTATTATGTTTGTCAATTAGAGATGAAGTCAAAAAAAAATTTTGGGAGAAAAAATTAAGTTATAAATTTTAATAAAAGTTAAAATGAAGTTTCACCATTTTATTAATTCTTTTTAAATGACTATATTAAAATCTTATTTGGGAGTTAAAAGTGTAATTTTATCATTACTAATATATAATTTTATACATTTTAAAAAGGTAAAAAATGTAATTTTTACACCCCTCCTACGGCTCTTGATGCCTATCGTATAAGGTCAAACCAATGAGGTATTGGCATTGTTGAAAAAGGTTGAGTTATCAGATTATGAAAGTTTAGGCTTGAGTTTCACCATTTGAAATTTTGATGTATGAATCTCCCTCTAGTCATATATGTGCATGCCTTGTGTAGGTTTTGTTCGATTTCCAACTTTTTTTTCCATATTAATCTGGTTTTTGTCTTGTACTTGTTATTGTACTACCTTGTATTAGTGGAACTTAAAAAAAATTAATATAACTTTTAATCTTTGAACTTGGTAATTAAGTTCACTTTGATACCATTTTTTTTTCCATTTTATTACCTAAATTTGGTAATTAAGTACATTTTGATCCTTTAACTTGAATTCTATCAAATTTTGATGATGTAACACTCAAAGATCATGTCATATCATCAAACTTTTCTTTATTTACCAAGTTCAAAGATTAAAATGAATCTAATTACTAAATTCAAATATCAAAATGAAGTTAATTAATTGAAGTTAGAAAAAACTCATGAGCCAATAACACATTCGTTTGCACATAAGAAGTATGCAAGCAAGTTAATGGGATGTGCTTTCGAAAGTACAATGTAGGTTCTTTTTCTTTTATGTGTAGAGAAAAAAATTATTAAGTAGAATTATTTCAATTTATAGTTATATTAATTCTTTAATCATATTCGACAATTTGATTGCTGGATATATGTTGTTGTCGTCGTCGTCTTCAACACAAACAGTTTGGCCCCTTTAAAAGGTTATCAAAACTTTTAGGCTGTTTCTTTGTTCTTTGCATCCATTTTAATTGCAATTAGAAATGGATTTTTAATTATACTTATACTATGTTTATTATTATTACAGATATAATAAATATTATTGTAGAAAATCTCAAAAAAAATAAAAAATCAATGGTCCCAAACAAGATCAAAGTGCCAGAACAGAACCCTTATGAAGGAACCCCCACACCCTTAAAAATGAAGGGTAACTGACCTAGACAAAATTGAGGGGTGCCCATAATCGGAGGACACATTTGTAAATCCGTAGGGATTCATTCACTTGCTTTAGGTAAGGACCAACTTTCAAAGGGACAAATTAGGGTCCATCAAATTCTTCTGCTGCAACATGCTTTGATATTTTTCACATAGGCATAATGTTAAATTTAGTTCTCAGTATTTATATTTTTTGTCAATTTAGCCCAAAATTTTTTTTTAGTTAGATTTGACTGTTAACTTTTAAATTGAGTCAAACTTTTTTTTCTTTAACAGAAATAATGATTAAAACATTATTGTCTTAACACACTAAGAAATATTTTAAAATTAAAAAAAAAAAAGCATGGAGTTCATTTGGATTGCTATGGCTGCCATATTTTAAATTTTAATATTTTAGTTAGTATTTCTGTTAAAAACATTAATTTGACTCTTTTAAAAGTTAATGGTCAAATTTAACTCTTTTTAAAATATAATAAATAAAATTTAACTAAAAAATAAGATTCAAATGTTAAAAGATGTAAACATTAAAGACTAAATATAATATATATACATATACGTTAGTTGGACTAAACCGTGCGTGTTTGAACAATGTGTATCCTCCCATCCACCCTACCTACCACCTTTTTCAGCTCCTCATGTGCTTGTGGTGTACATGTCTTGATAATGTGATTGAAAGTGAATTTTAATCAATGATATGGTTTTAATTTTTTTTCCTTATGTGCGAATTAATTGTTTTACGAACATAAATAATATATAGAATATCTAAAATTCGAGTAACATAGAGAATAGAGACATAAGCATTCGGGATTTTTGAAATTTAATCATGTTTTTATATTGGATATACACGTTTAATTTATATATCTTGATTATTTAAATCGAGTAATAATAATTTTGAAGAATATTATTGTAAGATTTCAAGATTATAATTGGATAAAAATTCAAATCAAACAATGATAATGTTGAAAAGTTAAGTGGTCACCTTATTTACAAAGATATTAATTTTAAAGAAATAAATTAAAGGAATTTAACGTGATTAAATTTAACTAATATAAACCAATTTAAGAGAGAACTTGTTATTCGTCACAAAGTAAATTGTTTTGAGGAGAAAGATTTAGTGAGTGAGTTAAATAACATTTTATACTTATATTAATTTATAATGTATTATTCCCTAAGCTAACAAGAGCCACAAATGTAAAAAAGTTTTTGAACTGCACTGTTAATTAATTTGTCCGGTTGCAACCGAACCAAAATTGGAAAGAAAATTCAATGTATATAAATGAAATTATGCGAAATTTGAACAAATAATGAGATGAGGTGTTGTGAATTTGAATGAATTGTCAGTGCTTTGAGGTCAGGATGTTGTGCAAAAAAACAATGGATATGCTGATAGCAGCGGAGACATGGGAGGGGATAAGTTTAAGTTTGGTCTTTTATGTTTAGGTGAACTGAATTTTGCACATGCACGCGTGCATGCATGATTATAACTTGTGAAACAAATGAGTCTAGTTTCATTGTAAATTCGACTTGATTTGAAATTACAAGGAAAAAATTTTATTATTATTCTTTGCTGAAATCGAAGTTCATACATGAACTTGACCTAAATCTTTTGATATGGTTTTACAAGAAGGAAGTTTGCTTATGTGTATTTTTTCAAGTGTTTATTGTACCAAATAAGCAAGATAATATTTAATGAATTTAAAGTTTAAATCTCAATAATTACCCTTTTTTTGGTAAATTATAACCCAATTTTATCAATTGTTAAGGAGAGGACAACTTTTTGTAAAAAAAATCTTCAAAGTGTCATTTATTCCGAAATCAATAGAATTACAGTCCAATTCGATGAAGCGTTCATATTCTATGAATCTTGTCTTTAATTCGGGTTCTCAAAAAAGTCGAGAAACAAAATCTTGACTTGACTGAAAATAATAGTAACATGTTGAGAGATTTATCTGCTAAGAACAAACTATACTCAGAAATTTTTTCAAAATAAATCCGCCCCCATTGTATCATTTAGTAAAGCATTCAAGAGTAGTTCCACTACAGAACAGTACATTATAAAGAACTTATAAAGAGAATCCTTTTATGTTTTCCCTTGTATCAGTACTGCAAATGAGATAAAAGAAGACCCATTTTCTTTCCATATCATTTAAAATAACAATAACAACAATAATCAATGATATATGCCTTTTAATTGTTTCCATCTAATATCAATGGTAGAAGAAATAAAGTGAATGCATTTCTTTCTTGCTTTTTTTATGAAAAAAAATACTTTTAACTCTTTATAAATCACGTATGAATGAATTAGTTTAAGTTGAATTTATTTAATGAATTAATTATTTAGTTAATGATAATAATAATTGATTTTAATGATAATTATTGATAGGATTATAAGTTATGATTTAAAACAAAATTGAAATACAAGAAAAAAATTTTAAAAATAACATTAAACAATTACATTAAAAATTAATCAAACTCGTGTAAAGGCATAACTATCAAACAGCAAAACTCCTTGTATTAGAGACGAGGGCTCCTCAAACAACATCAGCATTCTAAACTCTCAGTCTAGGTGAAATCCCTAATCTTCCAATCTAATTTGAATAAGCTACTGATTAATCTTCCAATCTTCTAATCTTCCAAGCATGGCCCCTGCTTCAATCCGATTAAGGTTTGCCAAAAATTGATCATATAAAAGAATATGGTGCCGATATTAATATTCATAAAATTGTTTTGGGTCTTTTGAAATGGAGTTGGATTGTTGGTAATGTTGGTTTGGATTTTCAGTTGATCTGTAAGAGGAAGTTTAGTTATGGAACATCATAGTTAGCATTTTGAAACATGTTCAAAAGAAAATTCAAGAAAGTAATAGTGAGGGTGAAAAAAATGAAAATGATTAAAATATAGCGTGCAAAATATACTTAAACTTATACCTCAATTGGGAAGCTAACTTGGAGTCCAAGAATGCAATATGCTCATTCTCATAATCCTTGATCGGCAAGCAATGATAGGATGCTTGGTAGGATTTTGGCAATGTCAAATCTTGTTTGATGTACTGTTTATATGCTAAGAGTTATGATTTGATAGTATCATAGGTTGATTGTTCACTTCATTTTAATCATGAGGTTAAAAGTTTAATTCCTGTTTATGGATTCATGAGAATGAAATACGTTTTATGGAGTGCAATGAGAGGATTAGTCACCGCTATCGACAGTAAAAACCTTAATTTTGATCCAAAAAATATTTATTAATATTGAATTTTTTAGACTTTTAAATTTTGATAGTAATTATGGGTTGAAATAACAAAATTGTTGTAATTAAATTTTAAATAAAAATATATCTTTTATTGATAAATCATAAATAAAAATTAACTTTTTTTATTTTTTTTATTTTAACATTACCTAACTCAGACCCAACCGATTTAAATTAGTCTGGACTTGGAGTTGACAATTAATAATGACAAGCTTGATTAGGATGTACATGTGGAATATTTCCATAACCTGATTGGCCTTGTGGGCCCAACATACGAGTGTCTCATTTTTATATTTTATTTTTTTATTTGAGTTAATTTAATCAAACATTTCACATTAGTCTCTAAATTTTAAAATATTCATTATCCTTAAATTATCAATGTTATATTAATTAAGTACTTTCATTTTAAAAATATTATTTAACAGTTAAATAACACATCAAATCTTGTGTGGTATAATTTAAAATGAAATTAAAATATTGCTACATAATTTTTAAAAGTAAAAACTAAAAATAAAGTAAAATAGAAAACATAAATTATGAATTTTTAAAAGTAAAAACTAAAAATGAAGTAAAATAGAAATATAAATTATGTGTTAGATAAAAGTTTGAGAAAACTCGAAACCAAAATTTTTAAATCATCCATTTTCAGGGGCAAAGCTAGAAATTTTTTCGGGGGAGGGGGAGATTGAGTTATATATTTTTATAAGAATTAAAATTTAATTTCATCATTGTATTGACATATATATTTATAGTTTTAGAATGATTAAATCAAAATTCTATCATTTTTAGGAGACAAATTATAATTTTACTATTTACTTAAAATTTTAAAAAAACTTCAAGGGCTAAAAGAATAATTTTCCATTTTAAGGGGGTCATGGCACTGTCCATTTTTGTAATATGTATTTCTTTTTTTTTATTTATATTATGTGATATAAGATCTAACATTTCAATTAACAATTTTGATAGTCGAAAAACTTTATTAATATAGCTTTAATAGTTCAAAATTGTAATTAAAATGTTATCAAAATGAGAATCATAATTTGTGATTCTATTTTGAGAATAAAGTGGTTTCAATTTTTGATATAAAGTAGATATGAAAATTGAATGGATTTTGTATCTTTTTAAGTTCCGGATGTGCAGGTATCTTAATGATGGATGGATATATGATTTTTACAAGCAAATTCGAAAAAGAAAAGTTGAAAATACTGAAGGAAGAAGTGACAGACGGTGGTTAAGCCACGTCGAAGCATCCATGACCGTTCATGGTTGAATCAAAAAGGGTCCCTTCCCTACAACATGATCCATCTTCATGGGACCTTTTGTCCTACCTTCATTACTCTTTACATCTATTCATGTCTTATCTTCAAACTCCTAACTTGTCTCTAATTACAACTCATATCATCTACTTCTGCTCTTCATTTTCTGAAATTATCGATTGGTAAAGTAAATTTCAGGTTAAGAAAAAGGTTTTCCGAATATCCCAATCATTCAACAGTTCCTTCCGCTACTCAAATTTCAAGCAGACTTGAGAGGGTCCTTAGTGGCCCAATTAAAATATTCTCTGATACTGGACCTTAGCTACAACAGTGAATTGGGCTAAGATAGCTTCTGCCACCCTATTTTGGAGACTTTATTCTGCCCCCTATCTTACAAATAGAAGATACATTATGTCGTTCTTTCAAAAAAAAAAAAAAAAAAAAAAAAAAAAAAAGAAGAAGAAGATACATTGTGTCCAATAAGAATTCTTTAAAAAAAATTAGTTTATATATTTAAATAATTATACTTCATTGTTGTATTCAAATATGTTTAACATATATATTTAAGAATATGGATAAGATGGGCAGCTCCAATCACCTTATAATTGAACATCCGATGGATTTGGGGAGCCTAATCCATGCCAGGTAATGTGTATAATTATGTTTGGAATATATGATGAAATTTATTTAAAGCTCATAATTAATTTGTATTATTATTATTATTATTATTATTATTATTATTATTATTATTATTATTATTATCTTGGTTAGAAACAGCACAAGCCAGGTTTTATGCTTGAAAACGAATTGATGCTAATGAATGTGAAAATTACATCCATTCAAAATCCAATGTTGATGAGCTGGTAAGATATCTGTTATACAGGAAATCACTATTTTTTCATTCATTTTCAAATTAGTATACGTGTTTTCACTAAAATTAACAAAATTTGTTGAAAAAAAAAATCTAAATCTATTTAAAAGTTTCAAAAAATCACTAAATTATTAGTAAGTTTATGTTTTTTGTCACTCAATTTTAAAAAAGTTATTGAAACTAAGCTATTAAAATCAATGTGGTATGATTTTTTTATTCGCACTGCTTACACCAATTGAAAGCTTTTATTTCTCTTTTCTTCTACAATTCAGTCTTTTTTTTTTTTATGAAATAGCTTTAAACATAATGAATTTGCAAGTCAAAATTCAAACAGTTTTTTTCTTCGATCTCTATCATTGACTATCAGATTGATTTAAATTTACTGTATATTCTTTCACTCATCGATGAGTATTGATCCACCGTATCGGTTGTCGGATTGTCGCTTAAAGATTACTAACTGGACTTTTAAAAAAAAATTAACCACTTAATGACTTAAACGAAAACCTTCGAATAGTTTAATAATCATTTTACAACTTTTTAAAATTGACCAATAATTTAGTAATTCACCAAAAAAGAATTTCACTTCAAATAAACTGCATTCTATCCCTGCTAAATAAACCGAATACTGGACCGGTTTCCTTTTAAGTTTGAATGCGTATTGGAGCCCTTGATTAAAAGCATTGAAAGTGAAACCACTGAACACCATTGATATCCAAACAAAGATATTGTTTCAGCTCCGTACTTGTTCACTATATAAGTCGTTCTTATCTTCCTTTATTTCAGGGTTTTCATGGCGTTTTCTTCCATTGAATTCTCCATAATGGAACAGATTATTCATTTTATATGAGATTGATTTGGTGCAACTATTCCTTCATGATCTACTTCAACCAAATTAACCTCCCTCTCATAGTTTAATCAAAGGGTGTTAAGTAAAGCACTGAGTGCTGCTAATTATTCTAAGTTTATTAAAAAAAAATTGTATTTATTTCATTACTTATCAAGTTGAGTTAGAGTTATTGATTTAGTGGATTTCGAGTTCTCAATTCAAATGCTTATGAAATTTTGTTTTTGTTTAATATATTATTTAGTATTCGAGTTTGACACTTTTTTTTTAAATGTGGTACATGTGTTAATTTTTGGTCTAATTCGGTTCCTGTTTTTGACAAATTTTATATATTTTGATATCCAAATGTAATAGTGTTAACTTTTTAGTATTTAATTAGGCTTTGAAGGTTGATTTGATAAAGTTAATTTAGTGTTAATTACAATTTTTTTTAATTTTGCGCTTAATTTGTCAAATATAATTTGATGAATGTGATTTAACTTGGGTATTAGGACTGATTTGATAAAAGTTAATGCTAATATTAATAGCAAATATGAATTTTCATCAATTCAACTTTAAAATCGGAATTAAATGCTAAAAAATTAATATCATTATCATCAGGTACCAGAATGTATCACATTGAATCAAAAAATAACTTAGGTATCATGTTAGAAAGAAAAGTTACACTCAAGTACCAAATTATGCATTAAGCCTTATATTTTAATCAAACTTAATCAAACTTGAATACAAAAATTAATAAATGAACTTAATCAAACTCGAGTCAACTTGAATATTAAACTCCAAATTTCAAAACAAGCTTAAATTACCCCAATTTAAATTCAAATAGACTCGATTGCACTTTTATCATTATCAATTTTGTTATTTCCATTGTAGTCTTAACTTATGGGGATTTGAGTGTATATATATAAAAATTTGAATCTCAAGAAATAAAAAAAATATATCTGTACCAAATATATTTGGTATGATATAAGTTTGTTTAATAAATGTTAATTGAGTCTTAGCTTAATTAGTATCGGTATTGTTGTTAGTGTAGGAAAATATGGGTTCGAGCGTGCTAAAGTGTGTTTATCCTCCTATTTAAAGGTTGAATATGAGTAGTTCTAGACATTGTATCAAAACATATATATATGCTTAATAAATGTTTAATTAGGCGATTAATCCCTATATTTTTTGGAAATTTAAAGTTTGGGCTTCTTATTTTTAATTAGAGGAATTTTTAGCATTAACTTCTGCTTGTATGACTTAAAAATTAAAGCTTAATTAATAACATTATCAATGAACTTTCGTTAAGTTAATTTGAACATGTGACATTTTACTATCAAAAGGTTTGATTAAACATTTAATGAAAGTCAATTAACGGAATTATCAATAGGATGATCAAATTCTTGAAATTATAATGTTAAATGAGCAAATTGAAACCAAACATTTTAAGGGTCGTTCATGTAAGGGTTAAATATTCTCGAATGTGCTCAAATAAAAGTTTTTTACCCATTTCACTCCAATTAGCCTAGATTGACTTGAGCCGGGTCGACCTAGCTTGAAATTAAATAAAATAAAATTTTAAAATATTATATTTAAATTTAATTATTAGAATAAATATAAATGTTAAGATAAAATTATATATTTTTACTATTTTTAATAAAACAATAACTAAAGTTGGATATCTTTTTGGGTATAAGTAAGAAAAGGATTTGATTCACCTAACTATCTCCTTTTAAAAAACAAAAGCTTAATGATCTTTTTGCCACCCACTAAACTGATTCGGTAATCCTCTTTGGTTTTAGTTGAAGATTAAGTAAATCACTCTTTTGATTTCCAAACAATCACATTAAATTACGGACTTCAATTTTTTTAAAAATGAAATAAAACTAATCTTTGACTTGAAAATCTTTCACATTATAAAAAAAATCAAATTAATATATTGTTAGTGAAATATTTTAATATTTAAATTTTAAAATTAAAACAAATATTTTTTTAATATATATTATTATGAGGTTTATACATTAGAGAAAGGAAAGAGTGGGTTGGTCAGCCCCCACCATGGTGTCGACTGTCCCATATACCACCAACATTTGGAATAATAGTATTGTGAAGGAGATTCGCATTGATGCATATATATTTACGTTTTTGTAGGTCCATAAATTAATAAACTAGATTAGTGGTCATGATTAATATGTTTAATTAGGTTACGGACTGTCAATGTGACATGTCTACGTCGTTAGGAAAGATTATATCTGAAGTTAAATAAAAAAAAACATTTAATTTAGTTGGCATAAATGGCATTTTAACTTGTTGAATTCTAGCTTAATCCTATAAAAGGGTGGATCGATATTTTTATTAAAATTTTGGGGGTCGAATTGGGAATGGTCTTAGATAAAAATCCATCATAACAAATTTTTAATATGTTTTAAATTTTATTATAAGCGAATTAAGTTGAGACCGGAGATTCCGAACACATATACATGGAAATTGGATCAAAGTTGAGGCAAACAAAAAAAAATCATTCTAGAAACCCTAAATTCAGTATGTATATATAAGGAATATATATTATCATTTAGTTTAACTAGAATCTCCATAAGAGATTTCTTTTATCCTTCAAATTAAACCAAATATGAAGTTGGGTGAGTAAAGTTTTGAAAGCATATCAATTTAGCTTAAAATATAAACATCAAATTAAAATTTTGGAAAATATCTACAAATATAACTAGCTTAGCATGCACCCCTATATGAAGGCAGATACTAGATAAGCATATGAAAATCACTTTTGAGAGGAAAAAACAATATTGATATTTTGTACTCTCCCCTCTCTTTACGGTCATCCATGGCATTTTTTGTGGCAACAAAACCAACCACATGACAAATATAGATCTTAGTTTTTTACATTTGGACAACTCCCCCAATATTCTCTAAAAAGCCTATTTTATTGCATTGTAATTATATATGTATATCCAAAGATAGAGTGTCACTTTCTTGAGCAGATAATTAATGAATTATTAGATTATGATATGAATAAAAAATTTATGTAAAAAATGTATAAAAATCAAATGTGCCTTTGGTTAAAGTAATAAAGTGTTTAAATCCCATCATACACATTAATACTCTCAAAATAATATTTATTTTTTTATAAAATAATATATTTTTTTATAATTTTACAATTAAATTAGGACTTAGTTGATAGGTAACACTAACTCAACTAATTTTTTAAATAATAGTATATTTTAAAAAAAAAAAAACTTTAAAGGATAATGTATAAAGAAGCTTCTTTGTATTATTATATGATAATGACTTTACCAATGTCCAAATGATGAAAATTGGAAAGGGTATATTTTTCCCACTTACCATATATCTTTCAATTTTTCTCTTGCAAAAAATAGTTATTAGCAATGGAAATTTCAGTCAAACAATATGGCATGTAAGTAGATCATGTATCACTTTAATAATCTAAACCATAAATTGACAATGTATATGATAATGATCATATATATGTATATATATTGATATGATATGATACGAAAATGGTAGAGGCAAGTTAGGAAGAAAGGATCCAAAATGAATGGGGATGGGGATGTTGACAAGGCAAGGGCACAGCTTGGGTTAGGGATGTTTCCTTCTCTTGGGGGATGTGACCTGTCTCTAAGTCACCACCATGCCCTTCTATGACCATTACAAGCACTTGATGTTCACATGTAACTATTTCTATTCATATATACATATATGTATACATATAATATTATTTGATACATTATTTATGGAATTTTTTTACACTATTAATAGGGTCTAGAAGTTAAAAGAAGAGACAAATGATTACATGTGACGAGATTTGGATCACACAATTTTTAATAAAGCAAAAATTATGTTATATTGAAATGTCATGTCAGAATAGTCAAAAAGTCTAATAATTGTTAAATTAATTGTATTTGTCAACAATTCAAAGGAATAAATGATTAATTCCTTTATAAAATTTCTTCAATTCAGAAATTCATAAACATATATGAACTCACTTTTGATAAATTATTGCATAATTATTAAATCCTAATTTAAATTATTTGTTTTTTTGAATAAAAAAGTCTAAAGACAAAAAAAAATTATAAACACCATATTTATTAATAATTACACAAAACTTCTTTTATATATTTTTATATGATTAAATGGAAAACTTTTATGAACAATACCCAAAATTTTGAGGATTTTATTGTTTTTAGATATGTATGTGGCATTAAATGTAGGGGTGGGCAAGTGTCGGTTCAATTAAGTTGTCTTGCAAATGCAGTCATCAATATATTATTTATTTATTTTATTTTCTGTTCTTTAAGTCAAAAACTTTTTAAAGAGAATTGGTAAGTAGGAAAAAAAAAAGAATAAAAAGACTTTAGGTTAAAATTGGAGACAAAACAATTTATTTTATATTTTTGTAGACATACTTCCGCTTTATAAGATTGATAAATATAGTATTTTTTGAATTGCATGAGATGAATTATTGGTTCATGTGAGAATGTGCATAATTGGAAGGTTCTTAGAAGTATGTTAACTATATAATAATTTGTTATAATTTTTTAATTTCATATACAATTAATATATAATATGAGAATCGGGTGGTGCATAATCATATGCTCCTCCCAACACCCAACTAATACCATTAATTGATAAATATGTGCTTGAAAATAAAAATAAAAAGAAACTTTCATATGCATTGAATTTTTAAGTTTTTGCTGCTTCTCATTATGCCTACAAGATTCAATTTTCATAATGGTTTTTCAAAATTAATGATTGAATATTTATAACTTTTTATATATATAATCATTAATGTTTTTAAATTATTATTATATGGATTAGTATTGATAAATTATTAATAGTTTTTTTAATAATAAAAAAAGAGATAGAACGAAATAACCATATCAGAGCTTTTTTTGACATATTATCTAGAAGTATCCATAGTTACTCCACAACTCATAATTAAGAAAATAATGTACTTTAGCGCACTCGAACCCACATCCTCCTATATTGGCAAAAATGTTCATACCAATCAAATTAAGGCACAATCAACTATTTAAATTCATTTTAATTTGTATATGAATAATTAATAGGAATATGTAATTATTGCCTTAGATATTAATAGTTGGTAAATTATCAATGTTTTTTGTTTAATGATAATTATTTGCATTTTTAAATAAATATATATATAATATCAATTCATATTCTCCTATTAAATAAAAATTGAAGCATTATGTCTCTTCAAAAAAATTTAAAGCATTATGTGAATGAGGTAGGTTGTTCTTTAGATTTGAATTTTAATAAAAAAAAATTTTAGGTGGAAAATTTAATTATAATTTTTTAAGAATTTAAAAAATAATTTTATCATTATATTAATCTAATTTATAATTTTATAATTTTTAAAGAGATTCAATTACAGATATATTATTATCAGAATAGGATAAGATTGGTTTGAATTGAAAATCGAAGAAGGAATGAATGGATAAAAAACCAATCGAACCGGGTAAAAACTAGTTTAAAACCGTTTAAATTGAATTTAAACTAATTTAGAAGTTTAATTTTGATGTTATAATTTATAAAATAAATATTTGTGTTTATTTCTTCGAAATACATATACATTTGCATGTGATACATAGTTGACCAATTTACAAGCCTTCCCTTCAAGAATCGAATCACGTTCATCTATGGAAGTCGGTTTTTTGTGTGGGGGAGTGTTGAAGATCCAACGTCCCATCTCGCTCCACGTGTTGATAAACCATTGACCATGAATTTGATGTGACATTCACATGCAGCCATACGAGCTTCGCCCCACAGTTTATATTATTGAGGGGTTTCGTTCTTTCTCTTTGTCCCCCCAAATTTTCACATAATACCATAACCAAACCAAACCAAACCAAACAGATCAAAGAACAAGAAGAAACTGAAGCCAAAGCTATACAAATAGGATCTAAAGATAGATCAAAGAAAAGGGTCGAAGCAAGTTGTTTTGTTTCAATGGAAGTTGGTCGAAAAATGGCTAACATGCTTGGAACCGAGCATGATTTGAACTTCAAAGAGACCGAACTGTGTCTTGGTTTACCCGGTGGAATCGCTGTTGTTGCTGCAGGTAATGAAACGGAAAGTTCTTCTTCCCCAAAGACTAATGGCAAGAGAGGCTTCTCTGAGACTGTTGATTTGAAGCTTAATCTTCAATCCAAAGAATCTACCATGGATCTAAACGAGAACCTTGATGACAATGGTTCTAAGGAAAAATCAGGTTCTGCCAAAGATCCTGCAAAACCTCCTGCCAAGTAAGTCATAATTATAAGACCGACGAAACCCAGTTTTTGTTTAGGGTTCTTTTTTTTAACATGGGTCCATTTTTTTTTACAGGGCACAAGTGGTGGGTTGGCCACCAGTTCGATCATATAGGAAGAACATAATGGCTAACCAGAAGAACAGCAGTGAAGAAAGTGGGAATAGTGGTGCAGCTTTGGTGAAAGTGAGTATGGATGGTGCACCATATCTGAGAAAAGTTGATTTGAAGATGTATAAGAGTTACCAAGAGTTATCCGATGCCTTGGCTAAGATGTTTAGCTCTTTCACTATGGGTAAGTAAACATGTAGTTTTTCATCATATGCATGTGTGATTATTATTATGTACATGAATGTTGAGATTTATTTGGTCTTGGTTTTTTTTTTTTTTTTTTTTGAAAAGGTAATTATGGACCTCAAGGAATGATAGATTTCATGAATGAAAGCAAGTTGATGGATCTTCTCAACAGTTCTGATTATGTGCCAAGTTATGAAGATAAAGATGGCGATTGGATGCTAGTTGGTGATGTCCCATGGCAGTAAGTTCTTATACTATGAATACCCAAATTCCCTAATTCAATTTAGCGTATTGAAGTTCGCTTTTCCCCCAAAGTATAAAAAATATATAAAACCCTAAAAGCTTATAAGTTTATTAAAATAAATCAACTAAGCACCTTTGCCTAAATACATGTTAGCCTTCATTACAAGCCATCCATCTCCATCATCAACATATTTTAATCTTTTGCTTAATTTCTTAATAGGATGTTTGTTGACTCATGCAAACGCTTACGCATAATGAAAGGATCAGAAGCAATTGGTCTCGGTATGTTTTCTGTTCACTAATTTACGTTTTGTATCGTATATTACAGCTACTTTTAATGATATAAAAAAAACTATATATTATATTTTCAGCACCAAGAGCAATGGAGAAATGCAAGAGCAGAGCCTAAAAACAAGATCCTGGAATTGAGCAAAAGGCTAGGAGGGAGCCTTCTTATTGGGATGTGTTTTATGTTTTTTTTAATGTTTATATATATATATATATTTGGTATATATAGATATGCAAAAAGAAGAATCATGGGGACATCTTTGTAATGTACAAGAAGCAATAAACTTAACCTTATATATTGCTGGCTTGTTTTGTTGCTGATGATGGGGGCTTTGTTTTTAATAATTTCACCATGTGTTTTTTTTTTTTTTTTTTTTTTTGCTGTTGTCTTTGTTGTCATAGCTTATTGTTTATCTCTGTGTGTGTGTTTTTTTTATAATTATTATTCCTTTTTCTTCTACCCCCAGTCAGTTTTAATGCTAATGGTACTTTTTTTTCCCTTCCCAAATCAAAAAGATTCTTCATATCATGTATAACTCCATATATATTGTTCTTGTATTAATATGGGGTTTTTTTATTATAAATAAAATATTAGAAATTGAAGACCCTCAAGAGAGATGAGGAACATGATCATGTGGAAGCTGTTGGGGCATTCATTCATTGCCATTAGTTTATGCTTTATTATATTAATTGAATTTTATGGGGATCACCAACATTTTGAGTTTATTTTTATAAACTTGTTCCTTATGATTCTGTTTATCGTTAATTTTATATATATTTTTTGAATCTGACATTGTGATGTAATCTCATGTTAAATATCTTTGATATATAATATATGCAATTTCGCGATGTTATGTATTAACTCATGCAATGTGGAAGAGCAGCAAAAATATAGCTTCTGTATTTGAATCATTCCTTTTAACTGTAACAAACAGTAATATTCAATGATTCAAGGACATTAGCAGATCTGTCAATTCAGTCAATTAAATTACTGTTCAATTAATTCAAATTTTTAAAGTTTTAATCAGATTTTTTTCAAAAAAAAAATTTGATACCTCTTTCTCTTATTAGTGCCGCAAGATAGCCCTACAAGTTGAGCTAATTGTACTTTAGAGGTTATTTTAATTACTCTATGAGTTTATGAATTGAGTCATTCATTGGACTCGGTTGGGCTCATTTTACTATTTAAGAATAATTTAAAATTTATTAATATTTATATATTTTATAATCTTAAATAAAAAATGTGTTATTATTATTAGGAGTATACACCCATTCTTGGAACCTTGAGAAGTTTCGTTGACTGAAAAACACTCAAATGCTATCCATATTTGCAGCTGAAGTAGATTAGGCAATTAGTGTACATTTTGAATATTTTTTTTCCAAATTATATAAACATAAATTATGTAACATAATTGTTAACATATATATTATGCACAATTTGTTTTCTCATATACTTTTAAAACGAATTTTGTTGCGTGAACATTCAATAGACTGATCTGGAGAGAAATGAAAGATAGAATGTGTTTAATAATAAAACCAAGTTTATTGAATGGTTCCTTAATTTTAAACAAACCCTCTTTTAAAAGACTAAAAAACCCTCCGCAATATATATTACACTTATCTTTTATATATATATATTTTATAGTATTCACATACCTCTTGTACAGAATTGCTTTTAAGATTCAAATTCCAACAACCCACGTAAATCGAATGTCCCAAATAGAACATAAAAATTAGGCTTATTTTCCATCTTTTAATTTATCAATTAACTCTACTTTGATCTATCTATTTTCGTATTTTAATAATCAAGTCTATTTTGGTACTTTTAATTTGAAAAATACAAAAATGTGATAATGTATACAATCTCAAAGTGTTGCGTCATCAAATCTTTTGATAAAATCCAAATTTAATGGGTAAAATAAACCTAGTTATCAAATTTAGGAATTAAAGTGGATAAAAATGCATTAGAAATTCTATTACAGGCATCTACGTATGGAAATTACGTACTTAGAATATAAAGTGGTGTTTCAAAATAACATGCAACAAATAATGAAATGTATAATAACTTATTTTAATTATGGAAGAACATTTTTATAATTTCTTAACCGAGTTGGTGCCCGGTTGATTCATGATACAAACTCAGTCAGGAGCTTGAATAATAGTATAGATATACAATTGATGGAGGTAATAAAGTATGCATAATACAATTAAAACATAAATATTATACTGAAATATAGTTTTAGCTTAATGCTAAGATTAATATTTTGTTGATATAAAGAGCATGGGTTCAAATAAAATTACAAGTAAATTTTTATTGATATTTTTAAAAATAAAAAGATTAAAATACTCTCGAATAATATACCTTATTTTAATTATAGAAGAACATTTTTGTAATTTTCCTAACTGAATTGATACTCGATTACTAAACCTAAAAATCATAACCTAGAGCAAAGAGATGTTTGCTTAAACCAATCAGCCCAACAACCTAAACTCAAAGTTATAACCTAAATTTGATCTTCATGTTCACGGCGAGGGAATTAATAATTACTACTGATGATAAATATTCCGATTTCAACTAAAAAAGAGTTAGAACCCAAATGGGAATAAATTAACATTTTTTAATTAGACTTATTCACATGTCAAGTGGTTTGTTCAGTTCCTTTCAAACTTAGATAATTTCATTTTAGAATTGATCCAATTTTAAATTAAATAATTTTAAAAATATATTTCATTAAACTTAATTACAGAAAAATATAAATATTGATTTGAATTTTTGTAAAATATTTTATTTCTTAAAGAGTAATATATAAGGGTTACTTGGCTAGAATCTTGCTTGAAAAATTCTTTAAGACTCTACTCCAAAATAAATATAGATATTGTACGACTCAATTTTTTACCCCAATTTTTAGCTCGGAGCCCAAATATAAACCCAAACAATAACTTCAAATCAAACCAAGCCCAAGTAACATTAACCCAACTAGACCACTAAAACGACCACTAACTCCATCACCCCACTAAACCGACCACTAACTCCATTACCCCACTTGCTTGCAAATAAGTTGTAAAATTTGGCTATAAAAGCCATTCAAAACCATTGTAAAAGGGAGGGTTTTTTCTTCTCTTTTTCGGATAGTTATGAATACACGAGAATCAAGTACACAAAAAGGAAAGGACTTTGAGACAAATTCAAAATATCCAAGGTGTTCTTTTCATTTTTGTTATTTTTATTCATTTTTTACATTTGTTCTTAAGAATAAACGTGAAAATATGGAAAAAGGGGTAGAAACGTACCCATTTGAAATCGTCGGAAAAAGGAGTTCTTTTTTTTTTTTAGTTTCGCCATTTGTGTACAACAGTTGCATGCAAATGCATGTTTTGGAAGGGGGGATAATTTCCCTTTTTGGTCCCTCTTTGCTATTTGCACATGCAATTTGGTCCTTTTCGCCTCCATTTGTTCTTAATTTACCTCAAACTCCTGTTTTAAATTCAATTTAGTCCTTTTTTACCTATTTTACTTTATTTTCGAATTAATTATTTGTATTATTTATTATTATTTTTATTATTACTATTTTTTATCATTA
This sequence comes from Gossypium bickii, assembly GCA_025503065.1. NCBI lineage: Eukaryota > Viridiplantae > Streptophyta > Magnoliopsida > Malvales > Malvaceae > Gossypium > Gossypium bickii. Next base: position 94,511,260 of record CP106720.1, read on the forward strand.
CTATAATTATATTTATTATTAGTATTATATTTTTTATTATTAGTACCCCTATTTTATATATATTATTATCTACAATTATGTTATTATAATTATTATGTTTATTATTATATTTATTTTTATAATCGACATTATTGCCACTATTTTACATATATTATTATTATTAAAATCGTTTTTTTCTATTATATTTATTATTATTGTTACAATTATTATTATTTTTTATTTACCACCATTAATTCTGATAGTATTACTATTATTTTAATTTTATTACTATTATTTTATTATTAGTGTTTTTTTACTAGTATTATTATTACTATCTCTATTATTATTAACTTTTTTATTTTAAATTTTTCTCATTATTATTACTACATATCATTGATAAACCGTAAAAGTAACATATTTTAAGCCTATATTTAGCATGCTTTTGGATGATTTAAGCCTTTAATTATATAATTTAGTGCTCTTAATCATTTGTCTTCATGTTTTATACCCAAGAGAGCACCAGATGATGAAAAGAATGGAAAACGGGCCCAAAACGAAGTAAATGGGCCATATCACGAAATCCACACTGCCTGGGCCCAAGACCACACGGTCGTGCCTCATTCAACAGGTTCGAACACGGCATGGCCACGACTTACATGGGCGTGTGCCATGGGCGTGTCCCTGCTGTGAGAAAGAAGAATTTCACTCGGATTAGGATACTTAGGTGATAAGAAACATATTCAGAAGCCTATATAAACACCCTAAGTATGACCTGAAAGAGGGGAACCCAAGGCTTTAGTCAGGGGGCGTCCAGCTAGGCCAAAGAGGGTAGATTTGTGGAGAATTACTCGAAAATAGCCAGTTGATTCATCTCAAGAAGCCAGAATCATACTCAAGACGGAGGATCTCTCCTTAAATTCCTTTAGGGGGTTTTAGGGATTTTTTATGTTTTGTTTTATCTTTTCTTTTGAGATGTATTCTTTTATTATTATTATGAACTAAGCCCTCAGATACCTGAGGGGGATGAAACCTAAGATGAATCTTGTTATCGTTTGTTGAACTATATGATAAGTATTTGACTTGCTCTTAATTATGTGTTCTTAATTCTTATGTTGATATTTCCGGAATATTAATTCAAGTGTGATATGCTTAGGTGGAGGAGCAAAAGTCCCTGCTTAAGAGTAGATCTAGCATAATTAAGCGGAGTTGATCACACACCTAGAGATAGGGTGACGAGATTTTACCGGATTAGGGTGAAACCTAATATGGGAGTCCATAGATCGAGTTACTGCAATTCTAGGGGTTTTAATTAGAAAGAGAATTCAATTAATCAACCTAGGGTTAGACGTTAGTCGCCTCGAGAGAGGGATTAATATAACTAAGGGAATCTTACGGATCAAGTCAAATGAATAAATAAATCCAGTTCAGAGAGTTAGATAACAAGTGAAGTCTAGGTGGATTCTTCCCTGGGTGCCGTCTTAATCAATTGGTTTTTCCTCAAAGTTATTTTCCCAATTTTATTCTTCTTTGTCTTAGAGTCTTTAGTTTAGTTGTTAGTTAATTTTAGATTAGATAAAAATTCATTTAATTCTTAGGCTAAATAATTAAAAGAGAGTTAGTATTACTACTTTTGGTTCCTTTGGGTTCGACAATCTGATCTTGCCTTAACTATACTATTATTCGATAGGTGCACTTGCCTCAAATCGTTGTCATAGTTAGTTTCCAGGTTCGATCATTCTTTATATAAAATTTAAGACTTTGACATCGCATAAAACAACGATCAAGTTTTTGGCTCCGTTGTCGGGGAACTGAAATATTAAGAACGCTTAATTTTTATTACTTTAGCCATATTTATTTTTATTTTATTTTTGCAATTAAATTTTATTTTTGTTTTTCTAAATTTTCTTCTTTCACTCCTTTTAGGTACCTCTAGTTTATGACTAGAAGAAACCCGACAGGACCCCTACTTTACGACAGTTATATTGAAGATACCGTTCACAAAAATCGCAGAGAAATAAGGCGAAGCTTAAACTACATAGAAGAAGAGCAAGAAACCGAAATTAATACCACCGAAGAAATGGCTGAGAATAATCCGCCACCTCCAGAGATAGCTGAACATCATGCTCCACGCACTATGTATGATTATGCTAAACCTAGTTTAACAGGAACTAAGTCTAGTAATCTTAAGCCTACTATTGCTGCAAATAATTTTGAACTGAAACCTAACACTATACAGATGATACGACAGTTTGTTCAGTTTGATGGTTTGCAGAATGATGATTCTAACACACACTTAGCGAATTTTCTAGAATTCTGTGATACCTTCAAGATAAATGGTGTTTCTGATGATGCCATCCGTCTTCGTTTATTTCCCTTTTCTCTGAGGAATAAAGCCAAACAGTGGTTGCATTCTCTTCCACGAGGGTCAATCACTACATGGGATCAAATGACTGAAAATTTTTATTAAAATATTTTCTGCTGGCCAAAACGGCCAAATTGAGGAATGATATCTCTTCTTTTGTGCAGATGGATTTAGAGACACTTTACGATGCATGGGAGAGATACAAAGATTTGTTAAGAAAGTGCCCACACCACGGATTACCTTTATGGCTACAGGTCCAAACTTTTTACAACGATGTGAACCCTTCAACAAGGCAGCTAATTGATTCAGCTGCCAGCGAAACTCTGAATAACAAAACTCCTGAAGTGGCTTACGAGTTTATAGAGGAGATGTCACTAAATAACTATCAGTGGCAAGTTATAAGAACAAGGCCAGCCAAAGCAGCCGGAGTTTTCAACCTCGACCCAGTGACCAGGCTATCAAATCAGGTAAAGTTGCTACATAAAAAATTTGATGGTTTATATGGTTCTTCGTAGGCACATCCAGTTATGCAGTGCGACGCAAGTGGAGGAGTGGCGAATCTTGAGTACTCACTTTATGGACAGGGCATGGAGAGCTAACAAATGAACTATATGGGTAACAATTTCCGATCTTACAATAACCCTTATAGTAATACTTATAATCCAGGTTGGAAGAACTACCCCAATTTCTCATAAGGTGGTCAAGGAAATCAAAGACAACAACCATCCCAAAACTTCCAACAACAGCCCTATCCACAAGAAAAGAAGCCAAACCTCGAGGAGATGTTGACAAAATTCATAGCAGCCATAGAAACACGTGTTCAGAATACCGAGACAACCCTGAAAAATCAACAAGCCTCGATTCAAAGGGTCGAGAATCAATTACGGTAACTTGCTAAGCAGATTTCTGAAAGACCACAAGAAGCCTACCAAGCAACACCGAGACTAACCCAAAGGATCAAATTCAAGCCATAACAGCTCAAGATAGTGAAAGGTTAAACGAGCCCAATTTGAGGCACGAGAATATGGTAGAAGAAGGAAAGGTTGAGGTAAAATCAAAACCGGTAATCAAAGAGTACAAACCTTGCATACCATATCCCGAAGCAATAACGAAAGGCGACACAGAGGAACAGTTCGGTAAGTTTCTTAAACTTTTAAAGAAATTACATATTAACTTACCGTTTCTTGAAGCTCTTTCACAGATGCCAGATTATAGGAAATTTTTAAAGAAGCAATTGACAAATAAGCGGAAGATAGATGAGAAATCACATGTGGAGCTAAACGCAGTATGCTCAACAATGTTGCAAAATAAACTACCACAGAAATTAAAAGATCCAGGGAGTTTTATAGTTCCATGCTTAATTGGTAGTTTATTTATTGATAATGCGTTAGCTGATTTAGGGGCAAGCATAAACGTCATGTCTTATAAATTGTTTAAACAACTAGGTCTAGGGAAACCCAAACAAACTAGGATGAGCATTCAATTAGCTGATAAAACTGTTAGAATTCTTAGGGGTATAATCGAACATGTACTCGTGAAAATTGATAAATTCGTATTCCGAGTAGACTTTGTCGTTTTAGACATGGATGAGGACAACGCGATCCCCCTAATTTTAGAAAGACCATTCTTAGCAACTGCAAGAACTAAAATCGATGTTGATGCAGGCGAACTCATACTTTGTGTAGGTGACGAGACAGTCACTCTTCAAGCTCTCGATTCAGCTAGGACATCAAATAATCAAGGTGAGAAAGTAAATTCTATTAATAACCATTCGGTTAACTCTTCTTTTCAGGAAGCACCACAGCATGATCCCAATCCTAGACCCTGTGCCAACAAAGAAATAATTCATAAGGAACAAGGGGTTCAGATCGATGAACTAGAAGAGTGGAAGACGCATCTTAAAGAAAAACTAGAGATACACGAAGCAGAACCAAGGCCACCCTACGAGACAAACAAGTTTAAAATTGGAGATCAAGTATTGCTAGATAAAGCAGACCCACGAATGTGCCCTCCTGATCCTAACACAAGTAAGGAAATCCCTTTCAGGGTAATCGATGTTTGCCCGTACGGAACGGTCGAGGTGAGTAACCCCATGTTTGGCACTTTAAAAATAAATGCCACCCGTCTTAAACTCTATCATGATAATAGAACTACTAGCACGAGGAAGGACTTTCAACTCTTCAAACCACCATGAATATACAAATGAGAGGAGAGTCTAGCTTAAGACTATAAACGAGCGCTTCTCGGGAAGCAACCCGAGTACTAACTCTATTAACCTCTCTATTTTACTTTATCTTATTTTATTTTATTCTTTCCATATAGCATCTAACTGTAAACTGACCAAACATGCAGATTCATAAACCACACGGCCTTGCACATGGCCGTGGCCGTGGCCGTGTGGGTATACTGAATCTCCGTAATGACATGGCAGAGATGGTACGAGTCAAAGTGAATCAATTTTCAAGTCACGAACTCCAACTACCACTCCACGGCCATGCGATGTGGCCGTGGCTGATACTGTTAAATCATACACGGGCGTGGATACTAGAACACGGGCGTGGAAGAAACGAACAAAGCACAACACGACCGTGTGATACGGCCATGTGACTTGACACGCTCATGGTACACGGGCGTGGGCAAGCACCAGGCCCCAAAATTCTATTTAAACCCACCCCCACCCCTCCTTCTTCTCACCCACTCCCCCCTCATTCTTCTTCTTCCTTTACACCCTCTCTACACTCCCCATTCTTAGTTTTCTTTGTTCTCATAACTATAGCTCTAATAATACTAGTGTCGAAGAAGCGGAATGATTCAAGCACAGTCTATCTGTGGGAGACCAATCTATATAAGTTCATGCCGGCCGCTTCAACCACTGGACAAGCCAAGGGTCTTTGAGGCCATTTTAATTTTCTTCTTCTTTACTCTTCTCATTTATTTCCCTTCTCTTTGACTATCTTATGCTTAAATTAGTTTATTTTATTTTAGTTTCTTAGTGTCAGGTTCTTCAGGCTGCTAGGGAATCACAGCGGAACCACGACCACCGCCTCACTACAGCCTTAGAAGTCACACCCACTTCGCGAACCATCCAACAATAAGGACTCTTCGGTCCATTCATCTTTCATTTTAATTTTATTTATATCTCTATTTTCTTTCTCTTTATCTTTCTTTTTCTTAATTATATATTTAGTTTATTTTAAATATGTCTCTATATTCCCTGGCTAATTATCTACGAGCTTCTCAATTTTTTCATCTAGCGCAGGAATTCGAGGCCGCCCCTCTAACTTATCTTTCACCTCCAAATCAAGTTTCCACACCCTCCAAGGACTTCATCCATAATTCAGGAAGTTTCACTTCTCTCCCTATCTTTTGATTACTCTATTGTTATTATCCATCTTTGTACATTGAGGGCAATGCACATCTTAAGTGTGGGGGGTTAACTATAGTATTATTTGAAAATCCTTGAATTATGCCTTGTTCTTTAAGTAATTTTATCATATTATGATTAGAATGAAAATTCAATTGATTTATGATTTTTATCGATATGTTTTAGAGTAAGTCATCAATAATTGTGCATTGATGATTAAATTTGAAGGATACTAGAGAATCAAGCATGATGAGTCTATTTTTCAAAAATTAAAAATTTTTTTAGGTTGTCTACCTGAATCTAATTTTTACCTTGAAGTTTAAAATTTACGAGGTTGATATCAAATACCCATAATTTTTGTGAGGTTTTGAGCCTTTTAGAGTATACATTCCTTCTTTCTCACTTTATTTATTATGAGTGTGTCAACATTGATTTGTTATTCTAGAACCTGCATCGATTATACTTGTCGAGACCACACCTTTGATTTGATATACAGAGATGATAAAGGCACCTAGGTTTTAACCCACTCACTCCACTAAAAGCCTACCTCCACAATTAACCCCTAGTGAACCCCGTTTAATCCCAACAACCCTTTTGATTGACTCACCCACTAATATTAACCCAAAACCCTTTGTATTTATTATCACCATCCTTCTTGACTACTTTTATATCGAGATTTGATTTGATCAGTTGCCTGACTATGATCATTATTTTAGTAGCTAAATTCATACATTATTATTTGACTTGTTCTTAAAAAAAATCGAAGTATATTCATTATTAGTTCAATGTTAGCTGAGCTTATACATGTAAATTCTAAATCTCGAAGAAAAAGCTCGTGTCATTAATATTAGTAGTACAATTTTTCATTTGATGTAATTATTTATTATTAGTTCGTGTTTCTAGTTAGGTAATTTGTCAGGACAATCTGGATTCTAACCTTCTAATTCAGCCTTTATCCAAACTTTTGACCCAAGGCCCGTTACAACCCTATAAAGACCTTTTGATTTGTGTATCGTCTCATATTATAGTGGTAGAGATTTGATTTTCATGCAAGCCTATGGGATTAACTCTTCATGTTTGACTTCTGAGTGTTTAATTTTGAGCCTTAAACACTTTGAGTGATTTGAGTGGATCTTTAGTGAGGATGTCAATTTTTATCGATTTTGAATCAGAGGTAGTTATTTAGATGAGGGGAAACACCTGTGTTTTGTGCTATAAATATATGACTTTGATTGTTCGAACCTTTAGGACCCTTTGAGTTAAATTATCAATGTATGAATTAGCTTTGAATTATGATAATACATTATTGATAAATATTATAAATCAAGGAAGTTCGTTTTAATTATAAGTTGAGAATTTTGCTTGAGGACAAGCAAAAGCTTAAGTGTGGGGGTATTTGATAAACCGTAAAAGTAACTTATTTTAAGCCCACATTTAGCATACTTTTGGATGATTTAAGCCTTTAATTATATAATTTGGTGCTTTTAATCCTTTGTTTTCATGTTTTATACCCAGGAGAGCACTAGATGATGAAAAGAATGGAAAACGGGCCCAAAACGGAGTAAATGGGCCATATCACAAAATATATACGGCCTGGGCCCAAGACCACACGGTCGTGCCTCATTCAACAGGTTCAAACACGGCCTGGCCATGACTTACACGGGCGTGCACCATGGGCGTGTCCCTGCCGTGAGAAAGAAGAATTTCACTCGGATTAGGATACTTAGGGGCAAAGAAACATATTCAGAAGCCTATATAAACACCCTAAGTATAACCTGAAAGAGGGGAACCCAAGGCTTTGATTCATCTCAAGAAGCCGGAATCATACTCAAGACGGAGGATCTCTCCTTAAATTCCTTTAGGGGGTTTTAGGGATTTCTTATGTTTCGTTTTATCTTCTCTTTTGAGACGTATTCTTTTATTATTATTATGAACTAAACCCTCAGATACCTGAGGGGGATGAAACCTAAGATGAATCTTGTTATCGTTTGCTGAACTATATGATAAATTGTAACATCCTAGATTAGGGGTTATGCGTTTGTGCATAATTCATGAGTTAGTAGGTTTTGGCAGTGTTTGGAAGTGTATTAAGGGTTTTTAGAATTCTAGGATGGAAGAAGAAAGCTTTGGAAAATTATTGGTTTTTAAGTAAAAAGGGGAGCTAGGTAAATGATGCTTTAAAAGAAACTCCGTGTGAAGCATGACACAAGGAACCATGTGGTAAAATGGCATGTTTTATGAATTATGAATGTGTTATGTGAATTCTAGAAATAAGGAAATGTAAGGAAATGTATGGAAATGTATGGAAATGTAAGGAAATGTAAGGAAATGTATGGAAATGTAAGGAAATGTAAGGAAATGTGAGGAAATATATGGAAATGTAAGGAAATGCAAGGAAATGTAAGGAAATGTCTTGTCTTGGAAATTTAGGGAAACGTCCTGGAAATGTAAAGAAAAGTGAACATTTATGGAAACTAGGAAAATGATTTAGAAATGATTCAAAAAAAGGAAAGTGAACATTTCTGGAAACTTGGAAATGTAAGGAAATGTCAAGTTTACAGAGCCGAACGAAAATTTTTGGAAACTTAGAAATGACCTAGAAATGACAAGTTTTAATGTTTAAAAGGGGAAATTAAGGCAACATGGCCTTAAAAGAAAAAGTTTGTGAAATTTGACACACAAACAGGCTTGGAAAAGTGGCCTGAAGATGCCACTTAGGGCCTATGGAAATGGCGCCATATGCTAGAGGAATGGGCCTGGGTTCGAGTCACTTGGGAAGCAAATAAGGGAGGTTTTATTTTTGCTTCCAGAAGACTGAGGTGGATGGCACATGCTTCTAGAAAGGAGGTGTTTTATTTTCATAAATATTGGATTAAAAAGGTGATAAATAAAGGATTTTTAAATTGGATTATTTAGAAGAGATAAATATTGGATTAAACTCTTTTATTTATGATAATTAAAGGATAAAGTTATCAAAATAGAATAGTGGTGGCCAAGTAAAGGACTCTAGCTAGTAATTTTGGCTATAAAAGGAAGAGTAAGGCTATTCTTCATTCATTCTTTTCTCTTCAAGAAGACCTCTGAGAAATTCTCTAAAATTTCTCCTATTCTCTCTCTAGAATTTTCTCGCCATTATTCTCTTTTTTCTTTTCTTTTCTTTTCTTCTCTCTTTTCTTCTTCTTTTTCTTCATCATGTCAAGCCAAAACCCTTTTCTTTTGATCCTCGACTAAAACCCCATAGCCGAATCTCTGTGGCTCTAGGCAAGGAAGCAATCGACTAAGGTATTAAGGTAAGAACAATCAATTTTGTTCTTCTAATTCTTCTAATCGAGATCTAGGAATAATCTCTTACGTTGTCTCTTGACCGATTATTAAAGAAGAATATCGGGATTTCAGATTCAAGGAATTTCGACTAATCAGGAAGTGAGATCCGGGATTCAAGGATTTGAGGTAAGTAAACATTATGTAATCGGCCAAGGTTCTCTCTTAAATGTCTAGATCTATTTGTTTTAAATCAGAGACTAACCAAATCAATGGATTTAATGGTTAGCCGATTTCAAGGGAAGAACACAAATCTTCGGGATTTGATTATCAATCCAATTCGGCAACAAGGTAAGTAATACAAATCCTAGTTGTATTTGGAAAAGTGGCCGAATGGTCTTTTAAAGTGATTAACTTATGTAGGATTTGAGATCTAAATCTGTGGTCGATTCTCTTCGGGATTTCAAGGAACCTATTAAGCGAATCAGGTGTGTACCCACACTAACTCTCAATATATTACGGCAATTATTTATATATATATAAATGTGCATGCGAATAAGAATGTGGCTAAGTGCCACAAATGTGGTAAAAGTACCCAGGTACATTTCCTACTTCCGATAGGATTACGAATATGTTATATATATATATTTTGAATATGTAATATGAATGAGAAATAAGATATGTATAAATATTTGGGGCATATGGGATATTTGTGAAAGGGGAAGAGTAGGTGTTGACTTCGGTCTCACCAACGAAGGTGTTGACTTCGGTCTCACCAACGAAATATGGTGACTACGGTCACATTATTTGAATATGGTAACTTCGGTTACATTGTCTGAAATTGGTAACTTCGGTTACATTATTTGAATATAGTGTCTAATGACACAACTATATGGGCGATGAGCACGTCGACTGCAGCGACTGCCTTCGATGGTGTGTAGCGGATGGAGGGTTGACTTAGTAGTCCCCACGGTGTGATTGGCAGGTACGGGTGGTGTGTAGCGGATGGACCATTAGGATTGGGTTTGGGGTGCATCATCATGTATTGCATATGAATATGGATTGATTTGAACTTGTATACTTGATTTATTGAATATTAGTATCTTTGTGTGCACATTGAGTCTGTTGACTCACCCGTTGGGAATTATTTTTCGTGTGATGAGCAATAATGGACCGGCCTCAGGGCGAGCTAAAGGTGGCCATGCATCACTTGAAGAATTTATTTAGAATTTGGACTTCACATTTTCTAAGTACTTTTAATTTTATTTTTGGGTTATTTGATGTAATAAGGCCCTAAGGCCCAAGAGGATTTCTATACTTTTACTTTACGTTTAATTATTATGTTACGAACTATGTTGTTTTAAAGTTAAGTAAAAATTTATTTCCTTAAAAATAAACCCTAAAATTATTTTGTCACCCTAGTTAAATTGGATTTAAAAAAATTGATTAAATGGGTTTCCAACCTAAGCCCAACCCAAACCAATATTTTTTTCTAAATTTTACAAATTTTTCTCTAAGTAACAAAGAATTTGAAAACCGGTTTACTCAAGGAACATACCAGATCCGGTTCAGGCTCGTGGGCCTGGTGTGGGGTGTTTCATAAATATTTGACTTGTTCTTAATTATGTGTTCTTAATTCTTGTGTTGATATTTCAGGGATATTAATTCCAGTGTGATGTGTTTAGGTGGAGGAGCAAAAGTCCCTGCCTAAGAGTAGATCTAGCATAATTAAGCGGAGTTGATCGCACGCCTAGAGATAGGGTGACGAGATTTTGTCGGATTAGGGTGAACCTAATATGGGAGTCCATAGATCGAGTTAATGCAATTCTAGGGGTTTTAATTAGAAAAAGAATTCAATTAATCAACTTAGGGTTAGACGTTAGTCGCCTCGAGAGAGGGATTAATATAACTAAGGGAATCTTACGGATCAAGTCAAATGAATAAATCGTCTGGTTCAGAGTTAGATAACAAGTGAAGTCTAGGTGGATTCTTCCTTGGGTGTCGTCTTAATCAATTGGTTTTTCCTCAAAGTTATTTTCCCAATTTCATTCTTCTTTGTCTTAGAGTCTTTAGTTTAGTTGTTAGTTAATTTTAGATTAGATAAAAATTTATTTAATTCTTAGGCTAAATAATAAAAATAGTTAATATTAGTACTTTTGGTTCCTTTGGGTTCGACAATCCGGTCTTGCTTTAACTATACTATTGTTCGATAGGTGCACTTGCCTCAAATCGTTGTCATAGTTAGTTTCCAGGTTCGATTCTTTATATAAATTTTAAGACTTTAACATCGCATAAAACAACGATCAATCATTACTGCTACTATTATGTTATTATTAATACTATAGTTTACTTTGATTTTTTTATTATTATATATTATATCTATTATTATTATTTCCATTATTATCACTGTTAATTTCAATGTGGTTGCTATTATTCTATTATTAATATTATTATTTTTTACTATCACTCTTATTATTATTTATTTGTAATTATTATTTTAATATTACTAGAACCGTATCTTTTTAATTTTATTTTTATTATTGCAATATTTTTACTAATATGATTAATTTATTCTGGTTCCTATCGTTTCACGTAAATCGGGAATTTTGAATTATACTTTAATGTATTTTTATTTTTTGCTTGTATTTATCTTTTTACCCAAACTCATAGAAAGGCTTTCATAAAGGTAATATTTTGTGCTTGGAAGTTCAGGAAATCATGCCCTAACGTGCTGGGTTTCGATCTTCCGGTTGTACGACCCATTTTGCCGGCCCATGTCCCAAACAGTCCATTAACCTAACCCACTATTAGACCCAATTTACAAGTAGCCCAACAGGCCCAGAACATTAAATTTTTTTCAAAATTTAGGGTTTCTAAAACCCTAAATTAGCCTAGTTGCCACCCCACTTGCCCTAGGTCCTCACGCGCGACCGCCTTCGACAGCCAGTCGGCCACCCACCCTTGGCCACTTGCTCCACTTGCACTGCAAAAGAATACATAGAAAAGACAGATCAAGTTGTAAAGAGTGGCTATAAAAGCCAATTTGATTTCGTTTGTAAAGGAGGTTTTTGGGTACTTTTTTCGATTAAGAGAATAGAAAAGAAATTTCAATCAAAAACAGTTGCAAACATCTAAAAGCAGCATCAATACGAGTTTACAACAGCAATCAAGAGAGCAAAAACAAAGTTCGAAGGTTTATTTTCTATTTTATTTTTTTATTACGAAACTATATACATAAACCCACATATTTTTTTATTTTCTAAAAAAGGGGGTATATATATAATTTTAAAAAAAAGAATAAAAACCATATTTCTTACCTTTTCCAACCACCGTGAATGGTGGCGGCACGCATTGGCCGGTGGTGAACTGCGGCGGAGGACGACCGAGGGAGATGCAGGGGACCAGATCCTGCGAGAGAAAAGAAAGCTGTTAGAATTTTTTTAAAAAGAGAGTGGAGAATAATTTTTTTTTGAAAGTTTTGGCCTTAAATAGGCCTCCAAAGCGACGTCGTTTGAGGTGGCCATTTATGCCCAAAACGGCGTTGTTTTGGTCATGACCACGCGACCCGACCCGACCCGCCGGGGATCGCGCGTTTTCAAAGGAAGGGCTAATTGCACTTTTAGCCCTTACGTATTTTTATTGTTTTTAATCAAATTGTTATTGTTTCAAAATCGCCCGAACGCTTTCGTTTGGCTTTCAATTTAGTCCTCTCGCTCGACGCGTTTTGGGCGAAAGGAATTATTGCGCGCGTGGCCCCTTCGTTTCCTCCGCGTATCCAAATCGGTCCTTTTCCTTTATTTTTGTTTTTGATTGACCTTAAAATTTGTTTTATTTTCAAATTAACCTCAATATTCTGTTTTGATTTAATTTTAGTCCTTTTTGCTTGTCTCGCCTATTTATTATTTAATCAATCGTTTAAACATTATTACTACATTGCACTTAGTATTATATTATGTTATATTATTTTTATCTTATCATTAACATTATTGTGTATTATTATTATCATTTTATTTGTTTTATAAGCATCATCACCATTGTTTCAGTTGTTGTTATTTCTTACTTTATTTATTCCTATTACTACCTTATTATTATTCTTATTCTTATTACCTGTATACGTACATATGTGTATTTTAGATTATTTTCTATTTTATCGTTAATATTATTACATACATGTTATCATTATTTTATTATTACTATACTATTATTATTAGGATTAATACTCTTATTTATTTATTATTACCATTATTCCTTTTTTATATATTTAATTATTATCGCTACTATTATTTTATCTATATTATTATTGTTATTATTATTATTATTATTATTACTATTATTGTATTATTTCTATATATTTTTTGTTAATTACCATTATTGTTACTATTATTATTATTATTTTTCTTACTAATATCATTAGTATTATTTTATTATTACTATTTCTTACTTTTAGCATTATTATTTTTATTATTACCCTTTTTTTATTATTACTATTATCTACTTTTATTATTATTTCTTCTTCTACTATTATTATTACAAATATATCATCATCATTACTCTTTATTTTGTTATTGTTATTACGTTACTATTATCATTATATTTTTATATTTTATTCCTTTTCTATTATTTATTACATTTTCTATCATTATTTTTAAGATTATTATTTTCTTATTAATGTATTATTGTTTTCTACTTTATTACTATTACTATTACTATTATTATTATAAATGTAATGTTATCATCATTCTTTATCTTACTATTATCATTGCATTATTATTTTTATCATCATTCATATTAGCATATCATTGTTACTGTTGTTGTTATTATATTTGTTTCATATGATGTATATATTTATTTATTTTTCATTATATTTCTCATATGTCATAGCGCTATTATTATAATATGTTTATCATCTTTATATTATTTTCGTCATTATCATGTTATTATTATTATCGTTCCATCGTTATTTCTACTACCGTTATTATATGTAATGCCTTCAATATATTATATATCCTCCTTATTTATACATGTGTATGTGTCCTTTTATTATTCTTTTCGCGTATAACATCGTGTTTTCACATTTTCGCGCTAATTTTTCTCAATGCCTCGGTTTTATAACAACCAAATATTTCGTATTAGAGATTCGAGAAGATCGAGCCCTAACTTACTGGGTTCCGATTTCTTCGTTTAAACTAAACAACGAAATATCCCCTTTAAAAACACAATACAAGTTTCAAATAAAACACTTGTTCTCGGGAATTCAAAATGTTGCGCCCTAACTTACTGGACTCAACATCTAGATATTTCGGAATAAGTCCTCTTTTTTTAAATAGAGGCAATCTTCCTAATTTGGATTTTCGAGAAAACGAGTCCTAATCCTAATTTGGATTTTCGAGAAAACGAGTCCTAACCTATTGGGTTCTGGTTTCTCGTTTGACAAATAACGGGAAATCTTCTTCAAACATAAAACTAAGTTTCAAAAAGGCGAGCTTAGTTTCGGGAATCTAAAGTATTATGCCCTAACTTACTGGACATGATGCTTTATCTCTTCGAAAATAATAGTCTTAACGTCCCTTCCAATTCCTTCAAGTTTTGGAAATAAAAAGTATCTATTTTCGAACCATTTCAAAGTTTTCAACGTTAGGACATCGATCAATCAGTTTGGTACCGATTTCGGGCGTGACGAGGGTGCTAATCCTTCCTCGCACGTAACCGACTCCCGAGCCCATTTTCTCAAAATTCTTAGACCAAAAAACATTGTTTTAGTAAATCGAAATGTTTATTAAAACAAAGGTGATCCGATCTCACCCAAATAAAGATCGGTGGCGACTCCCTTCCTTTTCATTTTCAAAATCGAGTCAACCGCGTCGTTTACTGTTTCATCAAAAAATGGTTGCGACACCGGTCATCCAAAGGACTAAATATCCTTTTAAGATTGTGACCGTGTTTTCTCAACTTCAAAAATAAGGCAATATTTCATGTTTGGAATTGGAAATTCGAGGAATCGTGCCCTAACGTGCTGAGTTTCGGTTTTTTTCGTTTGGCCAAATAACGAAATACCCTTTTTAAAATTGCAATGCATGAATTTTGGAAATCATTAAATGATATTGGTGTCTAGGGTTTGAAATATCGTATCCTAACGTGCTGGATGTGATATTTCATCCTTTCAGAACAGGAGAATTTCGATATCCAATTCGAATTATCCAAAAATTTTCTAAAAGATTCATATTTTAAAATCTCTTCTAATTTTCGATATTAGGACATTAATCAATCAATAAGGTACCAATTTTGGGCGTTGCGAGGGTACTAATCCTTCCTCGTGCGTAACCGACTCCCGAACCCGTTTTCTTAAAATTCGTAGACCAAATGTTTTATAAGGTGGCCCAATTACACTTCAAAAAAGATTGGTGGCGACTTCATTTTCCTTTCCAAACAAAAAATGGTTTCGACAGATATGTTTTTTAAAATTATCGATATTTGATAATCATATTAGATTTTAATTATTTTGAAACTAAGCTGCCTAAGATTTTAAATAAAGTAAAAATTCTCTCAATACTTATTTGATTACAGTAGTAAATTATTTTTCACCTTTAAAAAGCAGTAATAAAATATATTGCAATTTTCCAAAATCGATACATTCGTCCGAAAAGTAATTAGCTTTCTATAAATAAATAAAAAATCATTATCTTCATAAAAATTAGAATTTTATTTTGAAAATAGAAATTGAAAGTTTAAAGGAGGAGAAATAGTAATAAAGAAGAAAAATGAATAATAATAAAAAAGTGGGGGTCTGAGTAAAGAGCTTGCTTAAGTCCAAAGCCAAAACCCCCCAAAAAATGAATGATGAAAAATACACCATCGGCCGGCCGCCAACATTAACTTCCGATCAATTCCCCGAAAGCTTTCCCCCACTTTCCCTCACTTTCTCTTTATCGAAACAAACCCCATCTCTCTCACCCAAGCTACAAAATCAAAAGTAAAAATTAAATCCTTCTAATGGATTTCAACGAACTAGAAGCAATCGAGGGCCTACGATGGCCATGGCATTCATGGCCCACAACAAAATCCGACGCCTCCTCATTAACGATTCCACTCGCCGTCATGTGCACGCCGTTGACGGAGTTCTCGGAGCTCCCAATCCTCCCTTACGACCCTCTCATTTGTTCCAAGTGCGGCGCCGTTTTGAACCCGTACGCGCGCGTCGATTACACCTGCCGTGTCTGGTATTGTTCTTTCTGCTTCTCCAAAAACTCTTTCCCTCGAACTTACTCTTCTTCCCTCGAAGAATCCAACCTCCCCGCCGAACTCTTCCCCAATTACAGCTCCGTTGAATACGCGAGGACCGTTAATCCCGTTACCACACCTATAGGGCCATCGCTTTCGTCGTCTTCGTTGACGTCGATGGCGTCGTCGATGGGCGGAGAAGTATGGGGCAGAGGGCCGGCGTTTGTGTTCGTGATCGATGTGTGTATGGAAGAAGAGGAGTTGAGAGGGGTTAAGAGTGAGTTGCTGCGCGTGGTGGAACAGTTGCCGGAGAGCGCGTTGGTTGCTTTGGTTACATTTGATGCAATGGTGAATGTGTATGACCTTGGGTTTTCTGAGTGTTCGAGGGTCGTCGTGTTTCATGGTGATCGCGAGCTTTCTTCCCAGCAGGTAGTTAAAAATAAAAAAACAAAACAAAACAGAAAGCTCAAAGACCCATTTTTTTTTTGCTAGTCTCAAATCGTTTGTTATGGTAATCAATCATGCAATGTGATCAATAATTATATATATTGTTAGCTTCTGCAATTATTTCACTGTAATTTGGGTGCTAAATTGAAAGTTTGAGTGTATTGGTATGTTGGTAGTGAATGTATTTTGTTAGCAATGGTGAGGACTGTTTGGTTGCTTAGAAAGTACGGAAAAAATTTCTTTTCCGTTAAAGGTTGGGAATTTTTAGTTCTTCGTATTGTTATTTGGTTGCTTTTAATCAAAAAGATGAGAGTGGTGACTGTTTTAAGTAGTTAGATTATGTTTAAGAGAGGAGGAGCTGAGTGTATGTGTGAAAGATAACCTAAACTTCTCGAGCTAGTTATCCTGGCACTAGGCTTTTTTTCTGTTTTGGTACATCTTTAAGTTGTAGTGTGATTTGGATGCATTTCAGATACAAAAGTTTCTTGGAATCAGTGGTAAGAAGCTACAGCAACTTGGGAAGAATCTGATTATCCAAAAGCAGAGTTTTCTACTGCCGATATCTGAATGTGAGTTCAGTATAACATCTGCGATAGAGGAGATCCGTTCCTTTGTGCAGGTGACACCCGGTCATCGGCCTCAGAGATCAACTGGAGTCGCAATATCTACTGCACTCGGACTTTTGGAAGGATGTTTGGTTAACACAGGGGCCAGGATCATGGTCTTCACTTCTGGACCTGCTACTCGGGGCCCTGGAATTGTTGTTGACTCAGATCGTGCTATTGCTATTAGGAATCATAAGGATCTCATAAATGGTCAGGCACCGTATTATTGGAAATCTAGCAACTTTTATAAGAGACTATCGCAGAGACTATGTGATTCATCCATTGTTCTTGATTTGTTCGCTTGTTCTCTGGATCAAGTTGGAGCAGTGGAGCTAAAAGTTCCTATTGAGAGTTCAGGTGGGTTTATGATTCTAGGGGAGTCTTTTGAATCTGATCAATTCCGAAAATGCATGCGTCATATATTTAGTCGCGATGAAGCAGGGAACTTGAAGATGTATTTTGATGCAACCATCGAGATAGTGACTACTAAAGATGTAAAAATCTGTGGAGCCCTTGGACCTTGCATCTCTCTTCGGAAAACAAATAATTTGGTGAGCGAGAATGAGATCGGGGATGGTGGTACATATATATGGAAGCTGGGTACACTTACTAGTAAAACATGTATTGCTTTCTTCTTCCAAGTAAACTACGAGCATAAACCTCAACCTGGCGCTGCGTTCTTGGTACAGTTCATAACACGCTATAGAGATGGGAACATGGGAATTCGAAGACGGGTGACAACCGCTGCAAGAAGATGGGTTGCAAAGCAGTCACCAGATATTCGTGCCGGGTTTGATCAGGAAGCGGCAACTTCAGTTATGGCCCGACTTGCTATCCATCGAGCAGAAACATGTCAAGCTAGAGATGTTATCAGATGGTTGGACGATAACCTTATTCGTTTTGCTTCCAAGTTCGGAGACTATATACAGGAAGATCCTTCGTCTTTTCGTCTTTCATCGAACTTCTCACTTTACCCTCAATTCATATTCTATTTAAGAAGGTCCCAATTTCTCGATGTCTTTAACAGCACTCCCGACGAGACTGCTTTCTTTCGACTGATGCTGAATTGTGAAGGAGTTACGGATTCTATTGTCATGATCCAACCCACACTCCTACAATATTCTTTCGATGGACCTCCAGTTCCGGTTCTCTTAGACATTCGTTCTATATCCCCGGATGTTATTTTACTCTTTGACTCGTACTTTTGCGTGGTTATTCATTATGGATCCAAGATTGCTCAATGGAGAAAGCTTGGTTACGATAAAGACCCAAACCATGGGAATCTAAGAAAGTTGTTCGAAGCACCGGAGCTGGATGCAGGTCAGTTGGTGGCGGGACGAGTTCCACCACCGAAGCTTATTAAATGCGACCAGCATAGCAGTCAAGCAAGGTTTCTTCTTGCCAAGTTAAACCCATCGGTTACTCAAGATTCGACGTACACGGATGGTTCAGACATTATATTTACAGATGATTTGAGCTTACAAGTTTTCATAGATCATTTGCAAGCCCTTGCAGTGCAGGGCTAATTTACTGGGATTTGTTATACACCATCTTTTTGGGGCTACATATGTATTTTGATTAAAGCATCTCTTTAGTAAACTAGTGGTCGAACTTTTGAATCAACGAGGAACAAAGTGATTTTTCATTGTATATTTTTTGTATATTTTGAGCAAAGATGTTGTGGATGCTCAAGACTAACATTTTACTCTTTAATGAAAATGTTATTTTGTGACCAAAGAAAAAGAGTCAATGAAAAACTTAGGGTAAATTCTACTATTAGTCTTTGTATTTTGCAAAAACTATAAATTTAGCCCTTATACTTTTAGTTTAATAAATTTTAGTTTATATTTTTTGAACTAGTCAATTGTAATTTTTACTTTTTAAAATTTGAAATTTTAGTCCCAACCGAAACAATAACAACTAAATTTATTTGGTTAATTTCAATTGCTAGTCTGTATTATGCATACGATGTAAATTTGATCTATATTATCCAATTGGATCATTCTAAGTCTCAATATTTTTCAAATTTTAAAATTTCGTTAATCTATTAATTGAATTTTTAGTGAATAATATGTAAAAATAACAAGTTAATATGGTATCACACATGATAAAATATTTGACACATTAAATTTTGAAAATAACAAAACTTAGTTTAATGAATTTAACGGTTATTGATTAGTGAAGACCAAAATTTTAAAATCTGAAAAATACAAAGACTAAACGGGCCATATTACTACAAGATTATATTCACAATTCTCGTAGAGTACAACAACTAACCAAATAACGTATTGATTGACAGGGCAACTTAAAATTAAGCATACAAATGGTCAATGGATATCTCTTTGCAGACAACTCTATCATCACATAGAATTTCATTTTTCTTTAAATATCATGTCTAACATATGTCCGGAATATGATCCTCCGCTAAATACATGAAAATCTTGAAACATATCAAACTCATACTCATTTCTAACTCGAACATATCAGACCTATGTTCGAGTAACAGAGGAAAAAATACAAGCATTTCAGACAATCACTCAAGGTACCCCTTTAGGCAATCCACGCTACAATAGAGAGTAGAAAATGCCACAAACAGTGATGGGTAAAAATATCATGGAGGCTCTTGTATTAGGAGTCAGATTGCATTTTACCTTCTCTACTCAAATAATGGGCAAATTAGTCCTGTACATTACATCAAAAAGTAAACGGGTCCTTTTGTTAAAAATTTCATCCATTTCTACTGTTAAAAATTAGTTTCGATACATTAGCATGAAGTGCAGTTTTTAACAGTACAAATGAATGAAATTTTAACAGAAAGGACCAATTTGCTCTTTAATATAATATACAAGGACTTTGCCCATCTTTTTAATAGAGAAGCAAAATACAATCCGACTCCTCGTGGCCTCCATAGTACTTTACAGCATTAATGCGAAGTAATATGAGTGAAATGTTTAGTACAACTTGTGCCATTGACTAAGAAACTAGACAATATCAAGGACAATCTCTTAAGCTTCATTGGAACAACTTAAAAGCTTGAAATCATACAATGAACATAGGCAGCCAAGAGGCACACAGAACCAGTATAGTATACTAATACCAGATACCATCTTCATAAAATGGTGAAATCAACATTTCAGAATAACAAAACAGATGCTTTACAGGTTCATCTTTGACAGCATTACAAAAGTCATATATCCTCATTCTGTGGTTTGTACCCAATTCTCAACTTCCAGCAAGCTTAATAGTACTATTACTAATAGGGTTATTGATTCAGGTTGCAAATGTAATGAATGCTATCGCCACTAATCACTGTAAAATAAAGAACCCTAACACAATCATTACATTAAATTTTGCTTCTTCCCAAATTCAACCAAAATAACAGCAACCACTTTCATTTGAAACTAATTTCAGAGCATAACAGTGCAAGAATATTGAAAATATGCAAGAGTTCGTACGAGGGGAAAACCCGGTAATTTCGGATATTTTTTCATTGTCAATAATGAGACTATCAAGCTCGTCATCCCCACCAGAGTAATCAGAGCATAACAATTCCACAAATGTACTATGTTCAACTAAAGGAAGGGGAAAAAAAGGAAACCCAAGAATCAAATACCAGAGTAATCTCCTCTAGGGCTATCAAGCTCGTCATCCCCACCAGCAAGCACGTGTCCGTACGGCGACTCCAAATCGTCCATTACTAAGTCGTCTGTACTCCTCAACGCCGCATGCAAGATCACGAAACCAACCCCGACGGCCAGCGCAACCAGGACATTGACCCAAACGCCGGTCAGAACCAGTCCTGCCACGGTCAACCCGAAGAGCGCGACGATAACTATGCGGTCGTCGATAAAGAAACCGAAGATCACGACAGGCTCCTCGCGATCGCGGGCGAAGTAGAGGAAGAACCAAGCGAGGAGGATAACGAGGAAAGTAAGGAGAGAAAGAGGATGGTAGATTAGGGATAAGAAGAGGATTAAGAGGACGATTAAGGTGTAATTAAGGCGGAAATGGGTTAAATTTTGGGCAATTCGAGTGGTAGCGTCGGAGGTGGAAGACGGGAGGTCGACGGCCGAGATGTCGAAGAAATCCCGCCACGGACGGCGGAGTGCGGTGAGGGATTGGGCGGTTCCCTTCATGCCGGAGATTAACGACGACATTTCTTGGGCAAAAGCAAGTAAACAAAGAAAATCGAAGAGAGGTTGCTTGTAGTAATGGTTTCTTTGCTTTCTGAGATTTTAAGGTCAAATTTAGCTTCTTAAATATCGAAGCTATCTTTTAAACCATTTTTTAGTGACTTTTTTTGTTAACTTGAAATTTATATTGGCTTTAGTAAAATTAAAATAAAATAACTTAACAAAATCAATAATTCATTAAAATAATAATATTTTCAATTAGGTCCGACTACTAGTGGTTGAATTTAATTAAATAAATTATAAAAATATTAAAAATTAGATAAAATCAATTTAATTAATTTTGTAGTCTGATTTTGAGATTTTCAATGATTTGCGACTTAACTAATCTAATCTCTCTCTAAACTAATACTCTAACCAATTTTTAATTTAATTAATTCAATCAACTAATCCAATCCGATTTAAACAACATTAATTTTTAATTCATTTTCAATTTTATTATTATTGAATTTGGTTCCGAAATTAATAGAATGACTTTCCATTTATAAATTTAAAAATCATAATTATTCCAATTAATCAAAACCTATAACTAGATTTGAATTTTTTAAACATCCCTTGTCTTTACTTTATAATCAATTTTGTTTAAAATGTTACGTTTTAATCATTTACGTTATCGTGTTGTAATATTTTAATTAATGAGCATTAATTGTATAACGATAAGCTACGGTGACATGTTAAATCATCATTTCAAACGAAAATTTTAGATTAAATTTAACAA
Source organism: Gossypium bickii (assembly GCA_025503065.1). Classification (NCBI taxonomy): domain Eukaryota; kingdom Viridiplantae; phylum Streptophyta; class Magnoliopsida; order Malvales; family Malvaceae; genus Gossypium; species Gossypium bickii. Next base: position 94,533,404 of record CP106720.1, read on the forward strand.
TTGATCCCTATATTTTTTTTTTCATTTTAAGCAATTTTTTTCTTTTATGTTCTTTGAACTTTCCTTCTTCTTTTTTTCCTTTCTCTTCTCTTTTTCCCTATGCCTCACTTCACCATTTCTTTTAACGTAATTTTTATATATTTTCCACTTGTTAAAACTAGTCCATGTAAATATTTTTCTTTGAATACTTTATTTTTTCCTATTTTTATTTCTTCTTTTTCCTTTTTTTTTCTTCCCTTTTATCATAATCTTTACCCACCACATAAATCAACTCTTTGTTTCATTCACATGATTCCTAAATTGAATTTCACTCAAAATTGAATATCAATCATTCTTAATCAAATCGAGATTTGAATATAACCTAAATCTAAAACTAAAATTGGATTTAACTAATCAATATAAAAAACCATATTCTTAATTAAATCTAAACATAAATTAATTTATTTACATTCAAAAGAATTTTTTTCCGTTTCAAAACTTTAACATAATCGTGTAGATTATTCTTTTCATTTTCTTTTATTTTTTGACGAACAAACTAAGCTAACGATAAAATTGATCTAAAACTTCTTGGATATTCCCAAGCAAGTTTGATTCGAAGTCAAGCATGGATGAACTAAAGAGAGAAAAAGAGCATGGAACCAAACTGGTTTGAGTAAAGTTGATGGTAAGTTTCGTATGGTGGTCATTTTAGTCATTAAGAATGTAAAACTCATTTGAAGAATCTATGAAACAATGTAGTTTTGAGAGGGCGAGAATGTTGTAGGTAAAATAAATAAGGTGGTCGTGGGGATTGGTTAGGAGGTTAAGAGAACGGGCTCATGAAACTTTGTTGAGGGTGAACTGCCATTAGTCACGATTGGCGAGGTCTTCAAGTGAGATGAACTTGTGGACTAGGTCATTGAGAGATCCAAATTGATTCGTTAAAGTGATGATAGAGGATAATGGTTTGTAATTGTATGGTGAGAATATGCAAAGCAAGTATTATTTTGATGTCAACTTATCGCTAAACCATTAACGACTCAGTGACTAAAATATTACAACACATAAATGTAAGTGATTAAAACGTAACATTTCAAATGTAAATGACTAAAATGTAACATAAGGTAAACAAAAGTGACTATTTTAGTAGTTTAACCAAAATAAAATTTAACAAAATAAATCATTAAATCAATTAGTGAGGTTTTCTATTAGAAATTATCAAATAAAAAAAATATCTTTAAAAACAGATATATGAGAAATTATATTTAAAAACCAAATACAACTATTATTCCACATTCATTTTTCATAATCTTTGCTATTTTGAAAACATTTTGAAAAATATAACTTTGTGCTTGTATACAAATATATACAAATACCTGCTTCTACTACCCAAAATCATGTCTTCATCAATGGGGAGAAAAACATGAACAACGAATATAAACACGAATTTTGCTATACGAGGATTCGTTCACAGCTCCGATTCATCGGAACCCGGCAACGAAACCGGTCCAAGCGAATCAGCATCTACACTGGCAAGCATCTCAAAGTCCCTACTTGCATTTATCCATCTTACAGCAAGCACCAAGAAACAAACCACGACGCCTTTCTCAATCTTCGAAAGCTCGTTGTTTAAGAAGGCTGGTTTCTTGCCGGGAATGTATTGGTACTTCGACATTTTCCAAGCCGAGAGAAAAGCATTCCTGATGGGTCCACATTTCAAGAGCACGCCGTGTTGAGATATGTAGCGTACGACTCCTTGCAATTCTTCTCCCGGGAAGGGTTTGAACGTCCGGCAAGTAAACACTACAGTGAAAACCGTATTCCCTGACTCATCCATTACATTGCCTTTACCTATGCTTTTCAACCTAGTTACGGCTAGAAAGTAACCATGATCCTCGCTGGCTTTCTCCTTAAATAGGTTGTCGAGTAGGCATGCCAGTATGAACCTCCGAGAAACTGGTTTATCCAAGTTGGTAGCATGTATCTTCACATCCCTTTGCAATTCCACTTCAAAAAACATGTCTTGTATCAGAAAGACAAAGAAAAGCAGAATCAATATAAAGGTGTCACAACAGATTAAGCACTCGTAAAAATCAATAATAAAAACATAAATAAATCCGATGACAAACCAAAAACATCAAGAAATAGCAACTATATGTTCGAACTAAAACTAATCAGTCGATGATATCAACTAAAAAGAAAAAGAACAAGGAAATCTATATTCACCCATTACAATTGCCAGACTCCTCTTCGAACCTCGGCAGATAGAATTTGCCTCTTCAGATAAGAAGAAATGTAAGGAACGATAACTGTTGAAACTAGCATATTGAAAGATCAATCAACCAAATTAACCATGAGCTACTACGATATTACAAGTTTCTTCCTCTTGATTGAATCGTAACTTGCATTAGCAGGATTCATTTTCTGAGGTTTCCTGGATCGAACTAGCAATTACCAAGGAACGGTGCATAGCAATGAATAGGGAACCGGCCGGAGTACAATCATGAAGTTGAAAGTACTAGAGATCCTAAGGCCATCCGATCGGAAGACTCCCTCGACCGATTCGGTGGATCGAGAAAAAGCCTACAAAAGTATAAACAGTTCAACCTCTTGTTCTCAAGAGGTTAAATTTGGTGCAAGTTTTGTTCTCAGACAGTAATTAGATACTTCCATTAATCAAACTAAGCAATTTACAACCTCTTGTTTGTGCAAAATACATTAAAATTGCCTTACAACATTTAAATCTAACTTTCACGTTGCAGTCAAATCAATTTGACAAAAGCCACAGCAAATTAGATAGATTCAGATCAAACATTTCAAACAGGAATTCTCATCATGCCAAACCAGACAACAACTTACAAAAAAAAAAAAAAAAAAAAGAACATTTATCTCAATTGCACCAAATAAAGCAATCAAACACCCAAAACCCCAAATACTTCGTTCAATTACAATTGCTTTCAAGTGTCACACAAAACACCCAAAATTTATCGAAATAATAAACCACAAGACAATTGATGATGCAAAAACAAAATACGGTATTTTTTCAGGAAAAGAAATATATTAAAATAGGCTTAAAGGGAAAGAACCTGCTTAGCTGAATTCGCGAATAGGCTTTCTTTCTCTTTTTCTTCTTATTTTCCTCCTAGCCAAACAACTATTTTCTCTGCGAAATCAGAAAACGAAACGGTGGGCGCAGCGTAGATATTTTGAATTACGGTTTGATAAAATGCGCACTATTTTGGGCGACTTGTTTTGGTTAGTTGATTTTTTGAAACCCGACCGCAATAAATTGTACAGATAAATTCGATTTTAAGTTTTTGAATCATTTTAAATTGAATTTATTTATATTTAAATTTTTTAGATAGAGCTAAAGAAATATGTCTGAGCCCCATAGTCCATACTCATAATTATTTGAGTTCAAAAAGGTTCAAATTCATAATAAATCTGAACTTGAGATAAATTTAATTTAAAACCTAACTTTATAATTGAATAAATATTAATAATTAATATAACTTTATGATATTACTTAAAATATAAATAAATATTTTTTTATTTTTTTTAAATGTAATCATAAGTATTGCATATTTATATTAAAATTTTATTAATAGGAAAAGCAATTAATAATAATTTTTTATGTTAAAATATAAAGTGAAATATTTTTGAAAAACATTAATTTAATGTAAGTATTTTTAATACTATACATATATATGTATAATAATATTTAAAATTAATAATTATTAAAATCTATGATAATATAATAATATACTATATAACTATTACTAATACATATATAATTATTATTGTAATATAGATTATAATAAAATATATAATATTATATGATATTATAATGTTTAATTATTTATGCCTATATATAAACTATTAATACATTATATGTTATGATATAGCATTATATAATATAGTAGAAGGGCTAGCTTTCAAATGTATGAAAAGTATAGAGGCTTAAATCATATTTCAACTAGTATAATAATAAACAATAATGTGTTATATATAATGTCCTACTATTATATATAACTATTATTATATTATAGATTATAATGAAAAATATAGTATCAATAGTTATGTGTAATTTAGTATATTAAAATACATGTTTGTAATTATAACTAACAATATATGAAATATTATTAAAATTTTAATATCTTAATAAAATATTATTTTTTAAATTAAAATTTGAATTTACGAATTGTAGTTTGGTATTGGGTTTAATTTCTTTTTATTCTGGACTTGACATTTTGGGTTATAATTAGTTTATTTTGAGTTTGGGTAATAATGAGTATATTATTTGGGTTTGAGATTAATAGAATATGTTTGGGTTTTGGAATAAATATTTTAGAATATAAGTATTAGGTTTATAAATTTAAAAAGAAAGATAAAAATCTATTCAATTGTCAATATAATATAATAATAAACAAAAAAAAGATATTTTCGTTAATTCATATAATATTATAAAATAATAAATTTTACATACAATAAGTACTTTGATTATTTTATATAAAATAAATTTTTACATTCAAAATTATATTTATAATTTATAAAATTTAAAATTATTTGAATCTGTAAAATATGAGTCTGAAAGGGCTCGAGCCTGAGAAAATCCAAGCCAGAGAAAGCTCAAGTTTAAGTTGATCAGAGACGGAGAAAATTCGAATCTAAAGTAAGCCTAATCCAAACCCGCTCGTTTGCCAACACTAGTTTTAGATTGTTTCATTTGATTCAATTCTGGGTTATACTAATTAAAGGTTGAAATTGTTTGGAGTTTGAGATTTTAGCTTTTAAAGTTTAGTCGTTATAATTTTGATTATTTCATATTTAGGATCAGTTCTTACTCAAATTAAATGAGTTTATATTGTATAATTAAAGAATTTACTTGGATTTATATGCAAAATAATAAATAAAAGCATTAGGGAGGTCTTTCTACTATAAGTTGGATTGTATTTTACAAACTATTTATCTTTTTTAAATTTGGATTTATGTGTATAATGCTAAAAATGAATGATATTTTGTATTTTTATAATTCATTGTCATTAAACAAATAATAATAAGTTTATTATTAAGACTCTACTAGTGAGTTATAGTTAAAAGAAAATTAAGGGTTTAAATAAAATAGAATAATTGAATTAGAGTGTAATTATTAGGATAGTAGTTACAAAGAATTGTAAATTTTTAGATGTGTTTGGCTAACAAAGTGTAATTCTATTGGAATTCTACATGTTATGTAATTTATATTTTTAAAAATATTAATTAGTATCAAAATAATTAGCATGATAAAAAGTATTTCTAAACAGGTAAAATAAATAAATTCAAAATCATCATATATATTATTTTAAAAAAGTAGTTGATAGTATGATTATTAGTGCATATTTGTTGTGTTATTCCCTTTTTAATATTTAACATATGCTCATTATCATCATATGTCAGTCATTGACATAATCATATGAATTTAAACACACATCATTAAAATTATCAAGATCTTCTTCCATATACCTTACGAAGTATAGATCATCTCAATTCTCTTTGTAATTGAATATTCAACATTGATTTTTATGCTATACTAAAGTTATGTTGTTAATATGAGAAATGTTTTTTTAGAACAACGAGTGATCTCAAATTAAAAAATTCGTGAGATGTGTATGGTGCTTGTGCTTGGTATCATTCTCTTAAATGGTATCATATCCTACGATATTGTAACACCCCTAACCCCGAACCATCGCCGGAACAGGGTTACGAAGCATTACCGGACATATCAGACAATTTGCAAATATAAATTTTGTTTAATATAAATTTCGGCAGCATTTCTGCTTATTAATATATAAAACCCCCTGTAAAATAAATCGTATTCATTTCAATAAACAACCAATTTAACCAATTCATTTGATAAATTCATTTTCTATTCTAAATACCTTCTAATCAAACTCAATCAATATAATATCAACTTAAATTTATCAAAATATTAGTTAGATTAAAATAAATATACTCCTTTCATTATAATTTTTAAACTTGTAATACTAATATTTTTAACCATTTACATTCAAAACATAATAACATTTAAACACAACCTACGTACATGCCACATTATAAAAAGGAAATATACATCACCAAAGGTTTCTTTGAAGTCGGGTCGGCTTCGGATGTCGGTTCGAGATTTGACTTCTACAACTCGCGCATCGAAGAAGCGCACGTCGAGAGTATATATATACTCGGTGGTATTACCATAATTCAAATTATAAACATAATAATCATATCATTAAATCATATAACTTTAATTTAACTAACCCAATTCAAACATAAGTTTATCATTCTCAATATATTCATACAATTCAAATTTAGCTATTTAACAATTGAAATAATACACAATCATGTTGAGCCATTATCCATTTCTTGAACCAATGGTTCATACTTTCTTTTCTCATGCTCATATTTCAATCACATTTTTCAGTTCATGTTCTATTTTCGCATTTCTTCCAATGGCTCAACCATTTCATTTTATTCAATTTAACCTTTTCTTTATTTACCCCTATTAAGACTCGGACCTTAACGGATACACGGATTCCAACCCAACACTCCAAGATGCGGCACAATGTGCCTTTACGGTAATAAAGATATCGACACACAAAGTGTCGAATCGTAATGATAACAATATCGATATTCAACACACAAAGTCTTTGAACAGAATAGCAATACTTGATAACGATATCGACACACAAAGTGTCGAATCGATAATGATAACGATAATGATGAGTCGCACGTAAGTGCTCGATCGATAAGCGGCAAAATCCCGCACTCTTCCATGTCCTATGGCATGCCAATTATATCCGACTCAGCCCGACTAGTTAATAGGGTATTTCGGTTCTCAATTTCATTTTCATTTTCATAATAAATTCAATTTCAATATTAATTACACTTTTCCATATCAAACCAGATACAATTCAATTTCAATAAAAACACTTACCTTATAATTTACTTACCATATCCATAAATTAATCTAATATTTAATGAATAAATAAATAGCTTGAATTATAGTAATACAAACCCGAATTTGCTTGATTATTCCTCGGTAACCTTCTCCTTTCCTTTATGGGTTGATGCCTCGAGTTCCTTTTTAGCTACGAAAATAATAATTTACATTATTAATTACAACATTAAATTACAATAAATAATTGAATTTTATTCAATTTCTACTCTTCCTCTTCATTCCACATCTTTTATACACAATTCTATTATTTACTTATAAGTTCTTTCTAGGCTGTCTACCTGAGTCATTGTCACTAAATCATCTATATCTGGAGCTACGGAACTCCAAATTAAGATCCGTAAATTTTTCCTGAAACTAGACTCATATATATTTTTACTGTAAATTTTTCAGAATTTTTGGTATGGCCAATCAATACCAGATTATTCTTAAAGTTTCCCCTGTTTCACTGTCCAACTGCTCTGACCTCTCTTCACTACGAATTAAATTACTCTTTGTACAGAATTTAGATGGCCTCCTTGTTTAGCTCATTTGAAACTAGACTCATTAAGGAATTTAACCATATAAATTATGTTCCAAAATCATTTTTATACAATTTTTAATTATTTTTACAAGTCAGAACAGGGGATCTCGAAATCACCCTGAACCAGTTTCACTAAAATTTAAATATCTCACAATACAGAACTTATTTGCTATCTCTGTTTCTTTCATATGAAAATAGACTCAATAAGATTTAATTTCATATCTCACTCAACTTCTAATTCCATTTCTACGATTTTTGGTGAATTTTCAAAGTTACTCTACTGCTGCTGTCTTAAATCTGTTTTCTTATGACTTATTTTGCAATTAAATCCTAGTTAAGTTTACTTATTTTCTTAACTTAATTCATGCTTGATTCTACTTAAATTCCTTCCATATTCAACTTGATTACAAAATTTTCAAAATAAACCCTAATTTATAATTTCTTCCAAATCAATCCCTATAATACAAAACTTATAGCTTACTTTACAATTTAATCCTTTTACTAACTCTAACTTAAATTTCATTCAATTTAACCCCTTGTTCATCTTTTTCTTTAACATAAACTATACTTAAAAACCAATAAACTCTCAAAATATCAACTTAGTTTCATCAAAATCTTGCTTTAAAGCTTCTAAAACATCAAAATTAAAAGAATAGGACTTGATTGACTTACCTTTTAAAGTTTAAAACCTTGAATCTTTAGTTTTTCCTTTTCCTTCTTTTTCTTCTTTCTTTCCTGCTTGTTTCGTATGCTCTCTGTTCTTTTCTGTTCTTCTTTGTTTCTTTTTTTATTATTTCATTTACTATTTACTTTATTATATAATATAATATTATATTAATATAATTATTTAATAATATTAATAATATATTTTAACACATAAAATCTCAGATTTTTAAGCTTATGCCTCAACTTATGCTAAATGGCATAATTGCCATTTTGGTCCTTTTTATTTTCTTTTAATCTACAATTAGACTTTTACTCCTTATTCAATTTGATCCTTTTTCCTAATTACTCTCAATTAAGCTAAATTCACTAAATAAAAATCTAATTAAGCACACTACTAGACTCATAATTACTCCTAATGATTATTTACTAACTCGATTTACTAAGACGGAGGCCCGATAACACATTTTTTTTTCTCGGTGCCCACGAATTTTGGTCGTTACATTTCTCCCCTTAATAAATTTCGTCCTCGAAATTTACCTGAGAATAGGTGAGGATACTGCGCTCTCATAGTTTCTTCAGGTTCCCAAGTTGCTTCTTCTACATTATGGCTTCTCCACAATACTTTTACCAAAGGGACTCGTTTGTTTCTTAATTCTTTCACTTCTCGAGCTAGTATTTGAACCGGTTCTTCTTCATATGACAAATCCGGTCTAATCTCAATGTCTTTCAGAGAAATAATATGAGATGGATCCGATCGATACCTTCGTAGCATGGAAACATGAAAAACATTATGAATTTTACGTAATTAGGAGGTAAAGCTAATCGATAGGCAACCGGTCCGATTCTTTCAATTACTTCATATGGCCCAATGTAACGAGGACTTAATTTTTCCTTGCGACCAAATCTCAAAATTTTCTTCCAAGGTGATACTTTTAAAAACACTTTATCACCCATGTAATACTCTATATCTCGTCGCTTTAGATCTGCATAAGACTTTTGTCTGTCAAAAGCTACTTTCAACTTTGTCTTTGATCTTTTTAACTACTTCTTCTGTCTCCTGAATTAATTCCGGTCCAACAATCTTTTTCTCATTCAACTCTGTCCAACATACCGGTGATCGACATCTTCGACCATATAATGCTTCATATGGAGCCATTTGAATACTAGATTGATAACTATTATTATAAACAAATTCAGCTAATGGCAAGTATCATTCCCAACCCGATTCAAAGTCAATAATGCAAGCCCGAAGCATGTCTTCTAAAATTTGAATTACCCGCTCGATTGTCCGTCGGTTTGTGGATGAAATGCGAAGACTAAAATTAAGCCGAGTACCCAAAGAATCATGTAATCGCTTCCAAAATCTCGATGTAAATCGTGGATCTCGGCCGGAAATTATAGATTTGGAATGCCATGCGATCTCACAATTTCTCGGATATATACTTCAAACAAGCTTCAGTAAAGACCAATCGACCCCGATCGCTATGAAATGAGCAGACTTAGTAAGTCGATCAACTATCACCCAAATGGCATTCTTTTTGCTCTCAGCAGTGGCAACCCCGTAACAAAATCCATAGTAATACTATCCCATTTCCATTCGGGAATACTAATAGATCGAGTAACCACAGCCGCTTACACTGATGTTCTCGCTTTACTCGTTGGCAAGTCAAACATTTCTTGACATATTCAACTATATCTTTCTTCATTCCCGCCACCAATAGTGCTCCCTTAAATTACGATACATTTTTGTTCCACCCGGATGCAACGCATAAAAAAGTACCATCGTGTGCTTCTTGAAGAATCATCTTCTTTAATTGAAGTAGTTGGAACACAAATCCGATTTTGAAACCTCAAACAATTATGTTCATCAATACTAAAATTTTCGATTGTACCATTCTCAACCATTTCTCTTTTCTTTAATAATTTGACATCTTCCATCCGAAATGCTTTAATCGCTTCTAACATCATTGGCTTAACCTTTAACTTCGGCTAACAAGCTTCCATCATCATTAACACTAAGCCGAGCAAACATTGCTCGTAATTCAATCGCAGACTTTCTGCTTTCAATGCATCAGCTACCACATTTGCTTTTCCGGATGATAATCTATAACACAATCATAATCTTTTAGAAGCTCGATCCACCGTCTTTGCCTTAAATTTAAATCTTTCTGTGACAATGAGATATTTGAGACTTTTATGATCCGTGTAAATGTAACATTTCTCGCCATAAAGATAATGTCTCCAAATCTTTAAAGCAAAAATTATCGTGACTAGCTCCAAGTCATGTGTCGGGTAATTACGTTCATGCGGCTTCAATCTGTCTAGATGCATATGCAATAACCTTTCCATTTTGCATCAATACACAACCCAAACCACTCAAAGAAGCATCATCAGACACAATAAAATCTTTTCCGACTGTAATGTTAATACCGGTGCCTCTGTCAACATTTGCTTCAAAGTCTCAAAACTATTTCGCACCGATCATCCCGGATAAAGGAACATTCTTCCTCAGTAGTAGTTTAGTCATCGGCATTGCTATTTTCGAGAATCCATTTACAAATCTTCGATAATATCCACCAAACCGAGAAAACTACGCACTCGCATACATTCTTTGGCGCTTTCCATCGAACAATTGCTTCGATCTTCTTGGGTCAACTCTAATCCCATCACAGATACCACATGTCCTAAAAATACCACTTGGACAACTGTAATTCACATTTACTTAATTTCCCATACAACTGCTTTTTCCCGCAGAATCAGAAACTTTTCAAGATGCCGATCATGTTCGCGCTCTGTTTTTGAATATACCAATATATCATCAATAAAACCACCACAAACCGATCTAGATACGGCTGGAAAATGCGATTCATCAAATCCATAAAAGCAAGCGGTGGAGCATTGGTCAATCCAAACGGCATCACCAAAAATTCATAATGGCCATAACGAGTACGGAAGCGATCTTAGGCACATCACTTTCCTTCACCTTGGTGATAATACCCGGATCTCAAATCAATTTTAGAAAATATCAAGCTCCCTTTGGTGATCAAACAAGTCGTCTATACGAGGCAAAGGATACTGGGTTCTTGATTGTCACTTTGTTCAACTATCGATAATCAATGCACAACCGCATAGAACCATCTTTCTTTTTAACAAACAATACCGAGCTCCCAAGGTGAAATACTCGGTCGGATAAATCCTCGATCTAATAAATCTTGTAATCGCACCTTCAACTCTTTCAATTCGATGGCGACATTCGATGCGGAGGTATAGAAATTGGTGCTGTGCACGGATACACATCAATAGCAAATTCAACCTCTCTATCGTGTGGTAAACCGGTAGTTCTTCCGGAAATACATCTCGAAACTCAGATACGCCCTAATCTGGCCGCATTGGCTTCCCACTGAATCGTAATTAATAACATATGCCAAATATTTGAACAACCTCTTTGTAATAACTTGTTAGCTTTAGTATTTGAAATGATACGTGTCGAACCATCGTACGGATGCCATTCACTTCAATTCTGTCCCCATTTTCTCGCTCGAATACTAAACCTCTTTTTATAGCAATCCAAAACTACCCCATGTTCGGATAACCAATCCATACCCAAAATGATATCAAAATCGCCAAAAGGCATGATCGGCAAATCCACAGAAACATTTTATCATGTATTATTACTTGGGCACCTCAGTGCATACTGTCTACTAACACTTTGTTTGTCCCAAAGGGCTAGACACCTCTATGAAAACTCTAGACATTTGATTCTAACTTCCCGATTCAACTAATTTTAAATTAATATATGAATGTGATGAACCCGGGTCAATTAAAGCATAAATAGGCTCGTAATACAATAAAAATATACTGTCACCACATCGTGAGCATTGCCTTCTTCACGGGTCCGAACTACGTATGCTCGGGGTGGTGCTCTAGCCTCCGATGTTGTGTAGCTATATCACCGCCTCTACTAGCTCCTCCTCTCCTCGAAACAAAACCTCCTCTAGACATTCCTCTACCTCGGCAATCGATCACGATCTACGAGATGTGGTAGGTGTACTACTCGAGTTTCGAACAATCTTTAATAAAGTGTTCAAAGAGAGCCACAACGAAAACATCCTCCAATTTTCTTCCAAAGATTCACCAAAATGTCTTTTTGAAACAAATCCTGTGTTACCCGATCATCCGGTAAATGTCTAACAATGATTCCCACCAGAGATATGCTTCCCTTGTAACAATGATACAAAGCACATATCGAGTTCTCTCGAGGGTGCAATCTAATTGTTGCAAAACTCTTTTTGTTGATTCTATCCAATTCAAAGCAATAGACGGATCAAGACCTCTTAGTCCCGAAAACTCCGTGGCACCATATTTTCTTAACTCTTTAATCGGGGCCGCATCTAACCGTAGGTACTGATGTAGTAGCAGGTACAGTTTCCGCTACATGTTGCAATGCATCGGCTATAGCTCTTAACAGTTGTGAGTTATCTCTTTCTCTTCTTACATTAGGAGGTTGGTTATTTAACGGATTTACAAAGAGGTGTAATGATTGATTTCTTCAATTTCGATTTCAAGATGCATTTCTGTTCAACATCATACATTCTTTCGTCGACATTTTATCTATAAAACAAAATCAAATAAATATATATCAAACATCCAAAACCCGACTCGAAACTTTCGACTCAATAGTGGCATGTACTTCTAGACTCACTTTCGAGCCCGATTTAGCCCGAGAATCGACTAAACCTGATAGCTCTGATACCAATAAATGTAACACCCCTAACCCCGAACCATCGCCGGAACAGGGTTACGAAGCATTACCGGACATATCAGACAATTTGCAAATATAAATTTTGTTTAATATAAATTTTGCAACATTTCGCTTATTAATATATAAAACCCCTGTAAAATAAATCGTATTCATTTCAATAAACAACCAATTTAACCAATTCATTTGATAAATTCATTTTCTATTCTAAATACCTTCTAATCAAACTCAATCAATATAATATCAACTTAAATTTATCAAAATATTAGTTAGATTAAAATAAATATACTCCTTTCATTATAATTTTTAAACTTGTAATACTAATATTTTTAACCATTTACATTCAAAACATAATAACATTTAAACACAACCTACGTACATGCCACATTATAAAAGGAAATATACATCACCAAAGGTTTCTTTGAAGTCGGGTCCGGCTTCGGATTTGGTTCAAAGATTTGACTTCTACAACTCGCGCATCTAAGCAACCGTGACACTGAGTATATATATACTCGATGGTATTACCATAATTCAAATTATAAACATAATAATCATATCATTAAATCATATAACTTTAATTTAACTAACCCAATTCAAACATAAGTTTATCATTCTCAATATATTCATACAATTCAAATTTAGCTATTTAACAATTGAAATAATACACAATCATGTTGAGCCATTATCCATTTCTTGAACCAATGGTTCATACTTTCTTTTCTCATGCTCATATTTCAATCACATTTTTCAGTTCATGTTCTATTTTCGCATTTCTTCCAATGGCTCAACCATTTCATTTTATTCAATTTAACCTTTTCTTTATTTACCCCTATTAATGGACTCGGACCTTAACGGATACACGGATTCCAACCCAACACTCCAAAGACGGCACAATGTGCCTTTACGGTAACGATGATACGACACACAAAGTGTCGAATCGTAACAATAATAATATCGATATTCAACACACAAAGTGTTGAACTCAGAATTGCATGATAATGATAACGATATCGACACACAAAGTGTCGAATCGGTAATAAGAATAAGAATGTGAGTCGCACGCGTAAGTGCTCGATCGATGAAGCGGCAAAATCCCGTACTCTTCCATGTCCTATGGCATGCCAATTATATCCGACTCGGCCCGACTAGTTAATAGGGTATTTCATTCTCAATTTCATTTTCATTTTCATAATAAATTCAATTTCAATATTAATTACACTTTTCCATATCAAACCGGATACAATTCAATTTCAATAAAAACACTTACCTTATAATTTACTTACCATATCCATAAATTAATCTAATATTTAATGAATAAATAAATAGCTTGAATTATAGTAATACAAACCCGAATTTGCTTGATTATTCCTCGGTAACCTTCTCCTTTCCTTTATGGGTTGATGCCTCGAGTTCCTTTTTAGCTACGAAAATAATAATTTACATTATTAATTACAACATTAAATTACAATAAATAATTGAATTTTATTCAATTTCTACTCTTCCTCTTCATTCCACATCTTTTATACACAATTCTATTATTTACTTATAAGTTCTTTCTAGGCTGTCTACCTGAGTCATTGTCACTAAATCATCTATATCTGGAGCTACGGAACTCCAAATTAAGATCCGTAAATTTTTCCTGAAACTAGACTCATATATATTTTTACTGTAAATTTTTCAGAATTTTTGGTATGGCCAATCAATACCAGATTATTCTTAAAGTTTCCCCTGTTTCACTGTCCAACTGCTCTGACCTCTCTTCACTACGAATTAAATTACTCTTTGTACAGAATTTAGATGGCCTCCTTGTTTAGCTCATTTGAAACTAGACTCATTAAGGAATTTAACCATATAAATTATGTTCCAAAATCATTTTTATACAATTTTTAATTATTTTTACAAGTCAGAACAGGGGATCTCGAAATCACCCTGAACCAGTTTCACTAAAATTTAAATATCTCACAATACAGAACTTATTTGCTATCTCTGTTTCTTTCATATGAAAATAGACTCAATAAGATTTAATTTCATATCTCACTCAACTTCTAATTCCATTTCTACGATTTTTGGTGAATTTTCAAAGTTACTCTACTGCTGCTGTCTTAAATCTGTTTTCTTATGACTTATTTTGCAATTAAATCCTAGTTAAGTTTACTTATTTTCTTAACTTAATTCATGCTTGATTCTACTTAAATTCCTTCCATATTCAACTTGATTACAAAATTTTCAAAATAAACCCTAATTTATAATTTCTTCCAAATCAATCCCTATAATACAAAACTTATAGCTTACTTTACAATTTAATCCTTTTACTAACTCTAACTTAAATTTCATTCAATTTAACCCCTTGTTCATCTTTTTCTTTAACATAAACTATACTTAAAAACCAATAAACTCTCAAAATATCAACTTAGTTTCATCAAAATCTTGCTTTAAAGCTTCTAAAACATCAAAATTAAAAGAATAGGACTTGATTGACTTACCTTTTAAAGTTTAAAACCTTGAATCTTTAGTTTTTCCTTTTTCCTTCTTTTTCTTCTTTCTTTCCTGCTTGTTTCGTATGCTCTCTGTTCTTTTCTGTTCTTCTTTGTTTCTTTTTTTATTATTTCATTTACTATTTACTTTATTATATAATATAATATTATATTAATATAATTATTTAATAATATTAATAATATATTTTAACACATAAAATCTCAGATTTTTTTAAGCTTATGCCGCCTCAACTTATGCTAAATGGCATAATTGCCATTTTGGTCCTTTTTATTTTCTTTTAATCTACAATTAGACTTTTACTCCTTATTCAATTTGATCCTTTTTCCTAATTACTCTCAATTAAGCTAAATTCACTAAATAAAAATCTAATTAAGCACACTACTAGACTCATAATTACTCCTAATGATTATTTACTAACTCGATTTACTAAGACGGAGGCCCGATAACACATTTTTTTTCTCGTGCCCAATTTGAATGGTCATTCATGATATGGTGCAAGAAAAACCTTTTTTGTTGTATAATTAGCATCGACTTTATAATATTTGAGTTCACAGTCCAACTAATCTATAATTTTAATTATAAAAATTTATATAAAGTTAATTTGGTAAAAGACTCTAGGTTATATCCCTTTTTATACATAATATAATATTTATAAATATGAATTAATAACATATAATATTTATAAAAAAATTTATAAATTGTCCGAAATATTCATAAACACTTGGATAATATAATATTTTTCATAACTTTGGAAAATTACTTTTTATAAATAAATTATGATAAAAAAATTATAACATTTTTTTATGAATAAATATATTATTTTCATGATATATAGTATGGGCACATAAATAAGTTATGTCCATACTTGATCATAATTTTTTTAAATAAATATATTATAACACTTTTATAACATGTAAATAATTTTTTACCATAACTTTAGAATTTTTTTAGGATTTAAATAATATTTTTTTTGTTATAACTTTATAAAATACATAAATTATTTTTATAAAATATTATTTTAGAATTTATAATATAATTTTTTTCCATAAGCATCCCAAATACTCATACGTGTTCATATTTATCATATAATTTTTATGATTCATATAAAAATAAATTTTTAAAGATTGAATTTTGGTGTAATTACTCCAATTCTCATCCCTCTTAAGAATTAGAAAGTATAATGAGGGTGCTCCAATTACACCCAATCTATATGACCCACCAATTACAATAATTATCTAAATATGTCATAATTGTATAATTACAAGCAATTACACCCAAATTTAATTTCTAGATGACTTTCTAAACATTACCTAAATTAATTTTTATTTATTTTTATAAAAATTTACAATTTAATATAATGATTAATTTTTAATTTGGCCCTCAAATTTTTTTTTTCTCTTAAAACAATTTTCTGACTGTTGATTATATTTATATTTTACTCGGCATTAGCTAAAATCCAAATTCCATAAAAAAAATTACAAACAAAGAGGATCATAAGTCAAAGCTTGGTCAGCTTATTCCTAAATTTATATAATTTTCAATAAATTAATAATTAATGTTAATAAAAATTTTAAACTATTCGTATACTTATATTTGTATAATCATATCATCTATTTTATATCATATCATATTTATATAATAATCTTTGATGGCCAATTCTTGTGGGCTACTAAGAGACAAATATTAGTCACACTCGCATCTTTTTTAGTAAAATTCTACAAAGGGTCCCTACATTATACATTTTTTTGTAGATTTAATTCTTTTATGACAATTTGATCATTTCAATCTCAAGGCCAACTATTTTTATTAATTTCATTAAATAATTTGACGTGACTTTTTTGTAATGATGTGGCATATACACTTTTATGTTTTTTTTTATATAATTGGAAAAATATTATACTCTTTTTTTTTCTTTTTATATCTGTGCAAAAAAAAAAAAAAAACACAATTCCAATGTGTATATACCACCTCATCGCATGACTAAAAAAATAAGCCAAACAAAGTTGAATGGGGCAAAACAAGAAAAGTTTTTTGAGGGGCTAAAATGAGAACTTAAAATTTTATAATTTCTAAAAAGATTAAATTTCTATTTTTGAAGAGTCAGGATTGAATTATAATTTCCTTTAAAGAATGAAAGTCGTATTGAATTTTTCGTTTTCTTAAAGGAACTAAAAACAAAATTTCCTTTTCTTTTCTTTTCCAAAAAACCTTTTTCTGCCCCTTAGCGCTGTCGGTGGACAGAATTAACAAAATGAAGTTAACCTCAAGACGAAAATACATATTTCAAATAGTAAAAGGACTAAAATTGAAAATACTGAAAAGTTCAAGGACCTTGTCCCGCCATTTTAAACCAAAACCCTTTGACAATTTTGTGTTAACACTTTGACCAAAGAAAAAATTGTCTAATTCTCCAACAACAAACAGACGTTAAACTAATGAAATTGAACATATTTTGACCACGTTTTTATTATGTCTTAAAAGAAAGAAGTCTTAACCACGAAATAGGAATCAAATCAATACCTATATAAACCCATACTTCAACACAAAGAATAAGAATAATAATAAATCCCGCCATGGATGAGTTGATAAAGCAACTGCTACAAGGTGAAATCTTCTGGTACGAAACTAAACCGACCCGAACTGCTTTCGTTCCGTATTCGAACACGCCCAGGCAAGTCGAACCGGGTCGTAACGATGGAGGAAACTCAGAAAACATGAATAAGAAGATGATTGGGTTCTTGAAGAAGAGTTGGCCGGCGACGGTGGAAACTAAAGACGGCGGGAAAGAGAGGTGTTTCCGTCATATGATGAATGAGAGAATAAGAAGAGAGAAGCAGAAGAGAAGCTACTCCGCTTTGCATTCCATGCTTCCTCTTGGCACTAAGGTTGGGTTTTTTTTTTTTTTTTTTTTTGGATAAATTTAGAAACGATACTTGTAGGATGCAATATTTTTATATTTAGTCCTTCTACTAATGTATATTTTCTGTCATGAGCTAAGCATTTTGTTTCTCTCAAATCAGTTTCTTACAAAAAGAGTGGAAGAATTTAGTCCCTACAAGTTTCTAAAGTTTCTAAAGTGAGCAACTAAATACAATTAATAACAATTTAGCCATTTTTAAAATGATTGTATGAATTAGGTTTAAAAGGTAAAACCTGTTCAGCTGGGTATTCCTCGTTCATTTTCATTAAGCTATTTGGTATTGCAAGAACAACACATGTAGTTGATGTGTAAATGGGTATTCCTTGTCTTATAAAATTGTTATTTTTCTTAAATGGCAGAATGATAAGAATTCGATAGTTCAAACGGCAACGAAAAGAGTTCAAGAACTGGAATGGCTGAAGAAAGATTTAGAGAGAAGAAATTACGAATTGAAATCAAATCATAATAATAAGATAGGATTGGAAGTAGAGAATCCAACATCTGGGATTGATTCAATGTTGGAGACTTTGAAATGCTTGAAGGAATTGGATTCCAATCCCACAATCATTCAATCCAACTTCACTCCTCAACAATTCCTCGCTGTCTTGGCTTTTCCAACTCAGGTTTTTGCTTCTCTCTTTTTGCTTTTTTTTTTTTTTGCAATATAATAACATATTTAGCTCTTAATATTTATTTTTTTCTGTCCCTTTAGCTCTAATTCTTTTTCTTTTGGGATTACTTTTTTCATTAACTTGTAAATTTTAAATTATTTATTTTTTAGAAAGAAAAAGTTATTGAAGTTTTAATGGCACAAATATGACAGTTCACGTGACAAATAGGGGCAAAGTCAGAAAATTTTTTAGGAGCCAAAATTAAATTATAATTTTATGATAATAAATATGCAATTTTACCATTTTAATAATCTATATCTTTATAATTTTAAAAAAAATAAAATCAAATCAAATTTTTATCATTTTTAAGACGCCAAAGTGTAATTTTATTTTTATTAATTTAAAAGTTTAAAATTTTAAAAGATCTAAATAAAAAAATTTTCATTTTAGGAGGATCGGGTCATTGCCAACCCCCTTAGTTACGCCCCTAATGACAATACATGTGTACTTCATTCATGTGAATTAAAAAAAAAAAACTACAAGCTTTTGTAATTTTTTTTAAAATTTAATTTTTATGTATTTTTTTATAGAAATACGTATAGATTGTGGCATCACCAACATTAAAATTTTAACTTTGCCCTAATTTGACTAAATTGTGAAGGGTGAATGCGAATATTAAGTTAATAAGGTGAAATAATGTTTAGTATAGAAATTTTGTGAAATTATTATTTCGGTTTCGGATTCTTTGCTTTTCAAATAGTTAAAACCATTAACTAATACACTGATTCTAAAAACATTGTTTTCAACTCATCGTAATTAATAACTATCTTTTTTTCCTTTTAGTGTGTTGAAGGGATGTAAGAAAAGTAAAATCAAATTTATAAGATTTACTATCAAATAAAAGCTTAATAAAGAGATGAAAACTATGATTTAACATTAAAAAAGGATTGCTTGAAAAATATTGCAAAAATATAATAATAGAAAAACATGGATCTTTTTATATATATAGATTGATTTCTTTAAAAAATTGATAATAAATTTTAGGGTAAATTATATTGATTATCACTTAATTATGATTCTTTTTAATCACCCTATTAGTACTCTTTTTTATCTGATCACTCCAGTATGAAATATTACAAGATAATCATTTAACTATTCAATTTGATCTTTTTCAGTAATTTAATTATCTTAAATTTTTAAGAATTTTTATTTTTCGTTTACATTAGTAATAATACTATAAATAAATATTTAAATGTATATGGTCGATTATATAGCATGTGTTAAAGATAATATAAAGATATGGAATTAAATTAATAATATTAAGATGCAGTCTTAGTATTTAACAGTAATGCTTATAATTAGTCCAATGTGTGTGTTGACAGAGTGAAGCTGCCAAAGTAGAAAAGGCCCTTACAAGAAATTGGGAGGAAAGTTCAGGGACCTCGGAATGGACCCACACCTTTCTAATTCTCAAATAACACATATTTTCTAACCTTACTCCCATCGCAATATCACACGTCACTCCAGTTCGTGCATGGAAAATTGGGCAATTTTGAATGATAAGATTGGTTAATGGGAAAATATGGGTCACTTTGACTCAATAACTTCCTCCTATTGTGCAAATGTTTTCGCCTCAATTTGATAACTAGATTTCAATATTTGTATTTTTTTAATTAAAATTCTTTAAATTTTCAGTTTTTTTACCCATTTAAGTTTCTATTTTATTTCATGAATTTAGTTGTTAAATTCTAAGACAATATTACTTTCACAATAGGGTTTGAGTATATGGTTCAATTAAGTGTTTAATCTGGGGCCGTTATAAAAATGTGATTTTAAAAATATTTTGATTTAAAATTATATACGTTTAAATATAATGCTATATAAAAAAATTAAAATAATATTTAAATTCATTAATATTATAAGATTCAATAAAAATAAAAAAAAATATTGTCAACTCATTAATATTTATTTTAAGATGTGAAATATCATCTCTAAAAATCTTAATATTAAATATTATTAAATTTTAATTTAAATATTATTTTAAATAAATATTATACCCAATATCGAATTTGGATTCAAATGCACTCACGGAAAAACATGAAAAACAAAAGACAAATTAAGGTTGTTTTTTTTCTTTCCAAAAACAAAACATAAAAACCGAAATAATCCATGTTTAGTTGATTTTATCATTTCATTTATGGAGCACAACATAAAAATGATCCAACCGGTCGGTTCATATTATAAAATTCAATATAGCTTATGAATGTATAAGATTAATTATTCCCAATCAACCTATATATGAAAACTTTTCTGCATGCATCTTGAAACCTTAAAAAATCCACCTTAGCATAATGATCTATAAGGTTGTTTTTAAGAGAAAAATCAAAATTAGACTTTTAATTCGGGCATTATTAAGGGACCACAACTATAATTTTACCTTGAATAAGAAATACTACAAATTAGAAATTTGAGTATTGCGATGTCCGAACTGAACATACGTAGGTTTCACACAATTCAAGTAGTCAAACCTTGTTAAGGTATCGGGAAAAGCCCAATGTAGCGGATTCGACACCGCACACAATACGTCATTAAATACAAACACTGCTCGAGGTTAAAATTAACGAAGTAGAAGGCACCAAAGCTTTCACAAAGCAACAACGGGCAAATAAACAAATCATTAACATCAAGATAAAAGTTGAACGGAACATGCAAATTAACTCCAAAAGCAAAACAAGTTGCATTATCTAATATAACATTAGGAACGATATAAAAATTGTCATAGTGCATCAATCAAAATTTGATCAACATAAAATATCTCTTCATACAAACACAAGTAAAGTATCAAAGTTGCAAGGATAAGACTTCATTTTAGAGGAATGAACCTGGAAGAATGGGTAGCACCAATACCTGGTCTACCGTGCTTGACTGGCTTGTACGAAATAGAAAACTCAGCAAGGTAATGGCTAATCATTTCAGGCTTGATTTCAACTTGGTTGAATGTCTTGCCATTGTACACACCAATAATGCTTCCAATCATTTCGGGTACAATGATCATGTTACGCAGGTGGGTTCTAACTGGTTCCGGCTTCTCACCAGGTGGAGCCTCCCTTTTCTGAACCAATGCATCAGAGCAAATGTTATAAGAGTGAAATGGTCAACTTAGCAGAACAACCGAACACTAATGTTGTTCAATCATTGATAATATTCACTTAAGCTATAGATTTATTATGACAAATCAACAACCTAGGACTTGAACCCTAAAATTGGACTTAAAACATGTAAAAAGAGATTGATATTGGGAAAAATGCAGAGCATATGAGAATAAACTAAGAACAAGTACTTCATTGAATAAAAACTATATTGTTATATGCATTAGAAGCTATGTTATTTGGAACTCGTGCGCAACACATGGATATATAGATATGACTTATAAAAATACCCGTGTAGGATGCATACCTACTATGGAAAGTCACACTCAAGTATGAGTAAACTAAAGGTGCATATTTTTTAACATAATCATTAAGTTAATGAGATACGTTATGAGACAAAAAAGTCAAAACAATTTACAAAAACATTCTTCTAAGAAAGGAAAGATCAACTTCAACTAGTAAGATCTACAATAAAATACATTTCCAATGAAAATCACTTCATATATAAATAATAGTATAAAATTTTGATCCATGAGGCCAATAAAAGATTTCTTTAATGCTATGTTTCTTTCAGCTTAAACATTAATGAGAAAAGGCTACAACTATTTACAAAAATAAAATGAAAACTCCAGTAACTCAATATGAACTTATCAACCTTAGATCTAAACATAAATCCCATAAATATAATCGATTAAAAAGCAAGAACTAAAGAGGAAAAAGTAAAGATGAACTTACCGCCTTGCGAAGCTTCTTAATTAGAGCCATGGGCTTTCTCTTCAAACCCCTCTGGAACCTACAATCACATAACAAAAAAGAAACAATAAAAAAATAAAACCCATTTCATATTTTTTTTTATTTAAAAAAGAGGGGGAAAATGTTAGCAAAAAATGAATATTGTGTTATTACCTTCTGCGAGCTCGCGCAGGGAAGAGCTTGACAAGCTCATCAGTGGACATATCAAGGAGAGCATCCAAATCGACACCTCGGAAGCTAAACTTCTTGAATGTTCTCTTCTTGGGCACCCCGGCCACCGCAACCTCCGTCTCTACATCCGCCTATAAAAAAATTAACGGTAAATGTAAGTACCATAGTTAAAAGAGAAAAGAAAGAAAACTAAGAAAGAAAAAGAAGAAGAAAGGAGCAAATGTAAGTACCATAGTTAAAAGCTCCGTGTGTTATGAAGCTCGAGTAGTAGTCGCCGCCTAGGGTTTCGATTGTGGGAGGTGGAAGATGAGAGGAGGCTTTTGATAAATTGCTCAAATATATAGGCTGTGAAAACCCTAGAATCAGATCTTTAGGTCCCAGCTTTGGGCCTGCAATTATTTGGGCCGTTACGATGGGCCTGATTTGGGTTTAGTTGGCTTAGAGGCAAATTCGACCTTTTTCCCTGATCTAATACTAATTAACACGGTCCAATGTCATATAATAAAAATATAATGATTCGATTTAATTCAATTCGGCAATAAAGTTATATTTATCAAGTCATATATGTTGTATAAGTAGATTTGAGGCATACTTCCATAAGGTGAGGGGAGATTTTTGATTGATTTTATGATAGTATAAGTTACAAGTGACACTTAGTATAATAAGTAGCTTTCAATCATCAATGACGATATAAAAATACTCTATATAAATAAGGAAGTAAGACCATAAAACTAATAGAATGGCCAGGCCAAAAACATATCTTTCAATCAATCATATACAATACACGATTTGATTTCGGTGTACTCATATAAGCAGCAATTGTCAAAGATGTATACATTAAAATATCTACTTTAACCAATTACATACAATGGGTAATTTAATCCCCATGCACTCATGCAAGCTGCAACTATCAAAGACAACTACGCCAGTCACATGTACGAGCACCTAGATCCCTATGCTCTCTCATGCAAGCAACAATCTTAGGGCAATTGAAGACCCCTATATAAATATCTATATACACTTTCTTCCGTCTCTAACTTCACTTTCTTGTTATTATGCCAAAATCACTTCTTACTCCTTGGTATTTTTATTGTCTTTTTCTATCAACTTAAATACCGAAAAGAGTCTTGGAAAATATAACTCTGAAAATCTCATAATTTAATTTTTATTTTGTATAAATCTAAATTCTTCAAGCCTAGAAAATAGTGTCCAACACAATCTTCGAAAAATACATCCATACGACTTGGTAATATATTCTAGTACCTGCATTTTACTTAAAAACGAGTAGAGTTGAAGTTATCTTCACCAAAATTCCAAAAAAAAAAAAAAAAAAAAAAAAAAAAAAAAAACTGAAAAGCCAAAAGTTATCATTAACCTTCGTGGAATATTACATGAAAGCTATACATTGGAGAGATTGTTTATCTGAAATCAAAATTGAAGGCTTTGTCAATGGCGATATGAATTTTTTTTTTTTTTGAAAAAACTTGAACATACTCTTTGCAACGAAGCTAGATTATATATACTTGTGTTCATGTTACAATTGATGTTGTCGTCAGTGTCGTTTTTCGATTATTTGAATGGAAGCTTTTAGCTCAAATTGAATGGTTGGTCTTGAAGGGTCCAAAACAATGTCTTTCCAGACCGAGCCAGGCTTATCTACTGGACTAGGGTCTTGGTTATAAAGCTCATTTACACAGTCTGCACCTGGGTTCAACTTGCTCACATTTGACAACCATTTTATGTCATCTGGATCTATCAACAGCTTGTTTTCTCCATCTTTCCAAGCTATCAACTGTCATTTATATACATACATATATACACACACATTACTCAGAAAAGATGAAGCAAAAAATGGAATAAAGTATTAAGTTAGTTGCCATGGGGTTTGCAGAAAGGACCAGTTTCATTGGACCATTTGCAATACGGTCCCGGTCCCATGGAACCAACAACTTAAAGTGGGAGGTTGAATGGTACCATACACATGGTCCCCAAGTTCCATTAACTTTTTCAAATCCCCATTAACAAAATATCATTTAAATTGTGCTGAACAATGATTACGGAGAAGGAAAAGGGGTTATTGGAGATCGGAATCCTAAGTCATGAATGAACCGACTTAAACTCCGGGTTTGATAAGTAAGACTTTTTACCTTTGGAGGACCTTTAAGAGCATTGGTGCAATAAAGCCTGGCATTATCAACAAATTGGCAATATCTTGGGAATGCACTTGCAAAACTTTTGTGGGATTTTAGCTGTGAATTTATTCTCACTGCCCTTTTCACCATTATAGCTCTCCTGTACAATTCAATCCAAATTAGACACAAAAATTTGTTCTTAATTATGAAGATTAATCAAACTGGTAAATACCATTTACCTTATACCTCTAACAACAGCTAGATATGCATCACAAACAACTCCAACAAGTTCAATTCTGTAAGGTTTCCTATGTGTTCGATGATCATCGTTTTCTTCCTCCTCTTCTTCTATCTGTTCCCAGTAATTCTCAGTAATTTTGCCATCTTCGTCTACCTTGTATCCAACCCCCATCCGGTAACGGTGTTTGTGAACATTCCGAGCCATGGCGATGGTTTGCTCGACGAAAGGCTCCCATGATAAAGTCCCATCCATTATCACATCCCGCCCTTCATTCAATGCTGTCACTAGCAGTGATGATGCAGCATCTGTGGAGGATTGATGAACCTATATATAGTATACAGTTGAAATGTAAGTAGTTTGTTGTATAGGGAATTGATGAGCTTAAAAAGTTATCAATGGCGGAGGTGGGGGATAAACTTTACAAGTTCAGATGTAGGAAGTATATCATGGTGGTGGCCCCTAGAGCTGAGAGCTCTGAATATAACATCTGTTTCTTTGAATGCATCAGCCTCTACAACCACAGCATTCGCTGCTGCTTCTGCCCAGAATGATCTGCAAATGCCAATTTAATTGTCAGAAACCATTATTGTCGATGAAGGCCGACTCTTTTCGAAGAAGTTTTCAAAATGTTATCCATTCGAAGGTGATGAACTCCTCAATGGATTGATATTATCTCTGGTCGGGATTTTGTCTTTCGACTCTGATGAAAGCCCAAGTGTCTGAGATTGTCTAAAGAGGCGACAACTTACCGCTTTAGGCACTAAGCTTTTTGTAAAATGGGGAGACAAAACCCGATTAGAAACAATACTAACCAATTGAAAAAGCCATCGGCTTCATAGGAACATACTTGTAAGACTTTTCCAAAAAGAGTCAATTTCCCATTTCTAAATTGGCGAGAATTGTCTGTAATGAAAAAAATAACATACTAAAAGAAGGAATAAAACTAAAATTTTAAAAAAATTGAATTTCATTATAATTTTTTTTACTTTCATATAATTTTTGAAAATTATTTAATATAAATAGTTTCTAAAATATTTTTTTAAAATTATTTAACAGTTACATTTTAATTAAATTTGTTTCTAAATTATAAAAGAAAAACTGCAATATTAAATTTGCTTTGGAGGTTAGAAAGAAGACGATAAATTATATTAATTTAAAAATTAAGCTGAATTTAGACAATTACAAAATAAGTGATAAATTTAGCATTTATTTTATTATTTACTTATAGTACGTGCTTCTATTTGATGCTGTATAATTCAAATAATAATATTTCATTACAAAATTTAAAATAGATTTATTTTTTTATAAGATAATATAATTATATTAACTTATAAATTATATATTTTATATAATTAATAAAATTTGGAACGGTATGGAGCTAGCCTTACTCTTTGAGAATAATATCTTTGAGGACGGTGCTTTTGCCGGCCCCCATACCACCGCCCATAAGCAACAACACGGGGCTCCGCCGGTTGTGGGCCACCGGCACCATCACGTCCGTACACTTTGCTTCGCCGTCCACACGTCCCATCGCCTTCATTTCCTCCACCAACGTCGAGAAAACCCTAGCCACCTTCAAATCCTTTATCACCCTCTCAAATCTCGTTTGCCTATAATCAATCCAAATTAACAAAATCATTTGTTGTTAATCTTTAAAAAATGTAAATTGTTGATTTTGCTTCTATAATAAAAGTCGATTCTCCATAAGTTTTTTTTAGATAAAACAATATTTAGTATTTAAATTTAATAAAATTTTCAACGAATTTAATAACTTTCTTGATTTAATCGACACTCTCACTCAAATCATCACTTTAAGTTTTAAAAAATATTTAAAATTTAAATATTTTAAAAAAATTTTAAGGTAATATTATTGCATAATCTTAAAGTATCATATTATGATATTTTAATGAATTCTAAATTTGGGAACTAAATTAAAAAAAATATCAAAATCTAAATTAGTGTGAAAAATTCAAGAATCAACGTAAGAAAAATGTCAAATTCAAGAATTAAATCTCGCTTTATATCCATTTTTTAATAAAAATTTAAATTATTGGAATAATTTATGTTAAAAAAAGAGAGTATTATAATGTTTTTTGAATGAAACTTTCAAAAACGACCAAATGAACAAAACATTGTGAATGCATACCTTTCAAATTAATTAAATATTTATTGTAGACTATTAATTAATTAATAATTTAAAATACCCACTTGCATTTCTATATTGATTCAGATTTCGATTATTGAAAGAAAAAACACAAAATTAGTTGTCTCCAAACAATATAATACTAGATCGTGGGACTATCATAATGCAAATAAAAAATATAAAACAATTCACAATATATATATATAAACATGTTTTAAAATATATAATAAAAAAACTAATGTAAAAAAAGTTTTGAAAATATTTCTCTCATGTACTTAAATTATAATATAAATATAATTAGCACTATAACAGCGCATTTAGTTATTTTCAGAAAGGGTTAATATAAATTTTAGTCTATAAATTTAACAATTAAATCAATTCTGATAATTTTTTATTTACTTTAATATCTAAACATAGCAAGTAAGTCCGTTTTAGTCTTTAAATTTAAATGCTCTTCGAATTTAATGGCGTGACATTTCAAAATTACTCCAAATCATTAGGGACAAAGAGTAGCATGTAGTGGCCTTGGCATTCAAAAATATATATATAATCCATTAGTATAATAATAAAATTACATGTTAGGCCCTTTCAATTTTTTATTCAATTTTGACCTCAAATAATATTTTAATTTTTCTCCTGCCATTATTTTAAAATTTTTAAAAATATATTTTTTTTAATTTTCAAGTTTTCTTATGTCATTCAACTTTTATACTTTCCGAGTTAATCTAGTTATTAAGTTCAAGTGTTAAAATAATATATATATATATATAAGTACTAAAACATTAATGGCTAAAAATTATATTAATTTTTTAAAAAATTTAAAAAAATTGTAAATTAATAAATGATAAATTTTTATTTTGGTAATTAATAAAAAAAGAAAGTCGGAATCACCTTGTAGCTGCCATGACAAAGTCCTTTAGCTTTGTCTTCTTCTCAGATTCAACGCCCAAAACCTGCATGAAATGCAAAACAATTTTCATTAAATCATTCACTAATTAATTAATAAATTCCCTAATCAAAGATTATTATGATTAAGAGATTTTGTTCATATATATATATATATATTATACCTGGCTAATCATATTAGGAGCTTGGCTCCAATGGAAAGCAAAATAGCTAAGTATGCATCTCTCAAATTCCTCCATCAACTTTCCATATAAAATGTCAGCTTCTGGTTCTTCAGCAAAATACTCAAAGATCTTAACCTCACAATCTTTGGGTTTTTTCAGATAATTTTCAGCCAATTTGCACAGTTTCGGACACTCATTTGCATCTTCAAATCCAAGGTGCCTAGCTGTGCCAAAAACCTAGATTAAGAAAATAAAGTTCCCCAATAAAAATAAAAGGGGGGTTTATTTGGGAAAAATAAAGCTAAAATTTAATACCAACATAGTGAGAGAATCTTTCCCGGTTTCCAGAACGGCCGGAACCTGTCCTCTGTTGCAGTGGAATAAGAAGACTTCGATGACGATCTTTAACGGGATTTCTCTTCGTTCGGAAGTAACTCGCGGCGGCGATTGCTGCAGCTCCGATGATCGAAGCAGTTAGGAATTGGATGATGATGATTTTAGGAGGGCCATAATCTGGTGAAATGTAATAAAATCAGTATCAGAAATTAAAAAAGAGAGATAATAAGGTAACAATTAGCTGAGTTTACCATGGATCATAATTGTTGATAATTATTGGGAAAAATAAGCACTGAGAAAAAAATTATTGCAACAGGAAAGTACTTGGAATTTCTGGGAAAATGAAGTTTTTTTTTTGGTGGGGGGGGGGGGGTTGGCTTTGGTCGGTTGAGATTTGGAGATGGGGAGAGGTTTTTATACTTGTTGTGGAAAAATGCAAGTCAACTTCTTTTGGCATTAAACTACGAACAAATATTGAAATAAAATTCAATTCCGTAAAACAAAAATGGATAGCTAAAAGAAGTGTATAATCTTTCAATTTTTTGGTCAAAAGTCTAAAATGGGGTTCCTGTGTTATTTAATTTCAGTTTTAGGGATGAAAGGGTTTAGTCGATAGAAGACAAAATAGTTGGGTAGATAGAGTAATAAAAGCGGGATGGAGTGAAAAAAAACTAATATTAAAGTAGAAATAAAAAACATAATTATTGAACTTAAAATTGTTACTCCACGGGTTTTGCTGAAAAGAAATTTAAAAATATAAAGATTGAAAAGATTAAAAAGCAAAAGCATCACTCTCACTAAATTATTGGATTTATCACAAGTGGACTGACAGTGTATTATAGGTTGTAATAAAAAATAAAAAATTAATTATATAAATAAATGTCACGATTCATTTGAAGAAATTAAAATTTTTAATTAAGGTGTATCAAATAATTACACTTTGTGTTAATGGGTTGATTTAACAATAATTAAATAAAAATAGTAAAAGTTTAATATGTTATTTGGTAACTAAGTTTGATTTTTTTTCAGTATGGTGTCTATGTTATTATGGACATTTACTATCACATTATTTATTGTTCTTTTCTAATTATTTAATGACATTTCAGTAATTTTGTCTATGTCATTTATATATAATTTTGGTAATTTTTTATCTCGAATATTGAACTCAAACCCCAAACTTAAAACTCGAATCTTAAACATTGAACCTTAAATCTCAAGCCTAAACCCTAAATCAATGTTTGAGTTTGGAATTTGGAGTTCATGATTCAAATTTGAGATTCGAGATTCATGGTTCAATATTCAATATGGGTTTTGAGTTCGAATTTTGAGAATTAAGATTTAGAGTGTGAGGTTTAGTGTTTATGGTGAATGAAGTTATCAAAATTATATATCCATGACATAAAAAATTACTAAGATATCATTAAATAATTAGAAATGGACTATAAATAATGTTGTGGGAATAGTTCATCAAATAATTTCTAGATTAATAGAGTGAAGTAAACAATATGTAGATAATATTTGATATCAAAATCAAACTCTGGAATATCAATAATGAGGTAATGAAAACAGTGAATATTCATTGAAGGGAATCCCATTATCTTAGGAAGGAAATATAAATCTTACATTAGCAATGTGACACCTTGTACCATTATAATATGAAGGTCAACCAGCTTTAAAATTTCCATTTTATAGTCCATGGAATCTAATGTACAAAGGTTGTGAAGCTAAAATGTGAAACTTGTTAGTTAATTCAATATATATACATTAATTAATTCCAAATCACCAATTAATTCAATATATATTGTTTAAGTTTGGATAATAAAATAAATGATAATTATTTAAAATAACAAAAAAAGACCTGCGTTAAAATCAAGCCTCGTATGAAAATTTTAAACCACTTGTCATGATAATAAATAAAAAATTATAAATTTAATTTGATGAGATAAAAGATAGAATTTTTTTTCATATGGATGTGAAATTTAAGGATTTATTTGAACAATATTGTCATCAATTCATCAAGTATTTATTTAATTTATTTATTGAAAGGTGTTTTCCTTTTTTAAGAAATATTGAATAAAATAGTATATAGTGAAAGTAAGTGGAAATGAAAGTAATAATTTTCTAAGACCAAAATGCAAATCATGGAATTTTTAGTGTCCATGGCATAGTCAATCAATACAGTTGCTCCCAAAAAGTAAAAACAAGAGCACTAACTAAAGATATCAATTTTAATTTTCATCCACAAATATTCAATTGTTATTTTTTAAGATTTAATCTTGGACTTACATCATATTTAATGTTGAAAATCATTCTTATTTTCCAATGGATATCCAGACATTAATGCATTATATGTTTATGTATAAAATGTATAATTCTATGGCTGTAGAGAATTTTTCGCATTTAAGAATTAAGGATTTATTTAATAATTTTTAAAAAATTACAATTAAAATTATAAATAATATATTTTAAAAAAATCACAAAAAAAAAAAGATTTAAGTCATGCCAATTATAACAAAACAAAATTTTATTATTTATCAAATTTGTCCCTTTGAATGAACATTTATTTTTATTACAATATGTTTAGCTTTTTCTTGTCTCACGTACAGTATTTAATATCACAACTATCATTATTTTTATACTAAGCACCAATAAACGTACCGCCATTCAAAATGACTAAATAATATTATAATAATATATTATACAAAATCGCATATATCCAATCCATTTCTATTTGGACGTTTATGTGTAAATAAAATTGTTTTTATTTGATAAAAAACAACCATGTATATTTATTTTCCTTTTAAATGTTTTTAATCATACATGACATTTTTTTAGCCCGAGTTAAAAAATTTCTAAAAACAAACCATTAAATTTGTATCAAATAAAGTCTATCACATACGTATGGAAGTCACAATTTTAAAATATAAATATCTATTTAAAAATCATATACAATAATATAGATATACAACGTAATAAAATATGCACATAGAATTAAAATGTATAAAAATATAAAAAAATTTAACTGAATGGTAAAGTAAAATTTTATTAATGTAATTGACGTGGGTTTAAATTCCATTCTATACATATTTTTATTGATTTATTCTTTAAAGTGAAAAGATTAAAATCCCTTTGAATAATATTACTTATTTTAAACCGACTTAGCCAGGAGTTTAAATAATAGTATAAATTCAGTACTCAAGTTTGATACATTTTTCTAATGTGATACGTAAGTTTTTCTATTCAATATTTGTAACACCCCTTACCCGTATTCAACGCCGGAATAGGGTACGAGGCATTACCGGAATTACAAATTTATTTATCAGACATTTTATTTCATCTAGCATTTATATTTGAAATCAATCAAAATCAAACATATTGTCCCTTAAATATATTTATTTTTATCGACATGTCTTACTTGAATTTATTACTCGTTTCATCATACTTAATTACCTTGTATTAACATATTAAAGATAACCACATATTTACATGTCATGATAAATATCATTCACTTGCCGTTTCTTCATAAACATAAAACAGTTAATTCATCATATCAATATTTCATGTACCATCAACTTATATTTCCTTATATCACATAATTAAGTTACACGAACCTACCTGGTTAAATTTGCAGAAATATCAAGATTCAGGGGCACTTTGGAAATTTTCTATTTTCATTGATTTTTCAATCGATCTTAATCTAAATTAATAATTTCATTTAATTTCGATATTTTAAATAATAAAATAATCCATTTCATGCAAATTAGTCATTTCCACATTTTTACAAAATTAATCATAAAGTTTACTTTTATTCAATTTAGTCCCTGAGCTTAAAACATTTCAAATTAGCCATACTACCTAAATATTCATACATATTTTCCTCCTCCTCCTCTCCATTCCACATCCTTAATGTATATAACATGCTATAAGTAACATTATCAATAATTTCATAAATTACTCATAAGTATATTCAAAACTGTCCATTTGAGTTATAGTCACTAAATTATTTATTTCCAGAGCTACAGAACTCCAAATGAAGAACCGTTAATTTTTCCTGAAACTAGACTCACATATCTTCTTTCCATAAAATTTTCAGAATTTTTAATTTAGCCAATTAGTACAGTTTATTCTTTAAAGTCACCCCTGTTCTGCTGTCTGGCAGTTCCGACCCTTCTTCACTAAAAATTAATTATCTTTTTATATCGAATTCAGATGATGTTATAGTTTATTTCTTCTAAAACTAGACTCATTAAGGAATCTAACCATATAAATTATGTTCCCAAATTATTTTTATACAGTTTTTGATGATTTTTCCAAGTCAGAATAGGGGATCTCGAAATCAGTCTGAACCAGTCTTACCAAAATCTAAATATCTCAAAATAAAGAATTTCTTTTCTTTCTCTGTTTCTTTCATATGAAAATAGACTCAATAAGCTTTAATTTCATATCTCTCTCAACTTATAATTCCATTTCTACCATTTTTGGTGATTTTTCAAAGTTACCTTACTGCTGCTGTCTTAAAACTGTTTTCTTATAACTCATTCTACAATTTAATCCTAATTAAGTTTACTTATTTTCTTAACTTAATTCATACTTTGTTTCTTCTTAAATTCCTTCCATATTCAACTTGACTATCTAATATTCATATTAAAACTTTAATTTCTAATTTCTTCCAAATTAATCCTCTAACACAACTTTATAGCATACTTTACAATTTAATCCTCTTATTAATTCTAACTTAAATTTCATTCAATTTAATCCCTGATTCATCTTTTTCTTCAACATCAACTACACTTGAAAACCTAAAAACTCTCAAAATATCAACTTAGTTTCATCAAAATCTTGCTTTAAAGCTTCTAAAACATCAAAATTAAGTAAAAAGGGCTAAATTGACTTACCTATCAACTTCTAAGCTTCAAACTTTCTTTTTCCTTTTCTTTCTTTCTCCCCTATTTCTTCTCTGTTTCGTCTTACTCTCTGTTTCTTTTCTGTTTCAATTCTCTCCCCCTTTCTTTTTGTTTTTGTTTGTATATATATAATAATATAATAATATAATATAATAATATAATAATATAATAATATAATAATATACTTTAAAAAAAATTTCAGATTTTTATACTTAAACCGCCTCAACTTTACAAAATAATATAATTGCCATTTTGGTCCTTCATAATTTCTTTTAATCTATAATTCAACTTTTACACCTTTTTCAATTTAGTCCTTTTCATTTAATTACATATCCAAACGTTAAAATTTCTCAACTAAACTTTAATAATAACTTAATGACATTCCATAAATATTTTTAGAAATATTTATGGCTCACTTTATGAATTCGAGGTCTCGATACTTCGTTTTTTTTGCCCAATTTTTCTAATTAATTCTTTTAGTTCACAAAATTCACTAATTTTAAAATATTTCTAAAATCACACTTAACATATAATTATTGATTAATTAAGTTTTCTAACTTTTTCGTCAGATTTAGTGATCTCGAATCACTGTTCCGACACTACTAAAATTGGGCTGTTACAATATTGTACATGCATTTGACAAAAGTTATACATTTTGGTATCCATGTAATAACCCAAATTCTACGGACACCGAAAAAGTGAGTTTAGGGCCTCCGTCCTAGGAAAACGAGTCCGTAAATATTTATTAAAAATATTTACGAAGTTAGTATAGGTTGAATTAGATTTTTGATAAGTGAATTTAGTTTAATTTAAAGTAATTAGGGAATAGGACTAAAGTGAATAAAGGGTAAAAGTTGAATTGTAGATTAAAAGAAAATAAAAAGGATCAAAATGGCAAATATGCCATTTAGCATAAGTTGAGGTGGCATATGAGTAAAAATCTAAGATTTTTACTTAGATTTTAATTATAAAATATATATATATTAGTAATAAATAATATTAAATTAATTTAAAGTAATTATTATATATTATATTATATTATTATAACATAAAGTAATAGAATAAAAGAGATAAGAAAAGAAACAAAGCAAAGAACAAAAAAAAAAAAAAAAAAAGAAAGCAGAGAGCATAATAAAGCAGGGGAAAGGAAGGAAAGAAAAGAAAAGGAAAACTAAGGATTTAAAGCTTGAAGTTTAAATTGCAAACAAGGAAATCGAGACGTCTAATATGTAGGGAAGGAAAAAGTGATCGAGGAGTAGCTCGAGAAAATATCGGTTTGTATTATCATAATTCAAGTTATTTATAATTATATGTTAATTTTCAATGTATGTGTATGAAAAGTGAAATTGAGGTAAGTATTGATGCTTGAATTGAATCCGAATGATTATGATCAGTTGAAAGTGAAAGTGATATAAATATGTGATTTAAATACCCTATTAACTAGAAATTTGAGTCGGATATAATTGGCATGCCATAGGATTGGAAGTATTCAGGATTCTTCGACCTTGAGTCGATGAGACACTGGGTGTCATATTATTTACTTGGATAGATTCAATAAAGGTACTGGGTACCTCTTTACTTGGTGGGCGATGAGACACCGGGTGTCACTATATTGCTTCGAACTATCCGATTAGGCATCTGGGTGCCCAGATGGTGTGTTTGGTTGGATCCGAGTATCCGCCAAAGTCCGAGTCATGTTAATAGGGTAACTATGTGAAATAAGAAAATTACATGAATTTGATTATTTGAACCTCTGAATGAAAGAGATATTGTGATACGAAAATATATGTGATTGAGAGATGAACCAGAGGTTCATGAACAATTGGAATTCTATGAATGAGATATTAATTCAAATATTAAAATTGTTACATTGGAAATATAACAACTTAGTATAATTATATGTATAATGTGTTATTTAACTAAGTATGTTTACGATATTTGATCATTGTTATAAATTGAATTATGATAATACCATCGAGTAATTCCAATACTCAACAGACGGTTTGTTTTCCGTGCGCAGTTAGTAGAGTTTCGACCGGTCCAAAGATCCAAATCCAATCCGACTCCAACAAGAGGATTTTGGTGATGAAATTCTTCCTTAGTTAAGTGGCATGTACTAGATAGTTATATGAATTATGAACATATATATATATATATACTTAAGTTAAATGCTTTAGTTGTATTTAATGATTATAATATTTTGGATGAGGAAAATGATATAAAGTTATAAAATGATAAATTAGTATTGGTTGTTTTGGTCTGAAATTGCAGGGGATTTAGGTGAAAATAAGCGAGAAATATTTTAGAAATTTTTTATAGATAAAAGAAAAACTTACGAAGAATTTTCTAGAATGATCGAACAAGTTTCTTTTTCTACTATTAATATATGCTTAGGCATTGAAAGTCCAATATAGGTATTTAATTATTAAATTATACTATGAATGCTATTTTATTTGTGAATAATTAGTAAATTGTTTGATATGTCCAAGAATACCTTGTAACCTGTTCAAGTGACGGTTTAGGGTTAGGGGTGTTACATTTTATTGGTATCAGAGCTTATCAGGTTTAGTCGATTCTCGGGCCAATTTGAGCTCGGAAGTGAGTTTAGTAGTACATGCCACTTTTGAATTAAAAATTGAGTCGGGAATTTTGGATGCTGACCTATTTATTTATTTTTGTTTTATAGATTAAAGATGTCTGATAAACACATTGATGATATAAATGAAGAAATGTTCACTGGAGATGAAGAATCATATGATTTAAATGAAACCGAGTCAGCTACACCTATGTAAATCCGATCAGAAATCAGCCTCCCAATGTAGAAAGAGAGAACATTAGGGAGAGAGATGAAAAAGGTAGAAATGATTATGATTTAGTAAGGGTTTTAACTGATGCTCTTCAGCGAATAGCGGAGTCTATACCTGCTACCACGTCTGCACTTGTTCCTAGACGGGCCCCTTGTAACACTCCTTACCCGTATTCAACGCTAGAATAGGGTACGAGGCATTACCGGAATTACAAATTTATTTATCAGACATTTTATTTCATCTAGCATTTATATTTGAAATCAATCAAAATCAAACATATTGTCTCTTAAATATATTTTTATTTTTCTCATTTCATGTCTTACTTGAATTTATAACTCATTTCATCATACTTAATTACCTTACATTAACATATTAAAGATAATCACATATTTACATATCGTAAAAAAAAAATATCAATTCACTTGTCGTTTCTTTATAAACATAAAACAGTTAATTCATCATACTAATATTTCACGTACCATCAACTTATATTTCCTTATATCATATAATTAAGTTACACGAACTTACTCCAGTTAAATTTATGTAAATATCAAAATTCAAGGGCATTTTGGAAATTTTCTATTTTCATTGATTTTTCAGTCGATCTTAATCTAAATTAATAATTTCATTCAATTTTGCA
Organism: Gossypium bickii; assembly: GCA_025503065.1. Classification (NCBI taxonomy): domain Eukaryota; kingdom Viridiplantae; phylum Streptophyta; class Magnoliopsida; order Malvales; family Malvaceae; genus Gossypium; species Gossypium bickii. The sequence goes on from CP106720.1 coordinate 94,570,692, forward strand.
ATTTTAAATAATAAAATAATCCATTTCATGTAAATTGGTTATTTCCACATTTTTACAAAATTAATCACAAAGTTTTACTTTTATTCAATTTAGTCCCTGAGCCTAAAACATTACAAATTAGCCATTCTAGCTAAATATTCATACATACTTTCCTCCTCCTCCTCTCCATTCCACATCCTTAATGTATATAATATGCTATAAGTAACATTACCAATAATTTCATTGAATTTCTCATAAGTATATTCAAAACTGTCCATTTGAGTTATAGTCACTAAATTATTTATTTCCAGAGCTACAGAACTCCAAATGAAGAACCGTTAATTTTTCCTGAAACTAGACTCACATATCTTCTTGCCATAAAATTTTCAGAATTTTTGATTTAGCCAATTAGTACAGTTTATTCTTTAAATTCACCCTTGTTCTGCTGTCTGGCAGTTTCTGACCCTTCTTCACTAAAAATTAATTATCTTTTTATATAGAATTCATATGATGTTATAGTTTATTTCTTATAAAACTAGACTCATTAAGGAATCTAACCATATAAATTATGTTCCCAAATTATTTTTATACAATTTTTATGATTTTTCCAAGTCAGAACAGGGGATCTCGACATTACTCTGAACTAGTCTTACCAAAATCTAAATATCTTAAAATACAGAATTTCTTTTGTTTCTCTGTTTCTTTCATAGGAAAATAGACTCAATAAGCTTTAATTTCATATCTCGCTCAACTTCTAATTCCATTTCTACCATTTTTGGTGATTTTTCAAAGTTACCCTACTGCTGCTGTCCCAAAACTGTTTTCTTATAACTCATTTTACAATTTAATCCTAATTAAGTTTACTTATTTTCTTAACTTAATTCATACTTTGTCTCTTCTTAAATTCCTTCCATATTCAACTTCACTATCTAATATTCATATTAAAACTTTAATTTCTAATTTCTTCCAAATTAATCCCTCTAACACACTTATAGCATACTTTACAATTGAATCCTCTTATTAATTCTAACTTAAATTTCATTCAATTTAATCCCTAATTCATCTTTTTCTTCAACATCAACTACACTTTAAAACCTAAAAACTCTCAAAATATCAACTTAGTTTCATCAAAATCTTGCTTTAAAGCTTCTAAAACATCAAAATTAAGAGAATAGGACTTGATTGACTTACCAATTTAAACTTCAAGCTTTAAATCCCTAGTTTTTCCTTTTTCTTTTCTTTCCTTCTCCCCTGTTTCGTATGCTCTCTGTTTCTTTTGCCTATTCCATTCTCTTTTTTTTTCTTCTTTTTTGTTTGTTTGTATATATATATAATAATATAATAATATAATAATATAATAATATAATAATATAATATATATATATACATTTTGACTAAAAAAATCTCAGATTTTATTCATACAAACCGCCTCAACATTTTAAAATGGCATAATTGCCATTTTGGTCCTTCATAATTTCTTTTAATCTATAATTTAACTTTTACACCTTTTTCAATTTAGTTCTTTCCATTTAATTACATCTCCAAACGTTAAAATTTCTCAACTAAACTTTAATAATAACTTAATGACACTCCATAAATATTTTTAGAAATACTTATGGCTCACTTTATGAATTCGAGGTCTCAATACCTCGTTTTTGGCCCAATTTTTTCTAATTAATTATTTTAGTTCACAAAATTCATTAATTTTAAAATATTTCTAAAATCACACTTAACTTATAATTATCGATTAACAAAATTTTCTAACTTTTTCACGATTTAGTAATCTCGAATCACTTTGTTCCGACACTATTGAAATTGGGTACATTACAACTCTTCCCCTAAAAAATTTCGTCCTCAAATTTCCTTGTTAATTTAATCATGAACTTCATTATTTCTATAATTCTATAGCTCCTTTGTGCACATATTTATCTAGTTTATCATTTATATACATTCCATATCCTTTCGGTTTGCAATTTATTTTAATTCAATATTGCGAACATACTTTATATCAAAAATTACTTACCTTTTTATAAAAGGTCCAATAGATTAAACAGAACACTTAGGATATACGAAACAAATATAGAAGTGTATTATTATGTACTATTAATCAGATAGCACTTGATGAGTACCAAAGTGTTATTATCGAGAGAATGCGCTAAAGTCCCTTAATGGTATACCACTACTATGTTAGTATATCTAATCTCATTTACTTGGGCAAATTACATTATGCACACATATCATTTTTCAATTCCAATTTCATTTTCAATTATTTCACAACTAAATTTAATTTCATTTTCTCATCAATATACAATTCAATATAATATTTATCCATTACTTAATTCAATTTTCTATTTAATTCAACAATAACACTTACTATACGCATAGTTTAAATTTAACATTTAATATTAAATAATAGACATCAAACATGTAACAATATAAGTCATATGTGTTAATTTATACTTTAATTTCATACCTCAACAATAGTCTTTCATCAAACAAATTATCATGTATCATCTATATTATCTAATCAACTTATGAACCTTTGGTTCAAGTTTTCAATTTTATATATCAATTTTAATTCATAATTCCACTTTTTCGTACTGTCAATAATTCAATCGATCAAATTCATTCAATTTTCTCATTTCATTTATTCAACTAATTTCAGTATCAATAATTTGATATTTTAACAAATTTATGAACCTTAAGTTCATACTTCAATTCTCACATTTCAATTCGATTCACAATTCAACTCATAATTTCTTACTCATATTTTCAATAGTTCAATCGATCAAATTTATTTAGTTTTTCTCATTTTAGTTATTCACCCTATTAACAATCCGGACTTTGACGGATACACGGATTCCAACCCACACACCAGTACGGCACATTGTGCCTTAACGGTACATAGTATACGACACACAAAGTGTCGAATCGGTAACAATAATAAGATGATGATGAGTCGCGCACGTAAGTGCTCGATCGATAAGCCGGCAAAATCCCGTACTCTTCCATGTCCTATGGCATGCCAATTATATCCGACTCAGCCCGACTAGTTAATAGGGTATTCAAATCATAATTTCATTTTTTTTTCTATTTCAAATTCACTTTTCCATTTTCTAATCAGTATACAATTCAGTGATTCACTTTATTCTCATTTCACTTTCTTAGCCCAAAGTAGACTTTATAGAACACACCGGATATACGGAACAAATACAGAGGTGCATTATGATGCACAAGTGAATGAGAGAGCACCAATGTGTCGATAATCGAGAGCACCAGTGTGCTAATATATCGAGAGCACCAATGTGCTAATATCGAGAGAAAACCGACGTGCTAATATCGAGAGCACACCAGTGTGCTAATATCGGAGAGCACCAATGTGCTAATATCGAGAGCACCGACGTGCTAATATATCGAGAGCACCGGTGTGCTAATATCTGAGAGCACCAATGTGCTAATATCGAGAGCACCGACGCGTGCTAATATCGAGAGCACCGCAGTGTGCTAATATCGGAGAGCACCAATGTGCTAATAACAGAGAGCACTGACTTGCTAATATCAGAGAGCGCGCTAAAGTTCCTTAATATCCCGGTAGTTCTAAATTTCGTCTACTTGGGCATTAAAGCTGAATCTCATATATTTAAATAATTCACATAAATATTTCAAAGAAGATAAATAACAATTATTTAAAATTCTTGTAGTACTTACAACAAAAAGGTTGAAATGATATATGTTATTCTTCCTTCACTCATTAACCTTCTCTTTTCATTTTCCTTCAATTCGATCCTCTCCTTTCTTTTTCAAATTAATTTCATATAAACATATAACATTTATATGTAAAAAAAAAATAATCAAATAAACTTTCTGTATTATTTAATAAAATAAGCATGTATAATATATTTTTATTCAATTCGTATTTTTAATTTATTGTCTAATCAAATTTAAAATCACTAATTACTTTTCAATCAATATACATTTCAATTACTCACATATTTTCTTTATTTAATTTAATTTGATTCAATTCAAATCACTTTTAGTTTCCTATTAATATACCTTCAAATATTCACATAGTTCATAATTTAGTTACGTAATTTAAATAACTTTCTAATTTCCAGTTCATTCTATTTTCACTTCTTATTTCAACCAATTTCACAAGATTACAAGAATTCATTATATCAATAATTTCATAGTTTAATGCAATACACATAACAATATTCAATAACTTCACAATTCAATTCTACTCAAAATAATATTCAGTATTCCATAATTCAGTTCAATATCAGTTTCAATTCATTACCCAATCATAAATTTATCATTCTACTAAACACTTACCTTAAAATACTTACCACAATTAATTAGTAAATTACACATAATAATAATAAAGTTTAAATTATAGTGATACAAATATCATCAAAGTCAGAACATATCACATTATCTCAAGTTATATATTAATAATGGCATATATTTCTAGACTTCACATATACTACGTTTGGTCCGAGAACCGACTAAACCTAAGCTCTGATACCACTAAATGTAACACTCCTTACCCGTATTCAACGCTAGAATAGGGTACGAGGCATTACCGGAATTACAAATTTATTTATCAGACATTTTATTTCATCTAGCATTTATATTTGAAATCAATCAAAATCAAACATATTGTCTCTTAAATATATTTTTATTTTTCTCATTTCATGTCTTACTTGAATTTATAACTCATTTCATCATACTTAATTACCTTACATTAACATATTAAAGATAATCACATATTTACATATCGTAAAAAAAAAATATCAATTCACTTGTCGTTTCTTTATAAACATAAAACAGTTAATTCATCATACTAATATTTCACGTACCATCAACTTATATTTCCTTATATCATATAATTAAGTTACACGAACTTACCTGGTTAAATTTGCAGAAATATCAAAATTCAAGGGCATTTTGGAAATTTTCTATTTTCATTGATTTTTCAATCGATCTTAATCTAAATTAATAATTTCATTCAATTTTGCAATTTTAAATAATAAAATAATCCATTTCATGTAAATTGGTTATTTCACATTTTTACAAAATTAATCACAAAGTTTTACTTTTATTCAATTTAGTCCCTGAGCCTAAAACATTACAAATTAGCCATTCTAGCTAAATATTCATACATACTTTCCTCCTCCTCCTCTCCATTCCACATCCTTAATGTATATAATATGCTATAAGTAACATTACCAATAATTTCATTGAATTTCTCATAAGTATATTCAAAACTGTCCATTTGAGTTATAGTCACTAAATTATTTATTTCCAGAGCTACAGAACTCCAAATGAAGAACCGTTAATTTTTCCTGAAACTAGACTCACATATCTTCTTGCCATAAAATTTTCAGAATTTTTGATTTAGCCAATTAGTACAGTTTATTCTTTAAATTCACCCTTGTTCTGCTGTCTGGCAGTTTCTGACCCTTCTTCACTAAAAATTAATTATCTTTTATATAGAATTCATATGATGTTATAGTTTATTTCTTATAAAACTAGACTCATTAAGGAATCTAACCATATAAATTATGTTCCCAAATTATTTTTATACAATTTTTTTATGATTTTTCCAAGTCAGAACAGGGGATCTCGACATTACTCTGAACTAGTCTTACCAAAATCTAAATATCTTAAAATACAGAATTTCTTTTGTTTCTCTGTTTCTTTCATAGGAAAATAGACTCAATAAGCTTTAATTTCATATCTCGCTCAACTTCTAATTCCATTTCTACCATTTTTGGTGATTTTTCAAAGTTACCCTACTGCTGCTGTCCCAAAACTGTTTTCTTATAACTCATTTTACAATTTAATCCTAATTAAGTTTACTTATTTTCTTAACTTAATTCATACTTTGTCTCTTCTTAAATTCCTTCCATATTCAACTTCACTATCTAATATTCATATTAAAACTTTAATTTCTAATTTCTTCCAAATTAATCCCTCTAACACACTTATAGCATACTTTACAATTGAATCCTCTTATTAATTCTAACTTAAATTTCATTCAATTTAATCCCTAATTCATCTTTTTCTTCAACATCAACTACACTTTAAAACCTAAAAACTCTCAAAATATCAACTTAGTTTCATCAAAATCTTGCTTTAAAGCTTCTAAAACATCAAAATTAAGAGAATAGGACTTGATTGACTTACCAATTTAAACTTCAAGCTTTAAATCCCTAGTTTTTCCTTTTTCTTTTCTTTCCTTCTCCCCTGTTTCTGTATGCTCTCTGTTTCTTTTTGCCTATTCCATTCTCTCTTTTTCTTCTTCTTTTGTTTGTTTGTATATATATATAATAATATAATAATATAATAATATAATAATATAATAATATAATATATATATACATTTTGACTAAAAATCTCAGATTTTATTCATACAAACCGCCTCAACATTTTAAAATGGCATAATTGCCATTTTGGTCCTTCATAATTTCTTTTAATCTATAATTTAACTTTTACACCTTTTTCAATTTAGTTCTTTCCATTTAATTACATCTCCAAACGTTAAAATTTCTCAACTAAACTTTAATAATAACTTAATGACACTCCATAAATATTTTTAGAAATACTTATGGCTCACTTTATGAATTCGAGGTCTCAATACCTCGTTTTTGGCCCAATTTTTTCTAATTAATTATTTTAGTTCACAAAATTCATTAATTTTAAAATATTTCTAAAATCACACTTAACTTATAATTATCGATTAACAAAATTTTCTAACTTTTTCGTCAGATTTAGTAATCTCGAATCATCGTTCGACACTATTGAAATTAAACATTACACCCTATTAAGGAACTAAGAAAATACGGTGCCACTGTAATTTTTGGTCCGAAAGGAGTTGATCCGTCTCAGTATGAAAATCGATGGAAGCAACGAAAAGAATTTTACAGCAGATTAGAATGTACGCCACGAGAAAGCTTGTTATGTGTCTGTATCTTTATTATGTGGGGAGGTATATCTATGGTGGGAATCGTAATCGTGCATTTACCGATCGATCGTAACGTGGGATCTGTTCCAAAAAGAATTTCAAAAGAAGTATATTGGGGATATGTATATGGAAGACAAGAAACAAGAATTTTTGACGCTTAAACAAGGTGAAATGACAAGAGTGGATTATGAACGGAATTCTCAAGACTTGGTAGATATGCATCGAGTTTGTACCAACCAAGCCGATAGTTGTAAAAGATTCCTACGCGGATTAAGGGATGAAATAAAATCGCAATTGGTGTCCCAAAGAAATCACCGAATTTGTTGATTTGATCGAACAGGCCAAGAAGGTAGAGCAAGTCTTGGGACTAGACAAAAAGGTCAAGCTTTAAAATCGGTTGGGAAACGACAGAACTATGAGTTTGAATCCTTCATTTAAAAGATCTCGAGATTCTAGAGGTGGATGGAGATCTAATTTCCAACAGATAGAGGAGACAAAAATTGGGAAAAACAAACTACTAAGTTGTCTCACCGATAGTGTAAGAGGTCTATCTCAGAAATAAAAATTCCAGATTGTCAAGACTGGGAAGAAACATAGAGAGAATGTTGGAAATTAGCTAGAGGTCATTTGGATGTGGTTCTAAAGATCATTTCATCGAGACCTGTCCAGGAGACTAATAGTGCTACACCTGTTATATCACAGTAGATCGGTATCTACGCCTAGAGCGGAGGATCGACTGTGAGGTAGACCAAAGATCTAGAGGAGCAGCACGAGAAGAGGGAGTGATATAGTGACCCAGCAGTCTAAAGCTAGAGTACCGGCCAGAGCTTATGTAGCTAGAGCCCGGGAAGATGGCGATGCACATGATGTTGTAACAGGTATATTCTTACTATATTCTGAGCCTGTTTATGCTTTGATTGACCCTGGATCTTCACATTCATATATAAATTTGAAGTTGGTTGAATTGGGAAAATTTGAATCTGAAATGTCTAGTGTAACAATAGAAGTGTCAAGTCCATTAGGGCAAACAGTAATAGTAAATCAAGTATGCCCGAGGTGTCCGTTGAAAATTCGTAATGAAACTTTTCAGATTGATTTGTTGATTATGCCATTTGGAGATTTTGATATAATATTGGGTATGGATTGGTTGTCCGAATATGGTGTGATATTGGATCGTTATAAGAAGAAATTCAAAGATTCGGACTAATGATGGTAACAATATTGAGATCAAGGGATTCGGAACAGTGGGCCAACACGTATTATCTCAAAGAATGAAGGCTAATAAGTTCTTACAAAGAAGGTTGTTTGAGATTCCGTAATCGAATCTGTATTCCGATTACTTGTAACTTAAAGAGTTGATTCTTCGAGAAGCTCATGATAGTTCATTTGCTTTGCACCACGGAAGTACGAAGATGTATCGAGATTTACGAGAGCTATCTTGGTGGCACGGAATGAAAAGAGATATAGTTGAGTATGTTGGTAAATGTTTGACATGTCAATGGGTAAAAGCGAACATCGGTACCAACAAAGTTTACTTCAAACCTATTAATATTCCAGAATGGAAATGGGATCGAATCACAATGGATTTTGTTCTGGGATTACCGTTGTCAACAAACAAAAAGAATGCTATCTCGGGTGATAGTTGATCGGCTTACTAAGTCCGCTCACTTTATAGCAAATGAATCGATTGGTCTCTCGTGAAGTTGGTTTGAGATCTATATTAGGAAATAGTGAGACCGCATGGTATTCCCGTATCTATTATTTCGCACGGGATCCGCGATTTACATCAAGGTTTTGGAGACGATTATACGGTTCTCTAGGTACTGGACTTAATTTCAAAGATCGCATTTCATCCGCAAACCGACGGGCAATCGAACGAGTAATTCAAATATTAGAAGATATGCTTCGAGCTTGCATTGTTGATTTTGAATCGGGTTGGGAACGTTATCTACCCTTAGCCGAATTTGTATATAATAGTTTTCAATCAAGTATTCGGATGGCTCTGTATGAAGCATTGTATGGTATGAGATGTAGATCACTGTGTGTTGGACCGAATTAAATGAAAGAAAAATAATCGGGCCTGAGTTGATCCAAGAAACAGAAGGAATAGTAAAAAGATACAAGAGAAATTAAAAGTAGCTTTTGATAGATGTAAGTCTTATCTTGATTTGAAACGCGAGATATTGAATATTCGGTTGGTGACAAGGTATTTCTTAAAGTCTCTCCTTGGAAGAAAGTATTGAGATTTGGTAGGAAAGGGAAGTTAAGTCCTCGTTATATCGGGCCATATGAAATAGTAGAGCGAGTTGGACCGAAAGAGCTTATCGTCCGGCTTTACCTCCGCATAATTGTAAGATTCATGATGTTTTTCATGTTTCGATGCTTCAAGATATAGATCAGATCCTTCTCATGTTATCTCTATCAAACTATTGAGATTCGACTGCATTTGTCTTATGAAGAAGAACCAGGTTGAGATTCTAGCACGAGAAATAAAAGAATTAAGAAATAAAAAGGTTCCTCTAGTGAAAGTGTTATGGAGAAGTCATAGTGTGGAAGAAGCAACATGGGAACCTGAAGAAACTATGAGAGCACAGTACCCCTATCTATTTTCAGGTAAATTTCGAGGACGAAATTTATTAAGGGGGGAAGAATTGTAATAACCCAAATTCTACGGACACCGAAAAAGTGAGTTTAGGGCCTCCGTCCTAGGAAAACGAGTCCGTAAATATTTATTAAAAATATTTACGAAGTTAGTATAGGTTGAATTAGATTTTTGATAAGTGAATTTAGTTTAATTTAAAGTAATTAGGGAATAGGACTAAAGTGAATAAAGGGTAAAAGTTGAATTGTAGATTAAAAGAAAATAAAAAGGATCAAAATGGCAAATATGCCATTTAGCATAAGTTGAGTATGGCATATGAGTAAAAATCTAAGATTTTTACTTAGATTTTAATTATAAAATATATATATATTAGTAATAAATAATATTAAATTAATTTAAAGTAATTATTATATATTATATTATATTATTATAACATAAAGTAATAGAATAAAAGAGATAAGAAAAGAAACAAAGCAAAGAACAGAAAAAAAAAAAAAAAAATAAAAGAAACAGAGAGCATACGAAACAGGGGAAAGGAAGGAAAGAAAAGAAAAAGGGAAAACTAAGGATTTAAAGCTTGAAGTTTAAATTGCAAACAAGGAAATCGAGACGTCTAATACGAAGGGGAAGGAAAAAGTGATCGAGGAGTAGCTCGAGAAAATATCGGTTTGTATTATCATAATTCAAGTTATTTATAATTATATGTTAATTTTCAATGTATGTGTATGAATAGTGAAATTGAGGTAAGTATTGATGCTTGAATTGAATCCGAATGATTATGATCAGTTGAAAGTGAAAGTGATATAAATATGTGATTTAAATACCCTATTAACTAGTCAAATTTGAGTCGGATATAATTGGCATGCCATAGGATTGGAAGTATTCAGGATTCTTCGACCTTGAGTCGATGAGACACTGGGTGTCATATTATTTACTTCGGATAGATTCAATAAGGTACTGGGTACTTTCTTTACTTGGTGGGCCGATGAGACATCTGGGTGTCACTATATTGCTTCGAACTATCCGATTAGGCATTGGGTGCCGAGATGGTGTGTTTGGTTGGATCCGAGTATCCGCCAAAGTCCGAGTCATATTAATAGGGGTAACTATGTGAAATAAGAAAATTACATGAATTTGATTATTTGAACCTCTGAATGAAAGAGATATTGTGATACTAAAATATATGTGATTGAGAGATGAACCAGAGGTTCATGAACAATTGGAATTCTATGAATGAGATATTAATTCAAATATTAAAATTGTTACATTGGAAATATAACAACTTAGTATAATTATATGTATAATGTGTTATTTAACTAAGTATGTTTACGATATTTGATCATTGTTATAAATTGAATTATGATAATACCATCGAGTAATTCCAATACTCAACAGATCGGTTTGTTTTCCGTGTGCAGTTAGTAGAGTTTCGACCTGGTCCAAAGATCCAAATCCAATCCGACTCAACAAGAGGATTTTGGTGATGAAATTCTTCCTTAGTTAAGTGGCATGTACTAGATAGTTATATGAATTATGAACATATATATATATATATACTTAAGTTAAATGCTTTAGTTGTATTTAATGATCATAATATTTTGGATGAGGAAAATGATATAAAGTTATAAAATGATAAATTAGTATTGGTTGTTTTGGTCTGAAATTGCAGGGGGATTTAGGTGAAAATAAGCAGAAATATTGTCGAAATTTTTTTATAGATAAAAGAAAAACTTACGAAGAATTTTCTAGAATGATCGAACAAGTTTCTTTCTACTATTAATATATGCTTAGGCATTGAAAGTCCAATATAGGTATTTAATTATTAAATTATACTATGAATGCTATTTTATTTGTGAATAATTAGTAAATTGTTTGATATGTCCAGTAATACCTTGTAACCCTGTTCCGGCGACGGTTTAGGGTTAGGGGGTGTTACAATCCAAGTGTAACAATATAATTTTTTAATATTTAATACAAGTCATTGGGTTACTTTTATGAAAGTTAATTATGAATATTATTAGGTTTGGAATTGTTGAGATATTGTTAATAAAATAAAATAAGCATTTGTTGTGAACTTGTTTAACATTGTGTTTAATTTATGATTGTCGTGATTATTTCGAGTTTTAGGGTTAAGTTGATAAAAATTCATTATTAACGGCGACAATATAAAATTTGGCCATTAAACTTGACAACTAAGTCTACTTTGGTACTTGTACTTTTTTAAGGTTCACTTTGGTACATAAACTAGGCAACTATACTACTTTGGTCCTTTAACTTACATTCTATCAAGATTCATTGATATGACCAATGTTCTTAGAATATGATTTGATTAGTTGGTTGGATCTATTAAATTGAGAATCAACTGGTATATTGATCTAAACAAAGGGGTTGAATCGATTGAATGGAAACTACTCGAAACAAGTAAAAATTAAAAACTGGAACAAAAAACAATTTGAACCGGTTTAATAAATTTTTATTTAAAAAATGAATTTTTAATTAATTATTAAATTATTATTGGTCTAACAGTTGAATCGATCAAATCAATTGAATTGAAAACCAATGATCTAACTGGTTTAACCATTGGTTTGATTATTAGAACACTATACACAACACTCTAAAGATTATACCACGACATCACTTGAAAATTTATATATATATTTTAATTTTCAAGTGATGTGGCACAATCTCAAAGTGCAACATCATCAAACTTTTCATATTTTTCAAGTTCAATGACCAAAATGAATTTAGTTGCCAACTTTAGGTACTAAAATAGATTAAAAAGAGTATAAGCACCAAAGTGGACCTAAAATCATATTATCCCTCATAAGTTTAGGGGCAAAAATTCATATTATCCTTTATTAATATTATTAGTTAATGATGATTTTTTATAAAATCAATCCTAGTGGCGGAATCAAAAAGTATTTATTGGGGGCCGAAATTAAATTGTATATTTTTACAATAGTAAAAATATTTTAATAGTCCATATCTTTATAAATTGTAAAGGATTAAATCAAAATTTTATCATTTTGGAGGGTTAAAATGTAATTTTATCATTACTAAATTAAAATTTTAAAAATTATAAAAAAATCTAAATGAAAATTTTTTCATTTTAGGGACTAAACCTTGCTAACCCTAACTGCGCCAATGATGAACCTAAAACCTGAATAAATCACAAAAAAAAATTACATAATTATTTTCAGATATTAAAATATGTATTTTTTTTTTAAAAATACAAACACCACATTAATAAGTTTCAAAATTAAGTAGTAATTATTGTATAATGGGCCTTGAATAAAGCTCATGAAAAATAAATGAGACCCAAAATTATCCTCAACCCTTTTTTTTTTTTTTTTGTGTACATAAAATGCGTAAAACCCTTGTTTCTCCAATTCCCTAACCAACCGGGAAGTGGAAACCCTTGAACTCCTAACTTTAAAGCATTTGAAGAATTTCACTAAAGAGGTTCGTTTGCATCACCTTTTTTAAATTCAGGCACTTATTCTTTTCTTTGTTCTTATTCTGATCGCAACTCAAAACGTTTTGTCTCTTGGTTTTCGTTTTTATTCATAAACAACTTGAATTTTTTTTTTTATCGAAGATGGAAATTGATTCCGAGTCGGAAAAACCAAGTGTTAAAACCCCAGAAGAAGGCGGTTCAATGCAAATGAATTCCTCCGAAAAAAAGGTACCTAAACGGGTTCATCCTTTAATGAAGTAATTTCAAGTCAAAACATTTGAAAATTAAAAAAAGAACGTCAGTTACTATTATTTTAATTCTGGTAGTTCTTGTTATCTGTATTGGGTTATTTGATTTCATTATGTTAGGGAGACGATGATGAAAAAGAGCAGCTTGCTGGTATTATGGACAAGTTAAATATCGAGTCGTCTTCGTCCGGTTTCAAGAAAAAACCAGTTATTATCATTGTTGTTGGAATGGCAGGTAAACTAAGTTGAATTGGGTGTTCTTTAAATGTTTAATTTATGTTGCATATTTGATCTGTAAATGAAATTCAGGTTGCCTGTAAGTTGTTTTGAGTAAATTTGAGTGTTGAAATATGTTGTTTGATTCGATTAGGGAGTGGGAAAACGACGTTTCTTCATAGGCTTGTTTGCCATACTCAAGCTTCAAACATTAGGGGTTATGTGATGAATCTTGACCCTGCTGTAATGACCCTTCCATTTGGTGCTAATATTGATATAAGAGATACTGTTAAATACAAGGAAGTTATGAAGCAATTCAATCTTGGACCTAATGGTGGAATACTTACATCACTCAATTTATTTGCTACCAAATTCGATGAGGTAAAGCTTCTGAACTTTATGCATTAGGTTTTGTGATATGAATCGATAACACAGTGCAAAGACTTTTTGTGCTAGGAAGAGTTGTCTCCATCTATTACATTTACTTTTAAAATAACTGTTGAGGGGAGGTCATATTCTGGGCTGGTCTTGGACCCTCAATGGAGGTATTGTTCCCGGGGTAACTATGCCAAGTGTTGGTGTTCTTACCCACCAATGCCCTTTAAGGGCATAGGTTCGAACCCCTCCAAGGCCAAATGCTAAACATTTCCTTGGTGGTGAGGCTCTCTCACAAGCTCCGTGAACCCATTTGGGCTCTCCTCGGAGTCGTGAGACAAAACCTGAGGTTAAAACCGAGCATAGACACCCCAGGCACAACACCTCTTTGAGGGTCCAAGACCAGCCCAAAGAGTGACTTCCCCTCAACAATAACCTTTTTGGATCAAAATGTTTGAACCGGATAATGGCTAGCTTTGTTGTAAAGTTTATATACATCATAGGTTACAATGCATGTGCATGTAGAGTTGTATCGATATTTGTAGCCATTTTTATCTTCTTTATTCTGTTCCTTGATGTGCTTGTACCTTTCATATGGCATGTCATGTATACGACTTCTGCAAATATCCAATCTCAGGTTATATCGGTAATTGAGAGGCGAGCAGATCAACTCGACTATGTTCTTGTGGATACTCCCGGGCAGATTGAGATATTTACTTGGTCTGCTTCAGGAGCTATCATTACAGAAGCATTTGCTTCAACGTTTCCTACTGTTGTCACTTACGTAGTTGATACACCTCGTTCAGCAAGTCCGGTTACCTTCATGAGCAACATGCTTTATGCTTGTAGCATACTTTACAAGACACGGTTGCCTCTTGTATTAGCATTCAACAAGGTTGATGTTGCACAACATCAGTTTGCTTTGGAGGTATATTTATTTTTTCATATTAGATGCTAATATTTTGTTTGGCACTCAGATAAATATCTGTCAATTGTGCTTCCATTGTGTTTGCATGATTGATCTGCAACCACTTCTATTGGTTACTGAACTTCTATGGAACACCATTTTTTCGGGGTTCTTAAGTTTTTACTGTTTCCAGCTTTTTCTTGTTGACATGCAATATATACAATGCGCAGTTAGCTTTATTATTGAAATTATTCTGTGCAGTGGATGGAAGATTTCGAGGCATTTCAAGCGGCGATAAGTTCAGATACTACGTACACATCAACTCTAACTCAGAGCCTCTCGCTCTCTCTTGATGAATTTTACAAGAATTTACGATCGGTTGGAGTGTCAGCGATTTCTGGTGCTGGAATGAATGAATTCTTTAAAGCCATTGAAGCCTGTGCCGAGGAATACATGGAAACTTACAAGTATAGCCTCCCTCTTTTAATTTTGTGAACTCTGAACCGGAGTATATTTTAAGTTTATATGGTAATAACCCAAAATTTGTAGGGCTGATCTGGACAAGAGACGAGCAGAAAAACAACGCCTAGAGGAAGAACGCCGGAAAGAGAGCATGGATAAGTTGAGGAGGGATATGGAACAAACGAGAGGCGAAACCGTTGTCTTGAGTACTGGTTTGAAAGACAAAGATGGAAGAAGAAATACAATGATGGATCCTGAAGATGAAGTGGAAGAACCAGAAGATGAAGATGATTATGATAGGTTCACTGACGAGGATGAAGATTTTATCGAGGAGGATGAAGATGAAGAGATTGCCAGGTTCTCCTTTTAGGAATTGTTTAGCACCGGCAAATCTAGCATCTACGATCAAATTGAACCGGATTTGTTGTGTCAGTAAATTCTCTTTAAAATAAACTTCTTGGATGACCTACCCCAATCTATGATCTATGCATTATTTTGGGTGAAAATTGTAGGGTGCTGAAGAACAAAATGTTTATATATTTTGTTCATACAGGACTCGGTAGATGCTCGTTTTAAGCTTACCTTGCAGGTATGTGATGTAGTGGTGAAAAGAATTGAAAAAAATTAACTGAAATTAATCAAAAACCAACTTTAGTTACGAGGATATCGATTCGACCAATTGATCTATTTTTTTGCTCAATTGTTTAGGCACCCCATAAGCTGTTCTTTCTTCAAAGAGCATAATGACTAGATAATCCAATGTGTTACATAAGGTAAATTTTGTATAATTGTTTGGTTTTTCACAAAATTCCATTTCCTGCAAAAACCTAATATCGGATCAGATGAGACGATCGAAGAACACCATGTATTGATGGCATATTGAAAAAGTGGCTAAAGCCCTAACATTCTTCTCTCTTTAACTTTCATTGTCAACTCTTCCTCTGATGGGATTTTTCCACCAGTCCTTGTGGTTGCGAGCAACCATGCGGTAAGCTCATCCTGCGAAACGGTTTAATTAATGTCATCAACAATGTAGACAAGATGCATGCTAGCAAATTCCGGTCTTTGTTCCAAGCAGGCAAATAGGGGGTTAAAACAATCAAGTCGGGTTGGTTTTTACCTCGAGAAAGTCGTGGTTGGAGATGTATTGGCTATCGACCGAGCATTTCATCCCCCCTACATTAACAACAATGGACCTGTTGGAATTTTGTTGTGCACCCTGACTGTTTGCCTCTGGAAATTTAACAAGAAACAAAAATGGTAACATCAAAATATTATAACATGCAAATAATTCACTATTAATCAGTGATAAAACCGTTAACGATATAGTGTTGAAACCTGTTATGCAGGCGACATAATATCCGGTTCCTCCTAAACCTTCCTCCCATTTCCTGAGCCGCAATCGGAGGAAAAAACCTTTGAGATGCAAGATCGATGGTTCCATATTCTTCCATCTGATACCAATGTAGCATTAAAAATCAAAACATCAGTTTTTAAGAATGCTTAAGAATCAAAATTTTCATGGTTTTAAAATGAATTTACGAATGTAAAATGATGCTCCACTTACTTTAGGACGTCTGTCCGTGACAAACGAAGCATCCTCACTGCTTTGAAGGTCGCCTTTAGTGTGTCCGAAACCTGTTGATTGATGAAATTACCCCAAGGTTTGATTTCCTTGTAACTCAAACTTACATATTCCTTATTCACATCTGTGTTTGATCTCATTTTGTCTGCAATAATTTCATAAAGAGTACTTGGGCCTTTTCCGGTATCAATCTGAGTGGCATTTCCAGCAATTGCGTCTCGGTTTTTGTCTAAAAGTTCCTTATTTTCTTCAAGTCTAGCCAAAGAAGAGGCTCTACATGCAGAGTGATGTTGAACTCTTGATGCTGAAGGGCAGGCAATAGCCCAATGACCGAGTTCAAAGCATCTAAAACACACACAAGGTAGTCGTTCATATCTATTAGATGACTTCATATTCCTCAGAAGATGTTCAATCTCAGTATCGGTTATCTCCGGACAATTCTGCAAATGATGGCCTTCTCTTCCACAAAAGAAACAAGTGACAGTAGATGAAATTCGATTTTCAGATATACTGGAAGGCATGATCTGCTTGAGAACATCTAATCTCCTAACGAAATGAGAAGCTATCATCTGTGAGTCTTCCGATCTTAGGGAGCGTAAACCGGTGGATGCCTCCTCTTCGGGCTTGTTAGAAACATTAACATCATTTCGGGGGCAAAGATCAGGTTTCATGAAGTCACTTAAGCACTCAACAGCACCATCGGTATCCCGGTTCAATAACAAGCTAGAAGCCTTGGGAGTAAACCGAGTTATCCACAAACTCCCTCGAAGGTTGCTTTTGTAACCAATGTTACGAAATGTCTTTGCTTCAGATGATGGGTCTGAATCAATGTTCTCGGTTTTCATTTTACGTTTACCTAAAGAAGAACTACTGCTTGCTCTATCTTTCTCCACACCCACGGCAATATTTGCCTCACTACTTCTCTTACTCGGAGACGAAGTAATCGATGCAATCTTTGGCTGGGTCGGCGGACCTACTCTGCTGCCACAAATCGGTTCTTTGAACCTTTCATTAAACACATTAAGGAACTTAAAGTTTTCTCCGTGACAAGCGATTGGAGTAGCATCGACGTTACAAATCTTGTTAGTCAGCTCAAGTCCGGCTTGATCATTTTCACTTTGTGGTGTTGTTCCTTGAACCTTAGTCTTCGGAGAGTATATCGAGTGAAAAATAGATTGAAAACCGGTATTTCCGTGCCCCGGATTTAGTATCTTATCGCCTGCATCAAGATTCTCGATGGGACTCTTGTGTGAGTAATTCGTATTTGCAACGGTAGTAGTAAGAAGCAAAGATGAAGTCTCATCTTTTGGTTTCAAAAACCCTTTCATCATGTTGGATATCCAGTTCATGAAGGAACCATCGTGTTTTTTCAGTCTTTTGCTCCCCACAATCAACTGCTGCTCAAAGCCCCACCTTTTTTCGCCTATGCTGTTGCAACTCTCAACGCTCTCGTGGCTGTCATCTTTTGACATCATTCCTTTAACATCCCCATCAGATAAAGCCTTTTCCTTCCCTTTTCTTCTATATCTACAGATTCCACTATTAGTCGGAGAATGTTTACTAGCGGAAATCTCCTTATTGAGCCGAGATATCTTTTCAGCTTCAAATGCAGATTCCGAACTCGAAACTCTACTCGTTGCAACACATTCGTTATCACCTACACCCTGCAAATCATTTTCAGCAGGGGATGCCACATTTTTCTCTTGAGATCCGGACAACTGAGTCTGATCACCAACATCTCTTGGATCATTCTTTCCAGCAAGATTTACCAAGGCAGCAGTTCCTATAGGAGAGTTAACATTATCGGTATGCAGTTCATGACACGACTCGGTTTTGTCGTTTCCCAAATTGTCTATATCAGAAACTTTAGTATTCAGAATGGGGAAAGCCAAGGACGATGTATGCATATTTTGTTCATCTATAGGCTTTTCATCGATTGATCTTGCAGATGCATCTATTTCTTGCAGCGAACGAACTGCATTGCTCGGTCCTGCTGTGTCCCGGACAAGGCAACGTTTATTCTCCAAAAAGCTGCATTCGGTACATTTGAGACAGAGACCTTTGTGCGGAGACCAAACTATTTCGGACAAGGGATCGGTCGCCACAAATGTCATGCCGATCCTCGAAGTTGCATTTGCACCTGCACCGAGATCATTGCTTGACCTTCTCTCGATCCTGCGACCCGAATACCCCAGCGCCAGTCGTAAATCAGTCACCGGCTCTACGTTCTTCTCGTTCTCCATGTTCGATTTCGTTCGATGATCCATTCGATCCGCGATCCTGAAATAGGAGGAAAAGAATCTAATCTCATGTAGAACATAGCAAGTGAACCACCATGGATAAGGTAACTTAATCAGCAAAATTATCAAACATATAACAATCATATCCATGTCTAACATATACTCAAGTATGACTATGGAATATATAAAGCTCTAAATATATGAAAAAGTTCATAAAAATCGAGCGTATCCTTATCATATCCGAATTCAAGAAACATAAAATACGTTCTAATATTGCTCCTAAACAAGAAAATCATATGAAATTCTGACAATTACATCAGAAACAACAAATAGTTGAAAGAAATAAAAATTTACAGCAAAAACCCATAAGAAATGAAGCTTTAATCAATGGCGATCCACATACCTCTTGCATAAATATAAATTCCTTTGGCAGATTCCTTTTATAAAGTTCTCATGAAGATCTAATAATACAAAAAAAAAAAAAGGATGATAAGTAAAAGAAGGAAAATATTTCTAAAAAGGAGAAGTTAATATGAAATTTAGGAAAAAAAAGATGGCTGCCGCCATGGATGAGGCATTCTGGTTTGCAAGCTTTTTTTTTTTTTTAGAAAGATTCTTGGGTATGAGGTTCAGATATTGACACGTGGACTGCTGGCATGCCTCACATTATTATTTTGGTAAAAACGCCTTTCAGTCACTCTCAATTTCTAAATTGAACAAATTGGTCCCAAGCAATTTAATTCTTGTCAATTTTAAAAATGAGCAACTAAGGACAATTAGTCACACTGTTAATCTCTTTCATCAATTGTGCATAATTTTAAGTAGTATAACAACAAATTTAGCATTAAATATGTACATGTTTTATCAATTTGGTCTTGATTCTAAAAAGATCAATAAATTTAGTCTCAACATTTACATATTTACACAAATGTTGCAGGTTAATTTTGTTAAATCCTGATCACATTGACAAAATATCTAAACTTTTAGAGCTAAATTTGTTATTATATCGATCAAAATTACGTACAATTGACAAAAACAATAACGTTGAGATTAGTTATCCTTAGTTGCTTGCTTTCGAAATTTATAGGGATCAATCTGCTCCAATTTTTTTGAGAGAAATCAATTTGTTCAATATCAAAATTTATATATATTATTTGTAATAGTAAATCATTCAAAAAATAAAATAAAAAAACCGAATTGATTCAATTGAAATTAGTTTTAAAAAATTATCTGGTCAAGTATGAGATGCATAGAAAATTCAATTTAATTCATAAAATTAAAAATAGTATAAGATCATTTAAAATTTCAATTTTATATTCTTAATATATTTTGATTTGATTTTCAATCTATTTTTTAAACTTTGATATATAAATAATTAATTAATTTTACCATGTAGGGTGAGAATAATAAGAAGTTTCTTTAAATTCAAAAATTCATTTTATTTAAACAAAAACATTAAAATTTAATAAAAAAATAAACTTTGAGATAGCACGTGAATCTTCAAATTTGCCATATATTATTATCATGTATGGATTGGTTTTGTTATTGTTTTTAAATCATTTATATCTATAAATTATAAGGAAAAAAAAATTAAACAGAATATTAAATAATAAAATCCAAACAGGAATTGTGCCTATCCAAAAGATGTGGGTATAAATTATGCGGTGGTGTGTGTATCCAGCGCCGCCATTGTGGACCATGAAGCGTAACAACCATGCATTATTCACCCAAATAAATATCATTTTTATAGTATGGATTTGGATATTTAAATAACCATAAAATTAAAGAGAGAGATTATGTATAATTTGTATAATATTCAAGGGGTAATGATGTTGAAATCGGATTGGAAATTAATTGGTATAACAATACAAATAAGATTTTTAAGTGTTTCCATTTGGACTAGTAAAAGATTAGAAATCAAGATAAAATTTTAGCAATTGAAATGATTTCTAATCTTTTTAAATATATATTTTATAAATTTTATTAAGAATTTTAATTTTAATTTAATTATTATTGGATCAGTAGTTGAACCAAAAACCAATGATATGACCAATTCGACCATTAGTCTAAATTTTTAAAATTGATTTTAGAACTTGAGTGTTTGCCAATTGTTCTAAAGTCTTGTTGACTTTTTAAAAAATATTTTAATATTTTTTATTTATTAAAATATTGTACGTGACACTTTAAGATTGTACCACATCATCATCTGAAATTTATATAATTTTTTTTAAATTTTCAAGTGATGATGTGAAATAATCTCGAAATGTCCCGTTATCAAGCATTTATATTTTTCGAGTTCAGTAATCATAATGAATCTAGTTGCCTAGTTACTAAATTCAAGATAAAAATTATATTATCTCTAAAATTTAATTCCAATTCGTCTTAAAGGTAAATTATCTAGTTAGCCATTCAACTTTTAGGGCGTTTTCATTTTGGTCACTCAAAATGAAATTGTTGCAATTTCGTCACTCAACTTTTAAGGTACTTTAGTTTTAGTCGCTTAAGCGTTAAATCTCTAACGGCAGTTAACTATACACATCATATCATTTTTACACTTTTATTTTGGTTACCCAACTTCAAGGTCGCTTTCGTTTTGGTCACAAAAAAAGTATAATTTTTTATGTATTGATTGGGGTAAAAAAAATTAAGGATTAAAGTGAAAATAAACGATAGAAACTAAAATAATGCATTAAAAAATTTATCAAATTGTACTTGTGTACCCCCTTACTAAAAGTTCAAAATTATTTTTTTCTATATTGAAAATTTAAATTTTAAAACATCAAAATCAATTAAATAAATTATTGAAAATTTTTAATTATATTTCTATCTTTAGGCCAATTTGAATGGGTCACCTAACCTCCAAACTGTTTTGTCCAATCCATTTTAGGGCCCAAAGTAATGAAAATATGAGAAAGAAATTTTTTGAGAATAATTAAGAAAAAGAATAAACTTTATTATAAATATACAAAATACAACTATAATTATAATTAAAAATGTTAAGTCTAAAAAATTATAATTAGTATAATTGTAACATGTTTACAATATATTTCTCTTGGTATTTGTATTGTATCACGTTAGTAAAAAAAAAAAAAATTATATTTATACAATTAATAAAAAATAAACTACGTCAGAGTACGGCATACACTTCAATTTTGTTTGGATGTTTGAACAATTTTACCTTTTAAAGCATTTTTTGTCATGAAAATAAACCCTATTTGATAATGAAAAAAAAAAAGAGAGATAAATATTTTTCTTTTATAAATAATTTTCAAATCGTAACCAAAAAGTGCTAAAAAGTGTAGATTTGGGTATCACAACTTGTATTTTTTGAAAAAAGAAAAAAAGTTAAAAAAATATAATAAATGACTTTATCGAGCATAGGAATCACTTTTGTTATAATGCATACTCAAGATGTTTCCCTCCTCTTTTGACTGCTCTTAATTAATTAAATTAGGATTGATTACTTAATTATAAGTACGTTGCATCATATGATGTCATTTCTTACATAATTGTACGGATGATAATAGTTTCAGTTATTTTTTCTTTGCCAATGTCTTTGAAAAGGCTAAACCTAGATTTGTCTGCTGTATTTAAAGTCTTATATTCGATTAATAATTTAGGTAATGTTATTTAACAGTATAACATTCTCTAATTTTATTTATACTAATAACCTCTTCTAACCCTTAAATAACAAGATAAATGTACATCAGTATACTCAAATTCACGTCTTTCTACATTGATAATAATGTTCATGTTAACCGAGTTAAGATTCAATCAGCAGGTTTGAACTTTGAAGGATATCTAAGGTGAATTGAAAAATTATTGTAATAAAAAAATTAATATGATTTTTAAAAGAATTTTTTTAGTTTTCTTTGACTTTCTTGAAATTAAGATCTTAAAAAAAATTATAATTATTATGATCAAGCAATGGTAGGCTAAGAAATATTAAATTAAGTTTGCCAGCTTGTTAAATTTGTTTATCAGCATTAGCAATTTTTGAAAAAAAACCTATTTTCTCATTATCTATATTCAATATTTTAAGTTTTTTTTTTTTTTAGAGTAAAGAAAATAATGCTATGAATTCAAAGCTTAAACACTCTTTCAAGTAAAGTCTTATCCAGGGGCGAAGCCAGGATAATTTTTTAGGGGGCGGATGAAATTTTAATTTTTTATAGTTTATACTTTTTAATTTGTAAAGGATTAAATCAAATTTTTATAATTTTAGGGGGGGCCAAAGTGTAATTTTACCTTTACTAATTTAAAATTTAAAAAAATTCAAAGGCCTCAATAGCAATTTTACCTTTTAGGGGGGGCCGGGGCCCATGCCAGCCCCCCGGCTTCGCCCCTGGCCTTACCTAGAGGAAGAAAAACAAAATAAAAGTAAATATATTAAAGTATTTTTAAATTTTTTAATAAAAAAGTATTTATTAAATCAATTAGGTTTTTATTTATTTATATTTTTCATGTCTATTTTACCGTTAACGTTTAAAGTTTGTAGTTATCCTTTTCAATCGGTTACAAAATTTGAACCTATATCTCTTTTAAGTTCTATCATATTGGCATTATTCAAATTCTTTCTAATTCGGTTTAGGTTCAATTATTAGTTCGATTATATAAATAGCGTAGCCAAAGAAAAGTAGAGACATTCTTTGAAAAATGGAAAATTTTTAATTTTGGCCCTCCCTAATATAATAAAAGTAAGTCCTCTTAGCATATCGATTAAATATAAAATTTTCATTTTAATGCTCTAATTCAATTTAAGAGTCTTTAGCTTTGATGTTTCCAAAATATTATAATTTTATCTTGGACCAAATACACTTACATTTTTAACTTCTTTTGTTTGACTGCAATCTCCAAAGTTACAAAGATAAGAAAGGGATATATATATATATTCAAAATAACTGTTTTTAAGTGATATTATTAAAATTAAATCCGATCGATGGATAATACATTATACGAATTGTTTTAAGAGCATCTATAAGATTTGAAAAATGAACCTTCTAACTTCAAACATATTTTTATTAATTATTTACTACATTTAGCATTTAAAGTCTCATTTAATTGAATCAGCAATGACACACTGCAACTTTTTTTTGCAAATAATTTCAGTCTCATGCATGGTCCCTCATATCAGATGTTTCAATTAAAAGGAGAATAATTGATTTGTGTTGCAAACAATAGTAGTAAATTAGGTTATATCCGAGCTCCAAACACGTATTCATCTAAATATATAAGATTAAATTTAAATATTAAATATTTATATTTATATCGAATACAGACACTTATTTTCGAAATCGACGACCCACATGGGTTATGATTGATGGGGGCAGTCTTAGGTGAAAAAAGAAGAAAAAAAGGGGAGTAAATTCAAAGATGGGGAATATCTCCCTCTCATGCAACTAATAAAGTAAAAGTTGCCCCTTCAACTCTATAAGTTTATATTCTTTGCAACTCCCCACAAGCAAAGCTATTTTAGAAAAAGAAACCAACAAACTAAAATTAAAATTCAACTCCAAAAAAGATGAAATTTAGCTTTTTTCAAGAAATTTGGTGAAAATAGAGAAAGACGAACAAATTTAAGGTGCGAATTTTAATAACGATACATTTATTGATTTTGATATTTACGATCATAATAATGATATTCGGGATCTAAAATTAAATGCATGGGTAGTACATTTCAAAAAAAGGGTATGCTTCATTTAACAGATAATCTTAAATTTTGTTCAATCAAAATAGGAGGGCACTGATTTCAAGACAAACTTGCTTGATTGCAAGCTCCTTTCAATCATCTATATGAATTTTAAAAATTAGGGTAAAATATGTTGTTAATCCTTGTATTTTGATAAAAAAATTGAGATACAGTCCTTGTATTTGAAAATTTTAAAAATTAAATTCTTATATATTTTTTTTTTGGGTTTGAAAATCATAATCGAATCATTAACATTGTTAATATTTCTCGTAAAAAATTATCGAGTTTGCATGTTCATTAGGGTATTGTCATATAATATGGCATATGATTGATGGAAAATAAATATATTAAGTTGATAAATTTTGACAAAAATTAGAGACAACAATTATGATTGAGCTAGGATCTTTAAATTGAAAGTAAGAAGATTGAAAATTTAATTTTGAATTACAGATAAATTTCAAATTTGGTACAAGTATAGGGACCAACAATAGATTTTAACCTTTAAACAAATGTGAAGATTATCGCTTGAAAATGTGAAAGCATTCTTCATAAAAAAAAAAAAATCATATCGTAGCAAAGATTCCAGCAGGGATAATTGAAGACAAAAAGTTCCCTTAAAAAAATGTGCTTCAAATAAGCAAATATATAATAGCATTAATATGATAAAAATGGATCAAAGCTGATATATATATATACATACCTGCTTGAGATTCTATCCACTGATTATTACAAAAGATGAATTTCAATGCGTAATGAAACCTTGGAAAACATTAACCCCTAACCTGTTTGAGGTTTTCATGAATGCAACAACGATAACAAAATAGGGTTTGAACTTTGAACCCATACTCCATCGGTTCATGAAACCATTCTTAAAAAACGATCTTTATTGTAATAATATCCGGAGCTAGTTAGGGGGAATGAAGCCTGGTCCGAGATCATTCGAAACCGAGTCTTCCAAGACCTTCGGAATGAATGGTCTCGAACCAGACAGCATTCCCCTCAACTGTTGAAGACTTGGAAGGAAAAAAAAAAAAAAAAAGAAAAAGGAAGAGGGGAGAGGCAGAAACAGGGAAAGATGGTTTGATATTTGATTTGGCCATGCAATGAATTTTTATTTTAGTACATACATATGTGTGTGTATATATATATATATGTAGGTGATGATGTGGGTCATATGACATAGAATCCCACTTTCTATCCTCCATATCTGCTTTTTTGAACTTCCATGTTTAAACTTGTTTCTAGGGCTGCGTTTGGCTTTCAAACTAGTTTAATACCCAAAAATAGCAGCGTCATTGGTTATATAGAAAAAAAGGGTTAAATTATGATTTTGATTCTTTAACTATGCTCAAATTTTATATTTAATCCTTATACTTTAATTTGATATAATATGTTTTTTTTTAATATAATGTCATTAGTTAAAAAAAAATTCATGTTGGCATTTTAATTGGAATAACCAACAATATTATTTATTTGGTTTAATTAAAGTAAAAGGCTAAATCTTAAAGTTGAGAAGAGCAGAGAGACCAAAGCAGAACTTAACCTATAGAAAACTTGAAATATATGATCATTTGTTTAATCTTTCAGTGTGATTTAGTTGGAGTGGGGGAAAAAGAGGAAAATTTGAACTAAAATTGTTTGAAAAATGATGGAGAAAGGTACCAAACAGGCCACTGTAAATAGAAAGAACGAGATTGTCAGAAAAGGGGATGAAAATGATATAAAGTTTGGTGGAAGAAATTAAAGCCATTGGTTTGGTTGTTACTAGTTTTGAATGATATTATTAATAATAATAAGGAAAATTATTGGAGTCAAATAACATGTAATCGAATAATAATAACATATCTTTTCTCCAATCAGAATTATCGAAAGTAGGTTAAGTCTTAATGATTGATTGACATTATTACTGTTACAATAACTAAAAAAATGTGCTTAAACATGTATTATTCTTCGATTTAAGGATTTGATGTTATAATTAATAATAAGAATTATATATAAAAATTTATCGAGCACATGGATACAAACATATCAATTCTTAATAATAATACATGCACGATGCTCTTAAATAATTTCACTTTCTTTCCCACTTAAAAGGAAATATATGTATACATATACATATACATATACATATACATATACATATACATATACATATACATATACATATGCGATAATTTGTATTTACTTTTCTTGTTTTGAAGGTCTTTTTTTTTAGTATTATTAGTAGTATAAATATGAATATGAATTAAATTATTAAACGTGTCAAAATTAAAATATCAAAATTATAAATGTATAATGCAAAATGTATTTTAAGCATAAAATGTATTTATTATTATTATTTATTTTTGGATCCCACTAGAGGGAAAAAGGGGAAGATTTGGAGGTGTATGAATGAGGGAAAATGCCATAAATAGTGTGATTCCAAGCTTAAATAGAAAGAAAATACAGGTTGGCCTCTTAAAAGCTTTAGCGATGGAAAAAACAAAACAAATAAAGTTTTTTCTAGAATTGGGAAAAGAAAAAAAAGAGGTGATAATCTTGCTTGGTGAAGTAATACTATTATCATATATTTTAATTATTAAACAAGTAAACAACGTACCGAAAATTATAATTTAAATTTAATTTAATATATGGTCTAATCATTTCCTAATTTCACAAAACTCATCCACTTTGAATTGAACAATATAAATTATTACAAATTTGGATTTAAAGTTTTCATTAATTATAATTATAAAATATTAGAAAAAAGAGAGGAGAATCTGCATTAATCCTAGCTTTTAGAAAGATAAATTATTTTGTTGGGAAACCCTTATTGATTACCCTCTTTTATTAGTGAAAATGCAATTAAAGCTTATTCATTTTTAATTTATTTTGTTGGGTAGCTCATATTCATTGCTCTCTTTTATTAGTTATGCAATTGAAGCTTTTTCATTTTTTTCTTTGACATTTGTGTTTAATTTTTATTTTTATTTTTTGTAACCCAATATTGGTGGATTTAAGTACGCCTGTCATCTGAATTGATACTCAATTAACTAGATATTTTTTTTAATTAAAAAGCTAGTACTTGCTTATTATGAAATGAGGGTTCCATTACACAATTCTCTACCTGGAAAAGCAAAGTTAAAAAAAAGGTAGATTAGTGGTTTGGAAAATCCAATTTCTCAAAGTTAAGCAAAAATTTAAAGCCAGAATCCTTTTTGACTAGCAAATTTACTAACACAAATGAGGCATTTTCAGCTCAAAAAGTAGTCTTTTGCTGTTAAGTCACCAATATATATATATATATAATATATAACCCATAACACTATGTGCTTTACACTCCATAAGCATCTTTTTCTCTTTTACTTTTAAGAACTTTTCATGATGAGGGATGCCATACCTAAGCAAAACAAGCGTGTTTACATTTCATAGAAAAAAGCACAAGTTCCACCTTAACAAAGCATCCCCCTTTAATGGCCCCTCTATTCAACTTTATCTTCATTTTTTTTCATCTCTTAATGGATGCAAAAGCCATTGCTCTAAATTCACATATATTACCATGAAACCATACAAATTGAATACACAAATCTTCACACAAAGTTGAAAAAGTTCTTTATAATGGGTTATAACCAAAATAGAAAGAAATGATTCCTCCAATAGCGTCAACTAGATGAACTCAGACCTATGTTACTTGGACTCCGTACGAGTGTCTGTTCAGGTACAGGTATGTATTCAGTTTTCCATGTATTTGGAGAAGCCCTGGACGGTTATCTCCCCATACCAACATCTGAATATGGGCCGGTAAAAGATAGAAACAAACTAAAACATATGAGACTAAATCTCCTTTTCTCCTTTTAAATTAGAGGACTCACCGGAAACTAGAACGAGAAACCAATGTGTCTGAATCAGTGTGGACGTTTGTCTCACAAAGAGAGTAGTTTCACTTTGGGTTTTCTCGGCCTCCAGAGCTTAGTGTCTCTGCACTAGTTTAGAGTAGAGCTACAAAATGCAACTAAATCAGACAGGATTTGTGTTTCATAGGAGCAATGTTAATGGCAACTACCCAAAAATGATGTCAAAACAAATCAAGATTCCAGTGGAATAAAAGTTTGCTAATATTATCAATTCGTATGGTTGCCATTAATTTATACGTCTAACAGACATAAAAGTTGATGAAGGCCTATGTCTTATGCAATTGCATTGGCTTAAGAACACTTCATTACTCTGCGGTTATGGATCATGGAGTTTAAAGAAGGAGAGTACCTGATTCTGCTTTGTTGTATTTCGACGATGTGCACCATTTGGGTTAAGAGGATTTGTTCACACCAATTACGATATCAGCTTCAGCCAGAGGGGGAGAAGTTCTGCGTGAAGCACAGTTTTGAATTGCAAGGGCAAATGGCTGTGGAACAGCGTGCTTCATTTGAACATTTACTGCAGCAAGTTAGGATATGTGCTTCGATATTCTTGATTATCACTCTTTGCTTCAGGTAGGCTGGCCTCAAGATTGGCGTTTAACATGCCATGCTCTTCAGATTTTCAATCATGTTTTCGGTGGTGCATCCTTTCACCTAATGCTATTTAGCTTCAGTTCCTTCTTTGGTTCCCTGAAGCTCCACAACTCCATTTACATGACTGCATGGCATTATGATAACTGGAAAATGCTTCATTATTTGAATCCTGCGAACTACCATTCGAGTAAATTATTACACAATCTGATTCCTTGTCCATACAAATGTTTGTAAACCATTGAACTAGACATATCAATTGGAACATCCATATTAGAATATTAGTAAATTCATTTTGATTCAATCAACATAAATCATCACAAGTTCATCTCTATAACAAGTACAAAACAAAAAGTTCAGACACTTCAAAATAAAACCAGAACCAAAACACTCATTTTCGAAAAACTAGAAAAGAAACAAAGTCTAAATTTAGATCAAACAAAGAAACAAAAAGGGGATATCTTGTACTACAAATTCTAACACTCAGAGATAAAGATTTGAATTTTAAAACTCACATTTTTCACCTGCATGAAATGCAATAAGAAGAGGAGGAAGAACAGGAGACCACAAGTCATGACCAACGACAGGGGAGTCAGAAATGTGGTAAATTGCTTATTGTTTTGGCCAAATTTAATGAACAAACGGAGGCTTCCTGTGTTCTGTTCTATTTTCTTACTTTAGTTTATGAAATTTAAAAACTTTATCAAGACTTGAAAAACATACATAGGCTTGTGGGTGTTTTTCCTTTAAAAAAACGAACATATTCCTTTAAAAAAATGAACATAGTTCCATCGCTAGTATACTACAAGCTCTTATTAGCACTCTAATTCAAGATGACTTATTTTGTCTAAAACTTCAGACTTCGGTATCCAGAAATCACATCGGATCTCAATTAATCCGAAATTGAGTGAGGTCAGACCTCAAACCTAATTGATTTGATCATAAATAGAGCCATCATTTGCTCATTAAAAGAAAAAAAAAAGGATCTCTTTTGTTTGTTGTATGCAATGTTTGATCTAGAGGTGCTCATGGCCGACCAATATCCGAAAATGAAGAACAAACACTGAACAAAAGTGTTACCAACAACATCCTCATAGGAACCCTACCGATCCCATAAATTTGTTCATGTACTTGTACTAAAATGTTGCAAATAAGGCATTATCATCAAAGTGCAACACAATGATTGACAAAATTTGTACAAAGCACTATTATGCCATTACTGTTGTCAAGCTTCAAAGAGAAACTGGTTATGGTAGATGATACATATGACCACGAAATAGCAGAAAATTAAAGGAATATAACTAAGAAAGACCTATATCGTTTATTAGAATAGCATAAAAGAAACTAAAGGTATTCAAATGAACACACATTTCAGTGTTGCACTTGAAAATGGAAAAGATTAACATGAAAGATTCAATTGTTCTTTCTAAAGCTTCAACAGCCATGTTTGATGGCTAACAGACATATTAAGCAACAGCTTCTACGGAGTCCGTAATTATGCCTTCCCATCGCTAATCTCGAGTAAGCAACCAACTAATATAAGTTATGACAGAGAAGAACACTGATAAAGAAAATATCTCAACATATATTCTATAATTTTGGTGTCTTAAGCTTTTCCCCTGCAGCAAGGTTCAATTTTTCATTATACAGTTTTAACAGCTCTGAAGCTTTTTCTTCATAACAATACACAAATCTCTGAAGGAACACCTGCTCTGAACTAGCAAACAATGTCGTCAACCCCGATACTTTTGCAAGTAAACCCTTTGATATAAGATCTTTAACAAACAAACCCCTTGGAACAATTCTCTTCTCCAAGCTCAATCCTAGCAAATAGGGTTGCTTAGCAACAAATGAAGCCTTGAATCCCATTACATTCACAAGGAAATCCATCAATGCTTTAATTCTACCCTCAGAAGCTGCCATTACCAAGGGATGATTCTTAAAAGCATCTAAAATCTCTTCCTCAGACCAACCACATTTCTTATAAACATCAAACTTTGTCTCCCAAGTGGATTTGCTCATTGAACCCAAAACAGTAACAGCTAAAATAAAAGTAAACCTTTCAGGACTGAACCCCATTTGCTTTACTTTCTCTACAATCTCTTTGAATTGAATTGGAGTATAAAAGAATGTCTTAGGAACCCGACGAAATCCTTTAACTATGTTAAGCTCAGGCACTCCATTTTGTCTCAAAACATTACTATTAGGCAAAATGTAAGAATCGAAATCATACAAAAGCATACGAGTAAACAAATTTAGAACACCTAAGGATATCGTTATTGGACTGAAGTAGATCGCAAAGGAAGTTAAAAGAAGGGATAATTCTATTCTCTAAGCTAAGTATAAGAAAGGATGGACATTTAGATAAACACTTGGCAAGATCAGAGCTTGAAATGCCTTTGGAGTTCAAAAAAGTGATTTTGGGAAAAAGGGTTTTCTCGACATCAGATGCAAGCACACATGGCCGCCTCTTAATAAGGGTTGCGATTTGGGTTTTCGAGAATCCCTGGTTCTTCAACAAGGCGATGACGGAATCGGGTTTATTCGGGGTTTTGAAGTTGACGTATTTGGAGGCTGAAATGGCGGATTCTGGGGATAACCCATAGTTTTTTATGAGGTAAGAGACTGTAAACGATTGTTGATTTGCAATGGTTGAGATGGATTTGAGAGAGAATGAAAACGATGGGTTGTTTCGAAAAATGTATAAAAGATTGTAGGTTTTGAAAGCTTTGAACTCATTGGGTCTCCCATGGAGGATTGTTTTAGGGAGAAAACAAAACATTGGGAACTGAAATTAAGGCAATAATAATAATGAATAAGAGAATGGAATCACCTGCTCTGGAGAGTGGTTTCTGTTCTACCAAAGTCAAAAACTTGAATTCCACACAAACAAATCAACATAAAGTAATATATTAACAAGGTTAAAATGTGCCACAAGTACATCTACTTTCTGAACATTAGTAATTTACTATCTATGTTTTATTTTATGGAATTTAATTATTTTACTTTTCAAAATTTAAAATTTAAATGTAACTGTTATCATTAATAATTTTTTTTGTTAAATTCAAGTTAACTATAAAATTATTATTATTTAATTATATGACTATTAAGTGTGTATTTAAAAATGTCATATCAATAATATTAAAGTCAGACTTAAATTTCAAAATTTGAAAAATAAAGTGACTAAATTCCATGAAATATAAGTATAGAGATTAAATTCTTAATTTTGAACACTTAAAAGAAAACAAGGCAAAATTTTCAAAAATAACCCAATAATAAAATATTTTTCTTGAATAAAACTAATTCTACTTCTAAAATTTACAATTTTTTCCAAAAATAGTTTCTAAAAATCAATTTATGCTTTCTTTTTTAAAAGTCAATTTCTGTAAGATAAACCAATAATAGTTCAATCACAACAAAGAATTATATATAAAAAATTATCCTTTTTTATAGTGGTGGCTGCTTGAAGTAAACAGTATACTCTCCATTGGACAGAACTGCAAAATTAGTACAATAAGATAAGAATGTTTTTTGATATAATTCTTATTACTATTTATATTTCCAAACTTTAAATCGGTAAATAATACACAAATAAACCGATCAAACTCCCATCCTTCTAATTGTTTCAAAAAGGTTGCCAGTTGTACAGACATGTTATAGGGCTGGCACATCTTGATTATTAACCTTGAGGATCGCTTTGGCTTTACATTCTACAGACTTTTACCCGGAAAATTTTCCGGTTTAAGAGCATCCGGAACTGGAAGTGACTCTAGGGTCGCACGACATTGCGAATCCTCCACAGCAAGGTTTAGTAACAATGAAGTGACAGCTTCATTTGGTGCGAAATTCCTCCTTCGCATTTCTTTGAGAAGATTCATGGCTTCGGGGATGTTATTTTCTCGAAGAAAACCTTGAATGATGATGTTAAAGGAAATGGAATTAGGTAAGCAACCTTTTTCTTCCATTTCTACGATCAATTTATTGGCCTCGAGTAACATCCCATTCTTGCGAAGACCATCGATCAATATGTTATATGTTACAACGTCAGGGACAAACCCTTTTCGTGACATTTCATTGAACATATTCCCTGCTTCTTCCATTCTTCCTGTTCTGCACATTCCATAAATAAGTATACTGTATAGTTCAATGCTTGATTCATATTTGGTACTTTCGAGGGAACGAAAAAGAGCTATTGCTTCATCGACATGACCATTTTTGCAGAGTCCATCCAGCATTATAGTATATGTGAATGATGTCGGAGATTGACTACCACAAACATACATCTCATCGAACATCTTTTTTGCCGTCCTCACCCTCCCTACTCGGCAAAGTGCTTGTATAAGTGTGTTGTAGGTTCTAGCATTCGGTTTACAACCCTGAAATTGCATGTCCCGAAAAAGCTGGAAACCTTCATCAATCTTCTGACTCTTGCAATAGGCATTAATCATAATATTGTAGCTTATAACATTGACCTCGTATCCTTGATCCGGTATTGACCTGAAAAGCTTAGCTGCCTCATCTAACTGACCTGCCCTACATAATCCATCCATGAGTGAATTATAAGTAAACAAGGTTGGCTTCATCTCTTTTTGCCTCATGAATGCAAACATTTCATGAGCTTTTACTACCATCCCCTTTTTGCTCAAACAACTAATCAAGGTTGTGAAAGTTATTTCGTCCGGAGATATTCCTTCTCCGACCATCCTATCTAAAATTCTTATGGCTTCTTTCCACATTCCCTCTCGACTAAAACCATGAATTAACGAGTTGTACATGACCAAATCGGCAGCGATCCCTCGACCAATCATTTCATCGAAAAATTTCACAGCTTCCTTTAACCTACCTAAACTACACAATCCACTAACCAAAGAACTATAAACAACAACATCAGGAGTGATCCCTTTGGAAACCATTTCAAAGAATAAATTGAGTCCCTCATCAACCAATTTATCTTTGCAAAGTGAACCAATGATTGTACCATATATACGCAAATACCCCTCACAATTCCTCTTAGGCATCTTCCTAAACAAATTAAGGGCAGGACAAGATTCACCGATACTACAGAGGCCATAAATAAGGATCCCATATGTAAAAACATCACCTTGAAATCCTCTTTCACGCATTTTATCAAACACTTGAACTGCTTCCAAACCCTTCCCTTCGACACACAAACCTTTCAACAATCTCCCAACAGTAGCGTAATCAGGCTCAAAACCCCTCTTAAAGATATCACCCAAAACACAAAACCCAAAGTCTATACGCCTCAAATGATAATAAGAACTCAACAAAATGTTCAAAGTACATAAATTTGGCTTAATTCCCTCATAATTCAACTTCCTATACAATGATATCACATTAGAGTCACGACTAAGCTTTAAAACAGAACCCAATACATGATTAAAAGTATCAGTAGACGGAAAGGGCTTAACATTTATTAACTTGTCAAAGTAACCCAAAGCATCGTTGAGGTTGATTTTACCTGATTTACATTGATGCCTAATGTGAAACTCGAAATCGTTGTAAACTAAAAGAGGGATCTTTTTCGCATTGGGTGAAGAAATTTGAGATGCGTTTTGAGTGAAAAGAGAGACATTGGGGATTTTAGGTAGTCTTTCTATGAGCTGCATTGTTTGAAGACGTTGCCCTCTTCAGTGATATGAGACATGAAAAAAAAAAAAGAAAAAAAAAAGGATCTTTTGTTTCAAAAAAAACAAATGAAGGTTTATTGAAGATTTTCCATATGATATTAAAGAAATAAGTTTTGAGGTCAACAATTCAACGACGAAAGGGCATTGTCTGAAGGCAATGAGCTTAGAAATGCGAGCTTTGGGCAGCGAGTTTCAACCTGCAAGTGTCAGGGGTTACATCTCCCAATTTGCGCGGTTTTAGTAATTTCCTTATTTCGAATTTCCCTAAAGCATCGAAATATAGCATTAACAAACTTAAACACACTAAAATTACACTAGTACTAGTTTTATGTCCACAAACCACAAAAAAACGCATATATTTACATAGTCTCCAACATTATAAAATCAAATTTTCTAAAATTACATCGCTTTACTTTGCCTCAGGGATGTTATTTTATTTTTATTAATAATTAATTTTTAATATTGTAAAATATATCTTTATATTTTATTTTATTTATGAACACAATTTTGATATATAATTATTTATTATATCCTATATTAAGTATTAGATTGTATTTTTTTCTTTTAATTTAAAAAATAAACAAATTAATTTTTATATATTAAATAAGATAATAAATTGGTCATTTCTGATAATGAATTCATTCATTTTTATTCTTAAAAATTGGCCACGTATATATAGGGGCGAAGCTAGAACAATTTTTTAAAAAGGGCGAATGAAATTTTAAATATTTTTAAAATTTTTAAAGGATTAAATCAAATTTATAATTTTAGGGGGCCAAAATATAATTTTACCTTTATTAATTTAAAATTTTAAAAAAATTTAAAAATTCTAAATGACAATATTTCATTTTAGGGAAGTCGATGCCCATGCCATCCTCCTAAAATTGCTTCCATGTGTATCTAAAATACAGAGACTAATTTATTCATATTTTAAATAGAAAATAAAATAACTGATTTCTAATATAAAAACATCCATATAATATATATATGATGTAATATGTTTAGCTATTTATAACTAAGTTGGGCACATGGAAAGCAGCAAACAATTATCGCATATTTTTTTAATATTTTATATTTATTTTATTATTTATATTCAATGTTTATAGTTATTTTTTAAAATAATATCGTTTTCTTCATCATTTGTATCTTCTTTTAGCTTTTATTGGGACAAAATCTTAAAAGATTAGTTGTTTTACAACGGCATTCAAAAAGATAATACCCTTATAAACGATGTTTTGACAATAAGGCGTGTCCAAATGGTACAATGGTTGCCATTTAACCTTTTATGTTCATATAGGTCACTGAGTTGAGACGTGGGAGAAGCACCACTTAACATGACTTGATTTTGAGTTAAATTGTGATGACAAATTATTTAACAACATTATTCTTTATTTTGAGGGAAATAATAAAATGTTTATAGAAAATAATAAAATGAACGAAAGATAAATTTAAGATTTTATACATCTAATTACCATTGGAAATGTATATTTTTTATAGAATTTATTTTAAATATAAAAAAATTTGTAACACCAACTTAGTAACAAAAATATTAATAGTATAGATAAGTTAAATTTATAAAAGAAAATATTATTAGTAACATTATATTAATAATTTTATTTTTCAAAAATAAAAAATTAATTCTCAATTTTTTTATTGTCCTCCCATTCAACTTTTTTTTATTATTGCTCATATATATTAATTTAAGTTTTTTTTATCAATAATAAGTAAGTTCTCACACTTTATTTATCAATTTTTTTATTAATAATCGTTAATGTTTTTAAAAGATAATCGTTAAATTTTAATAGAAATTTTTATCGAAATTGATTTTTTACATTAATTTTTTTTTTCTAGTTTCTACTTTCTACTCAATATCGAATAAGAATATTTAAAAGTGATTACCTGAAAGCTCGAAAGCAGTGAGCGCTGACCAAAGGCCACGTGTTTCACCATTTTTGCAGCAATCAAGATCTAGAAACAACGAAAAGGATAGAAAAACATCACATCACATCGCTTTTTCATTTTGATTTTTTTGTTGCCGATTGCAAGAGTACCGGTTTCCGGCAATT
The DNA here is from genome assembly GCA_025503065.1 of Gossypium bickii. Classification (NCBI taxonomy): domain Eukaryota; kingdom Viridiplantae; phylum Streptophyta; class Magnoliopsida; order Malvales; family Malvaceae; genus Gossypium; species Gossypium bickii. The sequence goes on from CP106720.1 coordinate 94,607,620, forward strand.
TGCTTATCTCTGGATATTGGTGGAGGAAAATAGATCACCCTTTACTTCATCATTTTTATGGCTAATTGAATCGAAGGTTGATGATCCAATACATCTGATTAGACAGAGTAACACGGTTGATTCAACAAAATCCGTTTAAAAAAGAGAGAATAATTCAAACATAGATTAAGGGAAAATCGACCGTGATTACTCTGTCCAAACAAAGGAACTGGATCCGAATACAAAATTCTTCAACAGAGAGAAGAAATAAAAAAGAGCTTAGACATTTGAAGTGGATTTCAAAAGGGTTTAGGGATTTGAAGAAGATAAGAAGAGAAATCTAGGGTTTATGGCGTTGGTTGCGTTGTTCCGTGTATATATATAAGGAGATTTTGTTTACCAGTTGGCTTGCCTGCCTTTTCTTGCGCCACACGTGAAAACATTTTTGACTTTTTTTCCGTATATTGAAAATGGGCAAAAGTGACCGTTATAGTAATTTTAAGAGATTTAACTTAAGAATTGTAAATTTTAAAAAAATAAATTTAAAAGTAAAAAATTATCATTTTGATGGTAGTTTTGGGCAATTATTCAGAAAATATTAATTTTTAAAAAATTAACAAAAAATGGCCGAAAATTTTATTATTTACGGAAAAGGGTTATTTTCCCACAAAACGCATCCACGTCAACGCATTTTGTGGGGGATAAAATGCCACATTAGTCAAAAACGCGTCCTTGAGGGGGCGCTTTGCTAACGTGGTAAAAACGCTCCCCCAAGGACGCGTTTTAGCCCGTGTTTTAAAAAAAAAAACTATTCTCAAATTTTTTAAAAATTTATGAGAATAAACCTTTATAAAGGCTCAAAGTGACAACACCATTTTTTTAAGGCGTCATCAATTAATAAGGAAATATAACTTACAAATGAAATCTTTATATAGACCCGAAGTCTTATTTTCCTTGTTTTCTTGAGCAAAGTGAGATATGAGATATGTGTATATATAAACTCATGAATAGTTTTGCAGCTTGATCCTAAACAATGTGAGATTCCTTCCTCTTTTAACTAACAACATGAGATTAAAGGCTACACTATATTTGATTTTTTTTTTACAAAACAATTTTTTTTATATTTTGTTAATATTTTCTTATATTATAAAATTATCTTTTGAGATCTTTAATCTTGTTACATTTTAGAATTGTTAACATATACAAAAAACTATTAAAAAAAGAGAACAAATTGCACATATGAAACTTGTACATGCAATAATCTTCTATTCAATTTTAAATGTTTGAAGTTAATATCAATGCAATTCTAATTTTTAAAATAAATTTCCATTATTTAAATTTAGAACTTATACTTTTTATTTTTTTATTTTTTTATTTTATATTATGAATGTTTGATTAATAAATAAATGGTGAGTATTTGGTACTCAAATAGTATTTTTTTGTAATTTTAAAAAATTGATATGTCTTTTTAAATATTTATTTATTTTTAATATTTTACTATACTAATTAATTTTTTTAATTCTAATTTAATTTAATTTTCATCACCTAATGAATGCCGATAAATTTATTTCAGATATATTTTGACTAGATAGATAATCTATTTAAACATAGTATATAATTATGTTAAATAAGTTTTTTTTTATAGAAATATATAATATACATAAAATATAATAATTATTTTTCATATTTTATATCTAGATTAAATTACATTAGTAGTCACTTAACTATATTTTTTAGCTATCGAATTATAAAAACTTACAAAATGATCACTCAACTATTAGTTATTTTTTAATATTTTACCATACTCGTTTTATATTTTATATTTTTTTTACTTATAGAGTTTAAAAGTTTTATTTATAATGTAACAAATGTTAACTTTTTGTAAAAAAATTTAAACTCTAAGTACAAAATATCAAATATAGTGTAGCATTTCATTTCATGTTGTTAGTTAAAAGAGGAAGGAATCTCACATTGTTTAGAAACAAGCTGCAAAACTATTCATGAGTCTATATATACACATATCTCATATATCACTTTGCTCAAGAAAACAAAGGAAATGAGACTTTGGGTCTATATAAAGATTTCCTTTATAAGTTATATTTCCTTATTAATTGATGACACCTTAAAAAAAATGGTGTTGTCACTTTGAGCCTTTATAAAGGTTTATTCTCGTAAATTTTTAAAAAATTCAAAAATAGTTTTTTTTTTAAAAAACACGGGCTAAAACGCGTCCTTGGGGAGCGTTTTTGCCACGTCAGCAAAGCGTGCCCTCAAGGATGCGTTTTTGGTTGATGTGGCATTTTATCCCCACAAAACGCGCTGACGTGGACGCGTTTTGTGGGGAAATGGCCCTTTTCTGTAAATAATGAAATTTTCGGCCCTTTTCCGTAATTTTTTTTAAAAATTGGTATTTTCTGGATAATTGCCCGGTAGTTTTTATATTTTTGTGGAAGATCTTAAAAACATGCCATTTTAACTAAAAATATCATTTTTTAACGTTATTTATGGAAATAGACCGACTTTTTAATTATTTACCGGAAAGGGCCGAATTCTCCGAAAACGCGTCCACGTCAGCACGATGTCAGGTGTCATGCTGATGTGGATAAAACGCTCCCCAAGGACGCATTTTGCCCTTTTTTTAACCCCTAACTGCTTTTTTTTTACTGTTTGGCCTCTAATGGGAAAAAAAAAACTATAAAAGGCCCCCTTTCATTTTTTTTCACACAAAAGTCCTCTCAAATTTCTCTCAAATTTCACAAAAGCCCTTTAATTTTTGCAAAAAATCTCTGTTTAAAATTTTTTTGAATTAGGTTTTTTTTAAATTAAAATATATTCGATCGTATTAGCAATGGCCGGAGAATTAATTCGTCTCGATAATAAACTCATCTCTGTCGATCAAATGACAATAGTAAATGATAATTTTAATTTTTCAATACTATTTAATATTTTTTCATTTATACAATTTTAATTAATTTTTATTTATAATTTTTTATAATAGTCTGTAGATCGGGTGTTGCAATGCTATATTTGTAATATGTCTGGTCTGCCATCGTCGTTGATAGAGAATTACCTGCATGAAGCGAGTTTTTGGCACGTGGCCACGATAGGTCGGGGGTGCAAGTTGGACCCGAAACTAATCAGTGCGTTGATAGAGAGGTGGAGACCGGAGACGCACACTTTCCATCTTCCATGCGGAGAGTGTACTATCACTCTGGAATATGTGCTGTTGCAATTGGGATTACCGGTGAATGGTTACATAGTCACCAGGTCCGCCCAATCTGCTGATTGGAGAGCCGTATGCTACGAGTTTTTGGGTGCTATTTCGGATAATATTAACAGAGGTTGAATCGAGATGGGCTGGTTATGAGACACATTCCCGGAGCCGGATAATAATTTGACTAAACTAGAAAGAATACGATATGCTCGGGCATACATTCTTGAGATGATTGGAGGTTATTTGATGCAGGGCTTGTCATGAAACCTCGTACATCTGAGATGACTACTGAGACTCGTTGATTTTAGAGCAGCTGGTGAATTTAGTTGAGGGTCTGCCGTGTTAGCAAAATTGTACCGGAAGATGTGTAGGGCGACGCAACTGAATAAAGCCAAAATTGGAGGTTGCCTATCACTACTGCAATCATGGGCACGATTTCGCTTTCTATTTTTACGTCCTCGAGTGGACCACCCATATACATTCCCACTCATAACGAGGTAAATTTTATATTAGATTTTACAATTATTACGTAGATTTAAAATATAATTGTATGCTAAATTTTTATTTAATTAGGTAGAACCATTCGGTGAGTTATGTTAGAATACCTACCTCTCTTTAAGATATACGGCTTCTATTAGACCAACGGTCGGAAGCACAAGTAAGTATTAAATAATATATATATACATAATAAAATAATCGTTTCGTATTTAGTATTTAGTATTTAGTATGATGTATATAACTAATATTTTTATCATGTTCATATAGTTTCAATGGACACCATACGAGGATCCGGTAATTCGGGTAGTAATTCCGGATGAATTCTTTCAAAATTCGAACATTTGGCATGTGAAGGTCCCATTGGTCAACTATGCCACCATGGAGATGCACCAGTCAGATAGAGTATTGCGACAATTTAGATTCCAACAACCGATTGCCGTGGCACCTGAGGTGCTCGACGATAAGCACAAAGTCGACTTACGACAGTTGCCTACGAATTGGCCAAGATTTTGGTTAGTATATATCAAAATGTGGGAAAATCAATATGATTATATACCTACTCGGGAACCGATCATCGTTCCTGAGTTAGCGTACGTACCGAAATACATACTACGGTTTAGGATCCATGGCAAGCCATATTTACTGCCAGAAGAGGAGAGGCGACGACAAATTTGTGTACAAAGGGAATGACGTGGCCCTTTAAATCTAATGAGAAGGTATAATGGAACGGGCCCATCAACAGCGCCCACACAGTCACCGGGCCCAACACTTCAACTGACAACACCCATATCACAACCTTTTCAGATTATGCCAGGTGCGTATCCTAGCCCTTATATGTATCCTAACCCTTATATGTATCCTAACCCTTATATGTTTTATTTTCTCAATCCTATGTCAGGTTGGAATGCATGGTCCGATTCATCTCCGTTTTCGATTATTCCGAGTCAACCGCTGATCTATAGACCGCCGTTGCGTGAGGGATCGTACGAGTCACCGTCAAAGAGCTCTTCTTTTTACCAATCTCCATCTCCTTATGGGATTCAAACACCTCCGTCATGGGTGATGCAAACACCTCCGCAGTCATTATTCTATCAAGGTGGGTCATCCTCCCAACACCCACAACCAGATCCCCTGCCGGAGGAACCACAATCCCCGCCTGAGCAACCACAACCTCCGCTGGAAGCTGAACCAAGGAGGAATCCAACGCGTAACTGTCGACCACCCCCATGTGGCACCGATTCCGACCGGCACCAACATTGATTTTTGTTAATATATTTGTACAAACTTTTTTATATTATTTTATTTAATAAAATAAAAGTTTTTTTAATATTTTAATTGTAATTTACTTTTTATATTTTTAATAAAATAAAATTTCTTTTGAATAAGACAATATTTTTATATTTTTAATAAAATATAAATAATGTAACATAATTTTATTACAACAACTATCAGCTATTCCAATTTGGACATGATCGAGTTGTATGGCCTGGGTTCCTACACCATCTGCACAACTTCTGTTGGTTGGTAGTTTCTCGGATATCTATATTGTTACGTATTCTAGTTGAGCAAGGTCGACCCTTTGGTTTGCGATGCAGTTTTCTATCCGGTAACAGCTTAAACGGAGCAAGTGATACAGACGACCACTTAAGTTCATCTTATACTGGTGGGAATACGTGTCTCCACACATTGTACATGTATTCTATTTAGTCCACTTCGTCGACATAGCTCATGGGATCCAGACGGAGATTCTGACAAGCTACAATTACACGAGCGCATGGATAACGAAGTGCGTCAAACATCCCACAGTCGCAGGTCCTATTTCTCAAGTGTAAATGATATTGCCCGCCAATAATACCTTGGTTCGGTCCGTCAAACTCTGTCACACAAAACCATAGGTTGTCGCGATCGTGACACATTGTGTGCATAGTGTTGGCTTGTGCCTTCGCCTTGTTAATTTCTTGCAATACCTTCGCGCCTTTTTCGTTAACTGAACGCAAAATTGCCAACATTTCATGAAAACGGTCAATACTTATCTTATACCCTACCAATATAAGTTGATAGCGAATATTACAATACCACTCTTCCATTAAGAATAAATTAAATATTACAAACGAAATTATATTAATAGAGATTAAATGCCCATGTTGGTTACTTGCCGTCGTTCACTTGTAGATCGTTGTTGCCCGTAGTAGTTGGACGCAACATGCCTTAGGCAATACCGATGGTGTGTGCGATGCCATAGGCTTCTATGTCGCTCAATTGCGGCTAGTATTTCAGGGCCCCGATCCGGTATAACGCAAATATCAGGTTAGAGGCAAACATGCCTCCTTAATCTAGAAAGAAAGAAATCCCACTCATCAGCTGACTCCCCCAAATGTTATTGCAAGTGCAATTGGAAGGATTCTCCCATTGTCATCTTGTGCCACAACTAGCAATAGCCGATGGGTATATCTACCATACATAAGGTACTGTCAATTTGTATCAATGGCTTCCAGTATAGAAATGCGTCTTAGCATTACTTAATGATCCAGAACAGACGCTTAAACACTTGGCATCCATGAAGCAATCGATCGTTATAGTACCCAGGTGTTGTTTCAAGATCTGTTATGCAACCTGGGACATATCTCTCCAGCACCTGACACCACTGCCACACTTCATTTTATGAAACGTCCTAACGACCATGCAACTTTTCCAACGCTTTTTGCTTAGCTATCCAAGCCTTGCGGTAAGAGGGCGTGTACCTCAATTGGCTACAAATATTAGTAATTAAGACCGACACTAAAGTCCTAGGATCCACATTGACCATCGGTAGTATTAAGCTAGCTAACATATCTGAATCCATCTTGGGATGATCTTGTGAAACACCTGTCAACGAAGTACGTTAAATAATGCAACATTACGTAATAACAGTATTATTCAAAAACTCTAAGCACCTAGTGATATTGTACCGGTAACACATGTATGTGGACCTTTGTACTTTTTTATCTCCCACAAGCTTGTCCTTTTACTCAACGAGGCCATGATTTTCCATGAACATGTATCGTCTTGCGCTGCACACTTGGCCTCATACTTATCGGGTTTGGATTTAACCACGTTGTAGTTAACCTCATTCATGATGCTATTTGTTTCAATGCATCAAGAAAATTATCCTTATTGGAAAACTCTTTAGCAACTTCTAATTCGCCCGAATCCAATGACGAACTTGTACGATCACGCCTTCTGTGTGGTAGATCTGGAAACTCCAACGCATTATCTTGAGATAGATCGACATTATGAATATGGGTTGGAGGCGAGTACGCCTTGAATCTTGGATCTTCTTCTTCTTCATCTGAACCCCTTTCAACATCTTCAGGTATGGTTGGAACAGGCTCCGGTTCAGAAAATAATGCAACTTCTGCACTATCGGGGTCGGGCTCTCGAGGTGGATCCATATCGGACTCATTATCTGACCCACCATCATCTGCAATGAACGAGGTCCCTTTGCCGGTGGACGTCGTAAGAAGTACATAATCCCTTCTTAAACAAATTTCGTAACGTCCCCAATCATATGTGGATTGTCAACCACTAAAAGTTGATGTCGTTCCTCAATACGTATTTCTAGCATCGAATATCGACCCACATATATGCATGTCCCATCTATTAACTGAGTGTCGTGCAGGGGTTGTGTTTTCTATACTGCCAACAAGCACGGACATTTCTGTATTCTGCCTCCCACTAACAGAGTGTTGGCTAGGGGTCGTGTATTCCTCTCGAATAGCAATAGATGTTGAAGTTGCAAATGCATCATTTGGCGATGAAAATTGTACATATACCTCAAGATAGGGTGATCCACTAGCAAGATGAGTCTGCACCATTGCCTCCAAGCTACGAGGACCTTTGACGTCGAATGAGTCATATTTCACGGGATCAACCGAAGCAAAAAATCTATACTTAATAGACAAAACTTTCATTGGCGTCGGTCCGAAAATTTTATGCCTAATTCTTTTATGAAGTTCTGTCAAATCTATGTTCTGGTTAAAAACCAGTCGCGCTGTGTTCTTCGATAAAAAAATAGCGCCATTCTCGGTGTCACAGACCTCACCATCATAGTAAATAATAGCATTAATACGTTCATTCATCTTCAGTTTCTATTCTACTTTAGCCTCAATTTCTCTTGTTGTAACTTATGCAACCTGAGAATGAAATTTGACTCATTTATAGTCTAAGGCCAAATAGGAACCACTGTAGAAAAAAAGCGTCTATGTGGGAACTTTTTTCAGTAATCTTACTAACAGTGCATCCTGCTTGAAGCGTTTTGGACACTATTTGTTCAGAAATGTCTTCTCAAAATTATTTTTTCAGATACTACTGTAGAAAAAGAGTGAGTGTCCACGTAGGAACTTTTTTTTCAATAATCTTGCTGAAAGTGCATTCTGCTTAAAGCGTTTTGGACACTACTTGTTCAGAAACGTCTTCTCAAATTATTTTTTCAGACACTACTGTAGAAAAAGAGCGTCCACGTAGGAGCTTTTTTAAGTAATCTTGCAAATAGCGCATCCTGCTTGAAGCGTTTTGGACACTATTTGTTCAGAAACGTCTTCTCAAAATTATTTTTTTAAACACTACTGTAGAAAAAAAAGTCCACGTGGGAGCTTTTTTCAGTAATCTTCTTGACAGTGCATCCGGTTTGAAGCGTTTTGGACACTATTTGTTCAGAAATGTCTTCTCAAAATTATTTTTTCAAATACTACTGTAGAAAAAAAAAACAATTTTTTTATATTGCTAATATATTTTTTCCAAAACCCTAAACACAAAATTATTTTAAAAAACCCTAAACATAATTTAATTAATTAACCCTAAATCCTAATTTCATTAATATTTTTTCTTAAAAATCCTAACCTTAACCCTAACCCTAAACTTAAACCAAGTTGAAAACCCTAACGCCAAAAAACGGACAAAACGCTCCCCAGGGACACGTTTTGCTAACACGGCACCTGACATCGCGCTACGTGGACGCGTTTTCGGGGAATTCGGCCCTTTCTGGTAAATAACTAAAAAGTCAGTCCATTTCCGTAAATAACGTAAAAAAAAAGAGGATATTTTGGGGTAAAATTGCCCTAAAAACATATGTATACATGTTAGAAATTTGAATTTATGTTATTAGTGTCTGTATTTTATAAAAGTTGTAGATTTAATTGTGTATTTTAATTTGATCAATTTTAGTTCATATGTTTTAATTATTGAATTCAATAAGTTAAGTTCTAATATTTTCAAATTTTAATATGGAAAATATATTATTCTATGTGTAACGTCATGTCAATTTATTATTTTCACATATTACTTACTAAAAATACAGTTAATAGATTAACGATTGTCATTTGCTAAAATTTCAAAATTCTAAAAGTATAAAAACTTAGAATGATTTTATCGGAGAATAGTGACTAATTCTACAACTATAAACCTAGTACAAGATTAGTATTTGAATTTAACCGAGGGTCAGGATTAAAAATTTCAAAATTCGAAAAAGTAAAGGGATTAAAATTGCCCAATTCGAAAAATATAAAGACTAAAATTAATTAAATAAAAGTACAAAGATTAAATTCACAACTTTTTCAAAGTATGTCTCTAACTTTACCATTTCATCCAAGAAATCTAATTTTTATATCAATCAATTCTTTTATACATAAATGTCTAGTTTCTTATATTTTAAATATAATTATTTTTTGTGTCATATTTATCATATCTATAAATATAAATATATTACGACTGAGGGGAGGGGGGGTAAGCTGTGTTGACCGTTGATCGATCATAATTTCTTTGAGATTTATGGTTTGGAGACACTGAATTTAACTTCTTTTTTTCTATCATAATTTTACTTTTGATTTGCCCATAAATTCAAATGTCCAGAAGTTGAAATTTCTTTACCTACCCACCAAAGCATTAAACAAAATCGAGAAAATAATTTTGCAGGTGGAGTAAGATCGGGTTCGAAGCAGATTCGGAGTTTGGATCATGGCAAGACAAACCGCCTCAAATTTTAACAAAGTTGCTAAAAGACATAGAACAAAGCTGTAATAAAGCTATAAATGATTGATGCATAGAACGTAAACACTCTTTACTAAATGTGTTCCTTAAAAGAAAAGATTACAAACTCACTCCAAACCTAAGACCCAATAAATTTTCCTCAAATACATTATCGGATCGAATAAGTAACAACTGAATTCGTGCACTTGGTCTTCGGTTACCTTTTTTCAGTATCCATTGGAAGGTCGGAATACTGTATAGCCATTGATGCCGCATGCCAGATTAGAATAATCTTGGTTGTAGTATGGGTAACTGTCAACATCTGTATTCCTCATCCCGAGTAAAGATGGATCAGAAGAAGGCGTTGGCCACTGGGTTGGGACCAATCCATCAATTTGTCCATTGGCGTAAGGTGGGGGGTTAGCATGCGGGATAAATTCCCTCAGGGTATCAAAATGGTTTTCCGAGGAAGTACTGTAACCTTGTCGGAATCCATCATCATGGAAACTGCGCGCTCGGTCAAACCTGCATGCGCCATTCGAGGATCCCATCTCACCCGACATGCCCAAATTGGAAGGAAAAGAAAATTGCCGTTGAAATAAATGTGAACAGTTGCCAAGAGAACGGAACCCTGTTCCTACCCTAACTGCTCTCCCAACATTGTTTTCTTCATCAAGCAAGTCGTTGATTATATCAATGTGTGGAAACTCATCTGCCAATACACCTTGGGAATGATATCCAGATGTACATGCAGGAAGCTCAGCAAAGACGTGTTCCTGGGTTTCATTACGTTCGGACTTGTACAGGTCAAGATTTTGGATCTCACTAAGCAATGAAGAATCAGAGTGCGTAATTCTACTGCCATCCCTTCGAGAACTCTCCAACCATTGAGGTGCATTTGGCAAGGTATCTCTAGTTACCATGCCAAATGGAAAGCCCGACTGGACAGAATTTGGCTCTATCCTATCGGGGCTATGGGGTATATAAACTGGTGTAGATACCAAGGCAGGTGGTTGTGAGTATGCTGGCAGTGAATTCACTCCTGAGCTACGGGAGTTGGGATGAGTGAAACCAGCTGAGCTAGAAGAAACATGGTTACCCATTATTGCATTTCTGTAAGACTGAGGAACGTAACTAGTAGCTGGTGATGGGTCAGGACCTAAACGGCCAGCTGCACTAACGGAACGAGCAAGAAAAGGAGTAGTTTGAACCGTAGAAACAAGAGTTGTTGGCCTAGGACCAGGAACTAGAGGAGCACTTGAGGGCCTTGACATGACAGGTACTTGTGAGGTCATTAGTTTTTCGGTTGGTTTTGGAGCTGCAGCCTTCTGAATCTCGGATCTTGATATACCGGCCATTTGGAATGACGTACTTGAAGATGCAGGTTGATCACTATGTTGCAAGCTGTTTGTCGTCGCCTTCCTAACTGGCATAGAATCCAAATTGCCAGCACTCCTGTACTCTGACTTGAACTGCACAGTAGGTGACAGATTTCTCGGAAGGCCACTCGGAGAGGATGGCACAGCAGCCGTCTTCTCTTTAGGTCTTTCTAAATCAACTTCTTCCTATTACATTGAGAAGATAAATAACAATCATATGCAACTGTAGAAGTAACAAATGAAAACAGAAAAAATTAAGAGCTTAATGAGATGGAACGGAAATATAGCAATATATCACCTTTTTAACAGAATCCTGCTCAACCCACTTTTTCTGATCCGGCAAGGAGGAAACAGTAGCTACAGGCTCGGATTCACCAGCCTTGCTACTTTCAGAAACATCATTGCGCTCCCCCGCATCTAGTGTAGGACAAGAAGGCCGACTATTAGTTTCGACAGTCCAACCACTGCCATCGGTTGATGTTTTCCTTCGCTGGTCCTTTCCTCTACAAAATTGAAGAGCAGTATGAGATAAAATACATTGTCTTCGCATCCAGACACATGGAAGAAACCTAAGCAACACTTTACCGGTTTGGTGATTTTTTATTTTGGTTGTTTGAAAATGAGTTCCCTTTGTAGTGCCCATTCATTACCACTGATCGTACTGAATCTGTTGAACACGTTGATGAACTATCATCCATTATAAATGTGCTCCTTCTATCAGCTACTCCATTCCGTACACATGATAGACCATTTATGCCACTACTACTGGCATCTGTGGGAGGATGAATTTCCGATGTATCTGTATCCCAGTTGATAGGACTAGCATCTCTGTCTTCTGAATCGGGCTGAAGAATTTCAGTGGCACCGTCCACCGAGTCAGAAACATCAGAAACATCACCCAGCACATCAGACTTTTCAGGCACATGCTGCAACTCCGCCATTATAGGGACTTCCTTTTCATGATCCAGGTGGTTTTCTGGTTGCTTCTCCTCTACTGCCACAATAACCTTCTCCCTCCCTTTATCTTTGCTTTTACGGTTATTCCGCTTTTGCTTAGCCTACATAAGGAGAAAGTATGTCGCATACAGGAGGAAAAAAGTCTGTGCCATCTACTCACTTAATTCTTCCAACATGGAAGTAAAGCAGATATACTTGAAATTGCTTTCAAAAATTAAATTAGGGGATCTTTCTGGTAAACACCATGAAAGAAATTTGGGAAAATGCAAACCTTACTTCATTTTCTTGCACTCAGGTGGCCCAAGGAGAGTGTTCATTCTAATATTTAGAAAGACTAACATGCCCAAAACAAAGGGTTATACCTGTTTTTTCTTTGCTTTTTTCTCCTTTTCAGATGCTCCTCGTTTAGTCTTCTGCTCACTTTCAGCCAGCCATGCAGCTTCTTCACGAATGAGTTCTTCTTGCCTCTGCAAAGCAACAGCTTCCTGGTAGGCAACTTCTATCTTGTTGCTGAATATAAACGAAAAATTAGAGCATATAGATGCAAATAAGGAAATATCGTTCATTACTATCCTAGAGAGATTTGCAGCATAGAAGTTTGGAACACTACTGAAAATTAAGAATATGGTCATTCCAACAAACTGGCCAAAAATGTGTATTTAAACGAATCCAAGGCCATGACTAACTGCAATACAACCTAATTATGTCCACATAATCCACCAGAAAATAAGATAATGTCCCATGTGTCAGTGAGAACTTAAGTTTACTAAGACATTGTCCTATACACTGAGAGAAGACATAGTGTGCTTGTGCAATCACAACTTCGGATAAGAAGATATAGGCATGCCTTGTTAACAAAGTGCACGATCCCAAGTCACAATTAAGGAAAAAGGAAAATTGATTTTGCAAGGAAACTGTATGCTAAACTAAATTTTGAAGGGAGAGCAAATACATTTACAGTCAGCAATAAGAAAATTCTATGGACGAGTAACTTCTCAAAACTAAACAAAGTCCTTGCTACCACAAAGTCGTCATAAAGAAAAAAAAATCAATTAAAATTTGCAAATTTAAAACAGAAGAAAATGTCTAGCAAATGCAGGAGTCAGTGAACAATTTAAGTTACATAGCAACTCTTATCAAATAGTTACCCTCCATATGTTTTTTTTAAACTGTCGGCCCAAGAAAAATGTTAAGGTACTTTGAAAGAAAATTCACACATAATAACAACCTACATTCCCCTTTCCTTCCTGATTTCCGTGGAGCAACCTATTTAATGGTTAATGCTACATGCTCCCTTGAACCCATACTTGATTGGACAAACACAAAATTATTAGACTAGACATGAGTCCTATATTTATACTTGCATAAAAACAAAAGGACATATAACACTGTTAACAGTATCTCCATAAGTAATGGAAAATATCAACAAGCTATTATTTGTTAAAAAGTATGGAACCTGAATATATGAGCAAGAACAAATATTTCTACTGTCCTGCGACCCAGTTCTGTAAGATGCCTTTCATCACGCTCAATTGAATCCTTGTTGAAATCATCTCCAGAATTCCCATCCTACACTAAATGAAAAGCTTTGCTTTTAAATATATATATATATATACACACAAATATATATATACACACAAATTCATGTTGAGAGTAAAGGTTCTATTCTTTGTTGTTGTAAAAAACAATAATAAATGGCCCAGGGTTTGAATTGTCTTCTCAGAAAAGCATGTCGGAACAATGCAGTAGCTTTCAGGGAAGAGATAAACACCATGGAGAATTCATGCATTCGAAAGAGAAGTAGAGAATTGTACTAAATATTTTTCTCTTGTTAAGAAATTTCAAAAATGGGATTTCAAACTACTTCATATTAGTTTGAACAGAATGTTCTTACTCATTATAACCTACCATCAATATTCAGAAACTTACCTTTGTTCGGTTCTGAGGACCTTTCTCATCTTTCGGAGGTAATGGTTCCAAAGCAGCCCTTTCTAAAAGTAGCAGCACATCATCCACTAATACAAACATATCTTTCTCCACACGAACAATCGGAGCTGGCATTTCTCCAGTATCCAATAATTTTGACTTTGCTTTCTTGCCCTTGCCCTGTCCTTCGAGAGCCTTCAACCCACTATAGAGTGAATCCATTACCAAAGTAGATGTAACTTCCTTCTCTATAAAAAAGTGCTTCACAACTACTTTCAAAATCATATCTTTTTTCTCCCTGGACATTCGGCGCCTGGAATTTTGGTCAATCCCCGACCAGAAAGTACAAAAACTGCAACAATTTCAAACAAATAGATTGAGAGAAAAAGGCAACAAAAGGATAAATGTGATGACCAAACAAAATCACCAAACATAAAATCATTTACCTTGACCACTTAGCTTTGTCTTCTATGAACTTCCCTAGATTGCTTCGTCTATCATCCAAAAAACGACGACAAATTTGCTCTACATTTGTCAAATATACCCTAACAAGTTCTCTTCTATACTGACAATCAAGGCAACGAAAAGGCCGGTCTGCTTTCTCCCTACAGATTCAAAATGAAATATTTAATTTGCTCATCCAGATGGAAAAAATATTAAAAGGAAGAAACACTAAATCAGATGTACACAAGTTAACACCAGAAATCAACTTGGCAGCAACATACCAAGGCTATATTTTCAGAATGAGGAAACAACTCCATGCAAGGAACCTTCTTAAACTATACTGACCGATTACTAAGCCAGCTTCTTCGTCAAAGATATAATACAATGGCAGAGTAAAACAATTATCAACCAAAAGTTTCACCCGAGTCTTATACTTTCTGAAAACTGGGATTGCAAAAAAGTTGTGTTGATAAGCACGAAGAATGACATTCAAATTCTACATTTAAGTTGCTACTCATAAACAGCAGAAGGAAATTGGAAGGACTTACTTATCTACAAAGGCTATGCAATAAAATAATGAAGATCAGCATGAAGGAGTACTTATCTAAGAATTGAATGAAACGCCACATGCAGAGGTTTGTTTATCAATAAATTACTGAATACCTGATAACTTGAACTTGAGCTTTTATTATTAGTGTGTCAGATTCTATAAATCCATCATAAACTTTTGAGAGCTCCATAAACTTTTTCCACCCCCAGTCATGCTCTTTCTTCCAGAATCGATGTAAAGTATCTGCAATCCACAGCAAGTTACTCAGAGCTCATAATCTCAGTTATCCCTACTTAAACTATATCTGAGCCAACCAACCTGAATATTTTGATTTCTTTGGATCTTTATTCACAACAGCTATTGTAAACTGTGCAAAATGACTCCAACCTGTCTCAGAATATAGCAATGGACCACATAATTTCAATAATATATTACATGAATGATAATATATCAAATATAAGATTCACTGACATCTGACAAATATCAAACCTGGAAGAAGTTTGTCATGATTAGCAACACAGAGAAACAATGAGAGATGATTGCAGACATCACAGCCTTGTGGATAAATTAAAATATACCTATCAACGATGGCAAATAGCTGAAGTCAAAACTAAGGAATTTCCCCTGATACAAAGCCATGTGTGTCTTTTCCTCCAAGAATATGAACTATGAAATTTAAAAGATCTATTATTATCTACAAACAAATATATCCAAATGTAATTCCACAATGACATGAAAGAACAGGAATTCCAGAATGACAAATTATGAATTTGAAAAAAAGAAGAAGAAATTAATAGCCAATAACATATAAGCCCCTACCACTTGTAGCCACCGACTTCAAACGCATTACTGCGAAGTTCTCTTTTGTTTATCTGCGAAAATTTCTCAATCTTCCATGTATACTTCCCATATAATTCAGAAGGTTTTGGCCCTATAAATAAGTAAATTCAGTTTAATAAGTGTTATCATAAAAATAGGAAGAATAGCAAAAACATATTCCAAACTCTTCATACTTAAAATGGCAATATCAAAAAAGAAGTGGTTGAGAAAACGTCTTAACAAGTATTCCCTAGCCAGCTTAATTTCTGCTTTTAGTACACTCAGATGGTTCAAAACAAGTATCATCTATTAGCAACCTACATAATTCACCTCCCATTAAAAGAAGTAAACTCTTTAAAAAGTTATTATCATAAAAAAGGGAAGAATAACAAAAATGGCAATAAAAAGAAGTACCGGTTGAGAAAACTTCTTGATAAGTATTCCGTTACCAGATTAATTTGCACTCAAATAGTTCAGAACAAACACCGTCTATTAGCAAGTTAGCCTATTCAACACTTGTGTTCTATTACCATCCATCAATGAGATAGATAGGAAAACAACAATAAACAAGTCGAAACCATCTATGCTAAAATTAATCTCCAGAAAACTGTGGCTCCACTTAACATGCTTCAATAACTTAGTCCAACAATACTAACTACGATTATTAAGTAATTTCTAGACATCAGAAACCACTCAGTCGCATTCCAAAATGCAGTCAATTATAACTATGATTATAAGTAATTTCTAGACATCAGAGACCCCTCAGTTGCATTCCAAAATGCAATCAGTTATAACTACGATTTTAAGTAATTTATAGACATCAGAGACCATCACTCACATTACAAAGGTCAAACAGCAACAACCCAATAGACTCACTAAAATTGAATGCAAGCCAATTGTCTTATCTTGCCACTACATGTTTTTTATCACTCATTGTCTTGGATATTATAATGGAAAAATTCACCCTAAAGCTCGGATCAACTTTGTAATGGTTGTCAATAAACAAACAGCATAACAAAACAAGTTTAAAAGAACAAAGAGCACTCAACCAAACATGAAAGGGATCTAAAGGCATACCACCATCATTGCCATCATCAGAGTCCCAGTAAAGCAGCGAGGTTGAAGGTGTTCCATTTTCTACCTGCTCAGAAGACTGCCATTCAGCCAACGCTTCCCCTGTTTGGCAATGCTGCCCGCTTGAAATCCCTTCAGCATACCTTCCTACACCACAGTCCTCACGTGCAATGCCGGCCATCTTCACGCTTCAAACTCCTTCTCATACACGCTTTCAGCTCCACTTGCTACACAATAGAAAAACCCAGTTAAGAAACCACTTACACATCATTGCCATATGGGCATATGCATATACATTTTCAGCACAGAATCCAATACCCAATAGTAGAACTACAATTACATAAAAACTTCCACGGTCCTTTACGAATAAAATTACAAACATTATCACCTAAAAACCATACAAGCTTTCAAAGATAATCATTAATTTAATTAGTCGAATTCAGCTAGTACAACCACTCAAAACGGAGAAAAAAACGACCATTAAAATACAATAAAACCCTCATCAGAAAACATTAATAAAATCAATACTCTACCTTAAAAAAGAATCAAACAGAAACTTATGACACAACTCATAACACCCAAATTAACAAAATATCGAATTAAAATCCAATAGCATGAATCGAAATCCAAGTTAAACCCCTAAATAGATAATAACGATCACTAGATTAAACACCTAGATTAAAATCAAACCCTAACAAAACAAATTTGAAATAATAATAATAATAATAAAGGGCCTAATTAATTAAAGAAAAATCAATAAGACTCTGACTACATAGCATAGATCGAATGGAGAAAACGAACCTGAAAATAAAAAGAGTCAACGGAGGGTATTTTTTTTCCTTTATCTTTTTTTGGTTTCAAATGGGGCTTTGGCAGCTCTCTTGAGATTCTAGAGAGAGAAAGAAAGAGAGACAAAGGAGAAAAAGGAGAAGCAGCAAAAGAGGAACAAGAAAACCCAGCAAAATTTTAATTTTCTTTTTTATAATAAAATTCTGTAAATTCAATTTTTTTTAATTTACTATTTATTCGTATATTTTGGAAGGTCAAAATGTATCACTACTATCTGTACTTTAGCAAAGTTTGACATTTAGTCCCTATATTTAAAATATGCTTCGAATTTCTATACTCTTCATATTAGTTTTTTAGATTTGAAAATGTAAGTCAAATTAATTACAAACATTTTTGTTACATAGTTACTAATTAATCAATGAATTTAATAAAATGGCTACAAGAGAGCAATAAATTTAACAGAAAAAAAGTTGATGTTATTAAAAAATAAAAAGTTAAAAATAAAAGCAAATTAATCAAAATTTATATGTACAAAGAATATAGGAACTTGAATAGATTTTAATCATTTAAAAGTTCTAGTACCATTGTACACTCAAATCTTGAGTCAAAATAAGACCTAAACAAAATTGGAACAAATAAAAGAATTTTTATTTATGAAATTAAGCATTACAAACTTTAGATAATTTAATTTATTCTTTTCTTTGATGTAGTTTTAGCCTAGCTTTAATCTTGAATGGAACCAGGTAGTTTCAAAGGTGATTGAGACTTGGAGATGCTTACTTTGAGAATTTAATTTGATATGTATTTAATAGTGTTTGAGGAATGAGATAGTTGCTTTCTTTAAATTATTTGAGATTGATCTAAGGATCATTTGGATTTGATCTTGGATCAACATTGTTCGCTTCAAAAGTCATTAGGATTTAATCTGAAAAACAAGTTTTATCCCATTGGATTTAAAAATGGAAGTAATAACGGTTATCGAAAAGTAATAACGAATTTAATTGAATAAATTTAACAAAGTTATTGAAAAATAAAGAAATTAATATATTTTAACCATTTAACGACTTTGAACATAAAAGTAAAAGAACTAAATTTTAAATGTATAAATAATACAAACACTTTGAACATATTTTAACCATTTAAATAAGATTTGGATTTTTTCTTTACAACGCCCAAAAAAAAAAAAAAAGAAAGAAAGAAAGAAATAAGACCTGGAAAAAAATGGAATAAATAAAAGAAATTTTATTTATGAAATTTTGAGTTATAATATTTGGATAAATAATTTTATTATTCTTCTCAATAAAGCTTTGATCTAATGAATGTCTAAACTTGATCTTAGATAAATGTGGGTTGATTAGATAAATCATTTTATTTTTCTCCTTGATAAAGCTTTGATCTAATGATCGTCTAAACTTGATCTTAGATAAATGTGAGTCAATTGGATAAATCATTTTATTTTTCTCCTTGATAAAGCTTTGATCTAATGATCGTATAAACTTAATATTGGAGAGACGTGGGATGATTAAAAGATTATCCATATTTGAAGGTGTTTGCTTGATAATTTAATTTAATTTAATTTAATAATAATTGTGAAATGGTACGTGATATCATTATTTTTAATAACTTTCGTCAAATATTGACAATTTGACATATTTATTAACAAGTGTTAAGTTAAGTAGGCCATCGATATTAAGCTTATACCAGTTTACTGGGGGCAGATTCTAAGTAACTGAAATAAAAGAAGGCAAATCTCTCCTATTCACCCGTGAAAAAAAGGCAAAGAATTCTTCAGCCACTAATATCACCCTATCAAGAAAGTGCTCTTTAGGGTGGGCATGACCAAAGACTAGAGCATTGCATGTAAGCCATACCTTCCATAAGGTGAAAGTAAACAGTACATTCCAAGGGATTTTCGATTTGATTGCCCATAGTTTCGATGAAAGATTTGCAGTGCGCTAATCCTTCCACTTAGTACCAGAAATGGAGGAGACCTGGGCAATAGTGTGGATGGAACGCTAAAAGCTACTTGTGGTTTGGCAACAATTGAATAGATGTTGTACATTTTATTGAGAGCTAAAACATAACAAACATAAATCCTCCAACTGGAAGTGTCTTGGCTGAGTGAAAGATTTTGTGGGAACGACCTTAAACCCACATTTTCAAAGAAATATTTTCAATTTAGGAAGTAATCTAGATTTCCAAATATATTTCTATAGTTGTGAGTTTGATCTAGGGACAAATGCACTCATATCCAAAGCTAAAGAATATACACTCTAAGTGTGAAACAACCATTGTTTGATGGTCCTTAGCATACAATATCACACCCTCAGAAGAGGAACCAAATGCTAGAGTGCAATTACTTTTCTGACTTGATACAACGTCCAATTACATTTCTCTCAATGAAGCGATCATTGGATGAATTTCATCATTGATCTTAATCTTGACTAGTTATCTAATAAAAAATTAATCGTCCATCTAAGTGTATTAAAGATTCCTATGTTATTGAATGGAAATTAAAAAAAATAAAATATTAATTATTGAATTGAAATTTCAAATCATAAGCATGAAAATCTAATTTTTATTTTTTTTAAATACAAATATAAAATATAAACTTTAACAGATATTTTACTGAAGAATACACAGAGGACAGCACAACCTTACATATTATACAAATAAATAATTAAAATGTAATATAAAATATAATACCAAATACAATTTAAATACGTAAATGTTTATAATAATATAAATTATTAAAATATTAAACTTTATAAAAATGAAAACATATATTTATTCTGTATTCCTCATGGTTTTTACGATTTTATTCCCCATTGTTATTTATATATTTTTATTGCTTTTAGTACTTGTGTTGGATTGAACGTCTAACAAAATTAATTATACGAATCTAAATTGAGACGTCAAATTATAAAAGTACTCTGCATGAATGTAATAAATTAATTTTGACACCAAACAATAAAAAAATATTTATGTATAATCAAAATGTTTAACAAAATCTAAATTGAGAGGTTAAAAATTATGCGAATATCATCGAGTGGCGAAGTTAGGGGTGGCAGGCTCGATCCCCTAAAATATTTTTCAAGTAACTTTTATTTATTAAAAAAACTCATTCATCACATAATTTTCATTTTATTTGTTTAAGTACCTTTTTTTTTCTTCTATTCAAAATAAATTAAACAGGGTGAGAAACAAAAATCATATAATAAAAAAATAAAAAAAATATTTTGAAGGGTAAAAAGGAGAGAACAAATTAAAGAAAAAGAGATTTTTTTGGGCAAAAAAGATGTATAAATAAGGAGATTGTACTTAGTTACAAATATATATCAAGGGTTAGTTGTGAGATCTACTCTTTCTCTAATTTATTTTTTTAAGGGTTTATTTTTTCTGAGTTAATTGCAACAACATCTCTAAACTATGACTTTCATTTTAAATTGGTCCTCAAATTTTAAAGCATTTTAATTATATATTTAAACTATTGAAGTTATATCAATTTTTGAGATTTCTGAAGCTTTTATAGAAGCTTTATTGAACACCAATTTTTTTTTTCTATTTTACTTTATTTTTAGTTTTTATTTTTAAAAGTTATGCAGCAACATTTTATTTTTCTTTAAAATTTTTATTTTAAATTATGCCACATAAGATTTAATGAATTATTTAATAGTTTTAATAATTAAAGAACCTAATTGATAGTTTAGGGATGTTATTAAAATATTTTAAAGTTTGGAGACTAAATTTTTATTTTTTAGTTCTCTTTGATTTTTTGGGCCAATTTTAGAGTTGGGCTTGAAAGGAGTAAAAATGGGTTTGGGCATGTTTTGAATGGCCTTTTTAGCTTTGTCTTTGGGTTAATAATGGCGGATTGCTCTATTCTTATTGTTTTGTTACTTGCTCTATTTTTATTATTATGTTTTTATAGAGATAGTTTTAGCATTTTGGTTAATTTTATTACATTTTATAATTTTTACATCTTAATGTTATTATATCATATTTGCTTGGTTCTAAATTTTACTTCCATTTTATTTTCATTTTTATTATTTCTAGATAATAATGATTTTATCGTGTGTAAAAATAAAATACACATTGAAAAAATATTTGAGAGAGCATCCAATTCAGTGGAACAAAATTTTTAGCGAAAAGTGCATTTGGAATAGAGAGCAGATCGATGGAGTGGAATATATTGTTGGATGGAGCGGATTAAATTTTAATTTTGGTTTAATTTTTACATTTTATTAGTATCGTTATTTATGTCGTATAATTTTTCATTAAATTAAGTGTAAATTACTACATACTTTTTTATTAAGTTAAAAAGTAAACAAATTTAAATTACTTCCATTCAGATTAAAAATAATCATATTTCTTGTGTAAAAGATGAAACCCTTTTCACGAGTATGTTTATTTTTTTAGTCTAGGTGAGAATAATTTAAATTTATTTCTTTATTTTTTAACTTAATAAAATAAAATGCCATGTTAGTAATTTACATATTAGTTAATGGAAAGTTGTGCTACATAAATAATGAGATTAGTGGAACAAAAAATAAAGTTTGTTGTATACAAATGTACCAAATTAAAATTGATGTTTACATTGAAAATTGTATTAAAGTTCATATATAATTATGATATTTATGACATTTTTAATGGATTAAACTTAAAACAATCAATACACTTAAACAATTTAAAGCTCTCACTTTCATGTCAAATGTAAATTCTAATAAATTACACTATGATAGTATTTGTAAATTCTAATAAATTGAATTTGAGTGTAATTGCGTGTAATTACACAACATGCCATATTTAGGTAACCATTGTAATTGGTAGGTCCCATTGAATTGGGTGTGATTGGAGCAACTCAATTACACTATCCAATTCCAATTCTTAGGAGAGAGGGTGAGAATTGGAATAATTACATAGATAATTACACCCAAATCTAATTTTAATAAAATGATTTTTTATACAAGTTATAAAAATTATTTTATAAGTATGAACACATATGATTTTTTGGGATGGTTATGGAAATAAATTTTCTTATATTATAAAACATAAAAAAATATAAAAATAATTTGTGTATTTTATAAAATTATAACAAAAAATTCTAATATTTAAATCCTAAAATGTTTCTAAAGTTATGGCTAAAAAAATTATTATAAAAAAATAATTTACATGTTGTAAAAGTGTTATAATATATTTATTTGTAAAAAGTTGTGGCCAAGTATGGACATAACTTATTTATGTATCCATACTATATATTATACAAAATAATATACTTAATCATAAAAAAATGTTATACTTTAAAAAAAATGTTATACTTTCTTTTATCATAACTTGTTTATAAAAAAATATTTTTTTTTAAAGTTATAGAAAAAAATATTATTTATAAGAAGTGCTATGAAAGTTTTGAGCCATTTATAAAAACTTTTTTTTATATAAATATTATATTATTTTTTTACTTAATTTACATATTATAAAAAAGAGATTTAACCTAAATTTTATAATTAAAGATATAGACTATTTGGACTATGAAATCAAATATTATAAGGTCAATGTTAATTATGTAAATAAAAAAAAGTATCTTGCAACATATGTAGGTATGATACCCATTTGAGAGAATGGTAATAGACACAAACACCATAGACAGCTAGTGAACTCTTTAATGTGAGACATTTAGGGCTTTAAATTATAGATGAGAAAACATTTGTTTTCTTAAAAAAAAATATTTCTCACATTAACAACATCACCTCAGTATAACATAAAAATTAAGTTTGGATTGTATTAGCATATTTTATATTTCATAATTTCAATAACAGGAAGAATTGAGACCACCCATAATTTGTAGAGTACATGGAAGAAAAAAATCTTGATAATTTTAATAATGCATGTCCAAATTTATATAATGACGAACTCAGTTAATGATCAACATATGATGATAAGTAACATAAGTTAAATATTAAAAAAAATAACTCAACAAATATGTACTAGAACAATTAAATAAAATTACATATAAAATTTATTTATCCTACTATTTTTATTAATAATAATATTATCCATTAATTATTGAAATTGCATTGATATATCTTAAAGATTTTGAAAGAGCTCAGCCACATAATGTTAATTAGATAAAGATTTAAAAAAAATCTAAAAGGGAAAGAAAATTTCATGAATTGCATGTTATTTTGTGGATGAAGTTTGAGTGGCATGGTGAAAAAGATTGGATTGTCGTGTTGAGTAATAAATTTTGCTTGAGACGTTTGGAAATTTTGTTTCCTATTTTGTATTGCAATGAGTTTAAGAGACGTAGGGATCTCGACTTTGAATGTTACATGATGCTCACATCTAATTCATTGGTAAATCTTTAATGGAATGCAACTATTCTGAATGTCATCATCAATTTTTAGAAGTTTTGGGTTTTTTATATTTTGTTGTTTTTTCATTTCAAAAGTATGAACTAAATTCCCTAGATACTTAGGGAAGATGAAACCTATGATGGATCTTGTTATTTAATTTCTGAATTACATGATAAATACTAAATTCCCTAGATCCATGTTTTAATGTTTTCAGGATATTAATTCATGATTGATGTGCTTATTTCAGTGGAGCAAAAGTCTCTATTTAAGAGTAGATCTGGCATAATTGAGTGGAGTTGCATGCAATCCTAGAAATAGGACGACATAAATCTACTGGATTAGAGTCAAATCTATTAGGGAATCCATAGATCGAGTTAAAGCGACAACAAGGGTTTTAATTAGAAATAGATTTCAATTAATCAACCTAGAGTCAATTATTTTTACTCTCGAAAGAGATATTAATATAATTTAGGGATTTCTACGGATCAAGGCAAGTGAATAAGTCGTTTAGTTCAGATTTAGAATAATAAGTGAAGTCTAGGTGGATTCTTTCCTGGGTATTGTCTCTCTCATTGGTTCAATCAAATATATTCTTACTTAATTTTCTGTCGCGTTCTTAATAATTAGTTTAGTTAAATTTAGTTTAAAAACATCCCCTTTAATTTATAGGCTAGATAATAAAAAGATAGTAATTACTAGTACTTTTAGTCATCGTGGATACGATATTCCTGACTCACCATAGCTATACTAATATTCGATAGGTGCACTTGCCTTTGTCGTGATTTTAGTTAGTTTAATGATTCAACAGTTCTCTCCAAATTACGTGACTTACCTGAGACTGAATTAAACAGCTCATTTGACAGATTACTTGTCAATGGTCTTGGAAATATCAGAACTATATGTCCAACCCTTTCTCCATCAATTAGAGTTATATACAAGACGTATCGTCTTCTTTGCTCACCCCTTCCATTGAAGATGAGAAACTTGAAATTTGTTGCCTTTTGAGCTTATATCTGATTGTGAAACCAAAGATTGGTGACAGCCTTCGCACCAACACCTGAGTTCTGGGAACTGCAATAGGATCAATTCAACAACTTTAATGGGATATTGAACATTCCCAACTCTTAAGATCACCATCTCATTAATTTTACACATACATTTGAATGTTTCCAATAACCGAAGATTTAGGATGAGCAGTACCATCGTCCACACTAATAAAACTTCCCCAGTGATTGGAGATATTTCGAAATGTAGAGATCGACCAAGCATGGATCGGAACCCCGAAGTAAGTCATCCAAGTTCTTTTACAATTAACCAAAATGTTTTCAAACCATGACTCAACTTTTTGAACCATCTCATCAAAATTTCACTAAACTCTTTTATAACCTTATTTGCTTCTTCTCCACTATTAAACTCCATTAAAACCATTAGCCCAGAGACTCTTTTAATGTTAGCAACTTGAAGGCCGCTCTCTTCTAACCGCATAGCAAGGTCCTCTAGAGTACATAAATCTCTACACCATCCCATGATACAAGACTGTAGAAAGTTTTTCTTCATCAAAAGGAATTTACCCTATCTCTTTCTTACCTGTAGCCACCTCCTCCATGAGACAATTCTTGTTTATAGCTTTTTCACCTCTGAGGGTTCCACTTGTATCTGAAGAATCCTTTGATACCTCCAGAGCCTTTTAGTATTTGATTTACGCCAATAAGAACTTCTACTATTGAAGGGTGCAAAGTGACCCATATTTTATATCCAAATAGCGGAAAATTCAGAATGAGCGTCGCCCTTCTTGCATCAGTAAAGTTTGCAAATCTCACAAAACCAAATCTTTCTCTTTTTTTTTTTTTTTACTTCTCTTTTTTGGAATGAAGACATCCACAACCATGCCGTGGTACTTTCATCTTCCAAAGACCTCTCCATTGCATGCGTGGAGGAAGGTTCAATACAAAAACAGTAACACAAGTCTATCCACTACACCTGATCATGGAGCCCGAAAATTTATTTTTTTTAACAAAATTATAGGCCCAGAAAATATACTTAGGATAAACATGCTCAATTTTGGCCCGGCCTGACTTGAATAAGTTTTTTTTTGTTATCATTTTGTTATTATATTAATATTATTTTGTTGTTATTGTTTGAATATTATATAACTCTTGTTTTATTGTCAATTTTATTATTATTTTAGAGACATTTGCTAAGTTGGAATTATCTTAATGTTATTTAATTATAAAGATTTTTTTCAATGTAATTTTATTTTGTTGAAAAATATTTATTTTAAAGGTTTTAGCATATTTGATGTATTACATTCTTTTAATTTTTTATATAAAAAATAAACTAAAAAAATTAATATGGGTGGGCTCAGTCAGACTTGAGTATAGCATTTTTAATTTGGGATGGGCTTTGACAGGATTTTAGGCCCATTTTTTAGGTCAATTTGGACCTAGGACTAGAAAACAGGCCTAGAATTTTGTATCGACCCAATTTGTAACACCTCTATAATTGGTCCGACTGTATGGACCGGTATAAGACTATTACATTTGGTGCCAAAGCGGTTTTGACCAGATAATCGTATAATTTAAACATTTACCCTTAGTGTATTAACTTAATTAACCCAAAAATTATTAATATAAATATTCGGGGTCATGAATGGATGATCAATTGCATGTGGAAATGATTTAAAAAGTATTTTTACTCAAAACAGGGGCAAAGTATCTATACTTAAACAAAAGGTATCGATAATTTTTTTCTATACCATTGTACAAAATCAATACCAAAATAGCACTCTAGAACTCCAAAAATTCAAATTTTGATGAAGGTATTGATACCTAACCTTCAATATCGATACCAACACACACACAAAAAAAAAAAAAAAAAAAAAGAGACCAAAATTACATTCTGTTTTGGAAATTTTAAATTTCAAAGCCTAAGTATCAATACCTATACTCTTGGTATCGGTACCTTAGGTAAATTCCGGTAAAACTCAGTTAAAAAGTTCACTAAACCTCTTGCAATATACTGGATTCATCTCAACACTTAAAACCAATTTAAGATGCATTAAAACTACTTAAAACAACTTCAATTCAATCATAATTGTCACATTAACAAACCACATTTGCAAACATACTTACAACTTCAATAATTCATTTCATATAGAACCAAAATACTTCAAATAAAAACCAAAATAGATAGAGTTTCAAGAGTTTGCACTGTAATGTCTAACACTTGGGAACATATTTGGTCTACCTATGTGCATGCCATTTTAACTCAAAATATAGTACTTATTCTTGGAGATTTTGGGGATGTGATGAGATGAGATGAGAGATCTCCTAGCTCGACTTTAGCTCTTCAAGTCTAACTATACTTACGCATTGAAATAAACGTGTTAAGCCGATGAAGGCTTAGTAAGCACTATAAGGTAACTAATATGTAAATAAATCATATTATAATTTTTAAACTTATTAAATTTAAAACATATTACGCACAAGCAAAATTTCTACAATTCTATCTTACTTTAACAAAAATTCAACTTACTTTTGATAGCTACTAAACTTACCACAACACTTTGTGGAAATAATTTGCTCACTTTTCACAACCTTAGCCCATAGTAGACTTTTATAGAACGTACTGGATATACAGAACAATTACAGAAGTGCATTATTATGCACTAATGAACAAAGAGCACTGAGGTGCTATACAAAGAGCATGAATGTGCTAAACGAAGAGCACTAATGTGCTAATAATCGGAGAGCACGCTAAGGTCCCTTAATGGCATGCCACTAATATCCTAGTAGTTCTACATTTTGTCTACTCGGGCATTAAATTCAAATTTAATACAATTTCTCATAATAAATATATGTCTTGAAAAATATTCCATATTTTTCCTATTTCACAATTTAGTCCTTAATAAATAAGTCATATGTATAGTATATATCTTTTTCACACATATATTTCTTTCACAACATCATTACTTAGTATTCAAAACAATTATTTCATTTCATATTCTTCACCTATAATTCCTAGGATGACTCATACTTCACTTTAGTTAAATTTCTTCTTAATCCTTCCTTCATTTCTAGTACTATTATGTATCTCCTAACTTATCATTTTTCCTATCTTGGCCACAACAAATTCTCTATTCTTTCAATTAAGTCAATGCATCTACTTAAAATTTTCCTATCTAAGGAGTATTTTCTAATTTTTTATCAGGTCTAAATACTTACTAACTTAATACTCAATTCCTATTTATAATATTTCAAGAATTTTGCTTTAATTCTTAACTTGATCCATCAGTGTACCTAACTCCAAGTTAAAAAGCAGATATTACACAACTTGAACCCGACCCAAGCCATGATCAAGTTTATTGTCTACAACCATTTTTACCCTCCAATAATATAATTTATTTTAAATACAAAAAATCATTTAAATAAACTTTTCGAATTGATGCTCGATTGATTCTTGATATTAATTCAATGGAATGTTTAAAATAAATAATAATGGGAAAAATTATATTGATGAGATTTTTAAAAATAAATAATAATATGGATAAAAAGATATTATACGGATAAAAAGATATCCATCGGCATCCTATGCATAATATGAGGTGGTTAAGTAGACTTCATATTTATTTCAAGGCTTAGGAGTTTGTGGAGGCAAAATCACAATCAACAATCATCCATGGAGAACTCTGCCCCTCTGCATGTTTGCCATGTA
Source organism: Gossypium bickii (assembly GCA_025503065.1). Classification (NCBI taxonomy): domain Eukaryota; kingdom Viridiplantae; phylum Streptophyta; class Magnoliopsida; order Malvales; family Malvaceae; genus Gossypium; species Gossypium bickii. Next base: position 94,636,318 of record CP106720.1, read on the forward strand.
AACAAAATGTCCATCATCATCAACAGATCCCATACTATCCTCCATTCCGTAGCCATACTGTTCTTGGTTCATTACAGGCTTTCCTTCTTTTTCCAACATCCCACTCTTCCATGGCTTCTAATCTTCGTCTCCGAGTTGCTTCTCTATTTAGCATGGCTCCTTTCACAATCCCACCGTTGGCGCCCTGTTTACCGGACCGTATTCCCCGAGAGATTGCCAGCCGATGATAAGCTTCCGGCCATTGATGTTTTCATTTGCACTGCGGATCCTAACAAGGAGCCGAGTGTGGAAGTTATGAATACTGTGATATCGGCTATGGCGTTGGATTATCCACCGGAAAAGCTTCATGTTTATGTTTCCGACGACGCTGGCTCCGATGCAACGTTGCGTTGTACGAAGGAGACTTGGAACTTTGCCAAGTATTGGGTTCCTTTTTGTAGGAAATATGGCCTCGTGACTGCTTGTCCGGACGTTTATTTTTCAAGCTCCGAAGATGGCTTTAAGGGTTCTTCTGAGTTCAAGGCAGAGAGGAAAATGATGGAAGTAATATACTGCAATTTTATACATTATTTATATACGTTATATACTTATTACAAACTTTGCTTTGCTAATTAAAGACCACTACCAGCAGATTATGAAAATTTTTAATATCGAAATTAAATTATATATTTTTACAATAATAAAAATATAATTTTAATAGTTATAAATTTTAAAAAATTAAATTAAATTACTTTCGAGAATTAAAATATAATAATATTATTTTTAATTTAAATTTTTATAAATTATGAAGTCTCTAAATATATGACCAAAGGCACAGGTATCCAGAAGTGATAAATTGAAGTTTATTTATTTATTTTGGTTAAGGAAAAATACGAGATTTTGAAGCAACAGATTAGGAGAATTGTGCAAGAAAATCATACCGATGTCGCCGTCAATAATAAACTTGACCACTCATCAATAATCGAGGTATATCCCCTAATTTCAATTCATTTTAATTCTTCTTTTTGGTGTATTTTTTGTATTTATTTTATTATTACAATGGACAGTAAAATTGCCATTTTCTTATATTCATAAAAAAGTTTAAGATAATTTTATTAGTATTTATACTTATTTTTTTATATGATGTTATTAGAAAAATAATTGATGATAAAAAGTTATAAATTATTTTGCAGGTTATAAACGACTATCACAAAGAGAAAGACGAAATTAAAATACCTATACTTGTTTATGTTTCTCGTGAGAAAACACCTTCTCGTCATCATAATTTCAAAGCCGGAGCCCTTAATGTCCTTGTATGTCACTTTAGATTTATGAGTAATTGTTTAATTCGATCGGTTTGATTATAAGTTTGATTGATTTGCTTCAACTATAATCAAATCGATAAATTAATATAAGCTTAATTGATTTGACTAAACTAGTTAGATATTTTTCAATGCAATTGGTTATGTCAATTAATCAATTATTTTTTTACTAGTCTCTTTTAAAAAAAAATTAGAAAAGTTAGGTTTCGTTGGAAGATTGATGTTAATATAATCGGCCTGGTCAAGAATAAAAAAAGGTGCCCTCATGATCCTCTTTAGAGAAGGGGAATAAAATATTAACAATACATTCCCGTAAGCCCCCTGGGCAAGGGCAAGTACAGGGAATACGATACTAAACATGGTTGATAATTCGCACATCAACAAGGTTAGTTAATTGGGTTATGAAATTCAATAACCAATAACCGATCAACTTAATCATTTTAATCAAGATCTTAACCAACTTAGCCGAATCGATTACTTAACTTGGTTATCATCGGTTCTTACTCATCCCTACTCTACTTCAAGTCACATTCTTTTTTTTTCCTGGTAGCTAACATATTAATAGCTCATATTATGTTTATGTTGTATTCTTTTTACTATCAGCTTCGAGTCTCGGCGATGATAAGCAACTCTCCGTATATTTTAGTTCTTGATTGTGACATGCACTGCAATGATCCAACTTCAGCTAGGCAAGCAATGTGTTACTATTGCGATCCTCAAACATCTCAATCTATAGCATTCGTACAATTCCCTCAAACATTTAGAAATATTAGTGAAGATGACATTTACGACAGCCAACTTCGATTTGTATTCAAGGTTGATAACTAAGATGTGTATATATATTGAAATTGATCTTTTAATTTGATAAGAACGAGTGGTTGTTGATTGTTTTATTCATTTTTCTCCTTTGAATTCAGATAGAATGGCATGGTTTCGATGGTGTCGGAGGACCAACAATATCGGGTACAAACTTTTATATAAAGAGGGAAGCATTATTAGGCAATTTTAGTAAGCAACAAGGTGAGTCAAATTGTTGTTACTACTTTAAACCAAAAAAAAAATGTTATTACTACTGAATTAAAGGTTTTTATATTGATAAGAAAATATAATAAATTATTATTATTAATTATTTTGCTTAAGTTTGAAGTGAGGGAGGCTTGCCTTGACCCAAAAATTCATTTCAGTGTTAAAATAAAAATAAATTTTAAATTTTTTTTAATATTTCTATATATTTAATAAAAGATTACTTTTATTATTAAATATGAATTATTGTATATGGGTAGGGTTAGGCAAGGTGACTCTCAACATAGATATATATTTAACTATGTAGAGATGCCAATGAGGTGGGTGATTTTTTGCCTGCCCCGATCTCGATCGAGTTTTTTTTACCTCTAATCAATTGTAGCGTAAATTGTTAACAAATTTTTTTAGGACATAAGAAATTGATAAATTGAAAACGTTATAACTAATGACTCATTAATATAGATCTTATCGCACTTAGAAGATCATTTGGTCCATGCAATGACTTCATTAAAACCCTAGTCGAGGATTATAAGCCATGTTTCATAAAAGATGGAGAATCTTCAAAGATGTTGCTAGAACAAGCCAATGTTTTAGCCTCTTGCTCGTATGAAGATCAAACAACATGGGGTACAGAGGTAAGTATACATTAGCTTCTTCCTCTTAAATTTTAAAGATACTGTATAATTTTTTGAACATATTGAATTTAAACTATTTGTATGATCAATACACATATGTTTACAAGTTAATTTTGTGTTTTAGATACACATGTATTTACAAATTGATGGCTAGATTGACAGAAGAATTTGACTGATGCAATACTGATGCTTTAAGGAATCGATTAGAATATTTTGAAATTTAGGGACTAATTTATACTATAGACAATAGTTTGGATATGTTTGGTGTAATTAACACTTTTATATATGTTTATGCAGGTGGGTTTTTTGTACTTTTGTGTATTAGAAGATTACTTCACTGGATTTACTTTACATCGTAAAGGTTGGAAATCAGTGTATCTTTATCCCAAAAGTCCACAATTCTTAGGGACAAGCACCATAAATTTTAATGAAGCATCAATTCAATGGACAAGATGGGTATCTGGGCTTACTAATGTTACTATTTCTAGGTTTTGCCCTCTCATTTGTGGGCCTCTAAAGATGTCTCTGATTCATCTTATGTGCTATTTAGAAGTTGCATGTGTGCCTCTTCTTTATTGCATCTCTCTTTGGGGTTTTGCTTTTATACCTCAACTTTGTCTCTTCAATGGCATCCCTTTGTACCCGAAGGTAAAAAGCATTCATATTTGACATCATATTAGTTATTCTCGATTAGGACAAACCTTTTACTTTTTTTTTTTTGTGTCACAGATTTCGGACTCAAACTTCAACATATTTTTGATAATTTTCATATCAGCTATTTCAAAAAGCTTATATGAAGTTGTTACAACTGGTGATCAATTTAGGGTATGGAAAAATGAATGGAGAATATGGATGGTGAGATCCGTAACATGTTATACTTATGGAAGCTTGAATGCTATTTTGAATAAGCTTGGCATAAAGAAAGCTAGCTTTTTGCCAACCAATAAAGTAACAGATGATGAACAAGTTAAGCTATACAAGATGGGTATTTTTGATTTTCGTGCAGCCACCATGTTTCTTGCTCCATTGGTTACAGTTATTCTCGTAAACTTTGCAGCATTTGTTGGAGCTGTTGTCAAAGCTTTGGTTATGGATGATGATGGAGATTGGTACTGGGAAAAGATGTTCGGCCAAATGTTTCTTTCGTTTTACATATTGGTTTCAAATTATGCAATTATTGAAGGGATGATTATAAGGAAAGACAAGGCTAGTATTCCACTATCCACTACTTTGTGGTCTGTTGTGTTTTCAGTATTTATCTTGTTGATTGGTTCTGCCATTTTGTGTTAAATTTTGATATTCGAAAAACAAAAAAACTTGGTTTGGATTTCTAAGTTATTTCATGTTTTTATTGTAAGTTGAATTATTGAAGGGATGATATTATATATGTTGATGATTTATTTTTGTGCATTTTTTTTTCTCAGCCAAAAATAATTTATTTCATAAAAAAAGCTCATAAGAGGTAATGCTTTTTGCTTGTTGAAGGTCTCTTCTCTTGTTTCTTTTACATTTTATGATTTGGAAATTAAGTTGATGGTGTTTGTGGATTAGGGTTTGAACACTTAATATTTTTATAGAAAATAAAAATGAATATTGTAAAAATTTTGACTTTGAGATTTCAAAAGCTTTATTAAACACTTAATTTTTATTTTACTTTACTTTATTTTTAGTTTTTATTTTTAAAAGTTATGCAACAACATTTTATTTTTCTTTAAAATTTTCATTTTAAATTATATCACATAGATTTTAATGTATCATTTAATAGTTTTAATACTGGAAGAATCTAATTGATATAACATTAATAGTTTAGGGATATTATTAAAATGTTTTAAAGTTTGAAGACTAAATTTTTAATTTTTAGTTCTCTTTGATTTTTTGGGCCAAATTTAGAGTTTCGTTTGAAAGGAGTAAAAAAGGGTTTGGGCATGTTTTGAATGTCCTTCTTAGCTTTGTCTTTGGGTTAGTATTAACGGATTGCTCTATTCTTATTATTTTGTTACTTGCTCTATTTTTATTATTATGTTTTTATAGAGATAATTTTAGCATTTTGGTTAATTTTATTTTATAATTTTTTCAGCTTAATTTTATTATATTATATTTGCTTTGTTCTAATTTTTGCTTCCATTTTAATTATTTCTAGATAGTAATGTTTTTGTTCAATTTGAAAAAAAAAAAATTGAGAGAGTGTCCGGTTTGGTGGAGCAAATTTTTTAGCAAAAAGTGCATTTAAAACAGACAACAGATCGGTTGAGTGGAATATTAAACTTGAAATTTTTTGCCTTTTGAGCTTATATCTGATTGTGAAACCAAAGATTGGTGACAGCCTTCGCACCAACACCTGAGTTCTAGGAATTGCAATAGGATCAATTCAACAACTCTAATGAGATATCGAACATTCCCAACTCTTAAGATCACCATCTCATTAATTTTACACATACAATTTGCAATCAAATGAATGTTTCCAATAACAAAAGATTTAGGATGAGCAGTACCATCGTCCACACTAATAAAACTTCCCCAATGATTGGTAATATTTCGAAATGTAGAGATCGACCAAGCATGCATGGATCAGAACCCCGAAGTAAGTCATCCAAGTTCTTTTACAATTAACCAAAATGTTTTTAGACCATGACTCAACTTTTTGAACCACCTCATCAAAATTTCACTAAACTCTTCTATAACCTTATTTTCTTCTTCTCCACTGTTCAACTCCATTAAAACCATTAGCCCAGAGACTCTTTTAATGTCAGCAACTTGAAGGCCGCCCTCTTCTAACCGCATAGCAAGGTCCTCTAGAGTACATAAATCTCTTCACCATCCCATGATACAAGACTGTAGAAAGTTTTTCTTCATCAATAGGAATTTACCCTATCTATTTCTTACCTGTAGCCACCTCTTCCATGAGACAATTCTTGTTTATAGCTTTTTCACCTCCGAGGGTTCCACTTGTATCTGAAGAATCCTTTGATACCTCCGGAGCCTTTTTAGTATTTGATTTACGCCAATAAGAACTTCTACCATTGACGCGTGCAAAGTTGACCCATATTTTATATCCAAATAAACGGAAACCGTTCAGACGAAGCGTCGCCCTTCTTGCATCAGTAAAGTTTGCAAATATCACAAAACCAAATCTTTCTCCTTTTTTTACTTCTCTTTTTTGGAATGAAGACATCCACAACCATGCCGTGATACTTTCATCTTCCAAAGACCTCTCCATTGCATGTGTGGAGGAAGGTTCAATACAAAAACAGTAACACAAATCTGTCCACAACACCTGATCATGGCTTGTGCTACCTCAAGCCCGAAAATTTATTTTTCAAAAAATTGTAGGCACAAAAAATATACTTAGGATAAACATGCTCGTTTTTGGTCTGGCCTGACTTGAATTAGTTATTTTATTATTGTCTTGATATCATTTTGTTATTATATTACTATTATTTTGTTGTTATTGTTTGAACATTGTATAACTCTTGTTTTATTGTCAATTTTATTATTATTTTAGAGACATTTGTTAAGTTGGAATTATCTTACTGTTATTTAACTATAAAGATTTTTTTAATGTAATTTCAATTTGTTAGGAAATATTTATTTTAATGTTTTTAGTGTATTTAATGTATTATCTTTTTAAATTTGTTTTTATATAAAAAAAATAAACTAAAAAAACTAATATAGATGGGCTAAGTGAGACTCGAGTATAGCACTTTTAATCTGGGCCGGACATTGATAGGATTTTAAGCCCATTTTTTAGGTTAGGCTAGACTCAAGACTAGAAAATGGGCTTAAAATTTTGTATCGACACAACTCGAACCCGACTCGACCTATGATTAGGCTTATTGTCCACGATCATCTTTACCCTCCAATAATATAATTTATTTTAAGTATAAAAAATCATTAAAATAAAATTTTCGAATTCAGATGATCTAGATTGATTTGTGAGATGAATTCAAAGAGATATTTAAAATAAATAATAATATAGAAAATATTTTATTGAGATGTTTAAAAATAAATAAAAATATAGGAAAAAGTATATATTATACAAATAAAAAGATATCCATCAACATCCTATGCCTATTTATTTCAAGGTTTTGGAGTTTGTGGAGGCAAAATCACAATCAACAATCATCCATGGAGAACTCTGCCCCTCTGCATGTATGCCATGTAAACAAAATGTCCATATTCATCAACAGATCCCATACTATCCTCCATTCCGTAGCCATACTGTTCTTGATTCATTACAGGCTTTCCTTCTTTTTCCAACATCCCCAAAACATCACCATCCCCACTCTTCCATGGCTTCTAATCTTCGTCTCCGAGTTGCTTCTCTATTTAGCATGGCTCCTTTCACAATCCCAACGTTGGCGCCCTGTTTACCGGACCGTATTCCCCGAGAGATTGCCAGCTGATGATAAGCTTCCGGCCATTGATGTTTTCATTTGCACTGCGGATCCTAACAAGGAGCCGAGTGTGGAAGTTATGAATACTGTGATATCGGCTATGGCGTTGGATTATCCACCGGAAAAGCTTAATGTTTATGTTTCTGACGACGCTGGCTCCGATGCAACGTTGCGTTGTACGAAGGAGGCTTGGAACTTTGCCAAGTATTGGGTTCCTTTTTGTAGGAAATATGGCCTCGTGACTGCTTGTCCGGACGTTTATTTTTCAAGCTCCGAAGATGGCTCTAAGGGTTCTTCTGAGTTCAAGGCAGAGAGGAAAAAGATGGAAGTAATATACTGCAAATTTATACATTATTTATATACGTTATATACTTATTACAAACTTTGCTTTGTTAAATTTAAAATTACGAGCAGTCATTATTAACACTACCATTACCTGAAAAATTTTTTGTGTTAGGGAATTAAATTATATATTTTTATAATAGTAAAAATATAATTTTATCATTTTAATAATTTATATTTTTATAATTTTTAAAGAGTTAAATTAAATTTTTATTATTTTTTGAGTCAAAAATAATCTTATCATTATTAGTTTAAAATTTTATAAATCATAAAAAGAATAAATTAAAAAATAACTATTTTAAGGAGGGTCAAGTTTCCATTACGCTTTACCACTTGCTACTATTATATATCTATTGTTATAGTTTTAAGTTTTTGTTTATATATTAGTGTAATGTATATCGCATACACATGATGATATTTAAATTAAATACATTATAAATTTTTAACTTTATCTTTCAATTAAAGTATAATTTGATTTTTATATTTAAACTTTTAATAAATATAATGTATGTAATATATTTTAATTCTTTCAAAAATTAAAACTTTTTAAATAAATAAAATGATAAAATTATATTTAACCATTCTAAAAAGTTTATAATCCGATCTTAATCTCTCTAATATAAAATATTTCACTTTAATATTTATTATATATATTTATATATGATTTGTGATAATAATTTGCTTCTCCTAAAGGTGTGTGAGTTGCATTATCATCGAACTTAAAGACTATTAATATTGATTTTGTACCATTTGTTACTTTATATAAGTTACATTTATAAAAATATTATCAGATAAATTATAATATAATTATTGGACTAAATTATCAACTTAATATGAATTAATGTTAATTAATTATATATGACCAAAGGCACAAGTATCGAGAAGTGAAAAATTAAAGTTTATTGTTTTTTTTTTTTTTTTTTTTTTTTTTGTTAAGGAAAAATATGAAGTTTTGAAGCAACGGATACGGAGAATTGTGCAAGAAAGTCATACGGATATCGCCGCCAACAATAAACTTGACCACTCGTCAATAATCGAGGTGTTCCCCTAATTTCAGTTCATTTTTATTTATGTTTTTTTTAAAAACGTTTACTGTGTTTTATGTATTTATTTTATTATTAAAATGGGTAGTAAAATTGAAGATTATTTTATTACTATTTATACGTAATTTTTTTATATTTAAAACAATATGATGTTATTAAAAAAAGCAATTGATAATAAAAAGCTATAAATTATTTTGCAGGTTATAAATCAGCACCACAAAGAGAAAGACGAAGTTAAAATACCTATGCTTATTTATGTTTCTCGTGAGAAAAGACTTTCTCGTCATCATAATTTCAAAGCCGGAGCTCTTAATGTCCTTGTATGTCACTTTTAAATTTATGAGTAATTGTTTTATTCGGTTGGTTTGATTGATTTTCTTCAACTATAATCAAATGATAAATTAATATAGGGTTAATTGATCTAACTAAACTAATTTAATATTTTTCAGTTCAATTGGTTATTTCGATTAATCAACTTTTTTTTTACTATAGTTTCTTTTTAAAAGAAGTTGGGTTTGATTGAAAGATTGAAGTTAATATAATCGGCTTGTTCAAGCAGCAAAAAAGGTGCCCTCGTGATCCTCTTTAGAGAAGGGGAATAAAATATTGTAAATACATTCCTGTAAGCCCCCTTGGCAAGGGCAAGTATAGGGAATACGATACTAAACATGGTTATTAATTCGTACATCAACAAGGTCAGTTAATTGGGTTATGAAATTCAATAACCAATAACCGATCAATTTAATCATTTTAATCAAGATCTTAATCAATTTAACCGAATCGATTACTTAACTTGGTTATCATCGGTTCTTACTCATCCCTACTCTACTTCAAGTCACATTTTTTTTCCTGATAGCTAACATATTAATAGCTCATATTATGTTTATGTTGTATTCTTTTCACTATCAGCTTCGAGTCTCGGCGATGATAAGCAACTCTCCGTATATTTTAGTTCTTGACTGTGACATGCACTGCAATGATCCAACTTCAGCTAGGCAAGCAATGTGTTACTATTGTGATCCTCAAAAATCTCAATCTATAGCATTCGTGCAATTCCCTCAAACATTTAGAAATATTAGTGAAGATGACATCTACGACAGTCAACTTCGATATGCATTCAAGGTTGATAACTAAGATTATATATATTGAAATTGATCTTTTAATTTGATGAGAACGAGTGGTTGTTGATTGTTTTATTCATTTTTCTCCATTGAATTCAGATACATTGGCTTGGTTTTGATGGTGCCGGAGGACCAACAATATCGGGTACAAACTTTTATATAAAGAGAGAGGCATTATTAGGCAGTTTTAGTAAGCAACAAGGTGAGTCAAATTGTTGTTACTACTATAAACAAAAAAAAATTGTTATTACTACTAAATTGATGGTTTTTATATTGATATGAAAATATAATAAATTATTATTATTTTTCTTAAGTTTGAAGTGAGGGAGGCTTTGCGTTAGACTCAAAAATTAATTTCATTTAAATAGAAATATTTAAAATATATATATTTTATTTTAATATTACTATATATTTAATAAAAAAGTTGTTTTTATTATTAAATATGAATTATTGAATATGGGTAGGGTCAGCTAAGGTGACTCTCAACATATATATATTTAACTATGAAGAGATGTAACGAAGTAGGTGATTTTTTGCTTGCCTCGATCTCGATCTAAATTTTTTTTACCTTTAATCAATTGTAGCATAAATTATTAATAAGTTTTTTTTAGGACATTAGAAATAGATAAATTGAAATGTTATAACCAATGACTTGTTAATATAGATCTTATGACACTCAAAAGATCATTTGGTCCATCCAATGACTTCATTAAAACCCTAGTTGAAGACTACAAGCCACGTTTCATAAAAGATGGAGAATCTTCAAAGATGTTGCTAGAAAATGCCAATGCTTTAGCCTCTTGCTCATATGAAGATCAAACAACATGGGGTACAAAGGCAAGTATACATTAGCTTATTTCTCCTAAATTTAATGATACTGTATAATTTTTTGAACATATTAAATCTAAACTATTTGTATGACTGATACACATGTTTACAAATTAATTCTTGTATTTTAGATACACATGTATTTACAATTTGATGGCTAGATTGGCAGAAGAATTTGACTGATGCAATATTGATACTTTGAGGATTCTATTAGAAGATTTTGAAATTTAGGGACTAATTTATATTATAGACAATAGTTTGGAGATGTTTGGTGTAATTAACCATTTTATATATGTTTGTCCAGGTGGGCTTTTTGTACTTTTGTGTGTTGGAAGATTACTTCACTGGATTTACTTTACATTGTAAAGGTTGGAAATCAGTGTATCTTTATCCCAAAAGGCTACAATTCTTAGGGACAACCACCACAAATTTTAATGAAGCATCAATTCAATGGACAAGATGGGTATCCGGGCTTACTAATGTTGCTATTTCTAGGTTTTGCCCTCTCATTTGTGGGCCTCTAAAGATGTCTCCGATTCATCTTATGTGCTATTTAGAAGTTGCATCTATGCCTCTTCTTTATTGCCTCTCTCTTTGGGGTTTTGCTCTTATACCTCAACTTTGTCTCTTCAATGGCATCCCTTTGTACCCGAAGGTAAAAAGCATTCATATTTGACATCATATTAGTTATTCTTGATTAGGACAAACCTTTTACTTTTTTTTGTGTCACAGATTTCGGACTCGAACTTCAACATATTTTTGATAATTTTCATATCAGCTATTTCGAAAAGCTTATATGAAGTTGTTACAACTGGTGATCAATTTAGGGTATGGAAAAATGAATGGAGAATATGGATGGTGAGATCTGTAACATGTTATACTTATGGAAGCTTGGGTGCTATTTTAAATAAGCTTGGCATAAAGGAAGCTAGCTTTTTGCCAACCAATAAAGTAACAGATGATGAACAAGTTAAGCTATACGAGATGGGTATTTTTGATTTTCGTGCAGCTACCATGTTTCTTGCTCCATTGGTTACAGTTATTCTCGTAAACTTTGCAGCATTTGCTGGAGCTGTTGTCAAAGCTTTGGTTATGGATGATAATGGAGATCGGTATTGGGAAAAGATGTTCGGCCAAATGTTTCTTTCGTTTTACATATTGGTTTCGAATTATGCAATTATTGAAGGGATGATTATAAGGAAAGACAAGGCTAGTATTCCACTATCTGCTACTTTGTGGTCTGTTGTATTTTCAGTATTTATCTTGTTAATTGGCTCTGTCATTTTGTGTTAAATTATGATATTGGAAAAAATAAAAAACCTTTATTAAGGTTTGTAAGTTATTTCATGTTTTTATTGTATGTTGAATTTTTGAAGGGATGATATTATATATGTTGATCATTTATGTTTGTGCATTTTTTTTCTCAGCAACAAATAATTTATTTCATAGAAAAACCTCATAAGAGGTAATGCCTTTGGCCTTTTGAAAGTGATTCCTCTTCTCTTGTGTCCTTTTGTTGCTTTTGGTTTTTGATTGTCGCACTGTGAGGGTGATTGTCTTCTCTGTGTTATGTTCATAATGTTCGAGGTATGGTTGAACGAGCTTGTTCTATAGGAGTTTTGGGATAGAATAGCATCGTTGACTTGGGTCAATATGGTTGTTTCATTGGTTTTTGAGCACTTTTTCATATTTATTATCGCGTAGTGTCCTTGTTGGGTGTATTATTTTGTGTTTTTTATCGATCGCATGTCGGTGGCGGGTTTGTTGTCATTCCTGTGTAGGTGTGTTTCAAAGGGTTTCCTGTGACTCTTGTTTTCTATCCCTGCTTCATGGCTCTTTTTATCATTTATAATTATTTGGCTTAGCGAAATAATAATAAGTAAAATATGTATGATATTAAAATTGAGAAGTTATGTCGCGATATTTATTTTTAAAAATTTTATATTTTATTTTGAAGTTTTGTATCATGATAGCGAAATTTTATGTCACGACATTGCTCTTGATAATCATAATTTTATTTTGAAATCGAATATTGTAACATAATTGACCCAATGCGACAACACTACATTTTTAAAAATCTTATATTTGTCGGGGTGTCGGACTGATAAGATACCACAAAGAGAAGAGAAATGAATTTGTTTCCATACATTCAATGAGAGTTAACAGAGTATATTTAATACAGTAGGTTAACAGCTAACTAACTAACCAACTGTAACTGAAGCTTAACAGCTTAACTAACTACAATTTAACTAACTGAAGCTTAACAGATTTCTTCATTCCATAACACGGACTATGCCTTTGCCTGCTTCGATTTAATTAAATAATGATGTAAATTGTAAGCAATGTTATGGTTAGTGTTTAGTGTGTTTGCAAAGTAACTTAAGCAAAACAGTACTAACTTTAGGGCATATGATAATTGTGGAATGAAAACGATATTATTATCGTTCATAATAAAATATTCTTCTTGTGTCCATGTACCTTAACTATCTCATTCCACTATAGTAGATTTTAACAAATAACACGTCTTTGGATAATTATTCTTATTAATAAATTGTCTTATGCCACAAGGATTAAGTTAGGCAGCAAGTAAGACAAATGGAATATCTTAAAATCCACAAATCTCTATTGAATTGATTTTTTTTCTTTATTTTCATTTTTTCAGACTTTTTTTTGTTATTTTAAATTTGGACATTTATAATGAGTGGATATGTTTACATTAGTGCACATTTTCTTATCCGCATTTTACTCAGATATAATTATTTATTGGTGAAAATTATAATTATAGTGTTTTAATAATTGATGCAAATTCTAAACAAAGCATTGATGGTTAATTTGCTAAGTAAGTTGGATTAAGGGAATTGTGCTAAGATGAACTACAGCTTACTTGTTGATTGTTTGGTTTGGTTCAAAAAATTACCAAAGAGAGATTTTTGAGACAAGTTTTTGAAGTTAACAATTTATAGAAATAAATTTTTTACCTATATTAATATTATGTAATTATTCAAGCCGTGAATTTTGAAATTATTATTTTAATTAATATAGTAAATAAAGTTGGAAGTCAAAAGTCATATACTCCGGCATAATTGAAAATAGACTACACATTTTTTGTGATGATATGATGCATATAATCCGGCATAATTGAAAATATATAGACTACACATTTTTTGTGATGATATGATGGTAATTGTTTTTCGCTTCATGCATACATTAGCAATGACATGACTTATTTTGTATTTGGGTAATGAACAGATGAAGGACACTTTATCACAAATGGTGCCATCGATGATAATCGTGACCACCCTTCAATAATTGAGGTATTACATTAAGTATAGTTTGTATTTATTGTGATTTATTTATCTATTATTAAATTATATTTCTTTTTCTTAAATTCATAAAAGAATTGGAACATTTATATTGTTAATACACTATATTAATGGAGATTAAGGAGAAAGATAGTTTTTTTTTCAGAAAATAGAGTAGAAATCCCCTTTCAAATGAAGTGCCTAAAGTTACTTAAACTATAAATATACTGAATCAAATCTCGAGTTGAATTATAATACATTTTTTAAAATTGTATAACATGTCTCAATAATTACTACTATTTTCATAGATTCATATTTTAATTTTTAAGTATATATAAGTTTATATTATATACCATCATATTTATATTAATGGAGTAAAAAAAATTACATTTAAAATTAATTATAAATGTTTGGAGTATTTAAACGTAAATTTATCATTTTTAATGGATAAATTAATAAAGTAATATTTAGTCTAAAATTTTTGGTATATTTAGTCTAAAATTTAGTATCTATTTTTTTTGTCTACAATTTAGTCTAAAATTTAGTATCTAATTTTTTTTGTCTACATTATTCTCAAATTTTAATAACTTTTCTCATTTTTCTCTTATTTTTTTAAAATTATATTAAAAAGTATAAAAATTATTTCTTTTTACAAAAAAAAGTGATTTACATATTAAAATATACATCTTATTAAAATAAAAGTATTTTACATATTAAATTTAATTAAATAATATGCACTCTGACAGCAATTGAAAACTAAAATGTCAAAATAATAACAATTATGATGTCTATAAAGAAAATATGATGGACAAATGACTACTATTTAACCCCATGCTTTGTAATTTAATTAAGAACCTCTTTTAACTATATCAATACTTTTGGACTCGATCAAAACAAGGTAAACTAAAACTGCAAAGCAATTGATGATTAAAAAAAAAAAAAAACTATAAATTATTTTACAGGTCATGAATAACTATCACAAAGATGATGGTGAAGTTAAAATGTCTCAACTTAGTTATGTTTTTTATGAAAAAAGATTTTCTCATAATCATAATTTTAAAATTGGAGCCCTCAACATTCTTGTATGTCTACTCTTTATCACATATTTTTTTCTCTACTAACTAATATCTTGATAGTTCGTGTTGTGTTTACATCTTGTTACTGCTAACTTCGGGTCTCAGCGATGATAAACATTCTTCATATATCCTAGTGCTTGATCACGACATGTACTGCAATGACCCAATTTCAGCTAAACAAGCAATGCGTTTTATTGTGATTCTTAAACACCTTCTTCTTTAGCATTCGTGCAATTCCCTCAAACATTTTGAAATATAAGTCAAGATAACATCTACGGCAATCAAATTCGATTTACATTTAAGGTTGATAACTAGATCTTTTGCAAGGTTATATATGCAAAATGTGCGTGTATTTTAATTTGAGATCTTCTAGTGATAGGTAGTTACATTAAACCCCGACTAAATCTAAAGTCAAGTTAGATCAAACATCTAAATAGGGGTTTATTTAGGGACATCAAACTTAAAACATTGCTTAAAGAATTTCAAACTCTTTACTATTAGATCTACTGGTAAACATGGTCATGGATTGGGCCAGGTTTGTGTTGGGCGTATGTATGATATTAATACACTTATGTTTGCTTAAGCCCAGTCGAACCAAGAATATAGACCTAAAAATTTTCTTATGCATGTCCATATTTTTTAATAACTAACCCAATCTCGTTACAAACTTGCTCATATTATGTTTTAAAAAATATATATTATTTTAAAAATTAATATTTTAGATGCTTTTTTTTTTTATGATTGTGATATATTTTAGATGATTTTAAATATATATAAGCTTGGCCCAACGCTCAGACTCAAATTTTGAATATTGAATATCAAGCCCGGCCCATATTTTAAATAGGCTTATATATATATATATTTAGGCTTTGCATTTTAGTTCAAACTTTTCCTCTATTTTAAATAAGCTTTCGTGCTTGGACGAGTAATGTTGTCCACGAACAAGTGAATCCTCTAGTTTTTGATAATATATATGATGAGAATGAGTTGTGCTTGACTGTTTTATTCATATCAGTCGAATTCAGATACATTGGTATGGTTTTGATGGCGTTGGAGGACCAACAATATCAAATATAAACTTTTATATGAAAAGGGAGGCTTTATTAGGCAGTTTTAGCAAGTAACAAGGTTCGTTAAATTGTTCGCTACTAAATTAATTAAAGATGTTAATAGTTTGGTTGTGATTTGAAAATATATTTTCTTGTTGAATTGAGTAAAGCTCAGGTTAAATTTAATATTTATTTTATTATTTAAAAAATTTAAAGTTTTAATAGTTATTTTTATTTTAATATTTATATATTTTAATAAAAGATAAATTTTTTGTTATTAGATATTGTATAGGGTTGGGTTTGTCCATATTAAATTTTGTAGGGATGTCAAATAAGGTAATGCGTTTTTTTCTCATCCTTCAACCCAAAATATTCACTCAATTTTACTTTAACTTGCCCCAATTTGTTATAAATTATATTTATCAGAAATCACTTGTATCGTAGCATTCTTTTTCATTTTGATGTGCAATATTTTTTCTTTACAACAAGTTGAATATGTCATAACCAATGACTAGTTAATATAGACCATATGGAACTCAAGAGATAATTTGGTCCATCCAATGACTTCATTAAAACCGTAGTTGAAGACTATAAGCCTTGTTTCATAAACGATGGGGAATCTTCAAGGATGTTGCTAAAAAATGCCAACATTTTAGCCTCTTGCTACGAAAATCAGACAGCATGGGATTCAAAGGCAAGCATATATATGCCTAAATAAAGGCTTAATTGGGATTTAAATTATCATATACATCAATATTGATTAATCCTCCTTTCAAATATATATAGATGGGTTTTCAATATTTTTGAGTTGTGGAAGATTACTTTATTGGATTTATTTTATATCATAAAGGCTGAAAATCAATATATCATAATTTCAAAAGGCTATAATTCTTGGGGACAAGCATCATAAATTTCAATGAATCATCAATTCAATGGATAAGATGGACATTTGCATCTGTTGTCGTTGCTCCTTCTAAGTTTTGCCCTCTCATTTACGGTCCTTTAAAGATATCTTTGGTTCAGCTTATGTGCTATTCCTACACTGCATTTATGCCTCTGTCTTTGGGGCTTCACTCTTATACCTCAACTTTGCCTCTTCAGTGGCATCCCTTTGTACCCGAAGATAACAAGTATTCATATTTGATATCATATTAATTAATGTTGATTAGTATGGACCTTTTACTTTTTGTGCGTCACAGGTTTCGGATCTAAATTTCAACCTATTTTCAATAATTCTTGTATTGACTGTTTCAAAAAGCTTAAATGAAGTTACAACTAGTGGACAATTTAGGGTATGGAGAAATTAATGGAGAATATGGATGATGAGATCGCTAACATCCTACACATTTGGAAGCTTGGATGCTATTTTAAATAAGCTTGGTACGAAGGAAGTTAGCTTTTTTCCGACCAATAAAGTAACCAATGATGAACAAGTTAAGCTATATGAGATGGGTATTTTTTATTTTCGAGCAGCCACAATGTTTCTTGCTCCATTGGTTACAGTGGTTCTTGTAAACATTGCAGCATTAATAGGAGCTTTTGTTAGAATTTAGTTGTGGATGTTGCTGATGATAGGTGATAGTGATGGATATTCAGAAAAGATGTTTAGGCCAAATATTCCTTTCATTTACATATTGATTTTGAATTATATAGTTAGAAGGGACGATAATAAAGAGAGACAAGGCCAATATTTCATTGTCTCTTACTTTGTTGTTTGTTGTGTTTTCAGTGTTTATCTTGTTGATTGGTTCTGCTTAAATTATGACATTTTTGAAAATAAAAAAAAAAAATATAACCACCACCTTAATTAGGATTTATAAGTATTCCATGCTTTTTATTGAATGTTCAACTGATGATATTATAAATGTTTATTGCGTATGTTGATGTATTATATTTTAGGTTAGAATTATGTTTTTTCATATTAAAAGTATATAATAGCCATAAACCTACTGCAACACAACTAATGAAATGCAGCAGCATTAAAGTAGAAACAAAACATGCATCAATAAGACTACAACCAACTAAATACTGGTTGCACCATTAATCCAAATTATAGGTATAAGACCAACAACTGTATATATCAACCTACAACTTCTACATAATTAATGTTGAACTAAAGCTAAAGCACTCCAAAATCAAAGAATATACTCTGAAAATATATGAAATATTATTGAATCAACAACCTGAGTACTAGCACAGTATCTATAGACCAAGTAACACTTCTTCAGCTGCTTAACAGCTGAGTACAATAGAGTATTAGGATAGTTTTTATGAACTTTCTATTTATAAATGTATTGGGGATGCAAAAGTTTTATTTCTACGTATACATCGAATCTGATAGGAAAGCTCTATTTGTTTTTTTTTAATAAATAATATTCTCGAAAATATTAAAGAAAAGCAATTAATTTAATTTCTGATGTTGACATTTTCAGCTCCATCGTTTTGTAATAAAATTCCTTTGAACTTTATGGAAAATCTTTGCGTGAGCTGCTCGCCAACCATCTCTTAATTTTATCATTCTAAATCAAGTTGCTGTAATTATTTATTTATTAGAAAAACAATCATTTGGAAGCATTATTAAACCTAACCACACTCAAGAAAAAGAGAACCGTTCTTTTTATATAAAAGAAATTCAGAATTAGAGACAGACGGCTTTTTACAGATCTCATCCACCATATATACTTATCTATTTGTTTACTTATTTAATTATATGTTTCAACGCTATATTAATAACAATATTAATATCAATTACAATAATAATATAGAATAACTTTAAATATAAAAGTTATTACGTAGTTTAACATTTATGATTATTGAGGCCTATTGTTCTATGAAGTTATTAAATCTTGCATGTGAAAAATATTTCCCGTAATTTATTGATGAATAAATGTTAGTAAAATCATTGCCATGAAGGGAAGCCAAAATAATATTTTAGGGACCGAAATGAAATTTTAATTTTTTATAGTTTATATTTTTATAATTTTTATAAGATTAAATTGAATTTTTATAATTTTAGGGGGCTAAATTGAAATTTAGCTTTACTAATTTAAAATTTTAAAAAAGAATTAGAAAATTTAAATAGAAAATTTTCATTTTATGCCACCCCTAGAATCCCCTCTGTTGCCATGTATTCTCTATTTATTCATTGCCTGAGCTAAATCAATTAATAAATTTCAAGCTATCATGGAGCAATCATCCACGGAGAAATATATCCCTTTGCATGTATGCCATGTAAACAAAACCTCCATCATCATCAATAGAGCCCATGCATTCCTCCATTCCATAGCCATACTGTTCTTGATTCATTACAGGCTTTCTTTCTTTTTCCAACACCCCAAAAACACCACCATACCCACTCTTCCATGGCTTCTAATTTTCGTCTCCGAGTTGCTTCTCTCTTTAGCGTGGCTCTTTACACAATCCTATCGCCGGCGTCCGGTTACACGGACCGTATTCCCCGAGAGGATACCGGCCGATGATAAGCTTCCTGCCATTGATGTGTTCATTTGCACTGCGGATCCTAACAAGGAGCCGAGTGTGGAAGTTATGAACACTGTGATATCAGCCATGGCGTTGGCTTATCCACCGGAGAAGCTTCATGTTTATGTTTCCGATGATGCCGGCTCCGATGTGACGTTGCGTTGTACGAAGGAGGCTTGGAACTTTGCGAGGTATTGGGTTCCATTTTGCAGGAAATATGATCTTGTGACTGCCTGTCCGGACGTTTATTTTTCAAGCTCCGAAGTTGACAGTGGAGATTTTGTGGGTTCCGAGTTTAAGGCAGCTAGGACAAAGATGGAGGTAATTTGATAATGCGTATAAATTGGCACCAAACTTCGAAAACATTATAATTATTATCAACTACGCATTTATGTCAACTTACTTGGTTTGGAAAATTAAAATATTAACCATGTATATATTTATATTATAAGTTTTTTTTATTAAAACATATTAAAGAAAATAAATAATTCCCTTACATTTCAATGAGACTATCCATTTTTTTTAATATGCGGAATTCAAGTTGTCTATATTTATATATATATCATATATTTAAAATTTCATCATTTTATATGAATTAACATGAATTTAGAGGAGGCTGGCATAGCTCCGGCCCCATAAAATATAAAATTACCATTTAAACTCTTAAAATTTTAAATTAGTAAAGGTAAAATTATACTTTGGCCCCTTTAAAATTATAAAAATTTGATTTAATCTTTTAAAAATTATAAAGATATAAACTATAAAAAAATTAAAATTTCATTTGGCTCCCTAAAAGATTGTTCTAGTTTCACCCTTGGTTGATAGATAAGTTGATGGAATAATTTGGTTGATAGGACAATACAATTTTGAAAATTTGATATTTAAAATCAACATTTTGAGGACTCTAAGTAAAGTTAGCTCTTTGATGAAAATATATTATAAAGGTTTAATTCTGGTTCTAGTCCCTAAAACTTGAAATTTAAAATTTTTTAATTTAGTTAGACATAAATTTTTTTTTTTACCCATAAGCTAGAATTCAACTCAGTTGATCAATTGCTAAAAACCCTTTTATTTATAAAATAATAAACATATGAAGTATTTTTGTGCATTTAAATTATATAAAATCTAAAGAAATGAAATTGATAAATTCAAAGACAAATTATTATTTCAATTAAAACTTTATTTATTTTTAATAATCAATTTTTATAAATATATTTACTCTCAATATTGTTCAACATAAATCCTTCAAAGACGACTGAAATAACCATCGGATTAGCACCCTCTATTGTTAACAAAATTTCTGCTTGACTACCACTTAACTGAAAGGTCTTCAAAGCAGTAGTAACTACAAAACAAAATGTCATATTGATTGTTGATAATCACCCCTTATTCATGGGAGCGAATTGTACCAACACATCACCAATACATTGCCCATTCGATATCAAAGATGAGAAAAATCATAATTTAGGAACAACAATATCACAATGCCATTTCACCTCGCCACTCAAACCACATGAAACACTACGCTCGATCCACCAAATCCTAAAGAATTTTTCTCGTATATCTCACCACCATCCGGATAAGGGAGAAGACAACAATCGAGAACCAACCTAGCCTTAGCAAAAACAAAATGAGTTTAATGGTAACCAAACACAATTCAAAACCACAATACCATCTCAATCAACATATTTCAACTCTAAAAAACCATCAAAATAACAGCTTCAATGAGTCAGTTTTATTTATAATATTAATACACTTTATAATTACCTAAGTTTGACTTGGCTTTATGAGTTTCAAATTGTACAAAATTTACCATTTTTAGTAAATAACTAATCCAAATTTTTTAAAAATATTCATATCATTTTAAATTTAAATATTTAATATATTTTTTAATATTTACATTATAGTATTGTATATTATAAATTTAATTTTTATGTGTTATAAATTCCATAATGTATACAAAAATAACATAATATATTACAACAAACTTAGAAAATGAGTCGAGTTAGGTTCCGGCCTTTATTGTTTAAGCTCAAGTCTGGACTATATTTTAAATCTGCCTATTTTTTTTGTCCAATTCCACTTTTTGAACTTAAATATTTTTGCCCAAACCCTCTTAAAATTTGGGTGGGTCTTCGGGTTTGGATAAATAACTTAACCCTTGTGTCGAAACCATCCTTTTCTGAAAAGGCGGGAATCGGACTTGGGTTTTGAAAATAAAAACGGGAGTCGCCACCGATCTTTTATTAGGTGCGATCGGGCCACCTATAAATTATTTTGGTCTACGAGTTTTGAGAAAATGGGCTCGGGAGTCGGTTACGTGCGAGGAAGGATTAGCGCCCTCGTCACGCCCAAAATTGGTACCAAATTAATCAATTAATGTCCTTATGTCAAAAGTTGAAAATTGTGAAGATGGATTTTTCAAATATGATCCCTTTAAAAACACTTGAATTTCCTTGGATTAAATATGAAAAACTTCTTGTTCCGAAGAAATAAAACATCACATCCAACACTTTAGGACATGATAACTCAAATCTTCGAATCCAAGATGAATATCACCTTGTTTAGAAAATCTTATCTCGAAATAACGAAATGCCACATCCAAAGTAAGTTAGGACACAACATATAGAATTCTCGAAAATAAACTTTTATTTTATTCAAAAATTATTTTAAAAGATATTTCGTAATTTAGATTAAACGAGTAAAATCGAAACCTAGTAAGTTAAGGCACGATTTTCTCGAATTTCTAAATACGAAATGTTGCTTTGTTTTGAAAAGAAATCAATTTTGCCTTGGATGAAACGGAGCACGAATTGGTAACAAAATGTAGGAAATGAGGTACAATGCTAGCAAGCATACTGAACACATGTGTTAAATACAACGATGATAATAAAGGCGAAAATAGAAATCGATGAGTAAAAGCGATATACTAAAAGGGATAATAAATGGATAATAGTAGTATGTATATACAAGCAATAGTACTATAATAGTAATATAGGAAGAATAATAACATAATAGTATAATAATAAAATAATAGTATAGTAATAATAAATAATAATAATAATAATATAATAATAGTAATAATAAAATAATACAAAATATATACAACATAATAATAATACTGAAATATGTACAATATATAGTAGTAATAATAATAATAATAATAATAATAATAGTATAATAATAGTAATAATAATATAATATAAAATATATACAATATAATAATAATAATGAAATATGTACAATATATAGTAGTAATAATAATAATAATAATAATAATAATAATAATAATAATAGTAATAATAAAATGATATAAAATATATACGACCTAATAATAATGATATAAATGTGGTGATGATAATAAATATATAAATAATATAATAATATTAATAATGAAGATATTAAACAATGATAATATATGAAATAGGATTAGAAAGATTACAAAATAACAAAAAAGGATCAAATTGCATCTAAAACGAAAGTTTGGGGTCAATTAGAAGTAAAATCAAGAGAAAGGGCCTATTAGAAGTGCGCATGAAAAGGGAGGGACCAAAATGGACAATAACCCTTTTTTCCAAAATACATGGCATCAGGGAGGACCCAATCGAAATCAGAAACAAGTTGTTGGGCCAAATTAAAAAATTTCGCAAACTTAATTGCAAAAGCATAAAAAGCGAAAGGACCAAAAGCGCAATAAACCCATTAATTAAAAACACGCGGATCCTCCTTAGCGGGTCGGGTCAAAAACGGGTCATGGTCAAACGACGTCGTTTTGGGCGTTTTAAGGCGATCCCAAAACTACGTCGTTTTTGATGGGCTATATAAGGCCAAAAATTCCCAAAAAGACTCATTTCCTCATTTCTCCTAAAAAAACTTTCATCTTCTTCCTTTTTCTCTGTAAGGGCTAGAATCTGGTGAGATTCGACGACGTCCCATGCAACGCCACCGTCGCCGGCGCATCATGCGCACACCGCATGCAGCGTGCGGTGGCGGGAAAAGGTTTTTTTTTTTTTTTTTAAAGTTATATATTTTTTTTGACACTATATATGTATGTATATATTTATGTACGAAAGAAAAAAATTGAAATAAGAAGAAAAATAAAAATACCGTCGGATGATCTTTGCCTTTGGATTTCTTTGTTAGATCTCTACTACTATTTTTGTGTCTTTTCGAATCTGTTTTCTTTTTGTGTTTTTTCGATTGATTCTAAAAAAAAAAAAAGGCCCTTTACAATTGTTTTCTTTTGGTTTTTATAACCGAAATTGAAAGGAAATAGGGAAATAAAATACAATATTTTCCTCTTTCTTTGCCATTACTGTCTGTCGTTTTTGTCCTTTTTGTAGGTGGACGGTGCTAGTGGAGACTTCGATGGCCGACACACGGTAGTGGAGGTTGGAGGCTTGCGGCGCACCAGGCGTGGGGGGGAAGCGGCGCATCATTTTAGGGTTTCAAAATAAACCCTAAAAGTTTTCTGAAAACTTAGAGTTTTGGGCCTATTGGGCCTTTTGTTATTGGGCCTTGTTCTTTATTCTTTGATTTAGGCCCGGACATTTTGGGCCGCTTACAGCTGCCCCTCTTTGCTTATTGTCGTGTAACGGGAATAGAGCAAAGACATAAAGAAGGCCCAAATTTACCCGGGTCCACTAACTCTGGATTTTTGGTGCCCTTATTCTTCATATGGCTTTGTTCTAACCCCTTGCCTTTTTGTTGCTTTGGTCCATTTTACTGCAACTTAGACTGACTTCAATTTGATTCTCTGTAACTTCAGAAATACCAGTCTTGCTGTCTTCAATCTGCTTCCTACAAAGCTCAGGAATGCCAGATCTTCAAGATTTTCTCATTTCGGTGGAAAAAGTATCACATCCAATACTTTAGGATGCGATGACTTAAATCCCCTAGAGTAACGATCTCTTGAATTCCTAAATACAAAACATGGCTTTGATTTAGAAATTTATCTCGAAAAATCAAAACATCACATCCAGTAAGTTAGGACGTGACATTCCGAATTCTGGAGAATAAGCTTCTTGTATTTGTATAAAGGTAACATTCCTTATTTAGAAAGTCTTCAACTCGCTTCTCGCAAAGCTCGGGAATGCCGATTTCTTTGTCTTCAATCTGCTTCTTGCAAAGCTCAAGAACGCCAGATCCTCTGTCTTCGATCTGCTTCCTGCAAAGCTCAGGAATGCCAGATCCTCTGTCTTCGATCTGCTTCCTGCAAAGCTCAGGAATGTCAGATCCTCTGTCTTCGATCTGCCTCCTGCAAAGCTCAAGAGTGCGGATCTTACGTCTTCAATCGCTTCTGCGCAAAGCTCGGGAATGCGGTTGCTATCTTCAATCCGCTTCCTGCAAAGCTCAGGAACGCCAGATCTTCTGTCTTTAATCTGCCTCCTGCAAAGCTCAGTAGTGCCAGATCTTCTATCTTCAATCTGCCTCCTGCAAAGCTCAGGAGTGCCAGATTTGCTATCTTCGATCTGCTTCCTGCAAAGCTCAGGAATGCCAGATTTGTTGTCTTCAATCTGCTTCCTACAAAGCTCAGGAACGCCAGATCTCCTGTCTTCAGTCTGATCTCTACAAATTCAGAGACCACCAGACCGATATCTTTGATCTTGTTTCCTGCAACTTCAGGAATGCCAGATCTGCTATCTTTGACCTCATTACTACACTGTCCCCTCGAGGGCATGACCTGTAGGATGGGTGTATGCTTATGCTTAATGATTAGGATGTCATGATCAATGGTGAGTCAGATGCTCCTATTTAGTCATGCTATGATGCAAACATGTTATGAGTTTGATTTCTTTTCAGGGCGTTATCGCTTATTTATTTCGAAGTATCATTTTCTTGAACACTTGGCTCTTATGGTAATTTTTGGGGCTCGCGAGCTGTAAGTCGTATAACAAATCGTCTCCTTTTTGGGAATTACAGCCTTTTTTGCTCATCATTCGACTCACAATCGACTTGCCCCATCACTGAGATGATTCCAAAGGTATATTTCAATTACAACTGCTGACTTGCTCAAAGAATTCAGTCCTGTCCGTGCTTGGGGATTTTGAACAACTGTCCTATTTTGGTTTCCTGTTTTATTCAGAAATTTCCAAAGTAATGTATGGAACTTCTTTTGTGAAATTATTAGTTCAGCGCTCATTATTTAAATGCAACATGTGGCAATAAATTGATTTCGAAAGAAAGTCGAATTAATTGTCCGAGAATACAAGAAAAACTGTCAGAGAACAGGTCTCGAAAAATGTCAAAGATAACAAAGGTCAAGCGTCCTGATATCATTGATTAGGCTTCTACATACAAACTTCATGAAGACTATTTTGAGCTTTAGCATGTGTTTAGATGACTCAAAGGGTTTTGCTGATGCGCCCGGCTTCACTTCTTGTCAATTCCGATGTAGCAAGATCATTTGAACCCGCGGCGTCTTGGCTTCCCCCCCCTTTTTTTTTTTTTTGAGACTCAAAGCGCCCTTTGCGGGTTTTCACCTTGGTCTCTAAGCATAGTATTTCTTGACCGAATCTGAGTTCACAGGATTAGGTAAGGTTTTTCCATCCATTTCAGCCAGAATTAATGCACCTCCAGAGAAAGCTTCTTTTATCACATACGGTCCTTCCCAGTTCGGCATCTATTTTCCCCTGAAGTCCTTTTGTATGGGAAGGATCTTTTTTAGCACAAGATCTCTTTCTTTAAACTCTCTCGGGCGAACCTTTTTATCATAAGCTCGCATCATTCGTTTTTGGTACATCTGACCATGGCGGATAGCCCTTAGCCTTTTTTCTTCGATTAAGTTCAGCTGATCGTATCGAACTGGGTCCATTCAACTTCATCAGCTTTTATTTCCGACAAAACCGAAGAGAAGGTATTTCCACTTCGATAGGTAGGACTGCTTCCATCCCATAAACTAACTAAAAAGGTGTTGCCCCAGTAGAGGTTCTGACCGATGTTCGGTAAGCGTAGAGTGCAAATGGTAGTTTCTCATGCCAATCCTTATAAGTCTCGGTCGTCTTCCCTATTATCTTCTTGATATTTTTATTGGTTTTGCTTCCATCGCACCGTTCATTTTTGGGCGGTAGGGGGAGACGAGTTGTGGTGTTTGATACCGAATTGGCTGCAAACATCTGCTATAGTGTTGTTGTTCAGGTTCAATGCGTTGTCAGATATGATCCTCTCAGGCATTCCATAACGACATATGATCTCCTTTTTTAAGAATTTACTGACTGCTGATTTTGTGACATTGGCATACGACGCAGCCTCTACCCACTTGGTGAAGTAATCAATGACCACGAAGATGAATCGATGCCCGTTGGAAGCCTTGGTGAGATTGGTCCAATAACATCCATGCCCCACATGGAAAAGGGCCATGGGGATGTCATCACGTGTAAAGGTGAGCGGGGTACATGGATCTTATCTCTCGTAAATCTGACATTTATGGCATTTCTTGGCATATTTGATGCAATCTTCTTCCATGGTAGACCAATAATACCCGAACCTCATAATCTGTCTAGCCATTGTGAAACCATTAGCATGCGTTCCACAAATGCCCTCGTGGACTTCCTCCAAGATCTGCTTAGCCTCGATAGCATCCACACATCTAAGTAGCACTTGATCTTTTCTCTTTTGTATAGGATGTCCTCATCTAAGACATAGTCGGAGGCCAATCTTACGGCGTCCTTTTCTCATTCTCCGTTGCATGCTCCGAGTATTCGTGGTTTTTTATATATCGCAGCACATTCTGATACCAAGGGTAATCATCTCTTTCCTCATTTTCTAGATTACAACAGTAGGCGGGGACTTCGAGAATACTCATCTGGACGGGTCTCATATCCTCTGGCCTGTTTACCTTGATCATAGAAGCCAGGGTTGCCAAGGCATCTGCCATCTGGTTTTCATCACGTGGGAGATAATTAAAAGTGATGTCATCAAACTCCTCAATCAATCCCAAAACTATCTTCCTGTATTCGATTAGTTTAGGGTCCCGAGTTTCCCATTCACCTTTGAGTTGATAAACCACTAGTGCAGAATCTCCGTACACTTCTAACACTCTGATCTTCCGCTCCATGGCCGCCCGAATTCCCATGATACAAGCTTCATATTCTGCCATGTTATTCGTGCAATCGAAATCCAATCTACACGTGAACGGATGATGATCACCACTAGGAGACACCAAGATTGCCCCAATTCCGTTTCCTACAGCATTAGATGCTCCATCAAAGTTCAACTTCCATGGTATTTCTTCAGCATTTGCCACATACATTAACTCTTCGTTGGGGAATTCGAAGCTCAAAGGCTCGTAATCTTCTGAGGCTCTGCTAGCTAGAAATTTCGCTATCGCACTCCCTTTTATGGCCTTTTGATTGACGTAGACTATGTCGAATTCGGATAGCAAAATCTGCCACCTTGCCATTCTACCGTTTAGAGCAGTTGACTCCATCATATATTTTAACGGGTCAAGCTTTGAAATTAGCCAGGTCGTATGGTATAACATGTACTGCCTTAGCCTCCGGGTTGCCCAGATCAAAGCGCAACATAATTTTTCAATCGACGAATATCTCATTTCACATTCGGTGAACTTGCCGAGGTAGTAGTATATCGCCTTTTCTTTCTTCCCCGACTCATCATGTTGACCAAGTACACATCCCATGGAATTATCGAACACCGATAGATACAGTATCAATGGTCTACGGCGGAGATAGCACTGGTGCCGTTGACAAGTATTGTTTGACTTTGTCAAAAGCTCTTTGGCATTCTTCGTCCCATACCCCTTGGTTGGGATTTCTACGGATCAAGGCAAGTGAATAAGTCGTTTAGTTCAGATTTAGAATAATAAGTGAAGTCTAGGTGGATTCTTTCCTGGGTATTGTCTCTCTCATTGGTTCAATCAAATATATTCTTACTTAATTTTCTGTCGCGTTCTTAATAATTAGTTTAGTTAAATTTAGTTTAAAAACATCCCCTTTAATTTATAGGCTAGATAATAAAAAGATAGTAATTACTAGTACTTTTAGTCATCGTGGATACGATATTCCTGACTCACCATAGCTATACTAATATTCGATAGGTGCACTTGCCTTTGTCGTGATTTTAGTTAGTTTAATGATTCAACAGTTCTCTCCAAATTACGTGACTTACCTGAGACTGAATTAAACAGCTCATTTGACAGATTACTTGTCAATGGTCTTGGAAATATCAGAACTATATGTCCAACCCTTTCTCCATCAATTAGAGTTATATACAAGACGTATCGTCTTCTTTGCTCACCCCTTCCATTGAAGATGAGAAACTTGAAATTTGTTGCCTTTTGAGCTTATATCTGATTGTGAAACCAAAGATTGGTGTGACCTTCGCGCAACAACACCTGAGTTCGGGAACTGCAATAGGATCAATTCAACAACTTTAATGGGATATTGAACATTCCCAACTCTTAAGATCACCATCTCATTAATTTTACACATACATTTGAATGTTTCCAATAACCGAAGATTTAGGATGAGCAGTACCATCGTCCACACTAATAAAACTTCCCCAGTGATTGGAGATATTTCGAAATGTAGAGATCGACCAAGCATGGATCGGAACCCCGAAGTAAGTCATCCAAGTTCTTTTACAATTAACCAAAATGTTTTCAAACCATGACTCAACTTTTTGAACCATCTCATCAAAATTTCACTAAACTCTTTTATAACCTTATTTGCTTCTTCTCCACTATTAAACTCCATTAAAACCATTAGCCCAGAGACTCTTTTAATGTTAGCAACTTGAAGGCCGCTCTCTTCTAACCGCATAGCAAGGTCCTCTAGAGTACATAAATCTCTACACCATCCCATGATACAAGACTGTAGAAAGTTTTTCTTCATCAAAAGGAATTTACCCTATCTCTTTCTTACCTGTAGCCACCTCCTCCATGAGACAATTCTTGTTTATAACTTTTTCACCTCTGAGGGTTCCACTTGTATCTGAAGAATCCTTTGATACCTCCAGAGCCTTTTTAGTATTTGATTTACGCCAATAAGAACTTCTACTATTGAAGGGTGCAAAGCTGACCCATATTTTATATCCAAATAAACGGAAACCGTTCAGACGAAGCGTCGCCCTTCTTGCATCAGTAAAGTTTGCAAATCTCACAAAACCAAATCTTTCTCTCTCTTTTTTTTTTTACTTCTCTTTTTTGGAATGAAGACATCCACAACCATGCCGTGGTACTTTCATCTTCCAAAGACCTCTCCATTGCATGCGTGGAGGAAGGTTCAATACAAAAACAGTAACACAAGTCTATCCACTACACCTGATCATGGAGCCCGAAAATTTATTTTTTTTAACAAAATTATAGGCCCAGAAAATATACTTAGGATAAACATGCTCAATTTTGGCCCGGCCTGACTTGAATAAGTTTTTTTTTTGTTATCATTTTGTTATTATATTAATATTATTTTGTTGTTATTGTTTGAATATTATATAACTCTTGTTTTATTGTCAATTTTATTATTATTTTAGAGACATTTGCTAAGTTGGAATTATCTTAATGTTATTTAATTATAAAGATTTTTTTCAATGTAATTTTATTTTGTTGAAAAATATTTATTTTAAAGGTTTTAGCATATTTGATGTATTACATTCTTTTAATTTTTTATATAAAAAATAAACTAAAAAAATTAATATGGGTGGGCTCAGTCAGACTTGAGTATAGCATTTTTAATTTGGGATGGGCTTTGTGAGATTTTAGGCCCATTTTTAGGTCAATTTGGACCTAGGACTAGAAAACAGGCCTAGAATTTTGTATCGACCCAATTTGTAACACCTCTATAATTGGTCCGACTGTATGGACCCGGTATAAGACTATTACATTTGGTGCCAAAGCGGTTTTGACCAGACACTGTATAATTTAAACATTTACCCTTAGTGTATTAACTTAATTAACCCAAAAATTATTAATATAAATATTCGGGGTCATGAATGGATGATCAATTGCATGTGGAAATGATTTAAAAAGTATTTTTACTTAAAACAGGGGCAAAGTATCTATACTTAAACAAAAGGTATCGATAATTTTTTTCTATACCATTGTACAAAATCAATACCAAAATAGCACTCTAGAACTCCAAAAATTCAAATTTTGATGAAGGTATTGATACCTAACCTTCAATATCGATACCAACACACACACAAAAAAAAAAAAAAAAAGACCAAAATTACATTCTGTTTTGGAAATTTTAAATTTCAAAGCCTAAGTATCAATACCTATACTCTTGGTATCGGTACCTTAGGTAAATTCCGGTAAAACTCAGTTAAAAAGTTCACTAAACCTCTTGCAATATACTGGATTCATCTCAACACTTAAAACCAATTTAAGATGCATTAAAACTACTTAAAACAACTTCAATTCAATCATAATTGTCACATTAACAAACCACATTTGCAAACATACTTACAACTTCAATAATTCATTTCATATAGAACCAAAATACTTCAAATAAAAACCAAAATAGATAGAGTTTCAAGAGTTTGCATTGTAATGTCTAACACTTGGGAACATATTTGGTCTACCTATGTACATGCCATTTTAACTCAAAATATAGTACTTATTCTTGGAGATTTTGGGGATGTGATGAGATGAGATGAGAGATCTCCTAGCTCGACTTTAGCTCTTCAAGTCTAACTATACTTACGCATTGAAATAAACGTGTTAAGCCGATGAAGGCTTAGTAAGCACTATAAGGTAACTAATATGTAAATAAATCATATTATAATTTTTAAACTTATTAAATTTAAAACATATTACGCACAAGCAAAATTTCTACAATTCTATCTTACTTTAACAAAAATTCAACTTACTTTTGATAGCTACTAAACTTACCACAACACTTTGTGGAAATAATTTGCTCACTTTTCACAACCTTAGCCCATAGTAGACTTTTATAGAACGTACTGGATATACAGAACAATTACAGAAGTGCATTATTATGCACTAATGAACAAAGAGCACTGAGGTGCTATACAAAGAGCATGAATGTGCTAAACGAAGAGCACTAATGTGCTAATAATCGGAGAGCACGCTAAGGTCCCTTAATGGCATGCCACTAATATCCTAGTAGTTCTACATTTTGTCTACTCGGGCATTAAATTCAAATTTAATACAATTTCTCATAATAAATATATGTCTTGAAAAATATTCCATATTTTTCCTATTTCACAATTTAGTCCTTAATAAATAAGTCATATGTATAGTATCTTTTTCACACATATATTTCTTTCACAACATCATTACTTAGTATTCAAAACAATTATTTCATTTCATATTCTTCACCTATAATTCCTAGGATGACTCATACTTCACTTTAGTTAAATTTCTTCTTAATCCTTCCTTCATTTCTAGTACTATTATGTATCTCCTAACTTATCATTTTTCCTATCTTGGCCACAACAAATTCTCTATTCTTTCAATTAAGTCAATGCATCTACTTAAAATTTTCCTATCTAAGGAGTATTCTCTAATTTTTTATCAGGTCTAAATACTTACTAACTTAATACTCAATTCCTATTTATAATATTTCAAGAATTTTGCTTTAATTCTTAACTTGATCCATCAGTGTACCTAACTCCAAGTTAAAAAGCAGATATTACACAACTTGAACCCGACCCAAGCCATGATCAAGTTTATTGTCTACAACCATTTTTACCCTCCAATAATATAATTTATTTTAAATACAAAAAATCATTTAAATAAACTTTTCGAATTGATGCTCGATTGATTCTTGATATTAATTCAATGGAATGTTTAAAATAAATAATAATGGGAAAAATTATATTGATGAGATTTTTAAAAATAAATAATAATATGGATAAAAAGATATTATACGGATAAAAAGATATCCATCGGCATCCTATGCATAATATGAGGTGGTTAAGTAGACTTCATATTTATTTCAAGGCTTAGGAGTTTGTGGAGGCAAAATCACAATCAACAATCATCCATGGAGAACTCTGCGGATAAGTCGTTTAGTTCAGATTTAGAATAATAAGTGAAGTCTAGGTGGATTCTTTCCTGGGTATTGTCTCTCTCATTGGTTCAATCAAATATATTCTTACTTAATTTTCTGTCGCGTTCTTAATAATTAGTTTAGTTAAATTTAGTTTAAAAACATCCCCTTTAATTTATAGGCTAGATAATAAAAAGATAGTAATTACTAGTACTTTTAGTCATCGTGGATACGATATTCCTGACTCACCATAGCTATACTAATATTCGATAGGTGCACTTGCCTTTGTCGTGATTTTAGTTAGTTTAATGATTCAACATAATTTTTCAATCGACGAATATCTCATTTCACATTCGGTGAACTTCTTGCTGAGGTAGTATATCGCCTTTTCTTTCTTCCCTGACTCATCATGTTGACCAAGTACACATCCCATGGAATTATCGAACACCGATAGATACAGTATCAATGGTCTACGGCGGAGATAGCACTGGTGCCGTTGACAAGTATTGTTTGACTTTGTCAAAAGCTCTTTGGCATTCTTCGTCCCATATCCCTTGGTTGTGTTTCTTAAGAAAGGCGGAATATAGGATCGCATTTCTCGATTAAGCGTGAAATGAACCGAGCAATGTAATTTAATCTTCCAAGAAAACCTCGGACTTCTTTTTGAGTGCGTGGTGGGGGCAAATCTTATATGGCTTTGACTTTATCTCGAGTCCACTTGATCCCTTTCTCTCGACCACTAAAACCAATAGTTTCACGACCTAACTCCAAAAGTACACTTGGTTGGGTTGAGCTTTAATTGGAACTTCCTTAATCTTAGGAACAATTTCTTCAGGACTTCGACGTGTTCCTTTTCTGTTTGAGATTTAGCGATCATATCGTCAACGTACACTTCGATCTCTTTGAGCATCATGTCATGGAATAAGGTTACCATGGCCCTTTGGTATGTTGCCCCGCATTCTTTAGTCCGAATGGCATTACTTTATAATGAAGGTACCCCATAACGTTATGAAGGTGGTTTTCACCATGTCCTCGTGGTGCATCCCGATCCGATTATATCAGGAAAATCCATCCATAAAAGAGAACCATGAGTACCTCGCCGTATTATCCACTAACGTGTCTATATGGGGCAAAGGAAATTATCTTTTTTAAATTTGGCTTTATTTAGGTCTCTATAGTCTACGCACATTCGGACCTTTCCATCCTTTTTGGGACGAGAACGATATTGGCCACCCACACTCGAGTATTTGACCACCTGTGAGAAAACCAAAGATCAAAACTGTTTCTTCACTTCTTCTTTTATCTTCAAAACTACGTCAGCCTCATCCTCCGTAGCTTTTCTTTGACCGGCTTACATTCTTCCTTTTCTGTGGAGGCGATGCACTACAATATATCGATACTCAAACCCGGCATATCCACGATATGACTACGCAAAGACATCTTTGAATTCTTGCAAGAATCGCATTGTGCCTTGTTTTCGTTTCCTCGGTTATGTGTGCTCCGATTCTCACCATCTTTCCTTCTTCTAAGGATATGTTCTCTACTTCCTCGTCATGGGAAAGGATTTGTTTCTTTTCTTCTTTGTACCATTCTCAACAGATCCGGGATACGTCACATTCTTTGTCACCTTCAAAATATTGAGATCCTTCTAAACATATGTCATGCTCAAAATGGGCCTCTAGGTCCTGTAATATAAATCGCTTACATCATTGATATCTAGGGACTGTAATGGGTGCCAAAATGCATGAAGAATGAATTTGTGGACAATTATTTATGCAATGAATGAGGAAAGAAGGAAAACAAAAGAAATTCGCTAGAGGGAAACATGAAATATTTTTGATAATGAACCAAAATGCATTTCATTCAAATAAAGATTCTTGAACATTAGCCCGTTTCACAAAAGAGAATTTATTGTTCTTAGGCTTAAAACAACAAACGCGCGTTCTCGAATATTACTCGTGGAATTTCTAAAAATTACAGGCAATTCCTCTGTGATCCAATTGTTCAAAATGCTCCCAAGTTCATAAGGGCGAATGCCCGATGAGTTCCTTGGTCCGATTTCTCCTTCATCTATGGCGTTGACGTGAGGACCACCATTTGACGACCTCTCTCGAAGTGAATTATTCCTCCGCACACGAAGGTTTGGGATATATGAGGAATGTCATTGGTTCCCACATGGCCTCTTCCCCATTCGATCGTGCTCTTCTCCTCTCCTGTTTCTTCTCTATTTTCCTTCTCATCTCATTTGGCATTTGGTTTAAAACCCAGGCCAAAGCGGTCTCTCTTTTCTTTACGAGATAGCACTTGAACTTCACCCGGAGACATCTCGCTAGCCCTCTTCCTAGCAAAGCCCCCATCGATCATCATTTGTAGGCCCATCCTCGTGGTCCGGGATATCTTAGGTACCGGAATTTTAGCCCCTCACGAACAAATGTCGATTGACGAACTCTAAAGATCGAAAAAGAGCATTCAACGGCCTCTCGTCCGCCTCTACATATGGCGCGTCATTGGTAATCATTCTTGCTATGATGTCTTCTTCCGCATTGATAGTGACCAATCGACCATTTGCCACCAACTTTAGTTTTTGATGGAGAGGATGAAGGTATCGCGCCTCTTTGAGTGAATCCGTGGTCTTCCCAATAAGCAAGTGTATGAGGGATTGATATCCATCACCAGAAAATCTACTTCATATGTATTCGGCCCGATTTGTAATGGTATGTCTATCCTCCCCATCACTCTTCTTTCGGTGCCATCAAACGCTCTCACTATGTTTTGGCATGTCTTCATATGAGAACTGTCTATTGGCAACCTTTTCAAAGTTGACAATGGTAAGACATTTAAGGCCGACCCATTGTCAATTAACACGCTAGGTAGGATGGATCCCTTACAATGAGTAGTTATATGCAGGGCCTTGGTAGATCCCATGCCCCCAGATGGAATCTCATCGTCGCTAAAGGAGATGAAGTTATCAGCACTTATGTTGCCCACTAATCGGTCAAGTTTATTGACAGATATATCTTTGGTAACGTAAGTCTCGTTTTAGTACTTTCATCAATGCCTTGCGATGTACCTCCGAACTCAACAAATAAAGCTAGCACCGAGATGCGAGCGGTTGCTTATGCGATTGCTCCACCACGCTTTGTACTCACTATGCTTTAAGAACTTCAAGAATTCTCTCGCCTCTTCCTCTTTACTTGGGTACATTAACGAGAGTACTAGGTTCTTCTTCTTCGGTTCGATCGCCATAGCCTTTGATTTTGCCGTGTTTATTCTACTTTTTGTTGGGTCATAACGTCTTTCGCCCGTGTGTGGAACCCTTCCTTTTTGTTTTCGTTTATAGTACCCGGTCGAACTTTACTCGCCCCTGGTGTTGTCACGTTACAATTATAGTTCCATGGTACCTTCTTGTCATCCTTGTAAAGGAAGGATTTGGTTTCTTGATTATAATCTTAGGTATTGTTTGAGCTCCATTTTCCGGGTTTCTCGAGCAGAAATAATGATCTTTGGAAATTTAGCCTTTTGACGGTCGATTCTCCTTACATCGCATGTATATCCCCTTCCTCCGAGCTTTTTTTCATAAAATTCTAACTCTTTATTGTCCATGAAGCCTTGCACCAATAGTCTACAAGTGCATGTGCGTCTTGGATCTTATGCCTTCGACTCAGTGGAACACGCGATAATTCGATTATTTCACTCCTTCCTTCGAAACTTGACTTTATCAGCCCTCTTTTTATCATTTCCCCCCATACGATTATTAGTGGGGTCTTCACATCCGAGACGTCTTCCTTGATCTTTCTTGCTCTATTTTTCCCGATCATGTTTACCGCTCCATCCCCATGATTGGGTAATGGATTCCCCAAACCAGGCAGATCGTCGAGCTCTATGATCCCCATCTTGATAAATTTTTCGACTACCTTTTTGAAGGCAGTGCAATTTTCTATTGAGTGGCCTGTTACTCCTGCATGGTATTCGCATTCGGCATTCGGATCGTACCATTTGGGGTATGGGGGCTGGAATGGCGTTAGATAATACGGAGCTACGATGTGTGCGCGTCGAGCGATCGTTGATACATCTCCCCTGTATGTTATCGGGATTGGCGTAAATTGGGGCCTCTCAAAATTTGGTTTGGGCTTGGTTCTTGTCTTGTAGTCCCTTGTTGCTTGGCGACCACGACTTTTGGTGGATTAACGTGTGAAGCCGTCTTGAGCCTCCTTTATTATGCGTACTCATATTGTTTACGCCGTTATTATTCTTTTCTCGGGAACGGATCTCTTAATAGCCTCCCCGCTTCTATCCATCCACCTCTTATGGCGTTTTCAATCATCTCCCGCCATGACTATATCGTGAAGCTTTGAGTTGTGCTCCCTACCATGTGAGTGATAAGCGGGGCCTCGATGCATCTTGATGAAGAGCATGGTTCTCTCCTTCTCTAAGAGTGGCGGTTGGACTTGCATTGCTATATCCCTCCATCGTTGGGCATATTGCTTGAAGCTCTCACTCGGCTTCTTTTCCATGTTACGTAGCATGAATCTATCAAAGTGCGCGATCGGTTTACATAGCCATATTGTTTTTAAAGCTTGAGCCAAATCTTCCCATGAACCAATTTGGCGCGACTCAATTGATTATACCATTTAGCTGCAGATCCAATCAAGCTGTCTTGGAAACAATGGATTAACAGTTGGTCATTATGGACATATCCCGCCATCCTTCGACAGAACATTGTAATATGGGCTTCAGGGCAAGTTGTCCCGTTATACTTTTCAAAGTCCGGCATCTTGAATTTATTGGGTAGTACCAGATCCGGGACTAAACTCAACTCTTTTGCCTTAACACCAGGGCGATGTCCGGCATTTTTCAAAGCCTTGACTTCCTCCTCTAACCATTTACAACGATCCTCTAACTGTCTCGAGGATTCGGCTCTTGTCTCTTCCTTTTCTATCATGTCGAAATCAGGGACAACCAAGTTAACAGGGTTATCCCCTAGGTTGGATCCGGAACCTGCTTGGAGATTCGCGGGTGGTCTGACATTATTTTGACCTTGTTGGGGCCTAATCGTGACAGGTGGCCTTGGAAGATATTCTTCAGGCAGTATAGGTGCGTGTGGTGGGGTAAAATCTAAAGGAGTGCCTTCGTTTTCCTCTCCGGTAATAGCCAAGGGGCCTTTTCCTTTCTCCACGAGTCCGTTCAGTAGTTGGGTCATTTGGGTCATTTGAGCCATCAAGTTTTTCTCGGACTCCGCCATCTTGTTCGTCATGTCTGTTTGATCTCGGGTCAATTGTTCTTGTGTTTGTGCCATTTCTTTTGGAGTTGCTCATATCTTTGATCCATTTTATTAGACTTAGCTCGCGTGCGTGCCGTATGGGTATTCAAACTTCAGTGTTTCACTTTTCTCTTTATTGTCTGATAAGTTTAACCAATTAGGTTCTTTTATAAACTTAAATGCATGTAATGTGATGTGATGCAAATGCATGAATGCAAGAAGAAGGCATCGATTCTGATCAACTTCATTTTAGAAGACTTTATTAGAAGGCAAGATCCTTTACATAAAACGGATTACAAATATGCTTTGGCTCCCTTAAGCCCAAAGTTTTGATTTTTCTAATTAAAGAAGTCAGCTTTTGGTTACGGCTGCATTGTCTTCCACTTTATCAAGGAATTCGCTTTCCATAACCAGCTTCCTAACTCAGAAACTGACCGTGAATCGATTCCTCTTCAAATATGAAATGATATGCACAAAGAGAATAAAACACAAAAAGTTAGTACCATGGAACACAAAACGAGTGAAATAAACAAACACCTATATGGGTAGCTACTAGGGCTTGACGTAGTTTAGCTCGGGGTGGGTTCTTAGGCTCTTTACATGTGGTTGAGTTCTAAAGTTCGAGGTACCCAAATCAGCAGATTCCTCGATCCTCACCCATTATAGGCTCATATAGACCGAGTTCGATTCAGGGGAATACATTTCCCTATGGCCATGCTGAAGTGAAAACTTCACGAAGACATAGGTACTGGATGTATTTCAAAGCGATCCACTAGCCCATGCGGAGGTGAAAACCTCACGAAAGCATAGCTTCTCGCTCCCACTTAAAGGTGTGACCACAATAGCCATGCAAATATGAATGCAGAAATATCAACATTATCGCAACCTTAGCACCCACAGAATTGAAAATGGAGAAAAACGGTCATTTTTATTGATTTTAAAAAACTCAAGTGAATTGGAATAAAAGGCCTTCTCATCTCGAAGTATCGGGATGCCATATCCAGTAAGTTAGGACACAGCACACCAAATTCTTGAGAGTAAGATAGGATACGATTTGGATCATTGCTATTTTGAAAATTCTTACCTCGAAGTAACGAGATGTCACACCCAGTAAGTTAGGGCGCAACACTTTGTACTCTCGAGGATAAGTTTTTTTTTTATTTTAAATTAAGAGAAGAATGATTTTTTGAAAACGATTTTCCAAATTTTTGACAAAAGGACAAAAAGTAATCAATTTTATGGCCTGACTCTCTTATATAGTCCCCAGTGGAGTCGCCATGCTGTCGAAACCATCCTTTTTTGAAAAGGCGGGAATCGGACTTGGGTTTTGAAAATAAAAACGGGAGTCGCCACCGATCTTTTATTAGGTGCGATCGGGCCACCTATAAATTATTTTGGTCTACGAGTTTTGAGAAAATGGGCTCGGGAGTCGGTTACGTGCGAGGAAGGATTAGCGCCCTCGTCACGCCCAAAATTGGTACCAAATTGATCAATTAATGTCCTTATGTCAAAAGTTGAAAATTGTGAAGATGGATTTTTCAAATATGATCCCTTTAAAAACACTTGAATTTCCTTGGATTAAATATGAAAAACTTCTTGTTCCGAAGAAATAAAACATCACATCCAACACTTTAGGACATGATAATTCAAATCTTCGAATCCAAGATGAATATCACCTTGTTTAGAAAATCTTATCTCGAAATAACGAAATGCCACATCCAGTAAGTTAGGACACAACATATAGAATTCTCGAAAATAAACTTTTATTTTATTCAAAAATTATTTTAAAAGATATTTCGTAATTTAGATTAAACGAGTAAAATCGAAACCTAGTAAGTTAAGGCACGATTTTCTCGAATTTCTAAATACGAAATGTTGCTTTGTTTTGAAAAGAAATCAATTTTGCCTTGGATGAAGCGAGACACGAATTGGTAACAAAATGTAGGAAATGAGGTACAATGCTAGCAAGCATACAGAACACATGTGTTAAATACAAATGATGATAATAAGACGAAAATAGAAATACGATGAGTAAAACTGATATACTAAAAGGGATAATAAACAGATAATAGTAGTATGTATATACAAGCAATAGTACTATAATAGTAATATAGGAAGAATAATAACATAATAGTATAATAATAAAATAATAGTATAGTAATAATAAATAATAATAATAATAATAATATAATAATAGTAATAATAAAATAATACAAAATATATACAACATAATAATAATGAAATATGTACAATATATAGTAGTAGTAGTAATAATAATAATAATAATAATAATAATAATAATAATAGTATAATAATAGTAATAATAATATAATATAAAATATATACAATATAATAATAATAATACTAAATATGTACAATATATAGTAGTAATAATAATAATAATAATAATAATAGTAATAATAAAATGATATAAAATATATACGACCTAATAATAATGATATAAATGTGGTGATGATAATAAATATATAAATAATATAATAATATTAATAATGAAGATATTAAACAATGATAATATATGAAATAGGATTAGAAAGATTACAAAATAACAAAAAAGGATCAAATTGCATCTAAAACGAAAGTTTGGGGTCAATTAGAAGTAAAATCAAGAGAAAGGGCCTATTAGAAGTGCGCATGAAAAGGGAGGGACCAAAATGGACAATAATCCTTTTTCCAAAATACATGGCATCGGGAGGACCCAATCGAAATCGAAACAAGTTGTTGGGCCAAATTAAAAATTTATAAACTTAATTGCAAAAGCATAAAAAGCGAAAGGACCAAAAGCGCAATAAACCCATTAATTAAAAACACGCGGATCCTCCTTGGCGGGTCGGGTCAAAAACGGGTCATTGTCAAAGCGACGTCGTTTTGGGCGTTTTAGGCGATCCCAAAACTACGTCGTTTTGATGGGCTATATAAGGCCAAAAATCCCAAAAAGACTCATTTCCTCATTTCTCCTAAAAAAACTTTCATCTTCTTCCTTTTTCTCTGTAAAGGGCTAGAATCGGTGAGATTCGACGACGCCCACCGCCGCCACCGTCGCCGGCGCCAGCATCATGCACCACCACACCGCGTGATGGTAAAAAGAAAAGGTAAAGTTTTTTTTTTTTTAAAGTTATATATTTTTTTTGACACTATATATGTATGTATATATTTATGTACGAAAGAAAAAAATTGAAATAAGAAGAAAAATAAAAATACCGTCGGATGATCTTTGCCTTTGGATTTCTTTGTTAGATCTCTACTACTATTTTTGTGTCTTTTCGAATCTGTTTTCTTTTTGTGTTTTTTCGATTGATTCTAAAAAAAAAAAAGGCCCTTTACAATTGTTTTCTTTTGGTTTTTATAACCGAAATTGAAAGGAAATAGGGAAATAAAATACAATATTTTCCTCTTTCTTTGCCATTACTGTCTGTCGTTTTTGTCCTTTTTGTAGGTGGACGGTGCTAGTGGAGACTTCGATGGCCGACACACGGTAGTGGAGGTTGGAGGCTTGCGGCGCACCAGGCGTGGGGGGGAAGCGGCGCATCATTTTAGGGTTTCAAAATAAACCCTAAAAGTTTTCTGAAAACTTAGAGTTTTGGGCCTATTGGGCCTTTTGTTATTGGGCCTTGTTCTTTATTCTTTGATTTAGGCCCGGACATTTTGGGCCGCTTACAAACAAGTCTATTGAGTAATTCAATGAGTAAATTTTGTTCGAATTATTTTAGTTCTTGATCCATTTCTGCATTATAATAGTTTAATTCTATTTTATAATTGGTTGAACATTTGGCTGTACTATACTTATGTTTATTTGTACTTATAAACTCTTAAAAAATTAAATGTTGGATTCCATCAAAACATGATATACAAATGCAAAGCAATTGATGATAAAAACTATAGTTTAATTGAAAAGTTATCTTATATTATTTTTCAGGTTATAAATGAACATTCCAAAGAGGAAGATGAAGTTAAAATACCTCTACTTGTTTATGTTTCTCGTGAGAAAAGGCCTTCTCATCATCATAATTTCAAGGCTGGAGCCCTCAACGTCCTTGTATGCCATCTCTTCACACTCCATGTCACATTTTTTTAAAATTTTTTCTTATTTGCTAGCTAATGCATTAATAGTTCACGTCGTGTTTATGTCGTGTTGCTACTAGCTTCGAGTCTCAGCGATGATAAGCAATTCTTCGTATTCTAATGCTTGACTGCGACATGTACTGCAATGATCCAACTTCAGCTAGGCAAGCAATGTGTTATTATTGCGATCCCCAAACATCTTTTTCTATAGCATTTGTGCAATTCCCTCAAACATTTCGAAATATATG
This sequence comes from Gossypium bickii, assembly GCA_025503065.1. Classification (NCBI taxonomy): domain Eukaryota; kingdom Viridiplantae; phylum Streptophyta; class Magnoliopsida; order Malvales; family Malvaceae; genus Gossypium; species Gossypium bickii. Next base: position 94,678,471 of record CP106720.1, read on the forward strand.
TCAAGACGACATCTACGACAGCCAAAATCGAAATATATTCAAGGTCAATAATTGACATCTTTTACAGAATTATATATGCAAAATATATGTGTATTCATATTGGTCTAAGATGAGTCCGACTAAATCGAGAGACAAGTTAGGTGAGACTTTTAAATGGGGCTCTATTTGCTTGAGGGATATCAAACTTTTTACCATTAGACCCGCCAGTTGTTAATAAATTTATATTTAAATTTGATGAGAATGGGTGGTGATTGACTATTTTATTAAATTTTTTTACCTCGAATTTAGATATTTTGGCACGGTTTTGATGGCGTCGGAGGGCCAACGATATCAGGTTCGAACTTATATATAAAGAGGGAGGCTTTATTGGGTAGTTTTGGCAAGCAGCAAGGTTAGTTAAATTATTACTACTGAACTTTAGGGATAAATTTTTCTGCTCACCCTTATACCATGTTTATGTTAAGATATCTAAGCTTGAAAATTATTTTATCCTTTGTCCCTAACTTCGAAAATATTTGCTATTTCTTACCTTGACCTATTTTAGATTGTTACTATGATTTTGTTATATTGTGAAGTTGAAAAATTAAGCCAAATTAATGTTCAAATTAAAAAATAATTCAATTAAAATATATGAAAATATTCATAAACTTAAATGTAAGTTATGACTTTCTTTTTCCTTTTAGTACATAAAAAGTAGACAAGTTGAATATCTAATAACCATCAACTTGTTAATATAGAACTTATGGCACTTAAGAGAACATTTGGTCCATCCATTGATTTCATTAAAATCCTAGTCGAAGACTATAAGCCTGGTTTCATACACGATGGGGAATCTTCGAGAATGTTGCTAGAAAAGGCCAACGTTTTAGCTTCCTGCAGTTATGAAAATCAGACATCATGGGGCTCAAAGGCAAGAATACACTAACAATAAAAGTTGTTTTAGGATTATAATTATCATACATGAATATTAATTAACCATCCTTTTATGTAGGTGGGTTTTTCGTACTTTTGTGTGGTGGAAGATTACTTCACTGGATTTACTTTACATCATAAAGATTGGAAATCAGTGTATCTTTATCTAAAAAAGCCACAGTTCTTAGGGATAGCCACCACAAATTTTAACGACGTATCAATTCAATGGACGAGATGGGCATCTGGGCTTACTAGTGTTGCTATTTCTAAGTTTTGCCCTCTTATTTATGGTCCTCTAAAGATGGCTTGGGTACAATTAATGTGCTATTCAGAACTTGCATTCATGCCACTTCTTAATTGTCTATCTCTTTGGGGTTTCGCTTTTATACCTCAACTTTGTCTTTTCAATGACATCTCTTTGTACCCAAAGGTAAAAAGTATTCATATTTGATATCGTGTTAATTAATCTTGATTAGTACAAATCTTTTACCTTTTGAGTGTCACAGGTTTCGGATTCGAATTTCAACATATTTTTTATCATTTTTGTATCGGCTATTTTGAAAAGCTTATATGAAGTTGTTACAACCGGAGGACAAGTACGAACATGGAGAAATGATTGGAGAATATGGATGATAAGATCGGTAACATCTTACTTCTATGGAAACTTGGATGTTGTTTTTAATAAGCTTGGCATGAAGGAAGCTAGCTTTTTGCCAACTAATAAAGTAATCAATGATGAACAAGTTAAGCTATATGAGATGGGTATTTTTGATTTTCGAACAGCCACCACATTTCTTGCTCCATTGGTTACAGTGATTCTTGTGAACATTGCAGCATTTGTTAGAGCTTTGGTCGTGAATGTTGTTGATAATGATAAAGATGGATATTGTGTAACATCCTAGAAATAGGGGTTCTGGGGAAACTCGGGATCAAACCGGAACCTTGGTGAAATTTTGGACTCTTCAAAGATAAAAATCGAATCCCATAATTCCATTTTTTCCGCCTAATATGGGGGTATGGACACAGTGCTTGTTGTCCATTCCACATTATCCCATAAGCAAATAATTTAAGCATTCCATTAATTTTCCTTCATGATTAAAAGATTAGATCAACCTACTTATTTATTTATTTTTATTTATTTCCATGCTCTCTATCCTCCATTTTTCGTGGTTCTTCTTTTAGAAGATTAAAATCCAAACTTCCAGATTATATTGCCGCCCCATTCATGTATTTTTTAGGAATTTAAAATTTCCCATGATCTATATTTCAAGCCGTCCAAAGGTAGTGTGCCTACATCAAATTTTTTTACTCATTAATTTTCAATTATTTATCTCAACCCCATTAATAATTTAGTCACTTCATGGTCAAATTGGGAAACATAATATGGTGGATGTATATTAAATGCTTCCTATGCCGTCCATCAACTTTGAAAAAGCCATAGTGCTTGTTATATATATATATTAGCCACTATCTTTTGTTTTAAATTATTTAAACTTTTGTTTTAATTGTTTATTTCAACAAAAAAAAAAATTGAAACAAAGCAAGCATGCAGGGGAGAGGATTTTTAAAATAGAAACATGAATAAATTATTGGACATTGGTGCCATACTCTTGTGTTATCTTTGTTGGACGACACAAGCATGTCCACTTATCAACCCACTATTCTCTATTTTCAATTGATAATTTCAACAACACTAACATTCCAAGCATCTTCCAACCGTCCATTGTATGCTTCTAAATAAAGTAATGCATTAGCCCATTAATTAGGATATTCGGTGCCAATTTTTTTGCTAGTCTCCTTGAGTTCTTCTTTTCTCTCATTTGGTTTCCCTATTTCCTCCATAACCGAACTTTCATCTTCTCTCTATTCCTTCTTCTCATCCATATTAACATCCACTTATTGATCAATCGAAATATAGTGGAAGGTCAAAACTTGGAGTTTCCAAAGTCATCTTTTAATCGCTAGAAAACGGTTCTAAAATCTTAGAGGTAAGAGTTCTTCACGGATTTTATAATCACTTTTTATTCGATTAAGATGGTGATGATTAACCGATATTATTATAGGGACTCTATCGCTTGATCTTTCATCTTGAGATCATACGGACTTTTGTGGTAAGACGACCCTATTCCTTAAATCAATTGTTCATAACAAGGTAATATTAGTTTGGACTAATATTTGTTCGCAATTGTGAGACATTAGCGATTCGGGATTTTTCATCGGGTTGTAAACCGTTAACTGAGGAAAATCGACAAATTGTGATCATTCGCGATTTCAAGGGGTAAGCATTATAAATTGTTCATTTAGTGTTGACAAATCGCGTATGTCGACTGATCAAGCGTTGTAATATTCTAGGTGTCTACGATCGAGAAAGTATAGTGCTTACAGTAAATCAGTTGTGTACCCCACACTGAATCTTAATAGATTTATGGCGTTAATTTATTATATGTGTTAATCTGAAAGTGTAAGAATATGGCTAAGGTACCATGTAATGGTACGAGGAACTCAGGTACGTTTTCCTACTCCTACTAGGATTATGAATATATGTTGTGACTCATATGTGAACAATGATAAGAATGTGAAATAAGGCCTATGGAATAAGATTGCATGATATGAATGATATATGGGGCATATGGGATATTGTGAAAGGGGAAGTGAAGATAGTGATTTATGTCACGATATCTGAATGTGGTGATCTTGGTCACATTATTTGAATGTGGTGTCTAAAGACACAAAACATTATTTGGTGGCTATGCCACGAGTTTTATAAAGGCGATGAGCATGTCGACTGCAGCGACTGCCTTCGATGGTGTGTAGCGGATGGAGGGTTGACTTAGTAGTCCCCACGGTGTGCAGGTTGGTATGGGTGATGTGTAGCGGATGGCTATCTAGGTTTGGGTTCAGGTTGCATCATATTATTTAAATGATATATGTACATGTATGATTTGATATGCTTGAATTTGTTAGGACTTAGTGTTGTGGTTACACATTGAGTCTGTTGACTCACCCCGTTGTGGGAACAGTTTTTAGGTGACGATCAGTGATGGACCGGGTCGGCAGAAGCTTAGTGGTGGCCATGCTCAGCAAGGAATTCATTTTATTTGGACTTTTTATTTTAAGTACTTGGAATTTAATTTTAGGATTTATTTTGATGTAATAAGGCCATAGTTGAACTATTTTATTTTACTTTTATTTATTATGTTACGAAAATTTTTTTTTTATCAATTAGAGATTAAGTAAATTTATTTTAAAATAAACTCTAAGTGTTTTGTCACCTAAAATAAAGGGTTTTCAATAAAAGATAAACTTGTTCTCAACTCGAGCCCAACCCAAAACAATCTTTCTTTCAAAACACACAGATTTTTCCAAAGTAACAAAAGAATTTTGGATCGGTTTACATCGAGGAACATACCAGATCCGGTCAAGGCTCGTGGGCCGGGTTTGGAGTGTTTCATATTGGGAAAAATTGTTTGGGCAAATGTTTCTTTTGTTTTACATATTGGTTTCGAATTATACAATTATTGAAGGGATGATAATCAGGAGAGATGAGGCCAGTATTCCATTATATGTTACTTTGTTGTCAGGTGTGTTTTCAATGTTTATCTTGTTGATTGGCTCCGCCATTTTGTGTTAAAGTATGGCATTTGGAAAAAAAAAAAAAAAAAAACTCGATTAGGATTTATAAGTAATTTCATGTCTTTTATTGTGTGTTCAACTTTGAAGGGTTGATATTATATATGTTCATTGCTTATGCCGTGTATTATATTTTAGGTTTGAATTGTGGTGTTAGTTTATCAATGTGTAATTTGACGGTTAGTTTTATAACTTAATTTGATATTATTATTATTATTATTATTATTATTATTATTATTATTATTATTATTATTATTATCCCTTTGTTCTCAGCCAAGTAAAATTTTATTAAATAATAAGCCTCAACAATCATTCAACACTAATCAAGCAAAAAGCCAGAAGCATCGTCTTTGTCTAAATTGTTGGAAGGAGGAGAAAAAACTAGAACAATTTTGGAAAAGATTGTCGTGAACTGCCTTTATTGTTTTGCTTACTTTAGCCTTTCTTGATAAATCACACTTAATTTTATTAATTACACAAACAGAAAATAGCTTTATAGTTTAGACAACAAAAACATAATCAACTATAATAAAGGTATATAGCCTGTGCTAGTGTTTGGCACTGCTAAATTTTATAACTTGTCATATACGGTGCTGATAAATTTTATAACACTAAAGTTATTTTTATTTTCGAGTAGCCACAACGTTTCTTGCTCCATTGGTTACAGTGGTTCTTGTAAACATTGCAACATTAGTAGGAGCTTTTGTCAGAGTTTTGGTTGTGGAAGTTGCTGATGATGGTGATAGTGATAGATATTGGGAAAATATGTTTGTCTGAATGTTCCTTCCATTTTTCATATTGATTTTGAATTATATAGTTAGAAGGGATGATAATCAGGAGAGACAAGGCCAGTATTTCATTGTCTGTTACTTTGTTGTTTGATGTGTTTTTAGTGTTTATCTTGTTGATTGGTTGTACCATTTTGTGTTAAATTATGATATTTTGAAGAAGAAAAAAACATCCACCACCTTGATTAGCATTTAAGTAATTCCATGCTTTTTATTGAATTTTCAACTGATGATACTATATATGTTTATTGCTTATGTTCATGTATTATATTTTAGGTTGGAATTATGTTTTTTCATATTAAAGGTATATAATAGCCCATAAACCTACTGCAACACAACTAATGAAATGCAACAGCATAAAGTAGAAACAAAACATGCATCAATAAGACTACAACCAACTAAATACTGGTTGCACCATTAATCCAAATAGGTATAAGACCAACAACTGTATATATCAACCAACAACTTCTACATAATTAATGTTGAACTAACGCTAAAACACTCCAAAATCAAAGAATATACTCTGAAAATATATGAAATATTATTGAATCAACAACTTGAGTATAATAGACTATTAGCATAGTACCTATAGATCGAGTAACACCTCTTCAGCTGGTTAACAGCTGAATACAATAGAGTATTAGGATAGTTTTTACGAAATTTCTGTCGAAACCATTTTTTGATAGGTTGACTTTTATTTAAAAAAACGAAAATTGGGAGTCGTCACCAATCTTTTTTATAAGGTGTGATCGGATCACCTCGTGACTTGATCGTTTTAATAAGAGGTTTGATTTATTAAAACAATGTTTTTCGGTCTACAAAAATCCAAAAAAAGTGTTCGGGAGTCGGTTACTCACGAGGAAGGGTTAGCACGCTCGTTACGCCCAAAATTGGTACCTAATTGATTATTTGATGTCTTTATGTCGAAAGTTGAAAACTCGGAAAGAACTTAAACTACGATCCCTCTTTGTATTATGTTATTTTTACTTAAAAATTTCGTTGAATAAGTCGAAAATATATTGAAGACCTTCTTATCTCGAGGCAACTAAACGTCACGTCACGTAAGTTAGGACATGACACTTCGAATCTTTGAGAATAATTTGGCCTTTATTTATTGTTTGAAATCTCACGTGTTTCAATTTTTAAAAGGATATTCGATTGTTCGAATTCAACGAGAAAAATCGAAACCCCGTAAGTTAGGGCACGATTTTATCGAATCTTTCAAATACGGAACATTGCCTTTTTTTTTTGAAAATTTTGTTTTGAATAATAATGTGTAATATATAAACGATGTGTATTTATCTTATTTAAAGTATAATATAAAAACAACTAATTACATTTAAGCATAATGCATGATGATATGACCATAATAATAAAACACCGAATAATAACGATTGCAATAATTGTGTTAAAATCTCCAATTTTAATACTAATTAAATAATAGATGGAAAATAAATAATAATAATGATAATAACGCAAATAATAACAATGATATATGTACAAGTAAAAACATAAATAACCTAATTTTTAAAAGTATATTAAAAATAATAATAAATAAATAAATAAGTGAGTAAATAAATGGTGTAATAATAATCGCAATAACAAAGGCCAAAAGAAAAAATAAAAATAAAATAAAAAAATAAAAAAAAGTAAAAATAAAACCAAAATGTATAATAAAAGGAAATAAATTAATTTTAAATAAAAAATGAGGAGCAAATAAATCAATAGATAAATAATAAATAATAAAACATATAAAAAATAAAAAATTTCTAAATGGTCAAAATTAAATAAAATAAAAGTCTAGAGGACAAAATTGAAATTTAAACAGAGTTTTGGGCCAAAATCGAGGATGAAAATAAGGTAAAGGGAGGGACCAAATGGCGAAATATCCCTGTCCTCCAAAATGCAGCGTTTTAATAGGGACCAAAATGAAATGAACGCAAAATTATCGGGCCAAATTAAAAAAAAATAAAAGTACTGGATCATAAATTAATAAAAAAGTTGAAGGGCTAAAAGTGCAATTAGACCCTTCCACAAAAAGACACGGATTCCCTGAAACGGGTCCAGTGGTGCGCGGGACATATGCCAAACGGCGCCATTTTTGGCACTAAAGCACCTTAGGTGAAACGACGTCGTTTCACTAGTGCTATATAAATTATTATTTTTTTTTAAATTTTTCATTTCTCCTTTCTTCTTTAAAAAAAAAATCCTCTCCCCCTCTCTCCTCTTCTCTCTGGCCAGCCTAGAATCCAGCCAGGCTCCGGTCATCCGCCACCGCGACGGACCGACGGCTTTGCCGTCTGCGGTGGCCGAAAAACCCAAAAAAATCCGTTCTTAACCCTCTCGGCCCCCTAATTCCGAATCTGGGGTCATTTTTGTAGAAAAAGTGGCCAAAAATGACCAAAGTGAGAAAAGACCTTTCGGTTCCCGATGACAGAGAATAACCAGGTAATTTTTAATATTTTATTTATTTATATATATATCATGTATAAAAATGAATGATGAGAAAAAAAAGACCTTTGAATATTTTTTATTTGCTTTCGTATTTTCTTGTTCGATTCTCTGTAAAAAAATTACAATGATGATATTCGGCTTTTTATAGTTGATTACACTTTTTTTATACACTATTTGCTTTCTGTTTTGTCACTGTTTTCCTACTATCGTGCTTTTGTTTTCCCTTCTTTTTTGCAGGTGCTGGGGGTCAACGAGGGGCTTTGCCATTTCGGTGCAAGGCAGAGCAGAGGGCGCACTAGGGGGTGAGCCAGGCCTCGGGACGAGGCGCGAGCGGTGCGCCCAAGGGAGGCGAGTGGTGCAGTAGGGTTAGGGTTTTGTTTTTTGTCTGAAATTTTTTTTAAGTTTTTTTAGGCCACTGGGCCTTGTAATTTGGGGCTTAGGTTTGTAATGGACTTTAGACTGTTTAACTATTATTTTGGACTTTATTATTTGTTTTGTGGGCCCGGGTAATTTGGGCCTGTTATAGTTTCTATTTATAAATGTATTGGGGATGCAAAAGTGTTATTTCTTGTTCTATATGCTGATGGCATCCTACTTATTGAAAATAATGTAGGGACATTGTCATCAATTAAACTATGGTTAACTCAATAGTTTAGCATAAACGACTTGGGGAGAAGCTAACATTGTTCTAGGTTGAATTCAAATCCTAAGGGATCAAAAGAACAAAGTGATGGCATTATAAGAAACTTCATACATAGACAAGATATTGGAACATTATGCAATGATTGATCCAAAGAATGAAACTTAATCTTCTATATCGGGCTTTCATCTTTCTTTGAGAATTGTCCTAAGACAACTAAATAAAAAGAATAAACGAGTAAGGTTTCTTATGCTTCGGCAATAGAAAGTCTTATGTGTATTATATTATGCATACTTTTAGATATTTATTTCACAGTAGAGTTGGTGAGTTAATATCAAGTAAAACCCATTCCAAGACATTGACAAGCTGATAAGATATACTCAAGTATTTATGGAGAAGGAGAGTCGGGATGGACAAAAAAACCTAAAATTGACATTTAATAGCCAAAAGATTATCACCTGACTTTCCAAATGAGAAGTTAAAGACCTCTTAAAAAGAACATGTTGTTACACAATATCCACAAAAACAATAAAAGAAAAAAGAGGTTCAAGGAGTAGGGATGGTGGGGAGATGAAGAATGACGGTGGATGAGAGTGATTTTTAATATTAATATAATTATTTTTATTTAATGTAAATGTAAATAATTTTTAATAATATTTTAATGGGTGGTGATGTGAGGCTATCTCATTCGCTATACTTTTTTTTTTAAAATTTTTAAATTGAAAATAAAAAACAAATTTGACAACTTGTAAAATAGATATGAATTTCAAAAGGAAAAGAATTTAAGTTTGGGGATGATAATATTAAAAAAGGTAGTCACGAATTGTGTAAAAAATAATTTTCATTAATAGTAAAATAAATATTAGAAAGATTTGAAATGAATAGTTCTATAAATTGAAAAACTGTAAAAATTTAAAATTTATTAATCAAAGTATTTAACTTTTATATCCATATTTTTATGTTTTTAAAAATTTTAAAAAAGTATTTTTTTTTATATTTGAATCCATCGTATTATTTAATTAATAACACCAAATTCAAATAACTATTTTATAACTACACAGAGATTAAATATATTGAAAATTTTAATAAACCAATTTCATAAATTTCATGGTTTTTCTTTGTGTGTGAATGAATTGCAATGATTGAGATGAACTTTCAACTCTAATGAAAAAGATTGGATTGTTGTTTTAGTGATAGTGACTATTTTATTAATTTAATTTAAACCTATTTATAAATCATCTCAAATTTTAAATTAAAGAATAATATGTGTTTAAAAATTTGAATTTAAAAATTTTTTAATTGTTATAATAAAACTAATTAAATTAAAAACCAGTCTATTAATATACTTATTGTTTGAGACATATAAACTTAAATTTTTCGTAAATAAAAGAAATAGTTATCTGTATTTTCTTATTAATGGAATGTCACTAATAAGGGTATTCGATTGAGAAATTAAAAATTGTTTGGGGGAAATAATTTTCTTTTTGTTATAATTATTTACTTTACTAAATAAAGGTTAAACGTATGCATCGAATCTGATAAGAAAGCTCTATTTGATTCTTTTTAACAAATAATATTCTCGAAAATATTAAAGAAAAGCAATTAATTTAATTTCTGATGTTGACATTTTCAGCTCCATCTTTTTGTAACAAATTTCCTTTAAACTTATTGGAATATCTTTGCGTGAGCTGCTCATCAACCATATCTTAATCTTATCATTCTAAATCACGTTGCTGTAATTATTTATTTATTGGAAAAATAATCATTTGGAAGCATTATTGAACCTAACACCACCCATGAAAAAGAAAACCTTTCTTTTTATATAAAAAAATTCAGAATTAGAGACAATTTGAGACGGCTTTTTACAGATCCCTTCGAGCATAGTAATCTGTTTGTTTACAGACGGCTTTTTATATTAGGCTTAGTCATTACTTAGGCTTAGACTAACATTTATGATTATTGAGGCCTATTATTCTATGAACTTATTACATATTGCATGCGAAAAATATTTCCCGTAATTTATGGATGAATAAATGTTAGCAAAATCATTGCCATCTATAATCTATTTATTCAGTGCTTGAGCTAAATCAATTAATAAAATTCAAGCAATCATCCATGGAGAAATCTGTCCCTTTGCATGTATGCCATGTAAACAAAACTTCCATCATCATCAACAGAGCCCATGCATTCCTCCATTCCATAGCCTTACTGTTCTTGATTCATTACAGACTTTCTTTCTTTTTCCAACACCCCAAAAACACCACCATACCCACTCTTCCATGGCTTCTAATCTTCGTCTCCGAGTTGCTTCTCTCTTTAGCATGGCTCTTTACACAATCCTATCGTTGGCGTCCGGTTTCACGGACCGTATTCCCCGAGAGACTACCGGCCGATGATAAGCTTCCTGCCATTGATGTGTTCATTTGCACCGCGGATCCTAACAAGGAGCCGAGTGTGGAAGTTATGAACACTGTGATATCAGCCATGGCGTTGGATTATCCACCGAAGAAGCTTCATGTTTATGTTTCCGATGATGCTGGCTCCGATGCGACCTTGCGTTGTACGAAGGAGGCTTGGAACTTTGCGAGGTATTGGGTTCCGTTTTGTAGGAAATATGATCTTGTGACTGCCTGTCCGGACGTTTATTTTTCAAGCTCCGAAGTTGACAGTGGAAACTTTGAGGGTTCCGAGTTTAAGGCAGCGAGGACAAAGATGGAGGTAAATTGATGATACGTATAAATTGGTACCAAACTTCCAAAACATTATAATTCTTATCAAGTATGCATTTATGTCAACTTAGTTGGTTTGGAAAATTAAAACACCGTCATAAAATATTAGACATGTATATAATTACATATTAAATATGATATACATATATATATTTAAAATTTCATCCTTTCATATGAATTAACATTTAACGGTTAAGTTAATAGATAAATTGATGGAAGGATTGATAGGAAAATACTATTTTAAAAATTTGACATTTAAATCAACAATTTGAGGATGTTGGAGTAAAATTAGCTCTTTCATGAAAATATACAATTATAAAGGTTTAATTGTGGTTCTAATTGCTCAACTATGCTAAAACTTAAAATTTAATATTTTTAATTTAGTTTGACATAATTTTTGTGTTTTTTTTTTTTACTTTTATAATATTATTAATAGGTTTAAAATTATAACACTATTAGTTTGTGCTATTAAAGTGGTGACATGGTTTTTTTTATAAAAAATTATGACATGTAAATTTACTATTAGCTTAATATAATTTATTTAATTTTTATGTTGCATTGACTTTGTAATAGTATCTATACTATATATAAGATGATTAGTTGAGTTGGTATTACGAGTCTACTCAATATAAATTTAGTTGTGAAATTATTAAAATACTCATACTTTAAAGGGTAATTAATATTATTATAAGGATTTTTTTATCTTTTAATACTTTTAAATAAAATTAGAATACATTATTTAAAAATTGAACACAATACGAGCAAATTCAAATAGATTTCTCTCACCATTTCACCAAACATCATTTGCTGAAATAATTTTATAAATATATATTTTTAATATAACATATTTTAGTTCATTTACATTGTTGGTGTGATAAAATCTAATAAAAATAAAAATAAAATCCATGTCATCACTTTAATTGCATAAACCAACAAGATATTACCATTTTGGACATACGTATAATATTATAATATGGGTAATTATTTCATATATAAAAGGTGGAAAGTTTTTATTTCATAAGTGAGATCAAGATTTTGCTACATGTCTTATTTATTTTCTAATTTTCAAAATTAAACTTAAGAACACACGGCAAAATCTCAACTCGATTGTAAGTTAAAACTTTCCAAGACTAGTGTATCAAATAATAATCCTTGTAATATTATAAACATAAAAAATTCAATTACACAAATTTAATTCTGATTATAATTATTAAATTAAATTTATATTATATTTAAAGGGTTGAATGAGTCGGTATTACCCATAAACTGGAATCCAACTCAATTGAATTACTGAAAACCATTTTATTTATAAAATAATAAACATATCAAGTATTTTTGTGAATTTAAATTATGTAAAATCTAAAGAAATGAAATTGATAAATTTAAAGAAAAATTATTATTTCAATTAAAATTTTATTTATTTTTAATATTAATTTTTATAAATATATTTCTTATATTATTTTTTTACTCACATTGTTCAACATAAATTTATTCTGTGTTGAAAGGAAAAGTATGAGGTTTTGAAGCAACAAATAAGGAGAATTGTTCAACAACATTCCACGACGGGTGACGCCCTACACAATACTCGTAACCATCCTTCAATACTTGAGGTACCCCTTAATTTCAATTAATTAATTTATTGTTATTAAATTAGTTATGTCACTAAAAATAAAATTATAACTTAATTTTATTATTATTAAATTAGTTATGTCACTAAAAATAAAATTATAACTTTTGGGTAAAGACTCCTATGCCGCCTTTGATTTATATTATAATTTCAGTAAATTTTATTTTATTAGACAATAAAAGGTATGGTAAAGGTATGGTATGAAACAACAGAATTCCTCAACTACAAAGCATAAAATCACCTCAAAATATGTGTTCCAGCTAATGCCTACAAAACTCATAATCCAAATCCCGAAACAAGACGACACCAAATGATAATTGGATAGCTCAAAAACAAATACAACACTGCAATGCAATGCAATGTTGATAAAAATTAGCAATAAAATAAAAGCTAAACAAATAGCATCATACAACATCCAACAGTAATCAGCATCGTCAAGTCAGAAACAACCACAATAGAACCAGCTTAAGTGCCATCACCCATGAAAGATATCATCACCGAAATCCTTCAAAGACGACCTAAATAGCCACCCGATTAGCACCCTCTATTGTTAACAAAATTTCAACTGGACTACCACTTAATTGAAAGGTCTTCAAAGCAATAGTAACTACAAAACAAAATGTCATATTGATTGTTGATAATCACCCCTTATTTATGGGAGCGAATTGTACCAACACATTACCAATACATTGCCCATTCGATATCAAAGATGAGAACAATAAATATTTAGGAACGACAATATCACAATGCCATTACACCTCGCCACTCAAACCACATGAAACATTACACTCAATTCACCTAAATCCTAAAGAATTTTTCTCATATATCTCACCATCATCCAGAAAAGGGAGAAGAGAACAATCGGGAACCAACCTAGCCTTAGCAAAAACAAAATGAATTTAATGGTAACCAAACACAATTCAAAACCACAATATCATCTCAATCACATATTTCAACTCTGAAAAGCCATAAAAAAAACAACTTCAATAAGTTGTGATCGAGTCAGATTTATTTATAATATTAATACTGTAACACCCCTAACCCGAAACCGTCGCCGGAATAGGGTTAAGAGGCATCAACGATCATTTCAGAATATTTAAGTTCATTTCACAACACAAAGTCAAACATCAATCAAACATATCCAAATATAAACATATAGTCCCTTAATGAGGTCTACAAGACCATAATCACATGTTAGAAAGGGGTCGGGACTAAACCAAGCACATACGAGAATTTTTAAAATTCAAACATTTTTCTAAGTTACAGAGGTCATACGCCCGTGTAGGTAGGCCATGTGCCTCACACGGCTTCGGACACGCCCGTGCGTCCAAGCCGTGGCAAAACAGGGCATACATACTGACTTGTCCACACGGCCTCAGACACGCCCGTGTGCCTCACCTGTGGTTGACACTGACTTGCACCACACAGCCAGTCACATGCCCGTGTGTCCAGCCCATGGTCAAGCCTGACTTGTTTCAATTGGAAAACTTAAACAACACGGTCGAGCCACACGCCCGCGTGCTCAATCATGCGGGCAATTATAGGCCATTTACAAGGCCATACTTGCCTCCCACACTTAGGATCATACACAAGCCTTGAATCACATGCATTTATACTTCAAATGGAAACCAAAACATGCCAATTCACACACCAATTAATCACTAAATATACCATCCATATCCATACTTAATTTCCGCTCAAATAAGTCCATTCAAAAATACCAATTTCATATACCAAAGCATATAATTCAAGCATCATATAATCCATACCATAAGTTCATATTCAAACCATAATACTCATCAACCATTTAAACATGAAACATACCATTTCCAATTTTCACTACCTCATGCTATATTCATTATTTCCATAGCTCATACATAAAAACCAACATCATTCAACTTTCAAGACAAATCACATGGCAAGGTTCAAACATTTCAAAACATGCCATATTAACTGGCCTATACATGCCATATTCAATATACACATCTTTCAAAAGTACCAAAATAGATAGCCGATAATGTGATTGAGTCGCTGACGATCTCCGGATCTGAGCTAGCTTTACTGAAACTGTAAAACAGAAAAACACATCACAAAGTAAGCTTAAGAGCTTAGTAAGTTCGTAATATAATACATATTACTCAATAATGCAAATTCAATACATAAATAAACCATCACTTAGATTGATTTACAATTAAACACACTGTCATCCTCAACCATATGCTCAAACATCCATCCATTCAACCTTAAAAAAATTATCATCAACCACATAGGTTCGGAACATACCTTTGCCAACACTTAGTTAACAAACGATCTTGCTATTTGATGTTCAATACCATATCTCGTTCACTGTTTGTTCTTGCTATTTGATGTTCAATACCATATCTCGTTCATTGTTTGTTATCTTTTTAATTCAATCGCACACTTAGTGCCCAAATCATAGCCGAAGCTTAAATAATATCGGACACTTAGTGTCAATAAAAAAGTCGAAGCTTCAATTATTTCGCACACACAGTGCTAATCATCTCTGTCTCATTTCTATTTCACACACTTAGTGTCATCTATCCCGATTCAACACATTACATTTCTAATTGAATAATCACATAACTATTCATTTCATAGCAATTAAATATAGTTTAAGAACACGTATCAATCAAGTACTTTGTCTTTGCCTCGATCTCGATCGAATCTCTCCTTTATTGGTCTATACATATTCAAATTTAGCTCATTTAATCACCAATTCATTCAATTTAGTCCAAACACACATATTTAGGGCGTTTTACAAAATAGCCCTCACATTTTTACATTTCGACACTTTAGTCCCTATTTCATAAAATCACAAAATTCACATAATTTCATTATACCATGCTTAGGCCGAATTCTCCTTATACTCATACAAGCCCATATATTTCATTTATTTTACATTTTAGTCCTCCAATTTTTCATTTTCACAATTTAGCCCAAATACTCAATTTCATCAAAAATCCAAATACAAACTATATTAACCCAACACTAAGCTTTCATATTCCACCAACTAACAACACAAAGCTCACATATTCATCAATGTCATATCTTAAAATCAACATAATTTTCTAAAATTTAAGCATGGGTTTGGTAATACACTAAGCAACGATCACAAAAACGTGGAAATTATCAAAAACCGAACAAAAACTAACCTTGAATCAAGTCATAAATGTGCCAAATTTACAAAAGCTTTAAACCCTTATTTTTTCTTCAATATTCGGTGGAAGAAAAGATGATAATGGCCATCCAATTTTGCTTTCATTATAATTATAATAACATTAATAAATAAATTTCCAATTCTACCTTTAATGAATTAACCATCAAAGCATATAATGGTTGTCCATATTAGTCCACGATCAATTATAATGGTATAATTACCATTTAAAGCCATTACATTCAAAAGTCAACCCATTTAAGTACATTAACAATTAGCACACAGCTTTTGTATTTTACGCGATTAAGTCCTTTTTCATAATTCGGCACACAATCGATAAAATTTTCACGCAGGATTTTCACACATGCTCAATCACATACTATAAACACAGAAAATAATATTAAAATATTTTTATGACCTCGAATTTCTGGTCTCGAAACTAATGTTCTGACTAGGGTCTAAATCGGGCTGTTACAAATACACTTTATACTTACCTAAGTTTGATTTAATTTGATGAGTTTCAAATTGTTCCAAAGTTTATCATTTTTAGTAAATAACTAATCCAAATTTTTTAAAAATATTCATACCATTTTAAATTTAAATATTTAATATATCTTTTAATGTTTACATTATAGTATTGTGTATTATAAATTTAATTTTTATGTGTTGTAAATTACATAATGTATACAAAAATAATATAATATATTACAACAAACTTAGAAAATGAGTCGAGTTAGGCTCGGGCCTTTATTGTTTAAGCTCAAGTCTGGACTAAATTTAAATACGCCTATTTTTTTTGTCCAATCTCATTTTTTGAACTTAATATTTTTGCCCAAACCCTTTCAAAATTTTGGTGGGTCTTCGGGTTTGGATAAATAACTCAACCCTTGAACAAGTCTATTGAGTAATTCAATGAGTAAATTTTGTTCGAATTATTTTAGTTCTTCATCCATTTCTGCGTTATATTAGTTTAATTCTATTTCATAATTGGTTGAACATTTGGTTGAACTATACTTATGTTTATTTGTACTTATAAACTCTTAAAAAATAAATGTTGGATTCCATCAAAACATGATATACAAATGCAAAGCAATTGATGATAAAAACTATAGTTTAATTGAAAAGTTATCTTATATTATTTTTCAGGTTATAAATGAACATTCCAAAGAGGAAGATGAAGTTAAAATACCTCTACTTGTTTATGTTTCTCGTGAGAAAAGGCCTTCTCATCATCATAATTTCAAGGCTGGAGCCCTCAACGTCCTTGTATGCCATCTCTTCACACTTCATGTCACATTTTTTTAATTTTTTTTATTCTCTGCTAGCTAATGCATTAATAGTTCACGTCGCGTTTATGTCGTGTTGCTACCAGCTTCGAGTCTCAGCAATGATAAGCAATTCTCCGTATATTCTAATGCTTGACTGTGACATGTACTGCAATGACCCAACTTCAGCTAGGCAAGCAATGTGTTATTATTGCGATCCCCAAACACCTTCTTCTATCGCATTTGTGCAATTCCCTCAAACATTTCGAAATATATGTCAAGACGACATCTACGACAGCGAAATTCGAAATATATTCAAGGTCAATAACTGACATCTTTTACAGAATTATATATGCAAAATATATATGTATATATATTGGTCTAAGATGAGTCCGACTAAATCCAGAGACAAGTTAGGTGGGACTTTTAAATGGGGCTCTATTTGCTTGAGGGATATCGAACTTTTTACCATTAGACCTGTCAGTTGTTAATAAATTTATATTTAAATTTGATGAGAACGAGAGGTGGTTAGACTATTTTATTAATTTCTTTCACCTCGAATTCAGATATATTGGCACGGTTTTGATGGCGTCGGAGGACCAACGATATCAGGTTCGAACTTATATATAAAGAGGGAGGCTTTATTGGGTAGTTTCAGCAAGCAGCAAGGTTAGTAAAATTATTACTACTGAACTTTTGGGATAAAATTTGTTGCTCACCCTTATACCATGTTTGTGTTAAGAAATCTGAGCTTGAAAGTTATTTTATCTTTTGTCCCTAACCTCGAAAATATTTGCTCAATCTTACCTTGACCCATTTTAGATTGTTAATATGATTTTGTTATATTGTGAAGTTGAAAAGTTAAGCCAAATTAATGTTAAAATTAAAAAATAATTCAATTAAAATATATGAAAATATTCATAAACTTAAATGTAAGTTATGCCTTTCTTTTTACTTTTAGTACATAAAAAGCAGACAAGTTGAATATCTAATAACCATCAACTTGTTAATATAGAACTTATGGCACTTAAGAGAACATTTGGTCCATCCAATGATTTCATTAAAACCCTAGTCGAAGACTATAAGCCTGGTTTCATACACAATGGGGAATCTTCTAGAATGTTGCTGGAAAAGGCCAACGTTTTAGCTTCTTGCAATTATGAAAATCAGACATCGTGGGGTTCAAAGGCAAGTATACAGTAACAATAAAAGTTGGTTTTGGATTATAATTACCATACATGAATATTAATTAACCATCCATTTATATAGGTGGGTTTTTTGTACTTTTGTGTGCTGGAAGATTACTTCACTGGATTTACTTTACATCGTAGAGGTTGGAAATCAGTGTATCTTTATCCCAAAAAGCCACAGTTCTTAGGGACAGCCACCACAAATTTGAACGACACATCAATTCAATGGACGAGATGGGCATCCGGGTTTACTAGTGTTGCTATTTCTAAGTTTTGCCCTCTCATGTATGGTCCTCTAAAGATGTCTTGGGTACAACTTATGTGCTATTCAGAACTTGCATTCATGCCACTTCTTAATTGTCTTTCTCTTTGGGGTTTCGCTTTTATACCTCAACTTTGTCTCTTCAATGACATCCCTTTGTACCCGAAGGTAAAAAGTATTCATATTTGATATTGTGTTAATTAATCTCGATTAGTACAGACTTTTTACCTTTTGAGTGTCACAGGTTTCGGATTCGAATTTCAACATATTTTTGATCATTTTTGTATCGGCCATTTTGAAAAGCTTATATGAAGTTGTTACAACTGGAGGACAAGTTCGGACATGGAGAAATGATTGGAGAATATGGATGATGAGATCGATAACATCTTACTTCTACGGAAGCTTGGATGTTGTTTTTAATAAGCTTGGCATGAAGGAAGCTAGCTTTTTGCCAACTAATAAAGTAATCAATGATAAACAAGTTAAGCTATATGAGATGGGTATTTTTGATTTTCGAACAGCCACCACATTTCTTACTCCATTGGTTACAGTGATTCTTGTAAACATTGCAGCATTTGTCAGAGCTTTGGTCGTGAATGTTGTTGATAATGATAGAGATGGATATTGGGAAAAAATGTTTGGGCAAATGTTTCTTTCATTTTACATATTGGTTTCGAATTATACAATTATTGAAGGGATGATAATCAGGGGAGATAATGCCAGTATTCCATTATATGTTACTTTGTTGTCGAGTGTGTTTTCAGTGTTTATCTTGTTGATTGGCTCTGCCATTTTGTGTTAAAGTATGGTATTTGGAAAAAAAAAACACGATTAGGATTTATAAGTTTCTTGTCTTTTATTGTATGTTCAACTTTGAAGGGTTGATATTATATATGTTCATTGCTTCTGTCGTGTATTATATTTTAGGTTTGAATTATGGTGTTAGTTTATCAATGTGTAATTTGACGGTTAATTTTATATCTTAATTTGATATTATTATTATTATTATTATTATTATTATTATTATTACTATTATTATTATTATTATTATTATTATCCCTTTGTCTAATTTTTTTTTCTCGGCCAAGGAAAATTTTATTAAATAATAAGCCTCAACAATCATACAACACTAATCAAGCAAAAAGCCATAAGCATTGCCATTGTCCAAATTGTTGGAAGGAGGAGAAAAAACTAGAACAATTTTGGAAAAGATTGTTGTGAACTGCCTTTATTGTTTTGCTTACTTTAGCCTTTCTCGATAAATCACTATTAATTTTATTAATTACACAAAGAGCAAATAGCTTTATAGTTTAGACAATAAAAACATAATCAACTACACTAAAGGTATATAGCCTATGCTAGTGTTTGGCACTACTAAATTTTATAACTTGTCATATACAGTGCTGATAAATTTTGGTAACAAAATCCTTGGACTCCAATTATCAAGTTATTTATTATTATTGTGGAGCTTTTAATCATATCAATCTTAGATACTTTAAAATATTGAGAGATACGTATTATGGGCATTCCCTCACCACATTTGTCTACTCTAGACAAGATTATTTGGTTTCGGACTTCAATTGATTTCTTTTCTCTCAAAAGTGCTTACTGAAAGTTACGGGAAAAGTTGTGGAGCCCAAGCGATGCGAAATGGAACATATCGTGGAAATTTTAGGAACCCAAGAGAGTTAGATTTTTCATTTGGCTTGTTTTAAAACAACGTCTGCTTACTAATGTGGAGCGAGTTAAGCGAGGCATGGGCACAATAGTTCTTGCGGTTTGTGTGGACATCAATTTGAAGACATCTTGCACGTCATCAAGGATTGCCCTGCAGCTAAAGAAACTTGGTTGCAGGTCATTCCGGTTGAGAATTGTGGGCGTTTCTTTGCTGGGAATCTTTATGAGTGGATAGAGCATAATCTGCATGATCCTTCTAAATCAATTATTGGTGAGGTGGTTTTGTCGAGTTTGTTTGGGTTGCTTGCCTGGCGAATATAGAGAATTGGAACCTTTTCCTCTTTCAGGGGGTTCCTTAGAGTGTAGGTGAGATAGTTAGAATCTCATACATCTGGGGAAAACAATTGCTTCCTTTAATAGGAGGGACCTGCCTAGTCAGCAGGAACCAAGGTTAACGACCCTAATGCCAGACAGATGGATTCATTTATGTACCGATGGTGCGATTCAAGTAGACTCGGGAACTGTTGTAGTTGGGTGAGTCCTAGGCACGGGAACAAGGTAAGGATTATGGGATACAAGAGATGCTTGGGTGATACTCAGTCTTTGATGCTAAACTGTGGGGTATTATTGACAAGTCGGATCTCATCCAAGATAGACAATATGTCGAAGTGATGATTCAAGTGGACAGTTTGGAGACAGTAAAGGCCATACAGAACCCTTCCTTGATAACTTCGAACTCTACCTTAATTAGGCGAATTCATCAACTATTGGCGATCAATGTCATCTCTGCAAGAGCGTATGGATAAAACTTGTCAAGAAATTAAATTAAACTTATCTAGAATAACTAACGCAGATATGGAGACGTGAGGGAAAAAGGTAGCTTTTATCTAATATATTGTTTAAATTTGAAATATATGTTTGAAATTTTATCTAGGTCCGTCTAAATTTACAAATAGTTTAGGTTTTTATCTTTTTGTATATATTTTTATAGATTTAATTTTTATGTATTATAAATTACATATCATATAAAAGTAATATAATATAATATATTGCAAATTAGAAAATGGGTCGAGTTGGAGATTTAAATATTTGAGCTCGAGTTAAGCCCATATTTTAAATAAGTTCAACTTTTTGCACAAATTTATATTTTTTAACTTAATAATTTTTTTGAACTCTCTTAAATTTCAGGCGAGTTTTAAGATTTGGACAGATAATTCGATTCGCGTTCATCAAATCTATTTTATTGTAAAAAAAATGCACGCATGATGGATATGATAATAATTAAATAGTTTAAACTTTAAATGGATTTCATTTTGCCCCTATATTCTTAATTGTTTTGAAAGAGGTTAGCCACATAATGTCGGAACCGAGAGAGCCACTTTGGCAGAAAAATAATAAAAATATGAGAAAGTAAAAATTAATAATAATAATAATAATAATTAAAAAAAACTTAAAAGTTAATGCCAAAACTGAAAATAAAAAAAGAATTCTTCATAATTTGTAAAAGAGATATGAATTCGGAAAGGAAAAGAATTTAAGTTTAAGGATATATTATTAAAAGAAATAGTCATAAATTACATAAAAATTAATTTATATGAACCGTAAAATAAATATTAAATATATTTTAATCTTAAAAAGTTAAAAAAAAAAGTTGAAGTTGTAGGTGAATATATATGTGAAGCGAAAGGTTGTATAAATTAAAAAGCTGTAAAAAAAATGAAATTTATTAATAAAAGTATTTAACTTTTATATCCATATTTTTATGATTTTCAAAATTAATCTTTGCGTACCACTAAAAAAGGAGAAAAATAGCCCCTTGAAGACCAAGAGTGCTCTCTAAAAGAGTCCTAGAGAAAGCAATCTACTACTGTGGCTTGGGATGGAAAGGAGTGGTAGATTGGAGAGGGAGAGCAATGAGGAGATATCATTGTTACCAGAAGAACTCATTCAATTATCAATCAAAAGATCAACGATGGTGCCGAGTGTAAAGCCGACTCTGATATGTTCGGTTTGGACGAAGAAATCTTTTAATTCAAAGAGCTTTAGGGCACAATTAAAAAGTATATGGAAGACCAAGAAGAAGTTTGATATACAGGTTGCTGGGCAGAATCTGTTCTTAATCATCTTTGATTTAGAGGAAGATCTGGAGTTAATCATGGAAGGGCGACCCTAGCTTTTTCGTAAGTATCTTATTCTTTTTGATAGATT
This sequence comes from Gossypium bickii, assembly GCA_025503065.1. Classification (NCBI taxonomy): domain Eukaryota; kingdom Viridiplantae; phylum Streptophyta; class Magnoliopsida; order Malvales; family Malvaceae; genus Gossypium; species Gossypium bickii. Next base: position 94,701,028 of record CP106720.1, read on the forward strand.
ATTGAATTCGGTAGAACGGGACCAGATTAGACTTATTTCATCGCCTTGTTGGATTAAGATTGGACCATGTCCACCAGAGTATGATAAGAAAGATTTGATGCATGCTATTGGTAGCACATTTGGGGGTATTCTTAGATCTGAGATTAATGATGATGTTTGTAGATTTAGGGTTAATTTGGATGTTCAAAAACCCCTTAGAAGAGCTATTTTTGTTTCTAGCGAGAATAATATCAAGTCATGGATTCCTTTTAAATTTGAAAAACTTCCAATTTTCTGTTGTGGATGTGGGAGATTGGATCACGGCATCAATGACTGCTTGTTGATAAACCCTGCAGAAAAAGAAAAAGTTAGAGAAGATCCTCCTTATACAATAGCTTTAAAAGTTGAATCAAAAGCAGTTGGTAAAGAGAGTCTCAAGTTTAATTCTTTTGCTAAGAAGTTGAGCTTACAACGTACTTATACTGGGAATTCAACAGAACTGAATGGGAAAGAAGAGGATGTTGTTTCAATTATGGCGAAGGGTATTTTATTAGGGGGAAAGATTCTTGCTAGTTGGGAAGATGGATTGAAGGAGCAGGTGGAAAGTAGAGAGGAGATGGCATTAGGCACATCGGAGGGGAATAATAATAGAGAGGAGAGTTGTCCGACAGAATTAAAGAAGTCCACTTGGAAGAGGATATTTATAGCGAATCAATTAGATCATCGAAAGTTCGTAAATGTTGGAGTCAAAAGGAAAGGTTTAGCAGAGGAGATTGGGCAGGAAAGCACGGATGAGACAAGAGAAGATGGCTCGAAAAGATTGAAAAATAGCGACCTAAGCACGAGTGCTGATGGAGGTGCAGAAATCATGTGTGTTGATGGGAATCAGAATTTTGCTACAAATTATTTAAGATCGGCGGCTGACAACATGTCAGCTGACCAGAAACAATGAAAACCTTGAGTTGGAATGTTCGTGGGTTGGGGAGTCCACAACCATTTAATTAAGCAACCAAATCCCCGAATGGTCTTCTTAATGGAGACGAAGTTAGAAAAAAGCAAATGGAAAAGGTCAAAAAGAGTTGTGGTTTGCTCAACGGCATTGAGGTAGAAGTTGAAGGGACCTGCGGTGGGCTATGTCTAACCTAGAAAGACGACATTGAGGTCACTTTGAGAAGCTTCTCTAAATGGCATTTAGATGTATTGGTCAAAGAAGATGGTAATCAGGAGGAAGGGCGGTTTACGGGCTTGTATGGCTTACCATATTTAAGAGATCAAAATTTGGTGTGGATTTTGCTTAGAAGGTTAAGCCAAGAAGGTAATTATCCGTGGCTGGTAGCTGGAGATTTCAATGAAATTATGTATTCATTCGAAAAAAAGTGGGGCTTCCGAGGGATCAAAAGAGAATGGAGGTTTTCAGAGATACATTAGAAGAATGTAATTTGATGGACATTGGGTACTCGGGAGTATGGTATACATGGAAAAGGGGGAATCTTCCAGAGACAAATATCAGAGAAAGATTGGATCGAGGGGTGGCAAACGATAAATGGATAAACTTGTTTCCTTTGGGTAGCATTCATCACCTCCCCTATTCAACATCTGATCACTGTCCTCTACTTATAAATATTGGTTACGTAAGTAGACTCCCAAGAGAGAGAAATTTTCACTTTGAAATATGGTGGACTATGGAGGAATCTTTTGAGGTGACCCTTAAAGAAATTTGGGAGTCATCATCTGAATCGTTGATGGATAAATTGAGAAATCTGCAAAGTGGTAAACACAAAAGGGTAAGAAGGGAGAACTACGAAAGAGGCTTACAAAAGAGCTTGAAACTTTAATGAAGGAAGATAGAGACGATGAGACGTTGTCAAAGATCACTGATACGAAAATCCACCTAAACATGGAGATTGAAAAAGATGAAGCGTATTGAGAACAAAGAACTAGAGTTAATTGGCTCCGGTTTGGGGATAAGAATACGACCTACTTCCATAACTGTGCAACAGCCCGTAGATGAGCTAATTCCATTAACAAACTGATACTGAATAATGGCAAGGAAATCAATAAGGAGTTAGGAATACAAGAGGAAGCCAAGCTCTACTTTGAAAACTTGTTTACATCAAAAGGGTTTGCTAACCCAAGGGAAGTCTTGGAAGGGATTGACGAGAGCATTTCAAATGAGGCAAATGAGGGGCTACAAGCCCCATTTAAGGAAGAAGAAGTTCTAAGGGCACTGAAAGGGATGGGGCCCACAAAAGCGTCAGGACCAGACGGATTTCCAGCTATTTTTTTCCAGAAGTATTGGCACATTGTGGGAAAGGAGGTTCTGGGGTATTGTTTAGGAGTGTTGAACGAAGGAAAAGAAGTTGATTCAGCCAATACGACAAACATTGTGCTCATTCTTAAAGTTCAAAAACCCACCTCTCTTGTTAACTTTAGACCGATTAACCTTTGCACTGTTTTGTACAAGTTAGTGGCAAAAACGATAGCTAATAGAATGCAGGACGTAATGGGTACTTGTATTGATTAGGTTCAATGTGCTTTTGTACCAGGTCGATTGATATCAGATAATACACTTCTCGCTTATGAAATTTTACACACGTTTAGGCAAAAGCGAACAGAGAAGAAGGGGTATATGGCAGTAAAGTTAGATATGAGTAAAGCGTATGATAGGGTGGAGTGGGATTTTATCAAAGAAGTGGTGAATAAGATGGGGTTTGCAAGTAGTTGGACTGAACTGATAATAAAGTGTATTACTAGTGTCTCTTATTCAGTTATCATCAATGGAAGCAGAGGCAGAGTTTTTTAACCATCTAGGGGGTTAAGGCAAGGTGACCCGCTAAGTCCTTTTCTGTTTCTCATTTGCAGTGAGGGGCTTTCGGCCTTAATGCGGACAGCGAAAAAGAATGGATTGATTAGAGGGGCATAGGCAAGCAGGAAAGGGCCAGAAATTTCTCATCTTTTATTTGCCGATGATTGTATGATGTTCGATGAAGCAACAGAGAAAGGGGCAAGGATTCTGAAAGATATATTGAAGGTTTACGAAAGCTGTTTAGGGCAGTGTGTTAACTTTAGCAAATCCACAATTTTTTACAGTATAAATACAAATAAGGAATCAAAAGCAACAGTTTTGAGATTACTGGGTGTGCGAAGTTCGTCAAGCCCAGAGAAGTATTTGGGCCTACCTAATATGGTGGGTAGACAAAAAAAGGAAGCTTTTCAGAATCTGGTAGACAGAATCGCTTCGCGTATAGAGAGCTGGAGTTCTAGACTATTGCCTCAAGGGGGGAAAGAAGTCTTCATCAAATCAATACTTCAGGCAATTCTTACTTTTGACATGTCTTGCTTTCTTTTTCCTAAAGTCTTATGTGAAAGGATAGAAAGTATTCTTGCAAGATTCTGGTGGCAGAAGGGGCCTGGTAAACGGGGTGTACATTGGTGTCAATGGAGGTTATTATGCAGGTCAAAAGAAGAAGGGGGATTAGGCTTTAGAAGGATAGCCCATTTTAATATTTCCCTCTTAGCAAAACAAGGGTGGAGATTATTAAATTTCTCGAATTCACTACTAGCACGAGGTTTTAAAGCTAAATATTTTCCAGAAAGTAATTTTTTACAATCAAGTCTGGGGAGTTCGTGTTCTTATATATGGCGCAGTATTTGGACAACCAAGGTTACATTAGAGAAAAGGCTGATGTGGAAGGTTGGCACAGGTACGAATATTTCAATTACTCAAGATATTTGGATTCCAGATTATGTTAATGGCAGATTATTGTCCAGAGTTGATAATTTGCAATGAGATAAAGTAGTAGGCCTTATTAGCAGTAATGAAAGATAATGGAATAAGGAGCTGATTGTCAATACCTTTCCAGAAGATGTCACAGATTTGATCCTCCGAATACCTCTGTCGACGGAACCCCATAAAGATTTTTTGGCTTGGAATGGAGAACCGTCGGGTGCTTTCTCAGTAAGAAGTTCCTATAAACTATTACAGAGCTTGGATCCTACAGTTTATGCTTTACATAATATCTATAGGGACTTTTACAGAAAATTATGGCGAGCTGAAATACCGACAAAAATCAAAATTTTCATCTGGAAAATCTCGTGGAATTACATTGCTAACAAGGTGAACATGCATATTCGGAGACTGGTGAATAGCAGCTTATGCCCTCGGTGTGGTAGCGTTGAAAAGACGTTGAATCACCTTTTCCGTGAATGCCCTGTTGCAATAGAGGTATGGAGAGTGCTATCAGATTTGGACTTAAAAGGGTTTACAAATGTCGAGTTTAGCGGTTGGCTTACCATGGCAGTGGTTTCTCTGTCACTGGAGAAATGTAGAACTTTCTGTATAGCTCTATGGAGTATTTGGGGCGACAGAAACTCCCGTATTCATGAAAAATCAAATAGATCAAGCCAAAAGATCGTCAGATTTATTCACAGCTATATCCAAGAACTGGACGGAGTCAGAATAAATGTCTCAAAAAATACAAATGTGAATAGTAAATGGAGACACCCACCTGGTAGCAGAATCAAGATTAACTTTGATGGGGCTTTTGATGAGAGAAGTAAGGTCTCAGCGTCTGGAGTGGTAGTTCGTGATAGCATGAGAAATATTCTCATTTCAAGTGCAGACATCCACAGAGAGATCCATATCGTGCTTGCTGCTGAAGCAATTGTATGTAGGCGCGCTACCCAGATAGCACTCGACATGGAAGAAGAAGGCATTATTATAGAAGGGGGACTCATTAACAGTTATAAAAAAATGTCAAAGCACTGATCAGGATAAATTGCAGATAAGCCCATACATATATGGCATTTACAGCATGAAATCCAGAGACAGAAGTTTGAAATATGAATTTATCCCAAGATTAGCAAACAATCTAGCACATGTCTTAGCAGTGGAATCACTGAGAAGAAAATAGGGGTTTTACCTGCTTAATAAGGTTCCAGACTTTGCAGAAGCCCAGGCAAGGAATGACAGTGAGAGAGAGCCAGATTGAGAAACAGGAGAGCAAAGGCAGCAGAGGAAGGTTATCAAACGGTCACAGCGAAGAGTCATGAAGAAGCATTATAGCCTTTCTCGGAAATGAAAATCGCCATTAAGTTGAAATGACGGAAATGAATGGTCTGGAGAGGCGATAAAATTTTGATTGGGCAGAATGGACAGCTGATTTTTAATTTATTTTTCAGGTTTTATTATTAGGCTAACTTTTGCTTTCTAGATTCCTCTTAGGCTGAGGCAATATCGGGCCAGGATTATTGGACCAAATTTATTTTTCTTTGTATTTCTCATCTATTTAATGGAAGCCCAATCTGATTTTACTCAAAATTAATCTTTGCGTGAGATGCTCACCAACTATATTTTAATTTTATCATTCTAAGGGTAGATTTAGATAGGCGGTGTGTTTATCTGCAATTAGTGAAAAAACAACGGTGATAATAATGTTAGATACTATAACAATATTATAACGTAAGATAAAAAATAGGTTAAACACATCACATCACCTATCCCAACCTACCCAAAAATTCTCTGCTATAATTATTTATTTATCAGGAAAAAAAAATCATTTGGAAGCATCATTAAACCTAATCCCACCCAAGAAAATGACAACCTTTAAAAAAGAAAAAAATCAGAATTAGAGAATATGTGAATGTGGGGTATGCTAAATTGCGTCATGTTAAATTAGATATAAAAAAGACCATAATTAATTTAAGTATAGGTCTTAAATTAGAAAATCAAAATGTTAACTTTTTAAAAAATATATTTTATTTTTTATATTAGTCATGAATTATTATTATAATTGTTGTAGATTATTTTATCTTTTTATTTTTTTCAATTTAATACTATAATTTATTTTCTTATATGGTTTTAAATATATATATTATTTAAAAAATTAAGAGAAATTACTATTATCAATAATAAATAAAATAATTAAAATATATTATTTAAAAATTAAATGCGTAAAATCACAACCGAAAGCTTATTTTCACGGTTTCCTAAATGCTCAAATTCTATCATTCTTTATTCAAACAAGTCCCAACTTAAAATAACTAAAATCAAATGAAATGCAAATAAAACATAATTATTTTAAAAAACTATAAAAGGACTTATTGTTTCCAAAATAAAAAGTTGTTATCAAGGACGACATTAATCTCTTTTTGTCAAAAAAGACCTGATGCAGAGAAGAACTTTTGAGCATCAAGAACAAAGTCAGTGGCCGCCATGATGATCATGAGCAAGCTTCAACGAAAGAATAGGCTGCAAAGCAAAAAACTTTGACGTTCTCAAAAATAATAAAATTTTAATTTAATTTTTTAAAAATTATGAAGATATAGATTATTAAAATGATATAATTGTAAAAATTATAATTTAATTTCGGTCTCTAAAAAATTTTCTAACTTTACCTCTGACTATCAGCACAATATTTATAGATCAAGTAATACCTCTTCAGCTGCTTAACAACCTCATAACCTCCTTAACAAACTTCAACAATTGACTCACATTAAAAAAAAAAAAAAAAAAAAAAAAAAAAAAAAAAACCTGGAAACTTGATTCAAAGGAGCAAACGATTAACACAACATGAATAACATATTTGTATATCGATCAACAACTGATCATCACCACGCTTAAAACATACCGCCTCTTTCAATCTCGACATTTGCTAATAAAGTAGCCATCCCATTTTCTTCTCCCCAACATTGATAAAACATACCCCAATAATGAGTTATACCAAATAATACGTGTTCATCATCATCCTATTTTAAGCCTCTTTTAACTTATATTTGCCTTGCTTCTCAAGTACTTTCATGACATTACGGTTAATTACATCATTTCTATTTTTAATGTTTTTATGTATGTAGTTTTCAATTTGACAAGTTTTTTTCATTATTGCAAAATTAGAGAAAAAAAAAAGGGATGATGGAGTTTAAATTCGAATTATTTAGGTGTGAGATTGAAATAAATCTTAACTTAAAGTTAAAATTATAAATCTTTAGTTTAACGAAATCAGAGTACTGAATTTTTATCATTTATGCTAAATTTATCATTGCGATATTATCTAGTTAGCATTTTAAGTAAAATGCTTTCCAGGTTGATATTGTCTGTTCATGTTTCAAAAGAAAATAGATAATTTTGCTGTAAAAGGAAAAAAAAAAAAAAAAAACAGAAGAAAAACAACGTAAGCATGATAGGCATGCATCATGTGACGCTGTAGAAGATTTTATTTGCCGTGTGGTGATTTGATAATTGCTTTATCTTGTGTTTGACTTTATGGTAGCATTAATAAAATTTGTTTTGATGAGCAAAAAAAAAAAAAAAAAAAAAAAAGCATGCATGTACTTTTCAATAATTAAATAATTTAAATGATTTGCATTTTAATATTTTTATATTTTAATAATATTATTAATTGAGATGATATTATAAATTAATTCAACATCAGCTTAGGATTGATGACAATATAATAATAAATAATTATATTTATTTAGTAATTTTAATATGATGTGTTTAAATTTTATTTTACTTACAATTTAATCTAATTATTTACGTTAATAACACGAATTAATATTTTGAATAGCAACTGGGCCTCAACTCGATTTTTAAAATTACTAAAAACCCCTTGCTTTTATAATATAATAAATATTAATATAAATCTATTTTTGTCTTTTCATTTTTCAATAAAAATAGTACTATAGCTTAAAACACATAATATTTAAATTTTTAACTTAACCATTTCAACCAAAATCATTTTAAAATAATTTTTTATAAATATATAATATTTTTCCACGTAATATAATCTGATGGATGATTAAGACACTGAAAATTAAAAAAAAAAAAAAAAAAAAAACAGGGACAAAGCTAATATAGAGTTAAAATTGAGGTTTGACTCCCAGTTTGTTTTTCAAACACCTCTTAAATCTCCTAGATAAAGTATGTCATCTCCTAAATGTAAATTTTTAAATTGACAAACTCCTAAAAACAACAATACACTCCTATGCAAATTACTCTAGTATATTTCAAACTGTACATAATTGAAAATTAACTATATCAACTCTATCAATATAATTGCCTTCTTCCCAAATCAAGTAAATATACACACTCTAAGCAGTCCTCAATATAATTGCAATGAGAGCCTTGCCTCCATTGTAAATCCCTTTGCCAATTCATGATCTCTCTGTCAGTCCTGCATTATCCAAGAATAGATTTTTATATGCCTTTTGAATATCAGCATTCAAAGAAAAGATGATTCTTGGCCTCTAACTTGCACTACCCATCCTTCATAATACCCAACTGAATATAAGCTTGTCTTTTTTCTGAATTCTTCCCAAAATGATCATCCAGGTAACGATTGCATGTTTTGGGATATGTAACGGGAACCAAATCAGTTTATGCGACTGTGCTTTTCACCTTTTCTCTCTAACCTCATTCCCAATTTTACTTACTGAAGCCTTATTTGGATCAGAAAACATGCTTTGAAATTGAGTTGCCTCATCTCTTACGTTGAAAAGCTTCCTCAAACACCAGCTCATATTACGTCCGCATTCAAGTTGCCAAAAATATGCACCTCTAATGATGTAAGCTCTTATCCAAGCAACCCATAAAGAGCCTTCACTAGCAAGAATATTTCTGATCAATTCAAGAATGCAAACCTTGTTCAAACTATAGAGATCTTTCCTCGTATTTCAAAGAACATATCCGATTTTAGCTTATTTTGGCTCCTGTTGTAGAAGACACTTTCTCCTTCTACAAGAATCTGATACACATCCTATTCATCTTATATATTGTAGCTTTTGGAAGAATAAATTGTCTGCACCAATAATTAGAAATATTGAATAGCATAGCTTGAATCAACTGCAATCTCCAGTATAACTAAGTTGTCTACAGGACCAATGACCAATCCTTGCTCTAATCTTTGCAATAAGTGGTAGAGAATACTCAGTTAACTTCCTAGTTACTAAAGACACCCCAAATATCTAATAGGCAACTTACTTAAACCTAGAGATTCCCTAAATATGTTCCAACTCTGTAGGCTAAATACAGGTGGAAAATAGTTCACTCTTTGATGCATTCAACTTCAAACCAAAAAATAAATATAACTGTGATAACATGCTCTGAATTCTAATCGGTCACGGCTTCTCCAACAACTTTCAGTGCCACTTGACATATCTCCAATAAAAATTATTTTTTTTGTTTTTGTTTTTTTTCACTATTTTCACAAATATTTTTAAAAATATATACGGATACTATCTGATACAATAGTGACAGTAAAAAAATTATTTTTATAAAAAATGATGATTGATCAAAAAGTAGAATAGTACGACAGCATGTTAGATGGCAGATAAGAAAGAACTCAATTCTGTAATTAAATTTTTTATATTTAATATTATTTTTAGAAAAAATCCTTGAGTCCTACCATTCCGCAAACTTGAGTCCTAAAGCCGTACTAAAATCAACACCGCAGATGAAGATATTTTTGTCAAATACCCACAAACTAATTAATGACCAACTACTTTTTATCTCACCCAATCATTTTGTGCCACCTTTATTACAAATAAAAATGATTTAATTTCCTCTTTCTGCTTTTCACGTGATTCTTTATATTATAATTTTCTATTTCTTTTGCGGTTTCTGATGTCGCTTTCTGCCTGCAAAATGAAATGGCACTCCACACTTTTCCTCTTTTATTTTTCTTACAAGCTTTTGTCTCTTTCATATATTTGTTTTTTTATAAACTACCATAAGTTTTCATTTTAAAATTATAAATTGAGAACAAACCATTTGCATTTATAATTCAATTTTAATGAAATTTCATTTTAATTCAATTACATTATACAATCATTTTAATCACCTCACTTCAATAAATTTTTATTTTCATCACTTATTTACCTTTTAAAAATTAATTTTATTCTTTTTAGAAAAAATTTAAATTTTTACAGGAAATTAAAATATTCAGTTACGGAAATAAGAGAATTTTTTTTTCCTTTAAACCAATTAGTTGTAAAAAGAAAAAGGAAATTAGTTCTTTTTTTCCCTATAAATCTCATTAAAAATTAGGTTTGCGTAATAAAGCTTTTTTAGACTTTTGCATATTTCCAGAAGGCTATAGGGACTGCCAAAAAATGCAAAGCCTATAAGCCAAATGAGCTAGCTCTATGCTACCATCATCATACACGTCAAAAGCGACCAGCCTATTAATAAATAAAGAGATAATTGCATCAAACATTTTTTTTTAACTATAATTTTCATTCTAAATTTATTTAGAAATTTTAAAATATTTTAATTATATTTTTAAATTACAGAGGTTAAATTGATAAAGTTCTTTTTATGATTAAAATTATTACTTTAATTATTAAATGAAACATTAATTTTGAAGTTTTTGATGCTTTATCATTCACGCTCCTCCTTTTTTCTTTTTTTACTTTATTTCATTTTTAGTTTTACTTATAAAAATTATGAGATATCATTTTACTCTTCTTCTTTTTTTTCCTTTTTTTTAATTTTCATTTTGAATTTGATGTATTACATAGGATTTGTATAAAAAGATTTGATTGTCATACATCGATAGTTTAGAAATGCAATGGAATATTTTGAAGTTTGAGACTAATTTAAAATAAGAGTCATAATTAGAGGTTGTTTGGTGTAATTAAATTATAAAAAAAATTAAGGTATGGTTTTTTATCTAATACTTTTATTTTTTATACTTTAATTACAATTATAAATGTAATAACTCTAAGTATTTTTACCAAACCATTATCAATATTTTTATTATTAAGGGTATTAGAAATATAATGCATATAACCTATCTATACATATGGTCTTCTATTATCACAATATTTCCTTCTACTAAATATATATTATTTGCATCCACTATAATATATGTTTATTTGATTGATTTTGATCTTGTAAAAAAGCCCATTAAAAATACTTCAAATTTATCTCAAAATTTGATGATCTAAGGCTGTCTGCTTTGAGAATTTGACTCATATTTTTCATCTCTTTTTGACCTATCCAGTGATAAAGACAAGAGGCTCTGTTTGCAAGGATTCGATTATGAGTGCTTCGGATATCTTCAATGCTCACAATGGAAGTGATAACAATGATGGCGAAGGAGACGGTGATGGTGGGGAAATGGAAGTGGTTTAGGTATTGAATGGTAGGTGAACGTGATGTAGGAAAGAGAAAATCAAAAAAGTTAATTGATTAGTTGAATTTTTTAAAAATTTTTTATTAATAAAATTAAAAGAAAATTGAAAAAATAAATTAAATATTTTTAATACATGTCAGACAATATTATTGGTTATTTAATATGAAGCGTAAAATGATTGAGTGAGATATAAAATTTATTAGTATCTAGTGGTTAAATCAAGAGTTGACAAAATCATTGCCATGTTTTCTCTATTTATTTTAAGTCTTGAGCTTCAATCATCTATTAGTTTTCGAACAATCATCCATGGAGAAATCTTTTCCTCTGCATGAATGCCATGTAAACAAAGTCACCATCATCATCAATAGAACCCATGCAATCCTCCATTCCATAGCCATACTCTTCTTGATTCATTACAGGCTTTCTTTCTTTTTCCAACACCCCCAAAACATCACCATCCCCACTCTTCCATGGCTTCTAATCTTCGTCTCCGAGTTGATTCTCTCTTTCGCATGGTTCCTTCAACAAGCCTGTCGTTGGCGCCCGGTTTACCGGACCGTATTCCCCGAGAGGTTGCCGGCTGATGATAAGCTTCCGGCCATTGACGTGTTCATTTGCACTGCGGATCCAAACAAGGAGCCGAGTGTGGAAGTTATGAACACTTTGATATCAGCCATGGCGTTGGATTATCCACCGGAAAAGCTTCATGTTTATATATCCGACGATGCCGGCTCCGATGCGACGTTGCGTTGTACGAAGGAGGCTTGGAACTTTGCCAAGTATTGGGTTCCTTTTCGTAGGAAATATGGTCTCGTGACTGCTTGTCCGGACCTTTATTTTTCAAGCTCCGAAGATGATAATGGAGACAATAAGGGTTCCGAGTTTAAGGCAGAGAGGAAAAAGATGGAGGTAATTTGATGAAAGGGCTAATTCACCAAACATACTCAAACTAAATTATTCCTAAGCTTCGAAAGTTATAATTAAATCCTCTAAGTAGAAGTGTCAATTAAAAATTTATATTAATTTAATTGTTAGTTTGGAAAAATATTTAAAAGGGTTAAATGACCATTTGGGATTTTAACTCGACAGTAACTCTCACACTGAAATTTAAATATTTTCTTTTTTAAACTTTTCTCTAACCTTAATAATTATTCCATAAACATAGAATGAATTAATTTATATAATAGTATAATTTGAACTTTTGAACTTTAAAATTTAAAAAATGAGTACGTTTTGAAATTAGCTCTTTGATGAAAATATATAATCATAAAGCTTTAATTATGTTATTAGTCCCTCTACTTGAACTTAAAATTTAATATCTTTATTATAATTTAGCATAGTTTAATTTTTTTTTTTTTTACGGAAAGAAAGTCTTTTTATTTTTATAATGTTACTAATAGACTAATAAGTATGGGGTGCAGTGATACACATTACACTCCCAAATAAATAACAGAGGTTCAAACTTTGGACATAACATTGTTCAAAGACATAGCCATGAACTCTGAACATGGACCGTAAATCAAACATGAAAAATGTCATAAAATATAATGTTACTTTATAAGTTTAATTCATAACACCATTAATGTTTGTGCCGTTAAAGCGATTACATTGATTTTTCATATTTCCTTGACTCTATAGCAATATAGAAATAAAAAGAACATTTATGTCATCACTTCAATGATAGCAATTAGCAATTTTATCATTTTAGACTTACTTATAATATTATAAAATTAGAGACATCAAATTATTACAAACTAAAATAAAGGCATTAAATCTCAAATTCTAAAATATAAAAATCATAATTATTTATAATTTTCAACCACTAATTATTATATATAAGCTTTCTTAAATATCAAATATATTACTATTTGTAGACATTATAGTAAACTTGAGGTTCTGAAAATTTAAATGTCTTAAATTTGAAATTTATATACATAAATATTACATGATAACTTTATTAGGATATATTTTAATTTTTTAAATTATAATTATTTAAATTTTTATTAGTATTGTATTTGTACACACTTTAAAAATTTAAATTTATTTTGTGTCAAGGAAAAATATGAGGTTCTGAAGCAACGGCTAGGGAAAATTGTTGAAGGACACTTTACCACAAATGTTGCCATCAACAATACTCGGGACCATCCTGCCATAATTGAGGTACCACACAAATTGTAGTTTATATTTATTGTAATTTATTTATCTATTATTAAATTGTTTCGTTTTTTTTTAAAGAAAATTCATAGAATTCAAACATCTGTCTCAATAACTATACCAACATGTTTTGTAATTTAATTAAGAACCTCTTTTAATTATACCAATATTTTTGGATTCCATCAAAATGAAAGTAAAATAAAATAAATTATTTTACAGGTCATAAATAAAGAGGAAAATGAAGTTAAAATGCCTCAACTTATTTATGTTTCTCGTGAGAAAAGACCTTCTCATAATCATAATTTCAAAGCTGGAGCCCTCAACGTCCTTGTATGTCCTCTCTCTATACTCTTTGTCACATATTTTTCTCTCTACTAACTAATATATTGATAGTTCGTGTTGTGTTTACGTTGTGCTGCTGCTAGCTTCGGGTCTCAGCTATGATAAGCAATTCTCCGTATATCCTAGCCCTTGACTGCGACATGTACTGCAATGACCCAACTTCAGCTAGGAAAGCAATGTGTTTTTACTGTGATTCTCAAACTCCTTCTTTAGCATTCGTGCAATTTCCTCAAATATTTCGAAATATAAGTCAAGATGACATCTACGACAACCAAGTCCGATTTGCATTTAAGGTTGATAACTGGATCTTTTGTAAGGTTATATATGCAAAATGTGGGTGGGTGTGTTTTAATTTGAGATCTTATGGTGTTCGGTAGTTACATCGGGTTGTTCCGACTAAATCCTAAGTCAAGTTAGATTAAACCTCTAAATGGGAGTCTATTTAGGGACATCAAACCTAAGACATTGCTTAAAGATTTTCAAACTCTTTACCATTAGACCCACTGATAGACATTTCATGGATTGGGCCAGGTTCATATTTGGCGTGTGTATGATATTGATAGACTTATATTTGCTCAAGCTCGGCCGAACCATAATATATACCTAAAAATTTTACTATGCTAATCCATATTTGTTAATGACTAACCTAAGCTCGTTTTAAACCTGTCTATTTTATGTTTTAAATATATATATATTTTAAATTAATATTTTAGATGATTTTATATATATATATATATAAGCTTGGTTCAAGGTTTGGACTCAAGTTTTGAATGTTGAAGACTGAGCTTAACTCATATTTTAAACAAGTTTATTTTTGTCCAAATTCATTTTTCAAGCTTTGTATTTTAGTCCAAACTCCTTCCATATTTCAAATAAAGTTTCATGCCGAGACAAATAACCTAATCTATAAACAAGTATACCCACTAGTTGATATATATATATAATTGATGAGAATGAGTTGTGATTGACTGTTTTATTCATATTTTTCTATCGAATTCAGGTACATTGGTATGGTTTTGATGGCGTCGGAGGACCAATAATATCAGGTTCAAACTTTTATATAAAGAGAGAGACTTTATTGGGTAGTTTTAACAAGCAACAAGGTTAGTGAAATTGTTCACTGCTAGATTAATTAAAGGTGTTAATAATTTTGGTTGTGATTTGAATATATATTTTTGTTGCATAATAGAGTAATGCTGAGGTTCAAATATTTAAGATTCATTTTTTTACTTAAAAAATTGAAAGTCTTAATAATTATTTTATTTTAATAAAAGATAATTTTTTATTATTAAATATTGTGTAGGATTGCATTAAATTATATTGAAGTTTGTAGGGGTGTCAATAAGATAATGCGAGTTTTTGCCCACCCTCTAATCTTAAAAATATTTAGTCAATCTTATCTTGACTCGTCTGAATTTATTATGTACTATATTTATTACAAATTACTTGTATCATAATACTCTTTTTCATTTGGATGTGTTTTTTTTGTTTCTTTATAGTACATAAATAGACAAGTTGAATATGTCATAACCAATGACTTGTTAATATAGATTATATGGCACTCAAGAGATTATTTGGTCCATCCAATGACTTCATTAAAACCCTAGTTAAAGATTATAAGCCTTGTTTCATAAAGGATGGGGAATCTTCAAGGATGTTGCTTGAAAATGCCAACATATTAGCCTCTTGCTCCTATGAAAATCAAACAGTATGGGGTTCAAAGGCAAGTATATATATGTCCAAATAAAAGCTTAATTTGGATATAAATTATCACATATATATATATATGAATATTGATTAACCATCCTTTCAAATATATATAGGTGGGTTTTCTATATTTTTCTATTTCAGAAGATTACTTTACTGGACTTAATTTACATCGTAAAGGCTGGAAATCAGTGTATCTTAATCCTGAAAGGCTACAATTCTTGGGGACAAGCACCACAAATTTCAATGACTCATTAATTCAATGGACAAGATGGACATCTGGGCCTGTTACCGTTGCTCTTTCTAGGTTTTGCCCTCTCATTTATGGTCCTCCGAAGATGTCTTTGGTTCAGGTTTTGTGCTATTCAGACCTTGCATTCATGCCTCTTCTTAATTGCCTTTCTCTTTGGGGCTTCGCTGTTATACCTCAACTTTGTCTCTTTAATGGCATCCCTTTGTACCCGAAGGTAACAAGTATTCATATTTGATATCGTATTAATTAATCTTATT
The DNA here is from genome assembly GCA_025503065.1 of Gossypium bickii. Lineage (NCBI taxonomy): Eukaryota > Viridiplantae > Streptophyta > Magnoliopsida > Malvales > Malvaceae > Gossypium > Gossypium bickii. The sequence goes on from CP106720.1 coordinate 94,716,852, forward strand.
AGTACAAAACGTTTACCTTTTGTGTCTCACAGGTTTCAGATCCGAATTTCAACATATTTTCGATAATTCTTGTATCGTCTATTTCGAAAAGCTTATACGAAGTTGTTACAACTGGTGAACAATTCAAAGTGTGGAGAAATGAATGGAGAATATGGATGATGAGATCGGTAACATCCTATACCTATGGATGCTTGGATGTTATTTTAAATAAGCTTGGCATGAAGGAAGCTACCTTTTTTCTGACCAATAAAGTAACCGATGATGAACAAGTTAAGCTATATGATACGGGTGTTTTTGATTTTCGAACATCCACCATGTTTCTCGCTCCTTTGGTTATAGTAATTCTCATAAACATTACTGCATTTGTTGGAGCTGTTGTCAAAGCTTTGGTTGTAGATGATGATGGAGATCAATATTGGGAAAAGATGTTTGGGCAAATGTTTCTTTCGTTTTTCATATTGATTTCAAATTTTGCAGTTATTGAAGGGATGATCATCAGGAGAGACAAGGCTAAGATTCCATTGTCTTCTACTTTGTGGTCTGTTGTATCTTCAATGTTTATCTTGTTGATCGGCTCTGTCATTTTGTGTTAAATTATGGCCTTGGAAGAATAAAAAAGACATTAAACTTATGCGTGTTATTATATGTCCAATTATTGAGGGGGTGATATTGTATATGTTGTTTGCTTAAGTTCATCTATTATATTATAAGTTCACATTATTCTTTTTCGTGGTAAAGGTATATAGTAGTCCATAAACCTTTTGCAACATAACTAAGGAAATGCATCAGCTTAAACTATAAACAAAACATGCATCCATAAGACTACCACCAACTGAATCCTAGTTGCATCATTAATTTAAATAGGTATCAAATGAACAACCATAGATATCAACCAACAATTTAAAAACTTAAATTTTATTTTTTTCAGAAAACCTAAATTTTTACAGGAAATTAAAATTTTCTATTGTAGAGATAAAATTCGAATTTTTTTCTTCTAAATCATTTCTCTGTAAAAACTTAAGTTTATACAAATTTTTCCTTAAAAACTTAAGTTTTTCTTCTTTTTTTTTAAGAAAAAAAAAACTAAAAATTAATTCTCAAAAAAATAAAGGAAATTAGAAAAAGAAAATTGTTTTTCCCTAAAAACCCAAACAATCTTAAGAGATAAATTGATAAAGTAACATTTATTTATTACAAATTAATTAAAGGGTAAAATATAAAAATAGTCATTTTTTGTTGCCTCAGAATACATTTTGATCACTTATGTTTAAAATTTTATGTTTTAGTCACTTATGTTATCGTTTTGTTACGAAGTTGTAACAGCCCAATTTTAAATAGTGTCGAAACAGTGATTCGAGATCATTAAATCTGACGAAAAGTTAGAAAATTTTGTTAATCAATAATTATAAGTTAAGTGTGATTTTAGAAATATTTTAAAATTAGTGAATTTTGTGAACTGAAAGAATTAATGAGAAAAATTGGGCCAAAAACGAGGTATTGAGACCTCGAATTCATAAAGTGAGCCATAAATATTTTTAAAAATATTTATGGAGTGTCATTAAGCTATTATTAAACTTTCGTTAGAAAATTTTAACGTTTGGGTAGGAAATTAAATGAAAAGGACTAAACTGAAATGAAAGTAAAAGTTATATTATAGATTAAAAGAAATTATGAAGGATCAAAATGGTAATTATACCATTTTGCATAGTTGAGGTTAACGTAAGAAAATCTGAGATTTTTCTTAAAAGTATATTATTATATTATATTATTATATTATTATAATATTATATTATATAATAATCCAAAAGAAAAAAAAAAAGGAATAGAAACAGAAACAAAACGAAGCAGAGAGCAGGGGAAGGAAAGAAAGAAGAAGAGAAGAGAAAGAAGAAAAAGGGGGAAAATTGGAAATTTTCCAAAATTAGCTAAATAAAAAGGGGATTAAATTGAAATATCTGGAGAATTCTCTTCAATTCTCTTCATTTTCTTCAGCTGAAAAACAGTCATGGAAGAGAGTTCAAGTTGGTTTTCATACTCAAGCTTCATGTAAGTTTAATACTTGCTTTCTCCTTGAAATTTCTATGTTTTTGGACTTTCTACAATTGAGTCCAACTTATTAATTCATTAGTTTATGATTCTATGGTTAATTTTTAAATTTGATGTGGATTAGTGCTAAAAGAATATGATGAATAAATATTGATTTGAAGCTTTAATTTTGTTATATGATGATTTTATCAAGTGAAATTGATGGAAATTGGTTTTAGGACCTAATTGTGAAATAGCTGAAATTAAGGCCTAGTGTTAAAATTCTGATTTTCAAAAGTTATGAAGTAGTTTAAAATGATAGAGAAAAGTATTAAATGAGAAAATTAGCTTAATTGAGGGGTTAATTGAGCAAGGATTGAATTGTATGAATTGTGGAATTAGGGACAAAATAGAAATCAACATGTTACACTAAAGCAGTTTTGGACAGCAGCAGTTGTCTAACTTTGAAAAATCACCAAAAATTGTATAAATAGAATTAGAAGTTGAGTGAGATATGGAATTAAAGCTTATTGAGTCTATTTTCATATAAAAGAAACAGGAAGTCTACATTTTGAGATATTTAAATTTTTGTAAGACTGGTTTAGAATAACTTCGTGATCCCCTGTTCTTACTTTAGAAATTCACTAAGAATTGTATAAAAATAATTTTGGAACATATTTTATATGGTTAGATTCCTTAATGAGTCTAGTTTTATAAGAAATAAACCATAACATCATATGAATTCTATATAAAAAGATAATTAATTTTTAGTGAAGAAGGGTCGGAACTGCCAAACAGCAGAACAGGGGTGACTTTAAAGAATAAACTGTACTAATTGGCTAAATCAAAAATTCTGAAAAATTTTATGGCAAGAAGATATGTGAGTCTAGTTTCAGGAAAAATTAACGGTTCTTCATTTGGAGTTCTGTAGCTCTGGAAATAAATAATTTAGTGACTATAACTCAAATGGACAGTTTTGAATCTACTTATGAGTAATTAATGAAATTATTGATAATGTTACTTATAGCATGTTATATACATTTAAGGAAGTGGAATGGAGAGGAGGAAGAGGAAAATATGTATGAATATTTTAAGTAGTATGGCTAAATTGAAATGTTTTAGGCTCAGAGACTAAATTGAATAAAAGTAAAATTTTGTGATTAATTTTGTAAAAATGTGGAAATAACCAATTTGCATGAAATGGATTATTTTATTATTTAAAATTGCAAAATTGAATGAAATTATTAATTTAGATTAAGAACAACTGAAAAATCAATGAAAATAGAAAATTTCCAAAGTGCCCCTGAATCTTGATATTTCTGCAAATTTAACCAGGTAAGTTCGTGTAACTTAATTATGTGATATAAGGAAATATAAGTATGATGAAACGAGTAATAAATTCAAGTAAGACATGACGAGAAAAATGAATATCTTTAAGGGGCCATATGTTTGATTTTGATTGGTTTCAAATATAAATATTGAATTAAAATAAAATGTCTGATAAATAAATTTGTAATTCCGGTAATGCCTCGTACCCTATTCCGGCGTTGAATACGGGTAAGGGGTGTTACAGAAGTGGTCACTCTACCGTTAAGCTCCGTTACCTCCCTAATGGCGGCCTTCCGTGGCAATCAAATTAAATTTATTTAATTAAAAACCTATTTTCATCCCAGCAACTAGACATCCAAGTTGGCATTTAAAACCCATTTGGACTGCCACATAGAACTGCCATTAGGGAGCTAACGGAGTTTAATGGTAGAGTGACCACTTCGTAACAAAACAATAACGTATGTGAATAAAACATAACATTTCAAACATAAGTGACTAAAATGTAATCTGAGACAAACAAAAGTTGTAACAGCCCAATTTCAATAGTGTCGGAACAGTGATTCGAGATTTCTAAATCTGACGAAAAAGTTAGAAAATTTTGTTAATCGATAATTATAAGTTAAGTGTGATTTTAGAAATATTTTAAAATTAGTGAATTTTGTGAACTAAAAGAATTAATTAGAAAAATTGGGCGAAAAACGAGGTATTGAGACCTCGAATTCATAAAGTGAGCCATAAATATTTCTAAAAATATTTATGGAGTGTCATTAAGTTATTATTAAAGTTTAGTTGAGAAATTTTAACATTTGGATATGTAATTAAATGAAAAGGACTAAATTGAAAAAGGTGTAAAAGTTGAATTATAGATTAAAAAAATTATGAAGGACCAAAATGGAAATTATACCATTTTATAAAGTTGAGGCGGTTTAAATATGAAAATCTGAGATTTTTTTTAAAGTATATTATTATATTATTATATTATATTATTATATTATTATATATATACAAACAAAAACAAAAGGAAAAAGGGGGGAAAAACAGAAAAGAACCAGAGAGTAAGACGAAACAGAGAAGAAATAGGGGAGAAAGAAAGAAAAAGGAAAAATAGAAAGTTTGAAGCTTGGAAGATGATAGGTAAGTTAATTTAGCCCTTTTTACTTAATTTTGATGTTTTAGAAGCTTTAAAGCAAGATTTTGATGAAACTAAGTTGATATTTTGAGAGTTTTTAGGTTTTCAAGTGTAGTTGATGTTGAAGAAAAAGATGAATCAGGGATTAAATTGAATAAAATTTAAGTTAGAATTAGTAAGAGGATTAAAATGTAAAGTATGCTATAAGCTGTGTTAGAGGGATTAATTTGGAAGAAATTAGAAATTAAAGTTTTAATATGAATATTAGATAGTCAAGTTAAATATGGAAGGAATTTAAGAAGAAGCAAAGTATGAATTAAGTTAAGAAAATAAGTAAACTTAATTAGGATTAAATTTTAAAATGAGTTATAAGAAAACAGTTTTGGGACAGCAGCAGTAAGGTAACTTTGAAAAATCACCAAAAATGGTAGAAATGGAATTAGAAGTTGAGTAAGATGTGAAATTAAAGCTTATTGAGTCTATTTTCATAAGAAATAAACAGAAAGAAAAGAAATTCTGTATTTTGAGATATTTAGATTTTGGTAAGACTGGTTCAGAGTGATTTCGAGATCCCCTGTTCTGACTTGGAAAAATCATCAAAAATTGTATAAAAATAATTTGGGAACATAATTTATATGGATAGATTCCTTAATGAGTATAGTTTTAGAAGAAATAAACTATAACATCATCTGAATTCTATATAAAAAGATAATTAATTTTTAGTGAAGAAGGGTCGGAACTGCCAGACAGCAGAACAGGGGTGACTTTAAAGAATAAACTGTACTAATTGGCTAGATCAAAAATTCTGAAAATTTTATGGTAAGAAGATATGTGAGTCTAGTTTCAGGAAAAATTAACGGCTCTTCATTTGAACTTCTGTAGCTCTGGAAATAAATAATTTAGTAACTATAACTCAAATGGACAGTTTTGAATATACTTATGAGTAATTAATGAAATTATTGATAATGTTACTTATAGCATGTTATATACATTAAGGATGTGGAATGGAGAGGAGGAGGAGGAAAATATGTATGAATATTTAGGTAGTATGGCTAATTTGAAATGTTTTAGGCTCAGGGACTAAATTGAATAAAAGTAAAACTTTGTGATTAATTTTGTAAAAAAATGTGGAAATGATCAATTTGCATGAAATGAATTATTTTATTATTTAAAATTGCAAAATTGAATGAAATTATTAATTTAGATTAAGATCGACTGAAAAATCAATGAAAATAGAAAATTTCCAAAATGCCCCTGAATTTTGATATTTCTGCAAATTTAACCAGGTAAGTTCGTGTAACTTAATTATGTGATATAAGGAAATATAAGTTGATGGTACGTGAAATATTGATATGATGAATTAACTGTTTTATGTTTATGAAGAAACGGCAAGTGAATGATATTTATCATGACATGTAAATATGTGATTATCTTTAATATGATAATACAAGGTAATTAAGTATGATGAAACGAGTAATAAATTCAAGTAAGACATGTCGATAAAAATAAATATATTTAAGGGACAATATGTTTGATTTTGATTGATTTCAAATATAAATGCTAGATGAAATAAAATGTCTGATAAATAAATTTGTAATTCTGGTAATGCCTCGTACCCTATACTGGCGTTGAATACGGGTAAGGGGTGTTACAAAAGTAACTATTTTTATAGTTTACTCTTAATTAAATAATATGATTTGATTCATGATAATGTATTGATATATCATATGCACTCTGACGACAATAGAAAACTAAAATGACAAAATAATAACACTTATGACAGACAATGAGTACTAATTAAAATCGATGCTTCATTGCTTTGTACTTGTAAGTTAACTAAAAACGAATAATGTGTTTTTATCCTTAAACATTTGCTTCTTTAGTTTTCCTACAATTCCCTCAAACATTTCAAAATATATATAGAGATGAATTTGATTTATATTCAAGTTTGATAACTAAGATTTATAATTTATAAAGAGAAGGATCCACTTACACAAGTATAAACTAAATGTAACAGCCTGTTTTCAGTAAAATTGGAACAGTGGTTTCGGGACCACAAATCCGAAGTCGGAATAAAATCTATTTTAATATTATTTTATGGTCTATAGTATGATAGGAATATCGTATGAAAATTTCGTTAAGAAATTTTACTGATTACATGTCTAATCTGATAAAAATGACTAAATTGCATAAAGTGTAAAAGTTGAATTCTAGTAGCTAAAGGTATCAAATAGCTATGGTTTAAAAGTGGAGGTCCTTATATGGCAAATACACCATTTAGAGGAGTTATTAGATAAGAATGATTATTCATCATTGGGAATTTAATAAATTAGTAAGGTTAAATTTGGAAAGTTAATAAAATAAAGATGATAAATGAATTAAATAATTTATTTTCATCATCGTTTCATCAAAAACACATGAAAACCCTAGCCATGAAATTTGAGTTCAAGCAAGCTTATTTTGCTTAATTAGGTAAGTATTTTGGTCCTGTTTTTAATGATTTTTATGTTTCCAAGACCGTAATAGCTTAATCTAGCTATCTCAGGGATTAATTTGTAAAACCGTTAAAGTATTTGGGTTTTTCCATGGATGAGTATGCTTGAATTATGAAGTTTTATGATAGAAAATGAAAGGTTATTGTTAGATAAACAACTTTTGTAAAGAGAATTTTGATGAAATTATGATTCAAGGACTAAATTGAAAAGATGATAAATTTACAGAATTTTTTTGAATTTTATGAAATTCATGGGCTGTTATTGATATATATGAAAATCAGCTAGGCTTGAAATAAGGATTAAATTGTATAAATTTCATTTTTCGAGCCTAGGGATAAAATCGTAATTAATTAAAAGTATAGGGGCAAAATAGTAATTTTTCCAAAGATGTGTGTTGGATTAAATTGAATATGAATTATATTAAATTGAGTTAAATTCATTCATATAGATTCGGATAGACCAAATACAGAGTTAGATCGAGGAAAAGAGAAAGTATCAGATTAGTAGCCTTCGTATCTACGAAAATTTATTGAGGTAAGTTCGTGCAAATAAATTGTACATTTATTTGTTTTGAATTGAATATTATTGTATGTGATTTGTATGATTGCCATGTATAATTATTGATCACATATTCGACAAGTACCAAGTCCCATGTGAACTTTAAAAAATCGATGGATGCAAATGAAATGTCATTAAAGGTTCCCGATTGGCTGTGGTCCTGCATGTGTTGCGAACACACCATGGCTCTCACGAGCTTCCTGATATTTGGCTCTCATCAGCTTCCCCATTAATGGCTCTCTTGAGCTTTCCATTATACAGCTCGTATAAGCTTCCCGATATTTGGCTCGCATAAGCTTCCCGATATACAGCTCATATGAGCTTCCCATTATATGGATCGGAAGAGCTTCCCATTAATATGCTCGTATGAGCACATATATATATGAATTGACAGATTACAGATTTGTACACTTTGTGTGTACTACCCATGTATCCAACGATATTTTAAATGGTTCAATAGGCAAAGTTCTGATATGAAACAATATGAGTTCGATATGAACAATTACGGGTATATACTTAAATTACATGGAAATGATATTACATGATATATTAAAATATGATATGGCTGATACATGTATGGAATTTAGTTGGTGACTATGTCCATCCATGTTTATGGGTTATTATATGTGTTTACATGGCTAATATGTTGAGAATATGTGTTAAGGCTTTTGGCCAATTTGGTTTGAATATGCCTTGAATGCTTACCTTAATTATAATTAAATGGTAAGTTAAATTCCATGTTATACGAACTTACTAAGCTTAAATGCTTACTCTATGTTATTTTCCACGTTTTATAGTAATTCGGAAACTCATTTTGGTCGGAAGTTGGTCAGAGCAACTTCACACTATCCAACGACCTTTTCGGTATATTTAGTAAATTAACTTTGGTTATAATGGCATGTAAAGGATATCTTGGACATTGATGGCATGTACTTGTCTTGTTGAGATTAGCCATTTGAATGGCTTGTATTTGATATATTTTGATAAGTCTATATATATGGCTTGTAATGTTTGATATGTGTTGATAAGGTTAAATGATGGTAAAATTATAGGCATATTGATGATTGGTTTCCAATTTGAACGTTTGGTATAAATTTGCATTTATGAGTTTTTGGTCAATTTGGTAAGTATGGATTCTTGGATATATGTGGTGTTATGTCACGTATAAAACTTGGTTATGGCTTGGTTTGAATGCCTTGTTATATCTTGTTATTGTGTAAAAAAGTTTGGTTAGGTTGTTGGCAAATTGGGTGAGAAATGTGGCTTGGAAATGACTTATTTTCGTCCACACGGGCAGAGACACAGGTGTGTGTTCTCAGCTGTGTGAGACACAGGGCCAGGTGACAAGGCCGTGTGTCCCCTGCATCTTTTAAATTGCAAAACAGAATGCTCACACGGCCTAGCACACGGGCGTGTGGCTTGGCCGTGTGACCCAAGTTAGAGAGCTCACATGTTTAGACACGGGCTGGGACACAGCCATTTTTTTTGATCGTGTGAGCCACAAGGCCTGGCCACACTAGCGTATGTCCCCTGCACCTTTGAAAAATTTTGATGTTTTCTGAAAAATTCTTCGAGTACCCGATTTAGTTCCGATTTGCTTCTAATGTATATTTTGGACTTGAGGGCTCGTATAAGGGACAATGTGTATGATTTTGATTGGTTTTTAACATGAGTACTATATGATATGAAATGTTTGTATTTTCTGTCTATTTGATTTATAAACTCCAGTAATGCTCTATAACTCTATTTCAGTGACGGATTCGGGTTAGGGGTGTTCCACTAAAGTAGTTTTGTCCCCTTTCGTATCTATTTGTACCATTAATATTTTTAACTATCTAATTGTCACATATTATATTTCATTCATGTAGATCATGTATGTCAATTTTGATGTAAATTAAAAAAAATGTAACTATTTGTTTTATGTAAAATAAATTTTTAACCGTTCAATAAAATATTAATATATATAGTATTTTAGATCAATATGATAGAGATATTGGATTGGTTAGAAAGTTTACATGCATAATAAGTATAATTATATCGATATATTCAACGGTTGGAGAGATAAAATATTAATGGCACAAAGAGATATGAAAGAGCGTAAAACTACTTTATTGTTACACCGGTGTAATGAATCCCTCCCCAATTTATAATATATCTATATTATTATGCAAATGTTTGATTAAGTTTGCGTCAACCATTAACCAAATTTCAACTCAATTGTGAAATTACCAAAAACTCATTTCTTTTGTAAAATAACAAATATTATTGAGGATATTTATGATTTTTTTTACCAAAAATGCATATTGATAATAAAAAAAGGCATAAGTTTAAACACGTTATACTTTTTATTAATCTAACTTTACCATTTCAACTAAAAACACGTTTAGTTTTTATATCAATTTTTATAAATTTGTTATTTAAATTTTCCGGGCACACATTGGGTTTTCTGTAATCTATTAAATTACTAATTAACTCTTAAATTTATAAAAACAATTGAAAACCATTTTCGTTAGTTCTTTTAGGATCTTAGGCGTCGAGATTCAAGTTTCATTCGTATAAATAATTTATTGTAAGATATGTTTTATTTTAGAAAAAAAAAAACTAATAACGGTTGCCATTTGTCTAGATCTATCAATTTTGAACCAAACAACTCGAATCCGAATTTATTCAATCTAAAATCAAATTGACCTTAACCCAAATTTTACTCTGAAGTTAAAACAATCTCGAACTCGAAATGAACAAACCTGAAAATAATAATAACTCAAAATGCTCGAAACCCACAATGACTTGAATTAAACCCGAACCCTGAACCCCAAATAACCCAAACCGAAAATAATTGGACCCAAAATGGGTCTGAACCAAAATTAACCCAGCAATTCAATAACCGTAAAAACTGTACAAGCTGAGAATCATTAGTATTGCTTTTGGCCCCTGGCTCCTTTTCTTTATTGAATGCTTGAAGTTGAAACCTGAGATTTACACACACTTTTTATCTTTAAACAGATGAAAGTAGTTGCAAATTCACATGTATCCATCCTCTCACATCAATATTCAACAATGGCTTCCTTTTTAAAACCTCACAAGATAACCGCTTAAAACCCCATTCTTTTTCTCTCTTCTCCATCATCCTTGTTCTTCAAGAACCCTCCGGGAGAAAACCCAATCTCAAACAACCAAAAACAAGATTATGAAACCATTAATGGCGTATGAACAAGAAGGTCATTATCATCACCCCAAGGTTCAGTTCCCATTAGACTCGGATTCTTACAAGATCGTTGATGAAATCGGTATTGGTGTTAGTGCAATAGTTTACAAAGCCGAATGCATTCCCTTGAATTCAACTACCGTCGCCATCAAATCCATCGACCTTGATCAGTTCAAGGTTGACTTCGACAACATCCGACGTGAAACCAAGATAATGACCCTCCTTTCTCACCCCAACATCCTTAACGCTCATTGTTCTTTCACCGTTGGCCGTCGTCTCTGGGTGGTTATGCCTTTTATGTCCGGTGGTTCTTTACAGTCCATCATCTCGTCTTCTTTTCCCGACGGTTTATCAGAGCAATGCATCGCAATTGTCCTCAAAGAAACCCTTAATGCAATATCGTATCTCCACAATCAAGGCCATTTGCATAGAGATATAAAGGCTGGGAACATCTTGATGGACTCAAACGGGTCTGTTAAGCTCGCGGATTTCGGGGTTTCGGCTTCGGTTTACGAGTCGAGTTCGGGTTACGGGTCCGGTTCATCGACGTCTTCGTCGCCGATGATGCTCACGGACATGACCGGAACCCCATATTGGATGGCGCCGGAGGTGATACACTCACATACAGGGTACAGTTTCAAGGCTGATATATGGTCTTTTGGTATAACGGCGCTTGAATTAGCCCATGGAAGACCACCATTATCCCATTTACCACCTTCAAAGTCTTTGATCATGAAGATAACCAAGCGGTTTCGGTTTTCCGATTACGAAGACAGCATCAACAAAGGTAAGAGCAAGAAGTTTTCAAAGGCTTTTAAAGATATGGTAGCTTCGTGCCTGGATCAAGATCCGTCGAAGCGACCTTCGACGGATAAGCTTTTGAGGCATCCATTTTTCAAGAGCGGCAAAGGCTCTGACTTCCTCGTCAAGCATGTGTTGCATGGATTGCCTAGCGTCGAAGAAAGGTTTAGAGTAAGCAAGATTCTAAGAAAGAACGACGTCGATGACGACGACGAAGATGATGTTGAGGGAGAATCAGGGTCTGAGCTCGTTAAACAAAGAAGAATCAGTGGGTGGAATTTCAACGAAGACGGATTCGAACTCGACCCGGTTTTCCCCACCGAGTCAAGAGACGATTCCGTGGTGAAACAAGTTCGTTTCGGTGGTGAAACCATCATCTTAGAAAAGGGAACTTCCGAATCAAGCTTGAATTTGAACTCTCCCGAAGCAGAGTCAAGCTTGGTTAGTAGTACTACAACTCCACCATGTGAAGAACAACAAACTGAGAACACTTTTAATGCAGAAACAATGGTGGGGGGCTTGATGGCATTGAAGAAGAGTTTGGATGATCAAAGGCAAAAAGTGAGTGAGTTGATCAACTTGTTTGGAGGGGAAGTGATGAACAAAGAAGATCAAATGGTGCAATTGATTGAGAAGCTGAGGATGGAATTGGAAACTGAAAGGCAAAAGAACTTTGAATTAGAGATGGAATTGGAGTTTCTTAAATTCCAGATTTCTGGTGCATCCAACACTGATGAAAATGATTGAAGTTTTTTTCACCCAAATTAGTACATTTTGCTGTGAAATTTCGAACTGGTTTTATGTTGTTGTTTTTGCTTGCTTATTGGAACATGTTCTTCGGTCCTGGGTCTACCGTATATCACATACTATCATGCATGAAATTGAAATGGAGAGATTGAGGGTTTTTTTTTTTTTTTTTTTTTTTCCCTCATTCTTTTATGCATAATCTTTGTTGTTTGATACTTAAATTGGCTCAAAATTTTCATTTCTAGTATATAAATTGTGGGTAAAAAACTAGGTTGATCTTGATCCACCTTAGAAACTTTTTGGACTAAAGAAGCCTATTATTAGTCCTTTAGGTTAATTTGCAACCGACCCAAAACTTCAAAGGTGGTCAATATTCCATAGGCCGCTCCGTGGGTTAAAACACTGGCAAGCCTAATAGTTCCATTGGGTTGGTTTTTTTTCATAGGTTTTCAAAAAGAAAATTTTGATGTAGGTTGGACTTGGGCTGGTTGGTAACTGGTTTAGGGTTGGGCATTTTTCCCATTTGGATCAAAGAATTTTGGCTTAAAAACATAAAAAATCGGTTCTACCGATTCAACTACAGTTCAACCAACTTAATCACTTTCAGACAGGTATCTCAATAGTTTCTTAGTCCAATCTGCTTTAAATAATCATGATGAATAGTTTAAAATTTGAACTTTATATTTAACAATTTTTGTATATATTTCATACTTGTTTTATAGTATATGTTTGAGATTGGAGCGATGACACATTCGATTATCACACTATTATCTTATTCTTTCACTGTAGATAAACCATGTAAAATAGCAACAACAGATACTGTACTTACAAAATGATTGCGATCTTCCTTCCCCGTTGGCAATTGGAATCTCCCATGAAACAAAGAGCTGTGACCAACCAATAGTAAGGCTTACCGTGATTCACAATACAAAACAACAAAGAAAAAGAGCTAAAACTTAAAACCAACATGCACGCACATATCTCAATTCTCATCACATCTGTCAGCCTTTGATGTCTCAAAGTCTCACTCAATCCTTAATTTCAATGCATTCCACACTCTACTTTACTCTTTATACTTTCCATGTACTTTTTCTTTTTACATCAATTCAACGTTGATGAGATATACAATCTAACTAAATAGATTCCCAATATTACTTTCATATCATGATTCTATACTTTCATATCTTTGTACTAATATCCAAATTCAACCTAAAAGAAAAGGAAGAAAAATTAACACAAATTCCAATATTGATTAGACATGCAAGGTAAGTAATTAAATAGATTTCCATGTTTTATAGTGGAAGAATCAAAGCAAAACTAAAAAAATTTAAAGGGTGAAAATGAAATTTTTAGTATTTTATTAATTAAATTTATTAATATTTAAAGATTAAAGAGTTAATTTCACCAAGGCCAAAACCCCTCGCTACTTCTTTGGTGCCGTCTTTGTACATGTTACTCGAAATTAAGTGTGAATATCATATAAATATCTCTTTTATTGGGCCAATTCAATTTTTTTAAAAGATTATTTTTATATCTCCGCATTAATATTCGAATATGTATCGGACATGGATATTAAAACTTGAGATTCAACAACATTACAGACAACCTACATAATTATTGTACCTTGGGACTTCAAATCTTAAATTATATGAGCGGAAGAGACGGTAACCTGTTAAATACACTGCGGGTAAACACTGCAATTTTGGGTTTAGAACCCTAACAAAATGTAGAAACTATAAATACCAAGGCAAGGGAACAGCTAATTGGCTGCTAGTCTTTCAATGAGTATCAGCTAAATATGGCAGTATCTTTTGTTTAAACCGCTTCTCTGATGAAACTTCATCTCTTTTTTTCTCTCAATAGACAAAGGAAAAGGAAGGGAAATCGAGGGGTGCTCTGCACTGGCATTTCCCTTCCTTTGACATAAATCATAGCTTTTTTCTGAATGATATGAAATGCCATTACTCTTTTGCATGTGTCTTGTGCTTGAAATTATATGATGGATAATATTGATCAAATTTTGCTAGTAATCCCTGCAATATGCTTAATTTGCAAATTTAGTCCTATTTGTTAGTCATTTTCAATCTCGTATATTTTGAATTTTAAAATTTCGACCCCTAACCAATACTGTAGCAATTAAATATTTTAGTTCAATACATATAATAGTGGTATTGCACTATGCATAGTTTGTGGATTCAGTTCCTATTCCTTAATTTGATTATACGTAGTTTTTAATATTTTTTTAATTTTAAAATTTCGGTTTGGTAGTTGTTAAATCATTTAATTAAAATAATAATGGTTTTTTGTGAGAATTATATGAAAATAACAAGTCCGCATGATATTACCTGTGCAATAATATGTTTGCCACATAAGATTTTAGAAATGTTAAAATGTGTACCAAGTTCTTGTACTCTTTATACATTTTAAAATTTAGTCTTTCTACTTTTCACATTTCAAAATACAAGTACAATTGCTAACATTTTGTCAAAATTCTTCTATTAAATTCAGGTTCATTGCAACTTCTCTTTTTCTTGCTATATGACTACCAAGTACCAAGTGAGTATTTTGTCAAAATGTTATGCCGGCAAATTTTAAAAAAAAAAAAAAGAAGAATCTTAACGATGGTAACAATTAAACCTAAATTTACAAAGTTGAAAGACTAAATTCCTTAAAGTAAAAGCAAAAGAATTAAATTCCAAATGTATAAAGAGTAATGGACTTGAAGCATATTTTAACATTTTAGAAACTGCAAATTTTAACTTAACAGATTTAACGACTATCATTTGCATCAAGATTGAAATCTCTAAATTCGAAAAGTATAAAAATTAAAAATAACCGAAATAGAGTACAACTAAATATAAAACTTAAATATTATGAACTTTAAAAAAATGTAAAATCATTTACTCAAAAAAAAATTCTAATTTTCGAAGACATTAATTCTATGGCATTTTTTTAATAATCTCATTATAGATTCTGATAATTTCTAGAATTACTCATAGTCTCTCTCCAATCTATAAATAGGATGATAATGCCCTTCAGCACACTCTAACGCACATCCTCTTAGATTGACAACAATGTCCATGCCAGTTGAGCTAAGACTCAATCGACAATTCTATGGTATCTTTTAACCTAAGCTAAATGAGGAAAAGCCAAGGGTAAGGTTAATTACTTAATTATAATTAGTAATTGTATTTCAGAATTAAGTTAACCTATACCACTAAACCAACAATTTATAAACGAATATCAGTTCATGCTATTAACAAATAATGGATTTTTGCTAAGGTATATACTTAAAAATATTCTTCAAGAACCTTATGCGTTTGTCTGATGGTTAGGATATTTGCCACCCCAAATATGATCTGGGTTCGAATCACACTAGTCTTATTATTGATAGAACTTTATCCTATTGTAATTAAAAAAAATACTCTTCAAATTTATTATTTATATAAAGAGACTCCAAACAATAATCATTTAAATTACTAGTTTTTTTTTTTTTTTGTTCCTTTTTGCATTTGAACATGATTTTTACTAAATGAATTTCAATAAAAAAAGTAAGCCAATATACATGTGTGATGAAGATGGTGATTTGAGCAAAATCTATGACTGGTACATGCATGAGGTCATGGATTCATTAATCAATTCATTTAATTTGGCATTGTGATAGTTTTTGGACATTCAACATTAAATGTATAGTTACAGTACTTATTGTCGATTGGTCGAGATATGGATGAGAAATCATAACTTGTACCCTTTCTGCATACATTTATTCTTTGCTCAGATTTTCTTTTTCTTTTTACCCAATGGCAACTGATTGAATTTTAAAAAAAAATTATTTTCGTCTCTAATATTCATATCGAAGTTCGAGCATAGTTTAAAATAATTTAAAGTAGTAGAAGAGTGTGTTTTATCATATGGAGAAAGAGGCATAGTGACCAAACGTAAAGAAGGATAGTTTTGCAGTGCGATTTTTCAGCTCCTGGCTTAGAATTTTCATGGCCTGTTTTCTCGCAACTTTAATCACTTAAAATTTCTTCTCTGAAATCGAGAAACCAAACTCCATTTCATTGCCTTTATGAAGTTGACATAATGTGAGAGCTTAGAGACTAAAAACCAAAAGGAATATCCATATGGAGAAGAAGAGCTTGAGAATCGACCAAAGCACCAATATTATAGGCAACAACCAGCTTAAGGGTTCGTCATGGAGAGAGTTTCGAGAAGAAGATTATGTGTGTGGTGGGATTCCATGGCCGCCAAGATCTTACACTTGCAGCTTCTGCAAGAGGGAATTTAGGTCGGCTCAAGCTTTGGGTGGTCACATGAATGTTCATAGGAGAGAGAGAGCTAGGTTATTAAGACAGTCATCTACTCCACCAGGGGACTACAACGGTCAGCCATATTTTCTTAACCTTAACCCTAACCCTAACCCTAATTTCCGTTCTTCTTCTTCTTCTTTGATTGCTCCTCCATTTTGTTCTACATTACCTCATCATCTTTCTTCTTCATCTTCTGGTTTCTCTAATGAAATGAAGAAATGGCGAAGGAAGGGTGCAAAATCAGTTTTTCAAGTCAAGGAATTCAAGGATTATGAATGTAATAATAATAATTTGTTGAAGAAGAAGAAGAAGATTAACGAGAGTGTAAGGTTGGAGTTAGAGGTTGGTGTGGTTAGTGATTCCAAGGAAGATTTGGATTTGGAACTTCGATTGGGATAATGGGTTTGCTATTAATTATCATATGTAAGAATGACAAATTTAGTTAAATGTTTAATTATATTGAATGAAGTATATACTTTTGATTCCATATATTTAGCTCTCTGTTTATTTTTTTTATTGAGTTGATATCACATTTAATCAATTTTTAATTCAGTTGTAAAGTTTAATATTTTGATAAAATAAAAAATATTTTGAGGGTATTTTTATCTTTTATCTACAATTTATGTGAAAAATACATCACGATTTAAACTCAAAACCTCAAAATCTACTTTCCTTCAACTTAATCATTTCAACCGAAGGTAATTTAATTTTTATATCAACCTTTTTTATAGATTTGTTACATAATTTTTTTTCACTTACATTGGTTGGTCATAATCTACTGTATACTTATATCTATATTTATCTATATTATATTTAAGTGTATATGAGTCAATCAGATGCTAAGAATGTGTTTGATAAACTATTGAAAATTTTTCTTTTTATTAAAAATAAAAAAATTTAATATTTAGTTTTTAAATGTGTCTGATAACCAAATTAACTTTTTACTTAATATAAAATTTTCAAAAAAAAATGTTGAATTTCATAAATAAATTGATACTTATCACGTGGAAAATATTAGATTCATCTTATTTTTCAAAATCTTATTTTTAAATTAACTTATTTCCTCATTTTATTAAAAAATAAAATATTTATATATAAATAAAATAAATAATGTCTTATTAATAAGATTACAATTATGAAATAATAATAATTACTATTATCAAATAAAATAATTATATCCGCTGTTTAATTTTTACTTATATATCAAGCAATTTTATAGTATAAATTCAATGCTTATACAATTTATAGCTAAAAATTCAGTTTGTCAAATGCACTCAAACTCAGATAAAAATAATTAGGATAATTTTATTTAAAAATAAAAATATTATGATGGTGCTTTTTTATTTTTTATTTTATAGAAAATTTTCAAAAACCAAAATAAATCTACAATAATAAGATTTGAACTTAAAACACTAAAATCGTTAAAATTTTATATTTATCATCTTAACCAAAGCCTCATTGATTTTTATATAAATTTTTTATAAAATATATTTTTACAAAAATAAAAATTCATCCACATCATCATGGGTGTGCAAAAATCTAGTACTATGTTTAAGTGTAACTCAATTCGCAAATTAATCGAACACCAATTCATTTGGAAAATGATTAAATATCCTCTTCTTTCTTACAAAGCAACAAATATTACTATGATGACGTTTCGATCGTGTTGTATTTTGATATAAAATCTATAAAAATCTAAAATAAATTAAGAAGTATCCTCACAAATGATGAGGCTTAAACCTGACACACTTGATCCCTAAAACCTTAATTTTATCATTTCGATCAAAACTTAATTTATTTTTAACATCATTTTTGTGTTCAAAAATTTGTGTTCAATTCTACCATTCACATTAATTAATTTAAGGCCCCATAACTTATAAAAACTTTTTTTTTTATAAAATACATATCAAACCGTTTTGTTTCTTCATCAATTTTTTCACATTGATATGCTTAAAAGAGGTGTTTGTATCATTACAAAGAAAAGCCTTTTAGCCACGAAAATATTTGGAAAGAATTATTAAATTAAAAATAAAACGTATTTTCCTTTCTTTTATATATAGAATTTGAAATTTTCTATATATAAAAGAAAATGTTGAGAAATATTTCCATAGGCATTTTATTTATTTTGGGCCAGAAGAGAATTAAAGGGGGCCGAGATGTTAGGTTGTTAGAGAAAATGGACCATCAAATTTCACTTCTTACAACATTAACAAATGTTGGTCCAATGTGACCCAACCAGTTCTGTCCCTCTATTGGTTTCATCTTATGTAAAGCTAAATAATAAAAGAATTGGTTTTATTATTATTTACAATGAAAAAAATTGTCAACATCTTTTAAAACCCTGTGGTATTAATAATAAGTGGCTGTTAGGTTGATGGCAACAAAGATAGCTTCATGGGTGGGTTGCCCATTTAATTAGCTGCCTACCCTCAACATAGGCATACCTTAACAATGCAATAACTGCATGTCTATTTTCTTACGAAATTTAAGCATCTGATTTCAAACTTCAAACCTCTCATCTAAGTTTTAGGGCTAGTAATTTATTTTTAAGAAAAATATAGTTTTGGTTAGGTTGATGTAAAATTAATTCAATTTAAAATTTTAAAATATTTGAATCATTTTGATTTGAGTTTTTATAGTCTGATTCATTTTGTTTTTGTATTATTTTAGATTTCGGTTTGGGTTTATTTGAATTTATGGTTTGGGGTTTTTAGGCAAAGTTAAAATTAGTTTGGATCATTTAGGTTTCTTATCACTTTGGGTTATTTGTTTAGATCATTTTAGATTTGAGTTATTGGGTTTGGGTCGTTTTCAATTAGAGTTCAAGTTAGATGAATTGAAGATATTGACTTTTTATAATTAAATTGAGCTAAATCTTATCAATACACTCTTGGTATCTACAAGTTCATGAATATTTAAATACATAATTGTTTTTTCTCAATGGAAAAGTACAAGACCATAAAATTTAATGGAACTGATGTGAAAACTTATATAATAGTCTATATATACTTAATACAATTAAAAAAAAACAATTAATAATTTTTTTGAAAACAAACGAAGTAGATATAACTACGATGCGAGCGACTACATCAGTACCATTCAAATTTTAATAATTCAATTAATTTTTTCATAAAAAACAAAGCAATTTGACTCGCAATTCTCACTATATTATCCCTACCCTTTTATATTTTACAAAAGGATGAATATAAATTTATTGAAAAATAAATGAAACACTCCCATTACATTAAAATCTACAAACTGTCTACAACCAAAAATGTATTGCTACTCCCAAATTCGAAAATTTTCTCTGACAAATATTGGATCAAACATGTCCTGTCGGCATTGAAGATGGCCAAGCAAATTCTATCTCTCAAAAAAGAAAAAGTTTAAAACTCTCATATTTTTTGGACCATAACTTAAGATTTTGTTTGCTAATCAAATTAAGGCATCTAAATGTCTTAGCTTTACAACCAAAAAAGTAAAACAAAGTTATTAGCAGACAAGAATGCCTCCCCCTACAACTGACTTTATATAAATCACATCCCTGAAAAGAGCCTTTAATTCAAAGATCTTGGCCTTAAAATTCCATGGACAATATGTCCTTGCCTTCACACTCTTGATTTCAATTTATTGTAGGAAACAAAGTCATTTTGTTCATTGTATTTGCCAGAATTGCATCATTTTTTGTACTGTGCATTAAAATAATTTTGCAATAAAAGTAACAGAGACAAGGACAATGACCAAAATTTCCTCTCAAATCATGTTGTTTGTGGTTCAACTTATGGCTATCAATGCTTTAAGATTACATCAAATTAACAGGGTTGAAATGAATGTGTAATTCTAAGGTATTCGTGTGAACTAATTTCAATTAAATTATCTGAAAATGTAAAAGTATTGAAATAATACGTTAGTAATTTGATATTAAAGTTTAGAGTCATCATTATTGAGAAGACTTTACTTGAATATAGGGGCGTAATAGTAGGTGGTAGCTTTGCCCCCTCCCAAATGGTAAAACTGTCTTGTAGCTCCTTCAAATTTTAAAATTTTACTAGTATAATGATAAATTCGCACTTTGTCCCTCCAAGTTTATGATGCATCTTTGGACCCTCCTAAAACAATTTTTTGACTTCGCCCCTGCTTGACTATCACCCCGGCTCATACAAAATTAATTTCAAATTGTAAAACAGATGATAACATCAATTTTTATACCTAAAAAAGCAAAAATTTTGATAGTTTAGAATAAAGAGTAATAATTCCACGCATTTAAATTCAAATCCCTAATTGATGGCATCTCTTAAGAATGATTATAAGAACCAATTAAAGTAAATTCGAGTTTCGACTTAAAGATTTTCAAAAACAAAAAATATATATTCAAAAAGAAAAAAAAATGTTGCAACTAGGCATGTATAGGTATGGCAAGGGGATGTGGGAGGGCAAGGATTTGACCCCTTTTGTCTGAGACACATGGGGTGTGTAATATATAAGGCATGTGGGCTATGTTTGGGCAAAGTTCTATTGTGCAGGGAACCCCTCCACCATTAACTTTTGCTCAATAAGAACATGTACCATTCACACTATCACATGGAAGGTAATAGCATTATGTATATATAATCCCAATTTAATTAGTTTTTAACTATAATCTTTCATTAAAAGTGTGTTAAGCTAGGCGCGTTTTTACTCACGTGACACTCACTTCCCACAAAATCAATCTATAATTTTAAAAAAATAATCTGAAATCGACATTTTCCCTTAATTTTACCCAATTTAATTTAAAAAATTGAAATAATACCCGTAGAAATTTGAAAGCCCTTTATACAAGGTATGAAATGGGGTAGTTTTATTCCAGCCTTTTTCTTTTAGAGACCAAATTTAGGGTAACGAATTAAAGTCAACAATTCCCCATAAAGTGAGTGCCATATCCATTTTAAGAAAAAAAATTGTAATTTATGTATTTATATAATTTTTGATATTTTAATATATATCTATATATTCATATTTAATATTTACAAACACTGATTTCAAAGAAAAATATATTTTTTTGTTTAAAATTTTTTTGAATAAGAACAGCATATGATTTAAAGTTAAAAATAAATATGAACAAAACTTATATATTATCTACACAATATAAGTTTAAGTTTAGACACTAAAAAATCGAAAAATTCAATTTTTATCAATAAAATGCCAAATATTGTGGCTCTAAATAATATCAATTGTTTTTTTAAAATTAAAATATGTTATTAGTCCCTGTATTTTAGTTTTTAAAATTAAAAATTGAATCTTCATACTTTTTTATTTAAAAATCTCAATCCAATAATTAAAATTACTAAAATTTGTGAATTTATAATTTTTCAATTTCTTTTAAAAGAAAAGAGAGTAAATTTTCATGAGATATTGATTGAATGATTCAAAATAATAAAATATAAAAAAATATCAATATTCTATTTAAAAAAACCAATTTCTTTGAAGTTAATGATAATTATGGGAAACGGGGAGATGCTTTGAACAAAAACTGCGATTTGATTGCCAAATTTCAAAAAGTGATTTAACATTTCCACAGAAAAGAGGGACAGCATATTTAGCAATATAATTTCTTTTTGAGGATTTTTATGTTCATGAACCTTCCATCATTAACTTTTTTTTTAAGTTTATTTTTTAATTTTTATTTTTGGTGTCTTCCTATAAATCATTAAAATTTCTCATTTTATTGAAAATAAAAATTTTGAATATTTGATTTTTAATTATATTATAATGAAATTAACTTTTTATTTAATATAACTTTTAAAAAATATTTAATAAGAAAAGTAAGTAGATAGTTACTTTTTTTTAAACAATTTTTTTTCTATTTCGTTAAAAAATTAAAATATTTAAATTATTATATTTAAATTTTATCCAAAACTATTTAAATTAAATAAATAATATTATATTGATAAGATTAATTTTACTAATATATCAAATAATTTTATAATATAGATTTAACACTTAATTTTTTATTTTATCAAACATATCCTTTATCAAAATCTAATTTAACGCTAATTTTAAGGGATAGATAAAATTTTGAATTTTCCATTTACTGCCAAAAGTAGTAGTTAAGAAAATTAGTTTATTGTTAATTTAAACGTGTAAAAAGCTCTTAAAGTTTTTATTTAAAAATAATAATAATTCAGTCTCAATTTTTTTTCACTCAATTGGGTACTTGTTTTCAAAAAAAGCAATTAAGCACCTTCTTCTTTTCTTTTCTTTTTTTACACTTTGAGTACTTGAATTTTTAAAATGCATTAAAAATATTTTCAAACTTTTCAAAAAAAAAGCAATTAAACCCTTACTTGTTATGAATTTATTTTTAAATATTTTAAATAATATATCATAAAAAGAAGCCACCGAGGAAGCATATATATAGAGCTTGATTGGATATTTGGATTAAGGCAAAGTCCCAAATATTGTTTTGAAAATAATAATTAAAACCAATTTTGATTTTAAGATTAAATTATTATAGCAAAAGGGAATTGAACAAATGGGTGGTAGAAAAGTGATGATTAGAAAATAAAAAACGAGGCTGCTATAAGCCTAATGGGGGAAAGGAAGGAATTAAATGACAAACCCATGATTTGAAAGACCATGTCAAATGAGGAATTTTCAATTTTTAGATGATTATTTTATTAGTTTAAATTTAATCTTTTATTTAAATAATTAAAATAGATAATCATATTATAATTATATATTTTTATTTTTCATTAATTCAATTGATATTCGATTACTTAGTCACACCAAATACAATCAAAATATTTATATAAATATAAATTTTACGAGGTTAAAATATGTTATTTTTCTATGTACTCTGTCAAGTTGAAGATTTAATTACAATACTTTAAATATTTTTCTCTATCTTTTTTTTCAAATTATTAAAGTTATTGGTATTTTCTTTTTAAAAGTGACAACTTAACATATTTATTTTCATTAATTATATGTCACATTATATAACGGTAATCTAATCAACATGCCGTGATGGTAAATTTAATAATAAATACTAATTATTTTAATTATGTGACTTGATTTTTTAAAATAAAAAATAAATAAATTTATTTTTTAAAATATAATAATTAAATCTCAAATTTTGTTAAACTACTAATCTAAACTCAAATTTTGTTGACATCATTTTACTTTACTTTCCTTTTTGAAAATATGATTTTACTTTTCTTAAATCATCTTAGAATAAATAGTGTATTTCTTCCCCTTTAAAAGACAAAAAAGCCCAACTCAAATATAAAATCGAAAGCATAATCCATGTAAAATAATTTAACTTATGGATTAATTGCACCAAAGTCCTCAAACCATGGTCCAAATTTTTAACTGGTCCCTAAATTTTAAAACGTTTTAATTGAATTTTCAAAGTAACAGTTTTGTATCAATCAAATCCTCTGGTGAGCCCAACCATTAGCTCAGTGGTGTATATTTAAAACACATCGATTAGATTATAAACATGCATGAACATGTTGCATAGGTTGTTTGGATCTAACAAGTTAGAAAGGAAAAAAAAAATAGTTCTCCTAAATTCTAAAGACATTGTTTATTATTTTTATTGCAATAAATCTAGTTGTCCAAACAATAGGTACATATGTGTGTACCATTTGGTCCTAAATTCTAAACACTTTGATACTTTTTTTTTTTTATGTTTGATACTTGAGTTTCTTTTGTTCCATTTAAGTACCTAAATTTGGATTTAATGTTTAATTTGATACTTAATATTTTTTTTAATTAAACGCCTATGTTTTTTCACTAGAGCACACGTGTCAAATATTCATTGGGTCATGTGACACCATTTGGTCTGGGTACCAAGCTTTAAACTCAAATACCAAATTAAGACCAAAAAAAAAAACTCAGGTATCAAATTGAAATTGAAGCTAAACTCAGGTATAAGATGGAATATTAACCCATGTTAAATTTTTACAAGATTAAATAAATGAAAAGGTGTCATGGAAGTCAAAATTGCAGCAAAAAAGGTTACCAAGCGATGGCGGGTATTGGAAGTAAAAAACAAGGGATTGTTCCCCCCGTTTTTGTAGAGTGAGACAGAAGACAAGAAGAAGTTCGATCCTGGACCATAAATCAATTCCATTTCTTCCTTCTATTTTGTTATTTTATTATTCATTTCCCCAAATATCATTGTCTCATGTAGGAGTTGAAAATGAAATTTCACCATCACTTCCATCAACAATAAAAATGATTGGATGGTTTCACATTTTAACAATCCATTAACCAGTAACAACAGTCACTGAGTTGTGTAGAATACACCTTTTTTATCACTAATTTTATTAAACTAGATTATGAAATTTTTAGTGAAAAAAAAAAGTTAAAATATGTTATTGATTTCAAGTCATACGAATTATGATTATTTTTTTAAATTTATTTTGGGTTTAAATTATAAAAAAAATCTTCATAATTATATTAAGTATTTTGTAAAAAATAATCATTTAATTATTTTTAATTAAATTTATACCCAATAAATTCTTAATATTAACTTAATCAATAATCTAAATACAATTTAGAGAATGATAGTAAAAATAGTAAGTCAAAAATAAATCTTTATTAAAAAGAAGATTGAGGCAATTAGTGGATGTGTCATAGATGACTACCAACAACATAGAGAAGACATAAATTCAATGAAAAACACATTGAAGTTTGATTGGTGAGAGTAATTTCCAAGAAAAGAAAGAAAGAGAAAATGTGATTAAGTGCGTGAGTTGTCTTTCTTAAGCGTATATATATACTTGTGGGAATATTAAAGTGATTTAAATCCCTTGTTTTTATAGGTTGTAAAGAGACATAATTATATTTTATGCTTTGAAATTTGGTGTAACCAAACCTTAACTTTTACCCCTTATGGTGCCAACCAATTTCTCTCTCCATGCAATTTGTTGTTTATGTTACATTTTTGGATTTTACTATTTCAAATTAGGGAAAGCATTTTAAGGGTTAAAAAAAAGAAAGAAAAAGAGAGTCAATGCTAATGCTATTAGGTTCATTGTATTTTATCTTCCTTTACTTTGGGGTTCCCCCAAACGTTTATCTTACTTTGACTTTCTTTCTAATAAACAAAAAACTACAATTATTATTCATTTTCAATAATTTAAAAATATGGTTATAAAATTTGACTTGTATGAAATGATATTTAAATTTTTTGTTAGACACCTATTTGATACAAATTTATTTATGTGACTCTCATCTCTCTTTCGATATTATATAAAAATGAATATGAAATTTAATATTTAAGAGTACAAGTATTTATAGGTCGACCTGAGTCATTTTATAAAATTTTCTAGAATCAAGTTCAATTCTGGTTCAATTTAGCTCATCTAAAAATTTGTTTTATTGTTTAAAAATATTAAATTATATAAATTTTATATTTATATTAATATATTTTTATAATTAGTTTAAATATTTTTTAAAACATATATTTAAATTTGAATCCAACCAATCCAAAAACAATATTTTTTTTATTTAAATCTAAATTGAACTAATCAGATTGAATAGACCACTTAAATTTATTCAATTAAGTTCGGATAACTTTATTAAAAAAAATAGATTACATCAAACCTTCGACTTTCAAATTCCAAAATAATTTTAATGGTAATATTAACAATCCTTCTAACATGAAAAATACAAAAATAAGAATCGTTATACTCAAGAAATAAATAATTAACAATAAATATTAGTTATCATTTAAAAAAGATAAATAAGTCTTTTCCAATTGAGTTAGTATCTGGTTAACCCGTGACATAACTCAACAAAAAATTTTATAATAAGTATAGATATATTAATAGTTAAAATGTTCTATAAGTCATTATACTCTTCATAAATTTGAAATTTTATCTCTTAATTTTTATTTTTAAAAATTTAGTATTTTACCTTTTTTTTTAATTTCAAGTCAAATATTAAAATTATTAACTATACTTTAAGCATAGATAAAATGAATCCAATTCAACTATTTTTCAAAAATTACAATAATTCGGAGCTTGGCGTGACGTAAAAGAAAAAGACTTGCAATTAAATTCAAAGCTGCCTTTGTCTTTCAACATCTGATCATTTCGACTCTGTTTTTACTTCATTGGATTTAGAATTATGTGAAAAATTACAAATTATTTTTTTTTTTTGAGAAAAGAGTATTAATTATTAACATTTTGACTTATCGTATTTACTTAATCTAACAATTCGAATAATCCATTCTAGGAATGTAATGGAAGGTTGTCGATGGTAATTTAATATATTATGAATCGAGTCATATTGTAAGTTTTAATTCTATGATTGGTTACCCTAATTCAATTTAGCTCGAGATATGGCCGTTAAATTTTGTTTTAAGATCATTTTATATTTGTAAAAGATTTATCGAAATCTATTTAAATTCATTTATTTATTTTATTTCTATAAATATAATTTTTTTATTTAGTATTTAGTGACCATGTATATTGCATGCTATCATTATATAATGTTTATTTTATTGAATTTATTTATTTTATACAATATTAAAGATAAGGAAATAAAATGATGAGATTTGAACTCGTATTGGACAGATATCTAATAAGAATTTTAATTTTCTCTTTATATAAATGAAGACCTTTTTTTATTAAATTTACAAACATACGCAAATTATCATATTTGTATCCATATAACATATTATAAAAATCAAAATGGATTAGACCGAATTTAGTTCGGATTTTAAATATTAAAATCTAAACCTTCCCATATTAGTACGGGTACTTTTTTTTTTTCCAAGTTCGTTTTTTAAATTTAAAAAATATTTAAGAAAAAATCACTATTGCGTTGAATTTAATGGACTTTGAAATAAAATAAAATAAAATAAAAGATTGATAAAAATACATTATTTTACGTGAAATATTTCACCTTATTTTATTTTTTCAATTTATTGATGGTTCTCTTATTACTTTTTTGTATTTATAAAGCATAGTTGTTTGGTAAAACATATTGGATTATAATTAGGTGTTATGCATGAAAACACGGTATCCCTCCTAGACCTGACATGTATTTTTTGAATGATTTTTTGAAAAGGTATCCTTATGAGTATAAGAGTAAAGAAATGGCTGAGTTGTAGACATTAAGCGGACAAGGGGATGAGGAGCCATGGGTGTGAGGGAAGATGAGCTATGGACATCTGACAAGGGGATAGCAAGCCATGGAAGAGAGAGAAGGCAAGTTATGCAGATTTCTCTAATCAAGTTCTCTGTGTCGCCATCCAAATCAGCTAACAAGACATGTAATAGTAACAAAATTAATCTAAAATATTAGATTAAAAGAATGCATAAAATATTAAACCTATAAAATAAAATAAAAGATTTAAAATCACGAATCGCGAGATCTACTGCAAATTAAAAACCACATTGAAAAGAAAAATTCGTTTTCTTTTTCCCTTCTTAATCTAATTTATAGTTTACTACTTCAAGTAATAGAAGGGCGGTCAAAATCTCTTTGGATCATGAGTTTTTCCTTATATAGAACGGTCGGATCTTGCTGGACCATCACCATCCCGTGTGGCTCACCGTTTTTAAAATACTACCCCAAAAAAGAAAGGCATTTGCTAAATTGTAATAAATAAATTAATTAATTAATTAAAACAGAATCCACGCGCGCGTAAACAAAACGCGTCTTCTTCCTTCTTTGGGTCGGTGAATCACGTGCTTCACGTTACTGTCGATTTTAGCTGCTTATTCGAAAGAGAGTTAGGATATTTTCCCACCAATCTCGACCGTTGAATGCCGGGAAAATAGACTGCCCATGACTTCCTTCGTATCCGTAAGATTAGGTATGGAATTTTTTTTAGTTAATACATATGATGATTGAAAAAATCTAAAAATGTGTTACTTTTTTAATTTTGGAAAATATTTTTACTACGACTTTTTTTCTTGGCACATAAAACAAGATAAATAACTAGTTATATGGCTACATTTTGAAATAAAATACATTTAGTTCTATCCGTTTTTAGGATTTCTTGAATCTCCTAGTAAGAAATCAAGTATTTGCAAGTCTTCCTTTATCTCAAAAAGTCAATTTGGCTAAAGCATCCACAACATGGTTGTGTTCTCTATGTCTTAAAAGCCACTAACCTTCATGAGACAAAAGGCATTGGATCCTCCTAATTAGAGCATAATTCAAAATAATCAATACACTATCTTGAATCGCTCTAATTACCTCCAAACTATCAGATTGGATTATTACGTTGTCATGTCCTCTTTGTTTGATGAGATTGAGGCCATCCAATATGCTCCATAATTTAACGTAAAAAACTGAGCAGTCCCCCAAATGTCGATTATACCCAAAAATCCAAACCCCGTTTTCATCCTACACAACACCCCTAGCAAAAGTAAAACCAGAACCCATCAAAATAGTACCATCAGTATTTAGGATAATCCAATTCCCTGTTGTTGGTTGCCCAACGATAAACTCATGACAACAAGCTGAATCATCTCTAAACACCGTAGAATACTATTTAGCCCAGTTATCTGAGACTTTGACAATCTTGTTCGAATTTCAAGTTAGAGATTGCGATTCTTTTAAATATGCCAAGCAAGGAGTCCAAATAGGTAGGCCCAATTAGCTCCCCCCCCCCCCAAAAAAAATGCATTTTTTGAAAGGTCCTTTAAAATAGAAACTAGCCAATTATGTAAATTATCTGAAAAGAAACTCCTTTGCTGGTTTACCAATATAACATTTAGCCAAACATCTTTTGCTATCGAGCAATCTCTAAGAACATGTAAGACATCTTCCAAGCCATGGCCACAAATAGGACATGATGAGTCAACCGCATTTCCCTACTTAACTCTTAATCACATATAGCAGTGTGACACAAGGAAATCATATCTGGTCCCCCAGAAGGGTGTGGGGGAGGAATACCCACAATACATCTTAAAATGTCATTTGATAACTAAACACAAAAAAGTTCAAGATTCCACGCTCCTTCCTCTGTAATCATTTCATTGAGAGAGCAAACTAAAACAATATTAGCAAAAGCAAGAATTTGATTTATCAGAGGTCCAATCCAAAGATCCTTCCAGCACCTAATGTTATTTCTGTCGCCCACTGACCAAATTAAGTTTTCATGAAGTATAGACAAAACTTTTGAGAATGACTTCCAAAGAAATAAACCCCTACTCGAGCGATACACTTCGACATACTCCTCTTCATTCATCCCATACTTTGAACGGAGTACATGAACCCATAAGGCATCAATATTTCACACAATATTATACCTAAGCTTCAACAGAAAAGTGATATTTTGGTCACGTAATTATCTCATCCCAAACCCTCCACATGCCTAGTTTTCATTTTAATCTAAGTACACTACCTCATTGATTTTAATTTCACCGTTAACATTTAAACTAATATTCACTTGACAATTGAAGTATTCCACCACAAAATTTATTTGCCATAATGTCTGCATTTAAGTTGGAATTATTGTTAAATTGATATATTCATATTTTATTTGTTAAACCAATAAATTATTTTAACATTTAAATGTTAATTAATGAATACGTAGGATATAAAGTTTGCTTTAGTGTAATTCGATACATAAACTTCAACTTAGTGTAATTATATACGTGAAATATTTATGTTGATTTAATGTACATATATAAAATTTTTATTTTGATTCAATCATACAAAGTTAAAGAAATAAATACAATTTTTTAATTTTCATATTGGATTAGTATAATTGTTTGTGTATCAATACGTAACAATAAATTAGTATTACATCGATAATGTTGTTAGTGGTTTATAAAAATTTAATTAAATAAAAAATATTTTACATATAAAATTCCACAAAACCAAAATTCATATATGATATTACATATATATCGGAGATATTGCTTATTGGATTTAAATGTAGGGCAATCTGAGGTGGGTTTTTTTTTAACAACGAGTATGAAACAATTACGATAATTGCTTTACCTGTTCTATACCGCCTCACTATATGAAATTATGATTTTACCATGGTATATATATAACTATTACATGTGTAAGTTTGTAATAATGTGTAATAGAAAGAACCCATATATTTTATGTTTCTTTTTTTTTTTTTTTGAAGAATTGTGTTTAAATATTTAATTGCTTTTAAAAGATTGAAAATATTATAAATAATTAACAAAAATTAAGTTGAAGGAGAGTGCGGTGAGGCAAAGTGGGACGCAGTGGAGATAAATGCATCTAACATTTATAGAAGTTGTAGTGGTTTTTAAAATTAGGCTTCCATGGAGGAGTTGGAAGAGTGGTGAAGTAGAACGTATCAACTATGGAGTGATGGTGGATTTGACAACATTTGCCTTGTACTCGCTTTATATTGTCATTTCATCCCTAAGTAAATCATGTGTCGATTCTCAATTTAAATTTATTTTGTCTTGATTGCAATTTCTTTTGTAATCTTAATCTTTTTGACAAAACAAAAAGAAGAAATGCTAAAAAAGGATAATTTTGTTGAAGGGATCGACTCTCCTACTGAGAGAAGTTTTTGACATATCGCTTTCTGAGCAGTTAATGTGACCTCCATATAGTGGAGTTATTGTTCTCGGAATGTTTATACTCTTTACAGAGTCGAGAGACAAACTTAGGGCTAAAATCAAGCATACACCCTAGGAACAATACTTCCGTTGACAGTTCGAGATAAGCCCATAGAGCGACCTCCCTCAACATAGCCAAGTGGTAGTGTTCTTACCCACCAATACCATTTAAGGGCATGGATTCGAACCCATCAAAACCAAATGCTAAACATTTCTTTTATGGTAAGACGCTTCCCAAACTTCGTGAACCCTTTAAAAATTTTTCTAAGTTGAGAAACAAAACCCCAAAATTAAACTAACATAAACAACCTAGAAATAATATAATGGTTGAAGATATGAGATAAGCCCAAAGAGCAACCTCTCCTCAACAACTTTAAAAATAGAAAATATAAACATTTTTACATTGTATTGCAATAATATCTATTAAATCTAATAGTAGACAAACAAAGTTTAATCACCAAAAAACTATGGAAAAAAATAAAGTTGTAAGTATATTATCTTAAATTCATCCATAAAAAGAAACTCTGCAAGTTGAAGCATACAGTGTCAATACCTAATGTGTGCAATGAATCTGCCCATAAGTTGCTTATTTTGTTTATGCACGCAATGAATAACTTATAAGTTTGATATAAGAAACCATGGTTTCTTTATGAGGAAATTAAATTTAATAACAATCACATCCTTTTCACTATTAGTTTGTCCATAAAAAAAAAAAAAAAGGAAATGTAATAATTTTTGTATAATTAGTAGATACACAATGAACGAATAAGATGGTAAATTATCTTTTATTTATTTTATAAAACAAATATTTAATTATACATGCACTAAAGCAAACACATGGTCAATATCTATTAAATAAAAATTAGTTTGCTATGTCTATGGTAGAACATGTAAACTTTGGTCACATGAATTTTGCTCAACTCTCATTATCTCCTAAGGAGAATTTTCTTTTTTCTTTAAAAGAAAATAAAACAGAAGCCTGTTGACGCACTATATTATTGACCTTTTTGCTACACAACAGATTGTGAAAACTATCTCGGTTCCACGTTTATTAAAGCCAAGTTGTTCAGAGTAGCACAAATGGCTAATTAATTAAATTAAATTATTATATATTTTTTTTTAAAAAAAAAGTAAAAGATAATTCTTAGATATTTAAGTTAAAAATTCTGTACGGAATTTATAGACAAAAGGTAAAAATATTTGATTATTGTCCAATTATAGTTTATAATGGATGATTATAATTATGGCGATTCAAATTATATAAATTTTTTGTACGTTAATGATTTGTTTGATGTAGATTCCGACACATGAATAAATTCATATTATTTTGGTTATGTTGATAATTTTTCAATTTATCTAACTTTAATTGAAAGGTGACACCTATTCTGATTTGCCAAAGGACATATTCTAATTCCAAATAAATTTCTTCACATTTTGCAAATTATCCATTTCGCTTTCATTTAGTCCTGAAAACGGCATCAGATTTTTTTCGTAGTCAATTAGCAAATTAAAATCAGCTTCACAAACAATAAATGCTTAATGCAAATGCCAAATCACAACTCCTTTAAGTGCGCGTATACAACACTTACTAACAATTAGGGTATAATATGAGCCTTATTCTCCTAATTTATTTAACTTTCAAGCTAATTCGGTTTCTCCAACTATTAATTTATAAGTTATCTTAGAAGGAAATTAATTTAATTTCAGCTCGAGCAGTTAAATTTAGAAATTCTTAACACTTGCCTCCATTAGGTTGTGAGCTTAAAAGATTTATTTGTAATATATATTGATAAATCTCGTTTGAGAATCAAAATCAAATTCATACTGTTTTAACTCCAACATAAAAATTAAATTGATTTTTTTACTAAATAAACAAGCTTCATCAAACCTACCTCAATCTTATTTAGTATTAATTTGAATTTAACTTTAACTTAAAGTCAATTTCAATAGAGGCTAATCTTAAATTTTGGATACGGTTTGAGCTTCAACTCGCTTCTTTATTTTTTAACTCTATAAACAATGTTCAAAAGTGTTGAGTTTTTTTTTGTTTCAATATTTTCAAGCATTTAATAGTTTTCTAATGCCTATTTACGGAGTTGAAAACAATTTTCCTATCAAGATATCAAATAATTATCTAAAATACATTTATGCATTAAGTTATTTATTGATAGAATATAAATTTTAAATTTTAAAATTAAAAAAACATTAGGTGAAATAGAGGTTACTTTAAGTTTTAGAATTTATGTTTGGAGCTTGGAGTTATCTTTTTAATAATGTAATTTTTAATGTTCGAACTTACGTATTCTTTTTGGGAGTGTAATATACCTTATTATTATATCTAATCACTTATTGGTTAGATAAATTAATTTATATTAATTTAAAATATAATTAATTTAACACATTTTTGTAATTCTTTACTTTTTCTTATTTTAATTAATCGGACAATTGAGGAAATTATTATTTTTATATATATTTAAGGGTTAAAATTTTCACATAAAACAAATAGTATTTCAAAACATGAAATGTGTCGATTATAAAATAGAATTTTATGATTAAAATATAAAAATAAAACATTAAATTAAATTTGAAAAATCATATTGATACATGCCAAGGGATAAAGTAATTTAAACATGTTGGCAATACGTAAAAAGCCGACAGCTACCGCACGCGCCTAATAATCAAAATGAAACGAAGGCTTCGTGGCAACAAAAATCCAAAAAAAAAAAAAAACAAATGAAATTTAAATAAAAAGATAATTTTTTATTAATTAATATTAATTTTATTAATAATGAAAATGTTTTAATTGTTTTTGAAATAAAACATTTGAATCAGTATTAAATTATTTTAGTAAAGTATATTATATTTAAATATAATAATATTCTAAACGTAATATATTGTTGAATTAATGTATGAAATTTTTATTTTTTTATACAATTGAAATTATAAAAGAAATACATTTAAATAATTATAACCACAATTAATCATTATAAAATAACCTTAGACTGATTATCATAATATATTTAAATCTACACCAAAATAAATATAGATCGAGAATTCATATAACCTTCACAATGTTAAAAATTTTGTTGTGGGAGTTTGACTTTATCAAAAAATGTCTATAAAGTATTATCCGTTGAAAATTGACAAACTTCTCTGCATAATATTATTGTCTTTGGTGAGGATTTATATCTTGACTCAAATGAGAGCTCAAATATTTAAAGAGTCATTGGGTTCATAGAGTAAAATAATTTAACATGTAACAAATTTTTATTATTTTACAATTAAAAATAAAGAAATAAACAAACTAAATAGAAGATATATAGATAAATAATCACAAGGGTCTCGTTATCTTTTTTAATTTAAAATTGTTCATTAAATCTGTAGTGGCTTATGTGATTCCTTCAAACCTAAGCGGAGGAAGTTGTTGTTTTCGAAACTACGAAAGTAAGTGTATTTTACATTAAATTCGAAATGATATCTAATAAAAAATGTATTTTGATTAGGGATAGCGAGTGTTGCTAAATCTAACACCGTTCCACAGTTGGCACGCTTTGCTCCATCCTTGCATCTCTGCAATTTTGAAAATTAGTATCACCTTCATGGATATTGAATGCATTTATCCCACCCCCACCCCGATTCGCTTTAATTTAATTTTCATTATTTATATTTAATGTATTCATTTTTTTAAAAATTAAATAAATATTAGAACATATTATTTTTTATTAGTATGTTATTATATTCTTATCTTTTTATATATATAAAGATAATATGATAATTTTGAGAGAGCGAAATAAACAATTATCATAACTATGGTAGAAATTTATCCATGTTTTAAAATTCCTATCAAATTCATGAATTTCAGTATCCTAATTTTAATCCAAGCTATAATTTATTTTTAATAGATTCTAAAAAAAATTCACTAAATTATTAATAATCCAGTCTTGATACGATTCATTGCATATGAACTCTTAAACACACATCACATATTAATCATATTTAATACACAATTTCACTAAGAAATGACCACGCATTGCTTAAATATTTAACACAACTTTATAAACAATATTAAAAATTAAGTATAATAAAATATTTTAAAAATATTAATTTTTAAAAACTGCTTTAGAAATAAAAAACTACACTACTAATATATTAAATATTCACCCAAAAAAAATACTGCAGAGATTAGATTGGTTTACAGGGAAAAATTATAAAAAAAAAAAAGGAAAAAGAAAAGGAAAGAGAGAGAAAAAATAAAACAAATATCTCTATTTGGGTATGAGAAAGACGTTTTGGTTCAAAAGGGCGTCTAAGTTCTCTTCATGTAAGAAGTGGGTCCCAACTGTTTCTCTCTCTCTCCCCTTCCTCTTCTCCCTGTTTTCTCTCTCTCCTTTTTTTTTTTTTTTTGAAAATTTTTTATCAGCTTTCTTATAAAACCAAAGGGGGGCTAATTGTTTTTGAGAAAAAAATTGTTTTGAAAGAGGACCCCTCAAGACCCAACCCGGTTTAAAAAACCAGACATACACACACGCACAGCTCTAAAAACAGCGTTCTGTTCTTGATTTTATCTTCTTCTTTTTTTTTTTGTTGCTGTTGGTGGTGGTGGTTTTGTAATTATCTGTATGTAAACACATTTTTTTTCTGGGTTTTTGTTTTTGAAAGATGTCAATATAGATGGCTAGTGAATGAAAAATTGGAACGTCAACAAAAATAAAGACTTGAGCTTTGAAGGGAGCAGTCATCAAAATATGTTGTGTTTAGCTTTGCATGTTATGGAAAATCAAAAGATCTGAAGGTGGTTTCTGGTAAGTTTTTTTTTTTTGGAGTTTAATTTTCAGCCTGCATTTCTGGTATTTATATCAGAAAAAAATGGTTTGCTTTTTGTTCTTTTTCCTGGTTTCTGGTTTTTTTTTTTTTTTTTAAATTTTGTTCTTGTGGGGGCTGCTCTGAGAAAGCTGATTTTTTTTTTAAAAAAATTTAAATTATAAAAGAGTATTTTGTTTGAATGAAGAAAATGTCGTGTTCTTTTATTACTGTACTAATTGATAATATAAAAAATGAAATTTGTTCTGGATTAAATCATTTTGACCTTTTTTTTCTTCTTAATATGCTAATTTTGGGGATATAAACTTTGTTAGATCTTAATTCAATGTTATAAAATTTCATTTTTGTGCTTCTATTACAGGCAATGAGAATTGAAGATTGGGATTACAATGTTATGGCTCAAGTGAGCTATGTTTTAGATGATGGAGTGTAGTGTTTAAAAATTTGTATTTCAATAAATGGATTGAATCACCAAGTGTAACGGTTCATTTTGGATGCAATGTTAAAAGCATTAGCTCCTGGGTTGTTGATTTCTTCGCTTCTGATCTCGGCCTCCACGGCGGCTGATACCGGTTTTCCGAGGTGTAATTGCGACGATGAAGGGAGTTTTTGGAGCATTGAAAGTATCTTAGAGACGCAACGAGTGAGCGATTTCTTGATTGCGGTCGCCTATTTTTCGATTCCTATAGAATTGCTTTACTTTGTTAGTTGCTCCAATGTGCCTTTCAAATGGGTCTTGTTTCAGTTCATCGCGTTTATCGTGCTTTGCGGATTGACTCATTTGCTTAACGGATGGACTTACGGTCCGCATCCGTTTCAGCTTATGTTGGCTCTCACTGTGTTCAAGATTCTCACCGCGTTGGTCTCTTGTGCGACGGCTATTACGCTTATTACACTTATTCCGTTGCTTCTTAAGGTTAAGGTGAGGGAGTTTATGTTGAAGAAAAAGGCTTGGGACCTCGGGCGGGAAGTTGGGATTATAATGAAACAGAAGGAGACCGGTGCGCACGTCCGTATGCTAACGCAGGAAATCCGTAAATCATTGGATAGGCATACTATTTTGTACACAACGATGGTGGAGTTGTCTAAGACATTAGGTTTGCAAAATTGTGCTGTATGGATGCCTAATGAGATCAAGACCAAGATGAATTTGACTCATGAACTCAAAGGAAGGAACTTTCCGTATAATTTTACCATTCCGATTTCGGATCCAGATGTTGTGAGGATTAAAGGAAGTGATGGAGTGAACATCCTCGAACCTGACTCTTCACTTGCCACTGCAAGCAATGGAGAGTATGGTGAGCCAGGACCTGTGGCTGCAATTCGGATGCCAATGCTTCGAGTATCCAATTTTAAAGGGGGAACTCCCGAGCTAGTTCAGACATGTTATGCGATATTAGTTTGTGTTCTTCCGAGTGAACAAAATAGGTCTTGGAGCAACCAAGAACTAGAGATAGTTAAGGTCGTTGCGGATCAGGTGGCTGTTGCACTCTCTCATGCTGCAGTTCTCGAAGAGTCTCAACTCATGAGGGACCAATTGGTCGAGCAAAATCGAGCATTGCAACTGGCACGACAAAATGCCATGAGAGCAAGCCAAGTTAGAAATGCATTTCAGAAGGTAATGAGTGATGGAATGAGGAGACCTATGCACTCGATTTTAGGATTGCTTTCGATGATGCAGGATGGAAATCTGAATAATGATCAAAGGATTATTGTTGATTCGATGATGAAGACCAGTAACGTGCTATCGACATTGATAAACGATGTGATGGATATTTCAACAATGGATAGCGGAAGATCCCCGTTGGAGAAGCGATCTCTTCACTTGCATTCCATGATAAAAGAAGCTGCTTGTCTTGCCAAATGCTTGTCTGTTTATAGGGGTTTCGGTTTTTCAATTGAAGTTGAGAAATCCTTGCCTGATCTTGTTTTCGGCGATGAAAGGAGAGTTTTTCAAGTGATACTTCATATGGTCGGGAGCCTATTGGATGGCAATAGTGGAGGTGGAACTGTTATACTCCGGGTGTTCTCCGAGAATGGTAGTCAGGAACGGAATGATCAAAGACGGGCAGCCTGGAGGCACAGCTCCTTGGATGGAGATGTACATATCAGGTTCGAAATTAGGATCGAGAATAGCAATTCTCAACCAGAGAGCAGCGGCTCAATGTCGGAGTTACAGATCAGTGGCAGAAAATATAACAGTAATAGCGCCGAGGAACGCTTGAGCTTCAGCATTTGCCAAAAGCTAGTGCAGGTAACAAACAAAAGCACTAAATTGTCTGCTTGCGTAAATCCGCAACATTGTGGGACATTAAGTAGGATAAAGAATTTTTGTCGTCTGATGAATATCCGGTTACACGTCATGCATCCGTTTTTCTACCGTTAACTTATTGTTTTGTCGTGTTATACTTTTTCGATTAATTTGTTTTTCATGATTTCAAACAAATCTGTAGTTAATGCATGGGAACATCTGGGTAGTACAAAATCCTCGGGGTTCAGCTCAAAGCATGGCGCTTGTTATTCGGTTTCAACTCCGACCGTCCATCAGTATAACAATCAACGAGTTGGGAGAATCATCAGACCAGCCGTGCTCCAACTCCCTTTTCAAGGGTTTGCAAGTTTTACTTGCCGATGATGATGATCTGAACCGTGCCGTGACTCGAAAGCTTCTCGAGAAGTTGGGATGCAGTGTTTCTGCCGTAACATCCGGATTCGAATGCCTCACTTCTATAGGGCCAGCTTCATCGCCTTTCCAGATTGTCATTTTGGAGCTTCAGATGCCTGAGTTAGATGGATTCGAAGTCGCAATGAGAATCCGGAAATTCCGAAGTCGTAACTGGCCGTTGATCGTTGCCATGACTGCCAGCGCCGATGATGATACATGGGAAAGATGTTCGCAGATTGGAATCAATGGAGTCATTCGAAAGCCAGTCCTATTACAAGGAATCGCCATCGAGCTTCGGAAAGTCCTGATGCAAGCCAACAAAGTTTAAGGTTCTTCAATCCTGAGCACCGGCAATGACGACCGAAATGGTACACAAAGTTCACTCCTTTAACCTTTCATCCACGGCTTAATGTGCGCGATTTCATGTCGGATTTGCCTAGATAGTTTCAGATCTAATCAAATAGCTTTTATTAGAAATTCTCAACAACAACATCACTCTAAAAATAAGAAATATAGATTTACATACATGCACAGTGCAAAAAACTAGATTAAGATCAAGTTATTGCAGATCTTAAAACAGATTGGTTTGCCTTATTAGTTCACAAACAATTTAAAATCTCTCTCAAGCTTTGCCATTTTTAATCCAAAAAAATGTCCTATACCCATGTTTGAACATTGTCTTATTTCGATATAACATTGGACATGGTTATTTTGGGAAACATTGATATACTATATATATTTAGCATGTAAAACAACTTGATATCTTCGTTTCCATATATGAAGCATTCACCAATGAAAATGAAAATAGAACATATTGCAGACAAAACTTAATTCACAAGATATGAATTTTCATGGTGGTTTTTCTTTTATTAAAGAGAGTGGGAAAAATGAGGAATGCGAGAAATGGGTACATTTATCGCTAGCTTTTGGTGTTGGTTTTGTTTGGTTACCAAATTCATGCATGAACCTTATAGTTCAGTACGTATCATATGGACCATTTTTCCTCGTTTCTTTTTTCCACTTGGACCACTTTCTTACCCTATAAAACCCTAGCCTTTTATTTGTTCTTTTAGTCAATCAGATATTTATGACTGAATTATTAAAATTATCTTCACATTAGATGTTTTTTCTTTCTTCTTTTTAATTCTAATCCGTGGTTATCCACTTTGGTCATTTTTAATTTAAAATTTTAATCCTTATTTCCAAAATCAAATGCGATAATACGTGATAAGTATAGTAGTATAGGATTAGTAATTAAATTTAATGGCTGTTTAAAAACTTTATAATAATAGAATTGGATCTATGAATAATAAAATAATAAAATAAACATAAAATTGCAAACTCAAGGGAAATTGTTATTTTAATTAGAAAGAAGTTGACCCATGGAATAAAACTGACCATTTTCAGCTACAAAAAACAAAATGGTCGCAATAGCTGGCCGTCGCTTTTGCTCCAATCAACTTCTTGGAATTGTTCATTAATTGGGTGAACGACAATTTTGGGGTTTGCTTTCATTTCCGGCATCTACTTGATTGTACCTATGGCCTAATAATGCCTATGCCATCTATCATTTTATCTTCCTTTTTTTTTTAAAAAAAAAAGTCACAAATTAACACTAACTTATAATAAAATATTAATATAAATTTTAATTTGAATTAAATTTGATCGACTCATTTTGGAGGAGTATCAGTATCGAATAATCACAATTCGACACTCGGTGCTTTACTTTGATAAAAAAAAATTCTCAGTAAATTGATCCATTTAAAATAAAATACAATGATTTAGTTTTTATCAATTTCAAAATTAATTTTACTTTTTTAACTTTTATGATTTGTGAACTACTTATAAATGGATATGGATATGGATATGGAAGATGTCTCTTAGAAGGTGGCAAACCATAATGAAATTGATAGCTAGTATTGCTCCATGAAATACCAAAGATATATAAATAATGATTTCATGGTCAAAATAAAAAGAACATATATGATGGATCTGAGTGAGTGATAAAATTATGGCACAACTTGCTTTTTTTTAATATTTATTGCTCAAAAAAAAAATCAAGTTGGAATATGATTAATTTTGGGTAGTAATTAAATGGAAAAAAGTGCTGTGCTAGGGGCTCTGAACCTTCACCCCTCTTCCAAATAAAATACATTTCATTTTGTTCTTTTCATGGAATGGAAGGTTGATTTTTGAATGGAGCACTGAATCTAGGAGAAATGGCATACCTCAATATGATAGGCAAAAAAGTACTACTTTCAATTAATTTAAGCCTCAAATTTGCATTGGGTCTTGCTTCAAAGGATTGCCACCACTTTCTATTTGGGAAATTTTAGATCTTCCGCACATGTATTTGTTTATTTTTCTATGAAATTGGATGTCTCAAGTTGAAGTCATTGTTTTTCTTCAAATAGAGTAAGATGGGAAGATTTCAAATTTAATTTGGTTAAAATATGTTTCTAATTCTTATACTTTTTCATATATTTAAAATTTAACCTCTTTTACCTTTTTTAAATTTTTTAAAATTCAGATTTAATTTTCTAACGCTAGATCTGAATTTTTTTTTAATACTTAATTTATGACCTAATCTAAGAATAGAAAAGGAGAAAGTAGGAGCCTAAATTACATAAAGAAAAGTATGAATTTAATAATAATAAGGGGAGGTTAGAATGGAAAAAGCAGCTCTTGTTCCAATGGGACTAGATTTCAAAACTTATATATTATATAAAATAAATTTGGAGTTTGCTGTCTCCATGTGGGCATAATTAATTATTAATTACCCAACATCACGGCTAGGATCTAGGGGCCATTTTATAACCAAATTATTTCACTACTTTTAACTATGCAATTTGACAAGTTTTAGTTTGAAAATGAGAATAATTACATGGATTTGCCCATAGTTTTTATTGATTGGTTTCATTAATTAATATTTTAATTTTCCTTTGGAAAAAATATTTTTTAAAAACTCATGTCAAATTAGAATCCATATAAAATTTATTATTGAAAGAAGGGATAGAATATATCTTTCAAAATTCATATATTGATTGCATTCTATATGTTTTATGATTTATATTCGAGAATTCATATTAAACATATAGTTACCAATTTTAGAATTAAGGATGTTGTACATCTTTAAGATTTATAATGGTATTTATAAATGCTTGCAAAAGTGAGTGTTTTAATCCAATTGCTTCTGCTCGTATTGGGTGGAGACCTGCACAGTGATTTTAGGCCTCGCTTTGACTAGCGACATGGGATTTAGGGTCATTGTAATAGAGGTTGATCGTGATGTTGTAATCTCTGGATTTAACCATGTAATGTTTGATTTGTCTTTGTTTCGGCGGCTCGTTCGATATTTTTAGACTTTGTTTTTACTTATAGATCAGCAAATAGAGTTGCCGAGTAGATTATGCTAATGAAGTTCAATTTGATGTGAATTACCCCACCAACTTAACATTTATTTAAATGAGTTGAATGGAGTCCCCATTTGGGCCTTTGTTTTCAATATATATTTAAACCCAACTAATGATGTTTTTTGATCAAATTCAACTATTATTATGCATAATTACGATATGTGGTTTTCGTCTTATCATATGTGTATATTATGTGTAGGTCACCGTACACAATTCTGATGTGTGGATATTTTTCTCATCATGGGTGGATTTTGTCCAATTCCTTTATGGTTCTTTGTATTACTTTAATTCTACATCATATTGTATTTGTAGTAATGAAACTCTAAAAGGAAAAAACTAAATCCAAACCAATACTCAAATATATTATCTAAGCTAAAACTCAAAATAAACTCACCTAAGATAAAAATTAAACCCAATGCCCAAAACACAATAAACTAAACCCAAACCCGATTTTTAAAAAATTAATTTAAGAATAAAATTTAATTCAAAAAAAATATTTAAACAAATTAAAGAATAAGTTCATGATGCGATTTATGGTTCTTCATTATTACAATTTGGTATAATTTTTCAAGAAATTATAATTTTACATGAAATTCTCCAATAAATCAGCCAATCAACTGAAAATTCAGTTTGATATAATGGACTTTATGTAAAAATTGATGCAGTTCCAGTTTGAAAGTATGTATATGAAATCAGGTTATGTAGGTTTTTGGTATGGATCGAAAATCAACCATTGCTCACCCTTAATGTAAATAATGCGTTAATATATTAGTAAGGTTGAGAATTTGTATAAGATGAGACTCCAATAATTTATGCTTTCTTCTAAATTCATTGTGATTTAAGTCACATGTCCAAATTTATTTTAATTATCGATTTATTTGTGCATAATATAATTATTTATTTATAATAATTGGTTTTTTACTTGTATTTAAAATAAACTGTGGCCCAAATATGCCAATCTTTAGCCATCTTTCATTGCTTAATTGGACCAAAGGAGCAATATTAGCATCCTACTTCAATATGGGCTTTGAACTTTGTCATTCCTGGGCTTTCTCTTAACCCATCAAGAAAACGAAATCAACACATTCATTTGCTAAGTAATTTATTATTTTTAATAAGTTAGTATATCATCAAATGAGAATTTAAATTTTAAAAATAATAAATAAATCTTCACGTGTTTTTTATTAAACTTTATTTTTTGGATACGTGAGTAAATCTAGAAATTTTTTTAGAAGAGTTGAAATTTAATAATTATATTTTGAGGTTAAAATATAATTTTAT
Source organism: Gossypium bickii (assembly GCA_025503065.1). Classification (NCBI taxonomy): domain Eukaryota; kingdom Viridiplantae; phylum Streptophyta; class Magnoliopsida; order Malvales; family Malvaceae; genus Gossypium; species Gossypium bickii. The sequence goes on from CP106720.1 coordinate 94,760,192, forward strand.
CATTTCTTAATTTATAATTTCTTCTTTTTATAGGATTACAAAGAATTTTTTTTCATTATTGGAAAGGTTAAAGTGTAATTTTATTATATATTAATTTATGGTTTTATTATTTTATAGGAGACTTAACATTTTTTTTTCATTTTTGAGGCCCCTTCCTGTCCTAAATTCGCTCCTGTCAAAGTAGTATATTTATAATTAAATAGACCAATTTAATCAATGTTTAATTAAAAGGAATAAAATAAATTCAAATTTCGACAAAGTTAACATTTATTATTTAAAATATAAAATGAAAATTATCATTATTTTTCAATTGCAATTCTATTTTAAACAAAAGATTTCATTTATAAAACTATAAAAATTTTAAAAATATTAACTCCATTAAAAATTGACATTATTAATTTTTTTAATTATATAAATATTAATTGATCAATTTAATGGTAGATTAGCTAATTTAACCCGATCCCAATAATAGGGAAACCCACTAATACTTTTACCCGTTTAAATGTATATAACATTTTTATGAGTAAGAATGAAGTTTTTTTGAAAAATGAATTAAGTACAAAACTTTTAAATTTATTTGTAGAATATTAATTTGGGTCTATATTTCTCGAACACTAATTTAATTTTCTTAGTCAATGTAATTACAAATGAAAACAGCCAGCCAAAAAAAAAAAAATCCCTGGTTTTAAAATGGCAACTAGTGCTTAAAGAAAAAGAAAACAATAAAATTATGAATTAATTTTAAGAAACGTAGTATAGTTGACTCACAAAACTCCAAGCCAACGTTCTAAGTCTCCCTAATTATAATAATAAAATTTTAATTTGTAAAGCCGGCATTAAGCTCCACATTATGTCTGTATTTGCTGAAAATTTCAAATTAAAGATGATGAGTTGTCCTTTGGATTAATTAATCATTATCTTTAGCATTATTAAAGGGAGAAATTATTTGACATGAGGAAAATGTGGGATTTAATTATTTGACAATGATCAAAGGTCAAATGTGTAAGATTAAGACATTACCAAGTTTGTTATATATGTCATTTATATGATATTATAAGGCTTTTATTTTTTGTGTCATTTTATACTTCAATTTTATTTTATCTGTTTATTTTATGTCGGTTTTTTGTGTATTGGGAATCCATTTTATTCTAGCATTTTAAAAAGAAATACAATAAAAATATTTTAATTATGATTTAAAATGTATTATAATATTTGAATTGTTAAATAAATTAGCATATTTTAAATTATATTCGATCATTTAAATAAAAAATACCATTTTACACTAATATTAGATAGTTAAAGCATGTTATTGATAAAAAAATTGAATATTAAACACCTAAAATAACATAAACAACATATAACATTAAAAATTAGTACAAATACAAAAATATAAATATCACGATATTTATGTAATATGAATTATATACTATTTCCATTTATTCAAATCTATCCATATTTTTTATGTCAAAATTATTATTGTTGATATTGAGTACAATAAGGGTGGAAGACAATGAGGAGATGAAAGTGGTATAACGGAGATCAATTCACCTAAAAAACCCGAGAGCCAAAATAGGGACAAGAGGATAGGTTGAGCAAGAAGGAATTGCTAATAGTTACCTTAAGTGTTAAGAGATTGATCATTTCTTCATCTTTCTTGTGGGTATTTAAAGAAGAGGTCCCTTATCAATTAGTATGACATGGCAAGATACGCATTTAGCCTTGCTAAATGCGTAAAAGATAATTATGAGCGTATATCATGGGTCTTTATCAGTACGAGGTTGTTATGCTTAAATAGACTCCAAATTGTCTTGAAAGTGCATTCACACTAAAAAAATGTTCGCACTTAAATACGGACGGATAATTCCCTTTAGGTTGAATGGAAACTTCAAATGAAGTCAACTCATAAATTTACAATGTATCTAGTATTGACACGTGTCTAAATGGTGAAAGGATATATCAGTTATATATAAACAAATTTTTTCTTTTAAAACTTTTGATGAATTAGCTTTCAAGTATATGGTTCATAAAATTTCATTAAATAATTATTTTAATTAAGAAAAGTTGTAAAAACTTATGACCACAAAGAATATATATATAAATGCTTAAATAAGCCATAAATGGTTCTTTATATCTGTATATAATATAAACGGGGTAAATAGGAAATAAATTTAAGTTTGAATAAAAGGGTTAATTCCATCAAACATATCCAAATTATAAATCAATCCTTAAGCGTAAAATTTTTTTAATTAAGTCATCAACATATCAATTTTATATTAATTAAATATTTTTAGTAATTTAAATATATCAACTTAGATGTTGAATAGCTTGAAACTAAGGTTGAATATATTTAAAATATATGAATCAAATTCTAAACAGTTGTAATCTATTAGAACATTTTGAAGTTTAAGAAGAAAATCTGGGTGGGTTTTTTTGCAATTAACCTTGAATACAAATGAAGTGGTAGGGTAAGCGGGGTGGTTCATGCTTTTTATTCGAATCCTTTTCAATGTTTTTTTTTGTTGGAACTAATTATTTTTTGAATAAATAAATAAATATTTGTTTCCTCCCCGCATTTGACGGGAGGGAAGCAATGGCCGGATTTGTAGGGAAAGATCGACACGTGGAAGCACGCGAGGAGTTGACCAGTCAACATTACATAGCTAAAAAGATTAGAAATTCAACATTTTTTTTAGATTAAGAAATTATTTCAGTTAATTTTAATTAAAAATTAATGTAATTTTTGCTCCGGATTCATTGATGATATAAAAATAGAGTAATCAAATTATATAAATAAAAATATATATACTAAATTTTAAATTTAAATATAATATAGGTATCATTATAATTTAGCATAAAACAATTTATACTTCATTTGATTTAATAAAAAACTCGATAGGTTTTTCTTTTTCAAAAATTATTTTTAATTATTTTCTTTGGTGAATTATACAAGAAAAGGGTAAAATCCTAACAATAATACAATTAATACGACTTGAACTCGAGTCACATTTAAGGTATTGAACATCTTGACCACCAGGTAAATACAAAGGATTCAAACATTATAATTATTTTAATAAATATATATTGGAATTTGAATAAAAATCTAATAAATATTTATAGTGTAATTAAAATTATATAAAAATAGAAACTTTTAGAGCGAAAAGTTTCTTCTTTTCTTCTATTTTAAACTAACATCCTCTTTTGTACCTTTTTTTCTTTTTCCTGTCAAACTTTATAAGTTCGTACGTCGGTCTTTTTATAGTCTAAATTTATATTGATACATGATATATGATAATAACATTTAAAAAAAAAAGTATTGATATATGATAATCTTTATTTGATCAATACAAAATCAAGTTTCTTTTAAATGAAAGTAACAAAACGGTAAAATGTGGTATATTAAAAAAATAAATAATAATTAAGAAAGTGAAACATTTGACACTTTTTGTAATTTCATTTTTCAGATTATCATTATCCAACTCTTGCGTTTGTTTTCTATATGTCGGTTCATTTTAAAGATATTTAATTTGGATGTTGTTTGTAAATGGTTTATAAATTTAATTTCAAATGAAAATATAATTTTCAAGATATTTTTAATCTAGTAAATATTAGCTTTATTAATTTAATTCATATAATACAAGGATTTCTCAAATAGTTTAATTCATTTAAATGTGATAAGTTGATAGTTACTTGGGTATTTCTAGTCTAAGTTCATGAAATATATCAACTTATTTTACTTTTTATAATATTTTCTTTTATGTCCGTTTTTATAATTTATGAAAAATAAATATTTTGGAGTTTATAGTTATACCTTCAAAAAAAATATCATCTCCAAAGTTGGAACTAAAATTCTCTCGTTAAAAATACAATATGTATTACCATCATACGTAACACGAATTAATTATTCAATTTACCAAAATATATATCAATATTAACAGTATATAAAAGTCTAATATATATTATATAAAATGTTTAATTAAAAAATGGGATAGCTCATCTTTTACGAAACTTACGTAATAATAAAATTAATAATTCATGTTTGCAGAACTATTAATTAGTTAATGTTTGACTGAATTTGATAAATATTTATTCTTACATGCTGTGCAGTCTTTTGGATGATGTTACTGATGTAGTTTAATTATTTTTCAACAAGTTTTAAAAATTATTACTTTATGCACTGCAAAAGTATCATGCATTTCATCATTTTTAATTAAAAAATAAATGCTTTAATTAGTTTATCAGATCTAAACAATAAACAAATGTATGTGTAGAGCTAATTAATTAGTAATTTATCATAGAAAACTTTTCAGCTCCGTTTGATTTAATTTGTTTGATTTAATTGTTAAATTTGGCTCGTGGATTCCATGTTTTTGCATATATTTATTGCCAAATTAATAATTGGTATATATATATATCCAAATCCTACTTCCTATCATATTGCATTTGTATTTTAGGGGCTTTGGATAAATATTTTTAAAATAGAAAATTTGAATTGACTTACGTTATAGTTTAATACTATTTTTTAATTATAAAAAAATATTAATATAAATATAAAAGTATTTTTAGTATTTTATTGTTTTAAAATTATTAAGAAATAAACATCGTGGCAAACGTAAGTGAAGGATGTGAAAAACATTGGCCAATCAAGTTCTAGACCTACCTAGTTTGAGACAACATGATCTACTCTTAAAAAGTATTAGAATATTTACTTTTTGTTTGACTAAAATATTACAAGATTTCCTAAACTTCAATTACCACTTTATGCATAGATAAAATCTCATCCTTATAATTAAATGTTGTTATTGCAGTTTTGGTAGTATTGACACAGATTTTACACGTTTAAAAATATTATTAGATTTATTATTATTTAGATCCAAAAATATTTTTAATTTTTAAGTTATTGTATTTTGTATTAAGTTATTTTTAATTTTAAGATTGGACTCTTTTTTTTTTTTTTTTTTTTTTTTTTTGCAATTTATACTTGTAATCGTGATTGTAAACACTTCCGAATAATAAAAAAACATAAATTATATGTTAGGATATTGTTTTATATAATAAGTTAAAAGGTTACGAGTGAAAGTTAAAAAGGCTAATTTAGGTGTAGGAAAGAAGTACCAAAATTTATTTGAAATTGACAAAGTGTCCGGATTTCTTTTTTATTTTAGCTATTTTGTTTCTAATCTATTAATTATCAATATACATCTTTCATATCTTTAGTAGATAATTGTTATAGCGTTAATAGTAAAATTTTATTTTTCGAAAAAGGGGTGAGTCTAGCTAAATGCTAAAATTTTAAATTGCATTACAATCTACATATACTTGATGCTAATTTTTTTAAATTTTTATGATTTTTGTATACTTCCTTTTTAAATTCGGATTTATTTTATAGTTCTATAAGTTTCAAATTATTTATTGACATGACATATAAGACATATAGTGACATGTCAACATGAAGTGCACGTGAACTTCCACACAAGTTACTACACCAACTTCATTGAAAAAATAATGTTTTTAATTAGTATTTCCATTAAATAAAAGCAATTTGTCATGTTCTGAAAGATTAATAATAATCAAATTTAACTTAAAAAGATATAAACATTAAAAGCTAATGTAAAGCCTAATTTTGGCTCGGGCTAAATAGTCCCAACCAAAATATAGTCCCAAACAGACCCCAAAACCCGAAACCCAAATAAAATGGCCCAATCAAAACCCAAGCAGACACTTAACCCTAAAGCCCCCTAACAAAAATTATCAGAATTTTCAAACCCTAGGTGCGGCCTTCACATCAGCCACTTGCTCCACCTGCCCTCTGCATCATCGCCTGTTTACCTGCAAAAGGAGAAGACAACAGTGACGAGAGACAGAAAAAAAGCAAAAACCAAATCACAAGCAAACTTAATGAAAAACATATATTTTCCTTTTGCTATATAAGCCCGAAAATACCATTGTAATAGGGCGGAATTTTTACAAACCATTAACAATCAAAATAGAACAAAAGCCTTTAAGGTTGACTTCATTTTTCAGTTCCATTTTTATTTACTGTTGTTTTCTATTTATTTTTTATTTTGTTTTCATTTTTTTAAAACTTTTTAGAAACGAAATAATAAAGGAGAAAGGGGGGCTTACCGAAACCTTAACGGTCGTGGCGTCGGAGGGCTCTCCCTCCATCGTTGGAGCTTGGCCGGAGAAAGGGGTGCCGAAGGCCCTCTCCCCTTCGCTTTTGGGATCCAAAGGGCTGGCCTTCAAATGGGGCTCGAAACAGGGTCTAAGGGCCCCATCCGCGCACCATCGGCCACCGTGTGTGGTGGTGGTTCGACGGGCGGCCGGCAAACGCGCCTGAAGAAGTCCGATCGGCTGGGGAGAAAGGAGAGAGAGAATTTTGTTTTTTTAAAGGGATAAGGGTCTGGAAATGAAAGAAATAAAAAAAATGGGTCTTAAATGTAATGGCCTAAATTCAAGGTTATCGGAATAATGGTTTCGCAACCATAAATCCGATTTAAATAGAAATTTATTTCAATATATTTGCATGAATATTTATATGATAGGAAATATTTTTATAAATATTTATAAAATGTTAGTAATGTGGTATTAAATTTTCGTTAGAAAATTTTATCATTTGGGTAGGAAATTAAATGAAAAGGACTAGATTGAAATGAAAGTAAAAGGTAAATTATAGATTAAAAGAAATTATGAAGGACCAAAATGGCAATTATACCATTTTGTAAAGTTGAGGCGGTTTTAAGTATGAAAATCTGAGATTTTTTTTAAGTATATTATTATATTATATATTATATTATTATATTATTATATTGTTATATATATACAAACAAACTAAAGGAAAAAGAGTTAGAAACAGAAAAGAAACAGAGAGTAAAGACGAAACAGAGAAAGAAAAAGAGAAAAGAAAGAAGAAAAAGGAAAAATAGAAAGTTTGAAGCTTAGAGTTTAATTTGATTCGGAAAACTCAAATACGAAGCTAGATCGAGGAAAGGAAAAAGTCCCGGATTAGTAGATTTTGTTTACGAACAAGTATCAAGGTAAGTTCATGTAACTTGAATTATATTCTTAAATGTTTGAAATGTATGTTATTGATGTGAATATAATTTAAATGCTCATTGTATGAAAATTGATGATACATTGGTATATTTGATAAAAAGGAGAAGAAATCCGGTTGAATGAAAGGAAAATTCGATGGATCTACGAAAAGGAATTGTGGTAAAAGGATCTAGCACTGGACGGGTGATCCTATCTTGATATAGCCCTCCCGAAGAATATGTGGAAAATGGATTTAGCTCCTGGACGGGTATTCCAAATTAAGTCGAATTTAGCTTTGGACTGTAATTGAGATCCAAGCTCATTAGAGTAATTGTCGTTGCAGGGATTTAGCTCGGATCGTAATCCCATTGTAAAGATGAGGTTCAAGTGAGTGTGCTTTCGAAATGAAAATGTGTGCACATGAATATGAATTGTGGACCGAATTTGTATACTAAAGTGTACTCACGAAAATCCATCGAAATTCGAGTAATTCAATGGGATAAATATAAAAAAAATTTATGGAAATCATGGTATTGATGAGTGCTAGAAAGTGTGATTAGAAGACTAAAGTGAAAACAACTCAGAGATTTCTTTTCTATTTCAGTGTTTGAATCTTTCTTCAAAACCCTTCCTCATTCATCCGTTCACTTGCTTTTATAGAGAGTTACACTAACTGCTCTGCTAACAAACTCATAACAATCTAACTAACTGAAAACCAATTCATTGACTAACACTATTGACTAAGGAAACACTGATATTCTATTATGCACCCAGCTTCGTAAAACTTGTGACACACAAAAGATTTCGAAACCGAGTAAAACTGGTGACAGACAATGGTTTCGTAAAAACATCGGCGACTTGATCACACGCAGGAACTTCGCCCACCAGAAGAGACCCATCAGCAACCTTTCCACGAACAAAAAACAAGTCTAGTTCGACATGTTTGAACTTGGAGTGTAAGACAGGATTAGCCGCAACAACCACTGCACTGGAACTATCACACCAGAGGGCAGGAGTATCATCAGACACAACATGCAATTTTTGAAGCAACGAAAGTAACCACGTTATCTCGCTCGTCGCCACAGCAAGACTCCTGTACTCAGCTTCAGCCGTGGACCGAGAAACTACTTGCTGCTTCTTAGACCCCACGTCATCGGAGTGCGTCAAAGTAGACACAGTAACCCGAGGTAGAGCTTCGGTCGTCAAAATTAAGTCCCCAGTTGGCATCGGCATAACCAACCAAAGACAAACGACTAGAGGACTGAAAAACTAAACCAAAATCTGGAGTGCCAGTCAAATACCGTAATATTCGCTTTAGAGCCACCATATGAGTCGTAGTAGGACGATGCATGAACTGACAAATCCTATTAACAGCATACGCAATGTCCGGTCTAGTCAAAACAATATACTGAAGAGCACCAGCAAGACTCCTGTACTCAGTTGGATCTTCCAGAGGCTCACCATCAGACTTAGACATGTTTGACGAACTAACCATTGGAGTATGAACTCCCTTCGCATTGAGCATTGAGCACCGACCAAGTATTTCACAAATATACTTCCGTTGGCACAAATATACTTCCGTTGGCAACCGAACAAACCAGTCTATAGATGTGAACAACTTGCCAGTAACTATAATGTCATCGACATAAACCAGAACATAAAGAATGGAATCACCAATTTTACGCACAAACAACGATGAATCAGACTTGGAAACTGTAAACCCCAATGAGACTAAAAACTTTCTGAGCTTCTCAAACCAGGCGCGAGGGGCCTGTCTAAGACCATACAAGGCTTTCTTCAGGCGGCACACAAGAGGTTGTCCATTAGTGCCACACTGCTCATATCCAGGAGGCTGATGCATAAAAACTTCACTATCAATCTCGTCATTCAAAAAAACATTGTTGATGTCAACTTGCCTCAACTGCCACCCTCTCGAGACAGCAATTGTCAAAACAACACGCACAGTAGCAGGTTTGACCACAGGACTAAACGTTTCTTTGAAATCACAACCAGAAACCTGAGAGCAACCCTTTGCTACCAGACGATCTTTCCGACGAGCCACAGTGCCATCTGAATTTCTTTTAATCTTAAATAGCCACTTACACCCTATAACCTTGCGATTTTACGGTTGCGGAACAAGCTCCCAAGTAGATTTTTGAATAAGCGCATCGTATTCTGCCTGAGCGGCAATCCGCCATTCAGAGGAATTCAAAGCTTCTTCTATAGTAGAAGGTTCAATAGCCTCGACAGACAGAGCTTTCGGTTTGAAGATTCCAGCCTTCGACCGAGTCACCATTGGGTGAATATTGTCCTTAGGTAAAGGCGGTGTCTGGGTGTCAGAAAAGGAACTAAGGCCTCCTTCAGATGGAAGATCAGGCTGAGGGGAGCTTTGAGGGTCTCGATCAGACCCAACCTCAGGTTGAGCAGGTACAGGAGAAGATGAGAATGAACGAGTATCTTGGTGGGAACATATACGAGAAGAACCGGCAACCGGGGGCTCTGCAGAACCAGACACACCAGATCGCACCACAGGAACGAATGTTGAAATAGGTCGGTTGGCATTTGGCAAGGACGGCTCCGATGTTGTGAGAAACTTATTCTCGTCAAACACCACATGACGCGAAACAATGATCTTGCCAGTCGGTAACAAACACAAATATCCTTTATGTTGAGAACTGTACCCTAGGAAAGTGGAAGGTTGAAACCGAAAATTCAGTTTGTGAGTCAAAAATGGTCGTAAATATGGATAGCAACAACAGCCAAAAACAAGCAGATGATCATAGGTCGGATCGTTCCCGTACAGAGCTTTAAATGGAGATTGTCCTTTCAGAACAGGAGTAGGGAGATGATTTATGAGATGTACGGCGCAACAAAAGGCATAGCCCTAGAACCGCATGGGTAAACTTGCTTGAGCCAACAACGTGAGACCCATGTCAACAATATGACGATGTTTTCGTTCTGCAACACCATTCTGCTCAGACGTATGAGGACACGTCAGACGATGAATAATCCCCTGCGATGCTAAAAGATTTATAAATGCTCTATATTCACCGCCCCCATCACTTTGAAACTGTTTGATGGTCTTCCCAAACTGAGTTTTGACCAAATGTTGAAACTGAACAAAATACTGCACAGCCTGAGATTTTTGCCGGAGAAGATAAACCCACGTAAACCAAGTACACATATCCACAAAGGAAATATAGTACCAACTATTTCCGCAGGAAACAGAAGCCGGACCCCAAAGATCAGAGACAACTAAATCAAATGGACTTGTATATTCAGTAGTAGACGAAGGAAACGGAAGTTTATGAGATTTCCCTTTCTGACAGGCAGAACAGATACCATCAATACATGTATCAGTTTGAATGACAATATTACACTTATTCAAAACACTTTTGACAATATTACTAGAAGGATGACCAAGCCTATTATGCCACAACTTCAACATATTACAATCATCAGTTTTATTTTGATGTAAAGTAGAAGTAGTAACCGGAGCTCTAACAGTCTGGGCAGACAGAGTCGGCAGAGAGAATCGGTACAATCCATCATGTATGTGGCCCTTCAGCAGTGTTTCCCAGGTCATTAGGTCCTTAACAACACAATACGTGGGGTGAAATTCAAAAAACACACCGTTGTCGTTAGCAAACTGTGATACAGATAACAAATTTTTTCGAATTCGGGGCACACACAAAACATCTGATAAATGAAGTAATTTGGATCGTGTAGGTAAAATGCCATGACCAATGGAAGAAATCGAGGTAGGTGTCCTGTCACCCATCAAAAGAGAGGACTTACCTAGATACGGAGTGGTGTGCTGTAGCGCTGACTCGTCGCGACAAACGTGGTTGCTTGCGCCAGAATCAGGGTACCACGATGCCGAACCCACTAGCACGGGTATATATGAATCACTGCCTGCATCATTCGAACCATACTGAGATGTATTAACAAGCGAGGCAGACGAATCTAAATAACCAGATAAATCACCAACACGAGGGAGCCCGATACAAGGGTCAGATCTTGAGTAAACACGGGCTCTCGGCTTAGTTCGCCAAGGAACAGGAGGAACGGGCTCAGGCCCATACTAAATGTAATTTGCAGTTGGGCCGACATTGTCAAAATTACCAGGCCCATTATCAATTCCAACACCATTAGACCGTGGGACAAAATTCGTCCTAGGCTCACTGGAGTAACGTCCATATTCTGGTCTATTTGAAAAATGCACTGGGCCACCCATAGTCAACCCAGGTGCATAAGGAGCATATCCACTCAAAAAAAGATTTGTGGGCCCAGCTTCCATATTCTGTGCAGAGACATAATGGGGCCGAATATTTCTTATAGCTGGAGACCATGATACACCTTGATTTTGACCAGGAGCACTCCAATTTTAACCATGTGTGCACTCCAATTTTGACCATGATTCTGTGTATACCTCAGCCGTTGTGAAGGCCATTCAGTGTCTTCACCATTTCCGTCAGAGGGAACACCATAAGAAGGCTTCAAGACCAGCGATGACTGAATTATGTCAGTGGACACCGGATTAGATCTCGACCCATCAAACTCGCGATTGAACCGGTAAAAGTATTTCTGTGCGACATGACCAAATCGACTGCATATTTGGCATTGAACTCGCGGCCTAAAACCTCGCCCACGACCGCCGGACGGAGGACACCCACCACGACCACCGGACGGAGGACGCCCACCACGACCACCGCGGACTGATGCTTCTTGTTCTTGCAGCGGTTGTGTAGCAACAAAATTAGCCTGCATAGGGAGCTCCTAGACAGCCTGCAAATGACGCTGTTCACAGTCAAGCAAAGTTTCAACCAACCTCTTAAACAGTATTGGCTCCGACGATAAAGATGCCAAAGAAATCACGGCATCAAATTCAGGTGACAGCCCCGCAAGCATGACCTCCGTCTTCTCCGTCTCCGAGACATGTGTACCAGAAGCTGCAAGGAGATCACAGAGTTGTTTGATCCTATCAACATAGGCTTTGACGGACAGAGCTTCCTTCTTCAAAGAGTGAAGCTCGTGACGGAGCTTCGATTGTTTGGCACCGGTTGTCACAGCAAACAAACCAGTCGCAGTGAGCCAAACATCCGTCGATGAACGAGCATCTGTAAAAGAAGATAAAGAAGGAACTATGGACCGTGGACAACAACCACGATGCAAGAAGAAGATCTTGACGAGAAAACACAAGCGCGGCCGGATTTGGAACAAGAGCACCATCTGCCGATTGAATAAACCTCGTCGGAGGAGGTAAAGTACCGTCTATGAAACCTAACAGATCGTAACCACCAAGAACTAGTCGTACCTGTTGTTGCCACTGCAGAAAGGTCCCTTCGTCAAGCTTGACCATGTCATGACGAGGAAACGAGGTGATGACCTTCTCGCTGGTGAACAAAGCACCACTACCATCAACAGAGCCGGATTCTGGAGAGTGCGAAGCCATAGGTCCTAGAATCGTTTGGCGACTGATACCATGCTAGAAAGTGTGATTAGAAGACTAAAGTGAAAACAACTCAGAGATTTCTTTTCTATTTCAGTGTTTGAATCTTTCTTCAAAAACCTTCCTCATTCATCCGTTCACTTGCTTTTATAGAGAGTTACACCAACTGCTCTGCTAACAAACTCATAACAATCTAACTAACTGAAAACGAATTCATTGACTAACACTATTGACTAAGGAAACACTGATATTCTATCAATGAGCTCATCAATCATAATATATATTATTGATATATGGAAATTATTGGACTGACTTGAATGTTGAGTTTGTAAATGTTAGGGTAATAATGCATTGAATGGGTATATGAATGTTTATCGCTTGTATTGTAAATATTAGGTAAGTATAATTCTTGTTACATGGGCTTACTAAGCACAAAGTGCTTACCCTATTTCTTTTTTCCCTGTTTTGTAGTGTTAAGAGCTCGGAGGTCGGATCGGTGGGAGACTCATCACACTATCAACCCCAGTATTTCGGTATTTAAAGAAACTTTAGTTTGAAAATGAATGGCATGTATAAGCTAATAAAATAAATGTTAATATGAAATGAATGTAAGGTCAGCCATTGGTATGGCTTATGTGTTAAAGTTATCTTATAAATATGCATGAATTATTTTGAAAATATGTTGAATTGGAATGGTCTCGGTTTTAAAAAAAAAATTCGTAAATTCTGGTAATGCCTCGTACCTTATTCTGACAACGAATACGGGTAGGGGGTGTTACATTAAATACTAAACCTGAAATGTTGCCGTTTCAGTCCCTCCCTAACACAACCAAAATGACGCCGTTTAGGGAGGGAAACCCGGACCCGACCCGCTCGAGATTGAGGATCATCATGTTTTTGGACTAGGGTATAATTGCAACCCCAGCCCCTCCGATTTTCAAGCGGTTTGCAATTGACTCCTAATGTCCCTATTTTACTTTTAAAAATTTGGCCATTAAATTTTCTTTCTTTTTAAATTTAGTCCTTCAACCTGTCGAATGAAATACTGCGCATAAAGACGGGGAAAATTTCTCGTTTGGTCCCTTTGTTTCACTCGCGTGTTGCATTTCGTTCTTGTATTCTTTTTTATATCCCGATTTCTTCCCTAAATTTTATTTAAGTTTCATCTTAGTCCTTATTTTGTAATTTTGAATTTTCTTAGGTTTTTTATATTTATTATTCTTATTTTATTCTGTATCTTTTATATTTTTTAGGTACTTAATCATTATTTCCTGGCTCTTTGATGTTTAAAATTGTCATTTTTCTTTTTTGGTATATTTGTTTTCATTTTATTTTTATTTTATGTTTTACTTTTGCCTTTACTATTATTAGTATTATTATTATCATTATTATTACTATGCTATTATTATTAATTAATTACTATTATTTTATTTTTATTACTAGTACCATTATTATTATTATTATTCTTTTATCATTACTCTTATTTATTTGTTTATTTTATTATTATTCATTTATTAATGTATTATTATTTATTTATCTAATAATAATAATAATATTATCATTGTTATGATTTTATTTTTGCTATTATTATTATTATTATCTTTACTATTATCGTTATTATTAATTCCATCACTATTATTTTCTATCATTATCACTATTGCTAATATTACTATTCTATTATTATCACCTTCACTATTATTTCTAATGTTTATTATTATTTTCTATTGTAATTATTATTCTTTTTTATCATCAGCATTACTATTAGTATTTTCATCAATATTACTATTAGTATTCCTTTCACTACTATTACTACATTCTTACCTATACTTATTTTCTTAAGTTTAATACTATTATTATTTATTCAATTTTTTATTATCTATTTATACTTATATTATTTCACATATATACTTCTATTTTCATTCATATTATAGTCATATTTTTATATATTTTTACTTATATTTATATATCAATATTATTTTCATTATCACTGTTATTATCGTTATTATTATTATTCTTCTTCTCTTATCTTCTCGTAAAATTTTCATGTTGCTATTTATTCTTTTATTTCCTTTTTATTATCTTTTGGCTTATTGGTTATTCATTTTATTCTATTTTCGTTTTATTATTGTTATTTGTATTTAACACGTTTATTCTATGTACTTGCTAGCATCGTAATTCACTTTCTGCATTTTGCTACAAATTCATGCGGCATTTTGCCCGATACAAGATTGATTCCTTTCATAAAGGCAATATTTCGTATCTAGAAAATCAAGAGATCGTGCCCTAATATATTGGGCTTCGATTTTTTTCGTTTAATCTAAATAACCGAATATCCTTTTGAAACAAATGCATGAATTTTAAATGAAAAGCTTATTCTCGAAAATACGAGATGTCGTGTCCTAACGCATTGGATGTGACGTTTTGTTAGTTCGAGATGAGATTTTCTAAACCACGGCAATATTCCTTATTTAGAAACTCGAGAAGTCATGCCCTAGTGTATTGGGTTTTCGACTTTCTCGTTCATTCTAAATAACCGAATATCTTTTCTTAAATGCATAAGTTTTGAATAAAAAGCAAGTTTA
The DNA here is from genome assembly GCA_025503065.1 of Gossypium bickii. Classification (NCBI taxonomy): domain Eukaryota; kingdom Viridiplantae; phylum Streptophyta; class Magnoliopsida; order Malvales; family Malvaceae; genus Gossypium; species Gossypium bickii. The sequence goes on from CP106720.1 coordinate 94,775,258, forward strand.
ACCTCGAAGGTCGAGATGTAGTGTCCTAACGTATTGGATATGACATTTCACCTTGAGACGAGACTTCCTTGACACACATTTTCAATTTCTTTTAAAACAATTTTTTAGTATTACTATAAAAGAGGGATCATATTTTTAATTCTTTCAAGTTTTCAAATCTTCGACACTAAAACATTGAATAATCAATTAGGTACCAAGTTTGGGCGTGACAAGGGTGCTAATCCTTCCTCGCACGTAATCGACTCCAGAACCTGTTTTCTAAATTTCGTAGACCAAAACTGTTGTTTTAATAAATTAAATTTATTATTAAAATGGCCGAATTACGAGGTGACCCGATCACACTTCATCAAAAAAAAGTTGGTGGCGACTCCCGTTTTATTTTCGTTTTCAAAACCAAATTCGACCCGTTTTTTTTTTTATGTATATTTTAAAATATCCTATTTTTAATGGGAAATTTTCATATATAGGTAAAACCCATGCAAAAAGTTCAAAATTACTTGTATCCCCTGATTAAGACGGACATGATATTAAAGTAATTAAAGAAATTAAACAATCATTAAAACTAAAGCAATCTTTCGGATCCAATTATGAACCCAAAAAATTAAAACGAAAAAGGAAAAACAGTGTAGGTATTAGATAAACATGAAGCCACATTCTGGGGCTTTGTTTGACGTTGATCAACTTTTTTGCCACTCAACATTATGCATTTCTATTTGGTCTAATATTTAGAGAGCTAATTATTTCTTTGAAATTAAATTAGGTTATGGAACTCTTTAATTCATTGGCTCAAAAAAGAAAATGACGTGTACTCCACGACACAAAGGGAATGGGTGCCATTGAATTTCAGCATCAAAGTTTGAAAGAAGAGCAAATAATAAATAAAATAAAATAAAATAATTTGAAATTTTAAAATATATTCTTTATATATTTAAAATTTAATCTCATTACAATTCAAATTTTAAAATGACGTCGTTAAATTTTTTATTAAATTTAAATATTTAGATATTTCAAAACATTATACTTATGAATTTAATATAAAAATTTTAATGACACTTAAATTATGAAATTAAAAAAAAATAATTCTAAATGTGCAAATAGGAGAAGAATTTGTATTGAATGATGTTTGGTGCTGCCCCACGAGTAAATATTAAATTAGAATTAATCATTCAATTGAAATATTAATTATGTATTGAGTGGTCTACATTTCATTAATGCAAAGACTTTGATTAGTGGATTCCCTTTCAAATTAGCGTAAGCAAGTTTGGCTTTTTTCACCATCTCACATTGTCTAAAACAGAAGCTCTCTCTCTCTCTCTATGTGTGTGCGCGCGCAAAACAACAAGTGGTGTAGGGTGCCAACATTTGTAAAGGTAAATGGAACAAAAAGGAGAATATATATTTGTTATTTCATTATGATTAATCGACTTTTTTTTTTTTTTGTTTAAACGTAATTATTGAACAAAAAATGGGGTCCATTTTATGTTGTGACTTTAGTATTGGAATGTTGTATCCAAGTTGTTAAAATTTGGGTAATTTTTTATTGGGAATTATTAACTATGACATGTGAATTCATGTGAAGAGGGACCTTCATGTTCTCTTGACTTCTTCTTCTTATATACCCTTCTATCACCCTTTGAGTGTGTTGATAGATTATTACCCTAAAAACTTTTATTAAAATTTTTTCAAGCTTAAATTTTGTTATTAGTTCTGTAATTTACCAAAGTTATTGATTTCATGTACTTTAATTTCTGTACTTTTTGAATTGATTAATTTTAGTCACTATATTTTTTAAAAATTTGTAATTTTAGTTCTGACTCTAACAATAGCAATTAAATCTTTCTAGTTAAATTCAATTACTAGTATTGCACTATATGTACAATTGTAGATTTAGCCTTTATTTTCTAATTGGATTATTCTAAGTCCCTATACTTTTGAAATTTGAAATTTTAATTTTGATGCAAATGATAGTTGTTATCTATTAATTGAATTTTTAGTGAGTAATATGTAAAAATAACAAGATGATATGACACTAAACATATGATAATATATTTGTTGGATCAAATTTTAAAAATAGCAGAATTTAACTTAATAAATTTAACAATTATTGTTTGGCGATGACTAAAATTATAAATTTAAAAAAATACAAGGATTAAAAATACCTCAATTAAAGTATAGAGATTAAATCTAAAACTTTTATAAAATACGAAAAAAAATAGTAAATTTAAATTTATAATTATATTAGGTGGGAATATAAAATTTTTGAATGATCTTTGGATGTATACATATATATTACTTTTTTCCGCTCAATTTCTATCTTAAGATCTACAACAATTTTTTCATTTGATGGATCTTAAAAAATATTATCAAAAATTTGATAGATATTTGTTCACTTTTCTCAAAAATTACTTAGGTTTATATTATAGAATTGTTGCTTGTTATGGTATATATGCATTGAAAGTGATTTGCTCTTGCATTGTTAAATCTATTGCATGAATATATATTAATTAAATCTCTTCATCACCTTACCTTTCAATTCAAATTAGATTTGTTGCGAGGTTTGGCTGCCCGCTTAAACTGGATTGCCCAAAATATGAAAGGATTTAAATAAAAATATAAAGTCTAAAAAATGGATTTATGCAAAGAAGAAGAAGAATAAGAAGGAAAAAGCTCATCTAAAATATGAGCTAGACTTGAGTTTTAACATTCAAGGCTCAAGCTCGACCCAACCTATTTTCTACTTTGTAATATATATTTTATTTTATAAAAAAATTATTAAGTTATCTATGCTTAAAATTTTAATAAAAGAAAAAAAATATAAAATTAGTAAATAAAAAATAAAAAAAATTTAAATAGTAATAATAATATGGATGGGTTAGTTATTGACAAATATAGGTAGACTTGGGCAAATTTGAGGCCCGTATTTAAGGTTGGGTTGGGCTTGAGTAAGCATTAAGTGTGCTAATATCATACGTAGCCTCGACCTAATATAGAACATGTCTAGTTCAAATATGACATGAAGCATTTTTAAAACATATGGATAAAATTTTAAATGCATGGACAATTTGGATTTGGCATGTTAAAAAACCATATATTATCATTAAAATTTAGGAGTATTTTTTTTAATAAGTCAAATATAAGCCTTTCATGTGGGGGATACACATGTATTTCCAATTTGACCTATATATTTTAAATATACTCCATATCATATTTGAACAGACATTTAACGCCCAAACTATTAATGAGATTGATGAAACAACTTGATTAATATAATAATACATTAAGAGCCTAATTTAAAATTTGAGCCCTTCCAAAATTAAAAAATAAAACTAACTTGGAAGAGAAAAATGTTACCTATATTGTGTTATCCACAAATTTTTTTTCTTTTCTTTTATTTATTTCTAATGGTATAAGATTTGTTATACTACCTCCGCGAGCTTCACATATGTCCCCACAAAGCGAACCTCGCACTAGGTGAACCTCTAACACCAAATAACTCCACAGTAGGTCACTCCTGCCTAGAACATGCTATCTTTACTTGGAACACATGAAATATTATGCTAATTGATTACTCAGACTGTCCTAAGATATTATATCATCAATTTAGAAAATCATATCATCGCTTCTATGATAAGACAATAAGTGACTGTGCCACTAATAAGATCCTAACACGTGACACTTTCTATCTCACCTATATATATATATATGCCTACTCACGACATTAAAAAGGTTTAGAAACACACCAACAGGCACCTTATTAAACACCTTTAACTCCTCGTTATCTTTTAGTCACTTTCTCCACCTTTCTTCCATCACTAGACAACATGGTTCTCCGCCCTACCAAGATGAACCGCGGTCATCACCATCCTACACTCCTTGCCGTTTCATCCCGTCAACAAGATTATATTATATATTTATATGTGTGTTTTTCTTTCTGGTTAACTGATTTATCCTTAAGTAAATAAAGTTTTGCATCATTTCAAGCACTTTTTAATTAAGAAATTGATTGCTGATGAAAACACGTGATAATGCACCGTCATCTACAAAATCAAATTATATGATCTTCTTTCCATAGTTTTATTTATTTATTTATTATTATTGTTAGTTAGGATTAGGGCTTTAATTAATGGGAAGTACAAAAAGATTACACCCTTTTCCTTTCAAGTTATTTGATTTATTTGTTAATTAGGATTAGGGCTTGCACATTATGTTTAATGTAAGTACCTTTGTTTGTGATATTTGTATTTAGTAAAAATTATAAATTTTGGTGCATGAAAATTTATAATGAATTAATAATATTAGCAATTAACTTTCATCAAATAAATCTTAAAATTTTTAAAAAAAAATCACACACATAGATCTCTATTTAACAAATTAATCACAAAATTAGACAAATTCACAATTAATATTAAATTTATTTTATTAACTAAAATATTATCAATTAAAATTTGTCAAATCAATCCTAAAATTCAAATTAAATATCAAAAAAATTAATATTATTATTTTTAGGTCCCAAATATATAACTTTTGCAAAATAAAAATATCATATTAAATAAAAAATAAAAAACACATAAAAAAAATATCGCATTTAAAAATCAAATAATGTATTTTGCTATAATTATTTGAAGTACAAAAACAGAAATAATTAAACCACTGTTTTCTAAAATCCCAATTCCATTCTTTCAAAAATTTTAAAAGCCACATGATGAATAGGTCACGTGGTATTTCAAATGATTATGGCATATCAATAGACAACAGAGAGAGGTGAGAATAAAAATTGCATTATCCACCTTTAAGATTTTCACCTCCACACATATTAATTACATTCATAATTGCTCACAAGTGTCAAGTTTCATTAATTTTTTTAATTACTGCCCAAATCAACTATCACGTTGTTGTGGATAATTAGGATATATTTAAATTTAAATTAGAACAGATTTATATGATGCTTATAAATGGCGGGATTTAGTATAAAACATGAATTGAAAATTTATAGAGTGAGACTTAAACACAAAATTATCACTTTTCTCTCATTTTTTTTAAATAATGTTTAATAAGAATGTATCACATGTCATGTTCGTATTGGTTGGTATCATGTTCTGATGTAAAATGAGACAGAATCCATAGCTTAGGTACCATTGCCTTAGGTATCTAAATGGGAAAACTAGTATAGTTTTGAGAATGAATTTTACATTTCAGCCAGAAAAAAATCTAAGACTTTAGGGACCGAAATGTTAAAATTTGTCTAAACTATAAATTTCATCTCATTTTACTTGAAAATTATTTTTAAATTAGCAAAGTAAAAAGTGAACTAAAAATTTCCAAAAACTCCTCTTTGGCTACTATTTTAGAGCCATCTGCATTATTCTAAATTAAATTGCATGATAAACTATAATTTATACATATTTTTACCCCATGCTTGGCTTATTTTTGGATAAATTTTCATTAGATTTGATGAATTTGATACTCCTAATACTTTAATTTCATGTTTTACACTCAAGAGAGCTTAGGGAGTCGAAAAGAACGATAAACGGGCCAAAAAGGGACAAAATGGGCCTACCTCGAAAATCAACACGGCCTGGACTATAGCACGGGAAGATCACACGGCTATGTGTGATGAGCAGAATCGAGCATGGCCTAAGTTATAGATCACACGACCGTGTGGGGCTAGCAGAATCAAGCACGACCTAAGCTATCGAACACGGGCGTGTCCTTGCTGAACCTAAGTCTAATTTTATTCAGAAAAGGTTACTTGTAGGCCAAGAAATGCGCTCCAAAGCCTATAAAAACACCTAATGAGAGAGCCTAAAGATAGACACACGGAGTAGAAAGCAGAAAATACTCGAAGACAGCCATTGGGAGTAGCTTGGAAGAAGGATCTCCATCAAGACTGAAAATCTCCTATCAATTTCTCTTAAAGTTTTTGGGTTTTCTTATGTTTTATAGTTTTCCTTATTTTAAGATGTTTCCCTCTATTAGTATGAACTAAGTCCCTTAAATACCTAAGGGGATGAAACCTAAGACGGATCTTATTACTATTTGATTTATAAGATAAATACTTGTTCTTATTCTTAATTGTGAGTTCTTATTTTGTTTTGATAATTCAGGTTATTGATTCAAGTCGAATGTGCTTATTCAGAGGAGCAAAAGTCCCTGTTTAAAAGTAGATAAACACAATTAAGCGGAATTAAATGCAATCTTAGATATAGGACGACGTAAATCTGCCGGATTAGAATCAAATCTAATAAGGGAATTCATAGATCGAGTTAATGCAAAAATAGGGATTTTAATTAGAAAGAAATTTCAATTAATCAACCTAGAGTCAGTTGTTCTTAGTCTCGAAAGAGATATTAACATAAATCAGGGATTTCTACAGAGTAAGTCAAGTGAATAAATCATATGAATCAGAAGTAATAAGTGAAGTCTAGGTGGATTCTTTCTTGGGTATTGCCTTTCTCATAAAGTTGTCTAAAAGTATTTTCCCAATTCATTCTCTGTCGTGCTTTTAATTAGTTTTAGTTTAAAAGAAATCACTCCAATTCTTAGGTTAGATAATAAGAAAATGTTAGAATATCTTAAATTAAGGACAGAATATTAGGACATCTTCTTGTCAGATTACAAGTTGCCCAATAAGTGATAGTGAGTATATTAAATATTATCCTATGAATATTTTATATAGTTATCCCTAAACTTTAAGGCACTAAAACCAGTAGTGCTGCTAGCCTAGAGTCTTCTAAAGTTGAGCTCTTTTGTATATAAATAGGTAGTATAATCTCATGTAAAAAGATAAAAAAGAAGAATCCATTTTTACATGGTATCAGAGCCTTAGGAATCATTCGATCCTTCTTCTTTTTCGAAAAATCCCTTCCTAAATTTTCCTCCATTTTTTTCCCATGGCTGACCTCAATGACGCCATGTCCGAAACTGAGATCTCACAAATATCTCAGAATGGCAATCGAGGGATCAACCTATTGTTATCCTGCTGACCCGACTTATGCTACTTGGGAACTCAACAACTCTATTGTTATGGCGTGGTTGATTAACTCGATGGAAGGCCACATAAGTCGAACCTACCTTCTCTTCAAAACTGCAAAAGACATGTGGGATACAGTTAGTGAGAATTATTCTGATCTTGGAAATGCTTCTCAAGTTTTCGAGATAAAGCTCAAACTGAAGGATATTCGACAAGGGACTCGAGAGGTAACTCACTACTACAATAATCTGAAAATATTATGGCAGGAGTTAGACATATACTACGAGGCAGATTAGGGTGAAGGCTTAGAACAGTCTAAGTTCATGACTCATCTCAACAAAGAACGACTCTATGAGTTTCTAGTAGGACTAAGGAATAAATTAGATGAAGTTTGAGGCAGAATTCTGGGTAGATCACCCCTTCCAACCATTGGTGAAGCATTTGCTGAAGTAAGACCAGAGGAAAAACGTCGTCTTGTCATGATGGGAGAACTTAAACCAATGATCCCTTCTAAAAAATAGCCTACTGAAGTTTCTGCTCTCATCTCCAAAGGTCCATCAACACAAAAGTCACGTGCTGCAAGTGACTCTGGATCAAACAGACCGGTATGTAGCCACTGCCACCGTGTTGGTCACACTAAGGAAAAGTGTTTTAAGCTGCATGGTTATCCGGATAAAAAACAGAGAGAAAAGAAAACTGCCACGCTATCCTCCACTGATGCAGATGAAGTACTTGATGTCCGCCTAACCAAGACTCAGCTTGCAAACCTCCATAAGATCTTGAGTACCTCTACTGAACGTGGGACTCTAGCCGCTCAAGGTACTGCTCTGAATATTGCTCTTGAATCTAATAACCAAACCTCTTGGATACTAGATTCGGGAGCCTCGGACCACATGACAGGTAACTTCTCTCTGTTTCAAACCTACACCATTGTCATAACAAGTCAAGAATCCGAATAGCTGATGGTTCATACTCACTTGTGGTTGGAGTAGGGAAAGTAAAAATAGCAGAAAATTTTTCCCTTGATAATGTTCTACATGTTCCAAACCTGTCTTGTAATTTACTTTCGATAAGTAAACTTTCAAAAAATGGAAACATGCTTGCTGAATTTTTTGAACTTGGTTGTGTACTGCAGGAACAGAAATCAGGGAAGATGATTGGCACTACTAAAGTTGATGATGGATTATATGTTTGGAATAAAAACAGTACACAAGGGGGATTGGCTCTATCTACTTCAAAAGAAGATAACATTATGCTATGGCACAGTAGGTTAGGACATCCAAATCTCTTGTATTTAAAAAGGCATCTTCCGCTGCTATTTAGAAATAAAAGAATAAAATCTTTGAAATGTGAAATTTGTGAGTTATCCAAACATACTCGAGTGCCATACCCTCTGAAACTATATGCCCAATCTAAACATTTTTCATTAATTCACAGTGACTTATGGGGAGCTAGCCGAGTGACAAACATTACTGGTGCTAAGTGGTTTATGACCTTTATTGACGATCATACTAGGGTATGTTGGGTGTATCTATTAAAAGACAAATCTGAAACACCCAATGTTTTTAAAAATTTCCACTCTATGGTTCGAACCCAATTCAACTCCACCATACATACCCTCCTCACTGACAATGGAAGAGAATACTTTAACTCTGTCCTAAGTCTTTACCTTTCTGACCATAGCATTATACACCGAAGCTCTTGTCCAAACACTCCTCAACAAAATAGGATTCCCGAGAGGAAAAATCGGCACCTTCTAGCTGTGGCTCGAGCCATTATGTTCACTATGAATGTCCCTAAATATCTTTAGGGAGAGGTTGTCCTTACTGCTTGCTACCTCATTAACCGAATGCCCTCAAAAGTATTAAACTTTCAAACACCTCTAAATACCCTTCTAAAATCCTTTCCCTTATTCCAAGTTACTAACCTTCCAGCCAGAATAATTGGTTGCAAAGTATTTGTCCATAATCATCAATCTGATCAGTCAAAACTTGACTCTCGGGCTCACGCCTGCATATTCATTGGTTACTCTTCCACCCAAAAGGGCTATAAGTGTTACTCCCCACTTTTACGCCGAATGTTTGTCTCTCGGGATGTGACTTTTTTTGAAAATGAGCCATATTTTGGAACCTCTCATCTTCAGGGGGAGACCTTAAATGAAGATGAAAACCTTAATACCCTTCTTATCATACCCCCTCAAGATCCTGTCACTACCCTCAATACTGATACTGTTTCTCCTCCTATAAACCAAACAGTTAGCACAATCCTACCTGATCCTAATACCACATCGGGACTGCCTTCTAGTCTAGAAAAATAGTAAGAACAGATGCCTAATCTACAAGTTTACTCCAAAAGAAATCGGCATCCTGAAACTGATATAGCAGTACCAATCCCATCTCTCTCTGAGGACTGTTCTGAAGCTACTGAAACTGAAGTCTCACCTCCATCACCATCCATCTATCTTCCAATCGCAATGAGAAAGGGCACAAGAAGCTGCACTGAACACCCTATTTCTCGGTTTGTATCCTATGGTAATCTATCTAAGTCCTATAAAGCATTTGTGACTAATGTTGATTTTGTAAAAACTCCAAAAAATATAGAAGAAGCACTTGAGTCAGATGAATGGAGACAAGCTGTAATGGAAGAAATAGAGGCCCTCAAGAATAATGGAACTTGGGAAGTTTCGGATCTGCCTAAAGGGAAGAAAACAGTGGGCTGCAAATGGATTTTTACTACAAAATTCAAACCTGATGGAAATATCGATAGATACAAGGCTAGACTTGTGGCTAAGGGCTTCACCCAAGCCTATGGACTTGACTATGAAGAGACAATTGCACCGGTTGCGAAACTGAACACCATTAGAGTTCTCCTATCTCTCGCTGTCAATCTTAATTGGCACTTGACTCAGTTAGATGTTAAAAACGCTTTTCTCAATGGGGAGTTAAATGAAGAAGTATACATGGATTTTCCTCCGGGGTTTGAAGAAAGTAAAGACAAAGTATGTAAGTTGAAAAAGTCATTGTACGGGCTGAAACAATCTCCAAGGGCATGGTTCAGTCATTTTACAAAGACTATGATGAGCAGACAGTATACTCAAGGACAGGCAGATCACACCATGTTCTACAAGCACTCTGAGGAAGGAAGATGTTGCATTCTCATCGTCTATGTAGACGATATTATCATGACAGGAGATGATACCAGAGAAATTGACAGATTGAAAGAATTTCTCGGAACAGAATTTGAACTTAAAGACTTGGGAATCTCGGGTACTTTCTTGGCATGGAGGTAGCAAGGTCAAAAAGAGGTATTTCCATCTCCCAAAGGAAATATGTCCTTGACTTACTCTCTGAAGTTGGATTGAGAGGTTGCAAACCAGCAGAAACTCCTATGGAGTGTAATATTAAGTTGGGTACTGATCACGATGGAGAAAAAGTTGACAGGGGGAGATATCAACGACTGGTAGGTAGACTTATCTACCTAGCTCACACTCGTCCCGACATTGCCTTTAGTGTGAGTGTCATAAGTCAATATATGCATGCCCCAAGGGAGAAACATCTGGGAGCTGTATATCGAATACTAAGGTATTTAAAAGGGACTCCTGGTAAAGGCCTATACTTCAAGAAGAATGACAACAGGAATGTGGAGGTTTATACGGATGCTGATTGGGTAGGTTCTATCAACGACAGACGCTCCACTAGTGGCTATTATAGCTATGTTTGGGGTAACTTAGTGACATGGAGGAGTAAAACGCAGTCTGTGGTAGCACGCAGCAGTGCAGAAGCAGAATATCGAGCACTAGCGCATGGCATTTGCGAAGGAGTTTGGGTACAAAGACTAATGAAGGAACTAAAAGTTCCTTATAATAGACCTATGCAACTATTTTGTAACAACCAAGCTGCTGTCAGTATTGCTCACAATCCTGTACATCACGATCGTACTAAACATGTTGAGATAGATCGTCACTTCATAAAAGAGAAAATACACTCAGGAGAAGTGAGTGTTACCTATCTACCTACCAGACAACAGGTTGCTGATGTGTTAACCAAAAGCCTGAACAGGAATATGTTTGAAGAACTTATTGGCAAGCTGGGTTTGATAAACATCTACACTACAGCTTGAGGGGGAGTGTTAGAATATCTTAAATTAAGGACAGAATATTAGGACATCTTCTTGTCAGATTACAAGTTGCCCAATAAGTGATAGTGAGTATATTAAATATTATCCTATGAATATTTTATATAGTTATCCCTAAACTTTAAGGCACTAAAACCAGTAGTGCTGCTAGCCTAGAGTCTTCTAAAGCTGAGCTCTTTTGTATATAAATAGGTAGTATAATCTCATGTAAAAAGATAAGAAAGAAGAATCCATTTTTACAGAAAATAGTAATTACTTGTACTCTTGGTCCTTGTGGATACGTTATTTCCAGTCTTACCATAACTATACTATTAAACGATAGGTGCATTTGCCTTTATTGTGATCATAGTTAGTTAGAGACACATTATTGCCTTTGACTACATTACACGATCAAATCTTGACTAACTTTTTCCCTTTCATTTGGTCTAAAATATGGTCCAATGAATCATTTATTGCAGGAATTAAAGAACTTCAAGTCCCAAACATTTAATCACCTTTCAAGGAAAGATTATTTATTTATTGTTTTACATCATTTTAAATTAATTTAATAAGTTACTTTTTACTTTTTTTTTTCTTTTCTAACATTAATCTCATTATAAATTTTTATCTGCTCTTTTTGATATAATAGTTAGAATTATTCATAACTCTTCCTCAACTTTTATATAGGAGGAAATGTACTTCACTGCATCACGTCCTCCTGCATTAATAACAATATTAATACCAATCGAACTAAGACTCAATCAACAATAAATTACTTTTACTAAATTCAAAGATTTTTTCTTAAAATAAATTCTCAGAGATTAAAATTATTGCAAGGTAGGAAATGGGATCCATATCATATAAATTTCCTAACATTATCTATTGTCCAAGATTCCAAATATAAAATAAGCTGATCTGGTCAGGGTTATTAAAATAAGACTTGGACAATTATTAAGGTAGCTTGAAGTTGGGAAAGAACAAATTTTCTTGTATAAATATACATATTTTATGAAATTTGTTGAATATTATAGCCAACCACTTATATTATACAAATGCTTTGTTTGTTCATTCAATTTTAGATAATATTTTATTGAACAGACCATCAATCAAAATTGTGGAAATTTTTGGCATATATGTGACATAATCATTTATTTTTAGACAAAAGCTTTAAGTAATTAAAAAATTATATCTTGATAGTGTCCTAGTAAAAGATACATATAAAATTACAATAGTTTTACTTTAATGTATAGTAGAAATATTATGAAGGTTTTTGTATTAGAAGGTAGAATACATTTTTTTCTCTACTTAAAAATAGAAAAATTAGTTTTTATATGTTAGATAAAAAAACAAAATGGTCATTGTATTAACAATTTCATCAATTTTTCTACTATTAAAAATTAATTATTCTATCAATCACCAGTTTTAATAATAAAAATTGGATGAAATTTTAACAGAAAAGACTAATTTATTTTTTAATTTAATATATAATAACTAATTTATTTAATTTTGAGCAAAAGAAGAAGAATGTAATCTATCTTTTAGTATTTATCAAATTCTATCATTTGACTTTGAATTTAATGGATAGGCGGTAAAAAATTGCTAATAAAAAAATGGCAGACAGAAGAGGCATACTGCAAATGGAAGAGGGTGCTTTGGTTAGGTCTGATATGTGGGGTAATTAAAGCCAAATTCCAAAGCTCATTGATGTGCAGGAGGGGCTTTGCTATTGCTCCCTTGCATGCTAATAAATAATAAATAAAATGATAAGAGTATCTCAGGTAAACCCCTTTTTCTTTTGTTTTAGCTTAACAGGTTTTATAATAATGTTCCATTGAATTACAAGGAAAGATCAAATGATTTGTCTTAGGAAATTTGTGTTTTATTCTCTTATTTTTAGGGTTATTTATATATATATATATATCTATACACAAATACATATATGTTATATGTTTCTCTTTAAAATTAAAAAACTAATTCAAAATTCCAAGAAAAAAGGGTAAAAAGTGTGTGTATATATATATATTATGTTTTTTCGTTTCCTGCAGAATGTATAGTTTTATGTTGTTGATATCCTTTGCAGTCTATTCATAGAATAAAATAACATTAGTTTTACTACAAATTTAAATTTTAATTGTATGAAAGACATTAAGACCCAGACAAACATATATACATATTTTTATATATAATCAAGCACAAAAACAAGACATGAAATTTAGGTCAGTATTCAAAGCAAGTTCATTTTCTGGGCAATAAGAGGAATTAACCAAAGCATTGAAACCATTTATATTTTAAAAACCCAATAATCTTTATAACATCAACATACCTTCTTCCCTGCAGAAAAAAAAATATGCACTGTGCACATATTTGTTTTACACGTCTAACCCATGATGCATAATTAAAAAAAAAAAAAAAACCCTATCTCATATGAAAATTTCATATCAATAATGGAAATTAACAATTTCAAAAAGTAGCCTCTAAAATCATCTTTTATTATTGCAAACATTAAAAAAAAAAAAAAAAGCAAAGGGAAAGAGAGTTTAATATACATTAAAATCACCCAAGATTGTTTATCTTGTTTCACTTGTCTTTTTTTTTTTTTTCGCTAAATTTTCTCCCAGTCTCTCTATTTTTCAATACAGATTACACAAACATTTTTTGTAAGACCTAAATTAAGTTGTCGCACTCTCTAATTATATATGAAAGATAGTCTCTCCATTTTATTAATAAGGTGGTCTCCCATGTGTCCAACCATAGGGTTCATGCCCTAGTTGCCCTCCATTTGAGAGTAAATTAGGAGGCAAATTGTATATTGGAAGTGAAGATGGATCAGGCAGACCTGTGTGTGAACCGCCGCCTGCGCTACTCCCAATTGCCGGCGGTGAATCGTTTGCTCCGCCTTGCATCGGTCCACCGTGACCGGCGCTTACAACTTCTTCTTCATCTTCTAAAGGCAGTCTTTCATAAGTTGCGTTGGAAAAAGTTGCTGCAATGACCATAACAGGCCCTGCTGCTATAAGTGAACCGACAACACTTCCTCCAACAACTTGCCCTTGACCACCAGCTAAGTACACGGTGAGCCCTGTCGATCCCGGTGGAGCCGGTCCGGGGAGAAAAGCCCCGGTCAAAGACAAAATTTCAAACCTTCCATGAAGGGCAACGACCGCGCCGGGTGCTGCCGGTTGTCTTAGGGTAACGTTGGCGACCGAGCCGCTGCCGCTAAGCACGCAAACTCCACGTTGTCTTCTCCGAGCGAATTGGGCTATACTCTCGGCTACATCGGTTCCACTTGCGACTTCCATAACATGACTACGGAGCGCGTTAGGGCTATCCCTTGTCACAAAAATGGGTGGTTTAGGCTTGTTTTTGGATCCCGGTGGACGACCTCGGGGTCTTCGGTTACCGACCTCGACCGCTCCTTCTCTAGGCTCATCGCCGGTGTCTCTATCTTCATCATCATCATCCCCTCTTCCGTTGCTTCTACTTTTGCTAGCATCGTTCATAGAGATTTCAAGGTCACGTTTGTTTAAAGCTGGTGAATTGCCTGCCGGGTCCATACCCGGTAGGCTCACCTGATTAGCCCACCAAGGGTTCGCCAGCGTTTCAAGCTAAATCCAACACAAAAACAAGAGCCGGGTCGAAGGTTTTAAGATCAAAGAGCTAAATTGAACAAGAAAAAAAATTAGGGTTTATAAATAGCTCCTTCAACAGTGTTAACCTTACACCAAAACTGGGGAATCAAATTTAATCTGTGATGAAGATGGACGAACAAGATCAAACGATAACCAAGAATTTATTTGATGGAAGAACAATCAAAGAACCCTTGATAGCATCAAACACGGAGAAAGAGAAGAAAAGAGAGAGAGAAAAGGAAAGGGGAAAAATATATATAAACTAAAGCAATGAGAGATATAAAATTATGCAGTATTTAAAAGAACTCAGAAAAGAAAAAAAAAAAAAAAGAGTACACAAAAAAACTTAAGACAAGATTGGATCAAATGTTCTTTTCTTGTTTGAAAACTGTGTTGTGTTTTTTTATGTGGGGAGTTATTAGCTGCCTGTGTGTATTACAATAATTTTTTATACAGTGTGTGTATTATTATATTAATTATCAAATTAATATATTATTAACTTTTCCTTTTCTACACCATTAAATTATTATTCAATATGATACTTCTATACAATATATTATATGAGAAAGGATTGTATGAAACAGTGATGTCACGTCATCTGTATCTCTTTTCAATAGTTTTATGCCACATCAGTATTTTCATCCTGAATTTCAGCATTTTTATCCTAAAAAAATCAAATCCAAATTAAAATCCTGAAATTCAGGATAAGAATACTGATGTGGCATAAAATTATTGGAAATGGATACAGATGACGTGGCGTCACTATTTCATACAATCCTTTCCCATATTGTATAACTAATGTACTAAAATGATAATAAAAACAATTTTAATTCAAGATTTATAAGAATTTCCAAGTAATTGTGATCATTCATGTGTACATTAATAATTTATATCATAATTATTCAAAAAATTCATATTATATAAATTAAAAATTTATTTATTCATATAATACTTGTGCTATTTTAAATTCCATATATTATATTATAAGTTTTTTCTAGGTAAAATTAATGTTATTAGAATTGGATAAATTAGCTTGGTCGAGAACGGATGGATTTATCATGCTAGATAAAAATGTTTAATCAATCTCTAAGTGATCGTTTGGAACGGGTAAAATATAAAAAATTAGGATGAAATATTGGCAATTGAACTGATTTTATATATTTTTAATGTATATTTTTAAAATTTTTAATTATTTATTTAATCATTGTTGGAATGACGGTTAAACTGATTAAATTGAAAATTGATAGTCTACTCAGTGATCATTAGTCAAGTTTTTAAAACTTTGGATAAAATCAGTACAAATAATCTACATTCGAATAAATTTGATAATAATTAAACATTAAACAAAACAAAGCTAAATTGATAACTAATGTAATCTTACTTGATAACCTGAATGATTCTTATATAAAAAATAATATTTTAATTTAAATCAAAATAAATATAAGCAAAACTTCACATATAATAAGACATTAACTCGAAATAAATTTTAAATTAAAATCCCATAAATAATATTTTATGTGTAATAAAATTCCAACATAAAACTCAAATTTTTGGAGAATTTTATCGGTCATTGGTAATAAAATGGCAAAAAATGAGGTGAGCATGGAAATTAGGGTTTCGTGGGGTGGCGTGCGCGTGGGCAGGTGGGGAGCACGTCGTTTTCTCGTGCCCCAACATAGCTGAGGAAGCAAATGAGAGAGAGAGCTTTTGTAAAATAATAAGTATAAAAGGTTAAAATATACATTAAATTTTTATTTCTAAAAATTTAATATTTTTACTGCTAACATTATTAAAAGTATTTTATTAAATTCATGTTCATTACAAAATTAATTTTTAAATGGATCGCTATTAAGTAAGTTTTTTTTTATTTCAAAATGTTATATCAACAAATTTAACCAAAAAAATTAATATTATTAACAATTAGATCTAAATTTTGAAATATAAAAAGTAAAAAGATTAAATTCCAAAAATAAAAATATAGGGATTAAAATTTAAATTTATAAAGAGTATAAAGACCTTATGACATATATTAACCTAAATAAAATTACAAAAATTTGAATCATGGCGTTTTATTTTTTCCCCTTTGTTTATTTGTAGTTTGCACATAATCTTTTCAATCTATGATTTTCTTCAAGTTATTTTCTTCTTTCATGTAAGTCATTTTCCTTACATAAAATAATAGCCACTTAAGTTAAATTGGCTACTTGGGGTCCTAAATTGCAATGTGTTGTAATGGTGGTGTTATTATTGCCTAAGGGATCTACTTTGTTTTGAGTTGACACAAAAAAGGGTTAAAGTTCATATGATCATGGTTTGTTTGATAATGGGGTACCAATGGCTAGCTAGCAAAGTGCATGTCTATGGTTAAATGGATGTAGAAACACATTCTTGAAACTAGGTACGGTGTTTTAATCAAATATTATGATTATATATATATATTTGATTGAGTGCGGTAAAAGTGTTGATGAGTAAGATTAGATTGGGGTTGGATCAAATTGGATTATTGTATGGTATTTACATAATCTATACTTTAAACTCAACTTAATTTGAAATATTGGTCTCAAATTTTGTTTAAGTACACTCATATTTATAATTATCTACCTCAAGTCTATTTTAGGCATTTCAATATTAAAAAAATTATCTTCTTTTTAATTTAATATTTAGTATTTTAAATGCTTACATTGTAGATTTAATTTTAACATGGTATAAATTACATTATATAATACTAGAAATTCTATTACACGTTTATGTGTGGGAACCATGTAAATAGAAAACATGTGTGTATTTACGAATAACATACAAAAAAATTATGAAACGTAAGGTTTAACAAATATGCAATACGTACTAAATAAAAAAAATAGTTTTAATTGAGAGTAAAAGGAAATTTTAATTGCTAAATACATCGTATTAAGAATATTAAATGCATTCTAATTGTTTATCATGATATTGTCCTTTTTCTTGAGTGAATATCGCGTTAACTTGTAATACCAATTCAATCAACGACATTATCAATGTAGGTGAAACAATTTTTGTAAGAACTAAAATGTATAAAAATATAAAAATAAAGCTTTGGTTAAAATGATGAAATTATTTTTTTATAAATGTTGGTAATATGGGTTTAAATCTCAACATTTGCAATTATTTTATTTAAAAATAAAAACAAAAATACTATATAACTTATTTAAAAAATATAAAATTATAAAAACCCACCTTCAGGTTTACAGGGTAAATAATTAATACAAAAGAAAAGAAAAGACAAGAAAAACTATATTATATACTTCATTAAAGACAACTCCATAACTTGTTGCAGTCATTATCAAAAGTGATTTTGACAGTGAAAATAAAGAGATTCATCCAATATACTGTAACAATCTCGACCGGCCAGTATTTCTAATCTGGCTTTAGTTAAATTTATAGATTCTTTTTAGTTTTTATTTTAAAAAAATAAAAGTAATTTTAATCTTTATCACAGTCTAATTGTGTTCTTATTATGTTACCCAACTTTATGGACGTTGCATTGCCATGAAATGGAATGAACTTTAGTCTAACATAGTTAACATGTTACTACAATTGGAGCTATAAATATGCTATATATCTAAATTTCAATTCTCATTTTTTTCTGTTTTTTATTTCTTTGGTAAAAAAAAAAAAAGTGTCTGCAGAAATCAACATTACAACATTCAAATGTTTTTTTTTTTTTTTTTGGGGGGGGCGCTGCCTGCCTTAAACCAACCTAACTGCGATTCGAATTTCTTCTTATAATGAACTACCGTGCTTGCAAACGGCAAGCAGTACCGGATTCTCAAGAAAAGAAATGGGATTTTTTTGGTGCCTTTGACTGACATTCGGTTCTCGTATACGGGCCAAACTTCCAAGAATGTTGTGGTTTCTTCAACCACGGACATATCGAAGCATCCTGCATACAAGGAAACTATCAGCAACAGCAAAGATTCATTCAAGAAAATACTCGATAATGTCATGCCTTGTACGTTTTGTTTATTCTTAAGCATTTCCCTAATGAAGCCTATCGATTAACACGCTCTTCCCCTTGTATACAAGTGATGAATCTTGTTTTGGTACATATGTGGTCATAATCAATTAAGCAAAAGGATGTGGCAATAATTTTTTGGAGTTGATAAGATCGTACAACATTCAAAGAATGCCATTGATCACTTGAAAAACGAAAAGGTTCCAACTACTGACAAGTAGGTTCAACCAATCATGCAATCAACTTTAGTACCTTAACTCGTCGTTAATATAAACATCTTTCAAGCAGATAAAGCAAAAGAGATGACAGCGCCTATGTTAAAGCACAAAGCATGAGAATTCACAATCGACGGTAATGAACTAAATATGCCATTTACCTAAAAAGATAGTATATTATTAAGAAGGAAACCACGAAGGCCATCACCAGTGTACACATTTTCCTGTTGGACTTCTTCTCGAACACCTATAGAGCAGCAGCCTCATAATATTCAGCCAATTTTTATCAGAAACTGAATTAAACAAACATGAAGTTAAAATAGTAGCGCAAAACTTGTTTAGATACCTTCTTGAACCGATCCATGGTGCCAGACATTATGCCCCTTGAAGCATCCATGCCATTGCCCTGATTTACAACAAAATAAGTTAAATAACAAGAAAACCAGAATTTTTCATGAAAGTTGAAGTTTTGGGTTTAACAGCTGCAATTACGCACCATCCGGTCAAGCATACGATTATGACTCTCCACTTCATCATGTATATCACCTGTTAACTACAAACGATTTAGGCATATCAATAGTTGGCAAATGAGTACAAACCATAAAATTTAGGACATCTTCAGTGAAGAATGATTAATAAAATTCCCATAGAACAATTTTTTCGATCAAGTAAAGGAGCACAAGACTTTGCACAAACTGACATAAGCCCATAAATACAAACGAACGAATAGAAGACTTCATGCTGGAATATGCAGTGTTATGAAACTAGTGTGAGAAGCAAAAGGTAGAATACCCAAAGCATATTGACAGTGAGGAGCTCATTACATGTCCTAAAGGAAAAAACCTATAAAATTCAAGCATCTAACTTTGTTAACAAGGCCATTCACCGAGACTCGAAAAGAAAGCAAACGTTTATATATATATATATATTTAATATTTAACAAGTTGCAAATTGTCAATAAAACAGAAATGTAAATCCTCTTTGACAGAACTTACTCTTTTCAGAAAAGCAACTCTGTCATGCAAGCTCTCTATAGCTTTGCCATTGTCATGGTCCTTAACATCGTGAGAGAAAGATGAAGAAGCCCTTAGACCACCTTCTTCAAGATTATCAAGGCCATCAAATAGAGCTGATTTCGAAGAGCGGTGATCCCTTTACAATAGAGGGTCATGCCATAATTTAGAAAACATGAATGGAAATAATGAAGCTCTCAACATAGTCGCAAAAATATAAGGTGGAAAAGAAAAAAAAATCGATGTTACCACATAAGAAAATAAAAAAACACGTTAGCAATTATCGGGTCCATCCCGAAAAGCAAACAGAGTAAAAGCAATATGAGAATCTTGATATCATTACAATCAAATTATTGAAACACAACATTGCTAAGACTTAACTTCTCACTGATGAAAGATTTGACTGGGAGGAGCATTCAAAGAAAAACATAAAAAAGGTCAGCTACTGAGATCAAATCAATTATATGAGTTTTCTTAGTTGCAAAAATTCAAGCAGAGAATCGACTCCATCACCACAGTTCTTGTCATAGGTAAGGAATTTAACGAATCAACATAATTAATTGATTTTTGAAAGGATTGTAAGAGGACTATTCTTCGAGGCCATGTCAAAAACCCAGAAACCTAAGGGATCAAACCAAGCTAAAAGCTAAACGCAAAGCTGGAATATATCAAAATCCTTCAGGGAAAACAAAAACAAAGGATCATTTCTGTTGCTAATTTCATCAAGTTCCAACATTTTCGAATAATTCATCAACTTACTGCTAATCTAAGAAACTACAATAAGTTAACAAATTCAATAGAATTAAATCTAAATAAAACAATCAAAAGCCCTGAAACCTAAGGGATCGAACTAAGTCACAATCAAAATTAAAGCGGAAATATGAAAATCCATCAAAATAATAATAATTCTATTACTAATTTCGAAAAAAGTTGCAACATTCTCGAACAATTCATCAACTTAATATTCAAAATACACCAAGAAATTAGGGAAAAAAATTCAAAAAATTCAATATGAAATGCACAATTAGCGGCAATCAAATCGAATAAAATATGCATAATCTCACCTTCTATAACTCATTGCTTCAAATTCCACTTCCTTTTTCCGAATCTGCAGTTAATAAATTTTCACGACTTCCACTGGGTGGGAAAGGAAAAAATGTTAAGTGGGTGGCTATTTCCATTATTATTTTTTCCTTAAAAAGGCCCAAACTATAAACGTGATGAAGCCCATACTCTTGATTTTAATATAAGCATTTCTTCATTAAATCAAACATAAAAATTAAAAAGATTGTGTAATTTAATTTTTGATAATAGTAACCTAATATAAGTCAGGGTGAGTTTGGATGGGTGGTGTGTTTATCCATGGTTAGTGTCAAAATAGCGGTGGGGTAAAATTAAATACTTTAATGATACTATAACATGAGACAAAAAGTAAACTAAATGCACTCCACCGCTTATTCAAACCCACCTGGACTAAGAAATGTTATCAAAATTGTTATCTATACTTGTGTATAAGTTTTAACATTTTCCTAAATTAAATCATAAATTTAATTATGGTGTAATCGTGATCACACAAAAATTAATAATTTATAATTGATAAAAAAGCTCACTTTCCCTAATATTTCCCTAAAAAGTATTTGAATGTAAGTAATAATAAGAAAACAAAAATAAATTACATTAAAATTAGATTATCAGGCACAATTCAAATAAACATTTTTTTTCTTAATAAAAAATAAATTCATTAATAGGAAAATCAAAAGTCATACAACTGTAATTCAAACAAAATATAACCATAAACAACTCCAATAGAAATGAAAACCAACAAAAAAACACCTAAATAATAAAATAATATGATAAAAAACCCATTCATAACTACCTACCAAGCATAATTAAATCAAACACCTGAAAAACAACCATAACCAACATGTTATTTTCGGTTTAACTAGTCTAAATTCAACATTATTCCTTGTTATTTGACAGGACTCAACCATCTCATTTCTCAATCTCCAACGTTTACGAGAAAAGACAATGGATATGAAGCACTTAATCCCCATTTTCGTCATCTTCTTCTTTTTTATGTCTACTACTTCCGCATCAATAGCATTAGCCCCATCATCATCCAACACCCAATCTTTCAGCTTTTCTAAACCCCAAGGGGACCAAACATTTTCTATATTACCTACCGATGTTGATCCTAAGCTTCAAAAAATTTGTGGAGAAACCGACTACCCCATCGAATGTTTAACAACAACTATTCCATTCCTAGATGAAAATGTTGCCATAATGCCGGTGTCTATTCTTAAAGTTGAGATTGATGCAATTCATAACAAGACTAAGGAAGCAACAGACAAGGCTTACGAGTTTTCAATGAATCCCTCTACCTCAAGACTCCTCCCTTTATGTCTTAAAACTTGTATTAATAACTACAATGCCATTCTAGAAAGCAAACAAAGAATCTTTGATGCAATCTCTATTCGTGATGCTAACGAGCTGAGCATGGAGCTAAGCCACAACATGGAGCATGTATTTGCATGTGAGGACGAGTTCAAGGAAGCCAAAATTAAGTCCCCAATAGCAGAATTAAATTCATTGCTTGTCAAGATAATTACCAACAGTTTGACAATCTGTGTTGATATGGTCAAATTTTAGAGGAACAACTAATGACAAACAAAATACATTAAGCCTAAAAATTATTGCATTTTTTATTTGTAACCCCTAAAATTTATTTAATATTTATTTATCTATTTATTTTTCTAGGAATTTATAATTTTAAGAATCTGATCAATATACATACCATATGGATTAACAATCAATTGAAACATTTTTTTTTTTGTGTGTGTGAATAAAAATCTATAATACTGAATTACATTGGGATTGATTGAGGGACAAAAGCATCCCTATCCTTATCTGCTTCAGGAAATTCTAATGCTTCCTTAGGAGGGACATCAAAATTGAAACATCGTTTTTAATATTCAATTAGCGGAAAACAAATCAAATATAATATGCATGAATCTTACCTTCTATAACTCATTTCTTTCAACAAATTTTCAAGACTTTCACTTAGTGGGAAAAATATCAATTTCCAACGTTTAAAAGAAAATCATTTAATCTCGATTGTCATCATCTTCTTCTTTTCAATGTCTACTACTTCGGTATCAATAGCTTTAATCCCATCTTTATTCGACGCCTAATTATTCAGCTTTTTAGAACTCTTAGAAGACCAAACATTTTCTATGTTACCTATTAACGTCGATCCTGAGCTTCAAAAAATTTTATTGAAAAATTAACCACCCAACCAAATGTTTAATATCAACTACTTCATTCCTAGATAAAAATGTTGCCATAAATCTCGTGTTGGTTCTCAAAATTGAGATTGATGTAACTAAAGCTTCCGAGCTTTCAATGAACCCGTTACCTCAAGGTCTTCAAACTTGTATTAATAACTACAATGCCATTCTAGAAAGCAAACAAAGAATCATTGATGCCATTTGATCGGGTGATACTAACCAATTGAGCATGGAGCTAAGCTACAATGTAGAGAATATATTTGTTTGCGAGGATGCGTTCAAAGAAGTTAAAATTGAGTCGCTAATAACAAAATTAAATTCATTGTTTATCAAAGTAAAACCATTCACATAATCTTCTTTTAGAGAAACAACTAAAGAAAAATCCTACAAACAAATTATTGATTTTTTATTTGTAACCCTCGAATCTTTTCTCAATAAGATGATGTATTATTGAAGGTAAGCAAAGGATTACAATAACCCCTAAATTTTATTTAATATTTATTTTATGTGAAAAAGATTTTTATCTATTTAATTTTTTAGGAACCCATAATTTTAAGAATTTGACCTATACACATCCCATAGATTTTTATCTATAACTCATTGTTATTAATGAAATTTCTACACTTCACTGAGTGCAAACAATATTGTTAAGTAGGGTGGCGATTTCCATTAACTTTTTTCATTAAAATGGCCCAAACTATAGACCTAGTGAAGCATCGAAGCCCATACTTTTAATTAAAAAATAAATTTCAATCCTATCCAAATAATTATCATCAAAAAACAATAATATATTAATTTGGATATAATTTACAAGTGGGGGCATAAATCAAAATAATATTTGGAATTAAATCAGAACAAATTCGGATATATAGAGCTTAGATTAGAATAAAATTTGAATTAACAATCGCACGTAATATTTATACATCATGAAACTAAAATATAATATCTCAAAGTTTTTAAAGGTTTAACTTTACCATTAAGCTAAAGCTTCTTCGCAACGAGCCATTAAGTTGAAGTCTCATTAATACTTTAAATAATCAATTTAAATTTTAAGTGATGATTTCGAAATGTTTAGTGAAATTAACCTTAATTTATTTTTATTTAACATATTTTGAAAGGGAATATGCTATTTTGGTATACACTTTTTATCTTTTTTGGATTCTTTTCTGATGTTATTTTGAAATAAATTTTACCATGTTTGGGCAGGCTTGTATTGGGTTGTCTTTGAAATCAGATTAATTCGGGCTTAGATTTTCTCGAACTTGGGTCTTTTTTTATTTGTACCTATTCAAGTCGAGTAGGTTTAGACAAATTCAAATAATGTTGATGTTGTATAAATTTTTTTCTGAATGTAATAATTAATTTGCTTTCATATAATGATAACATAATACAAATACGCTTCCTATAAATTAGAAACTTTATATAGATATTTTAGTTTAATAGAAATATTGTATATAACATAACTAAAAATTGCCTATTATATGTAATTTTTACGATTATTATAATATATATATATGAATTTTATAAACATAATTAATATTATTATATAATTATTGTCGAAACCGTCCCCTTTTTTTTAGAAAAGAGGTGTATCAGACTTGGGGTTTTGAAAATGAATAAAACGGGAGTCGCCACCGATCTTTTATTAGGTGTGATCAGATCACCTTGTTTTAATAAAACACGTTGATTTACTAAAACGATGTTTTTGGTCTACGAAGGTTCGAGAAAATAGGTCCGGGAGTCGATTACGTGCGAGGAAGGATTAGCACCCTCGCAACGCCCAAAATTGGTACCAAATTGATTAATCAATGTCCTAACGTCGAAAAGTTTGAAAAGATCTCAAAATTTCATTTTGTCTCCCTCTTTATTTTTTTAAAACTTGATTGAATATCGAGTTTCCCTTGTTTCGAAGAAGTAGAGTCTCACATCCAGCACGATTGGACATAATAATCTAAGTTCTCAAATTCAAGATCATCTCTAAAATTCCCCGAACACATGCATTTGCAATTTTGAGAGGAGGTTCGTTCATTTGGTCAAACAGAAAGTCGCACCCAGCACGATTGGGTACAATCTTTTTTGAATTTCCAAACTCACGAATATCTCCCTATTTAAAAATACGAGCAAAACTTGATAGTATATCCATTTATTTAGTCATACATGAAAATCGCACCCAGCACGATTGGGCACAATTCTCTTGAACTTCCAAATGCATGGATATTACTTTGGTGAAAACGAACAAACAAAATGTTGGATTGTGATTTCGAAATTGATGATTTACATAGAATGACAAAAACGGGACAACGCATAATGAAAAATGTGAACAGCGAAAACAAAATTAAAACAATAATATTAACATAATAATAAAGAAGTTTAAAACAAAATTATACTAGTAATAATGGAGGTAATAATCAATATAATGATAATAATAGTAATAATAGTAATAGTAATTAGTATAGGAATAATAGTAAAGTAAAAATATGTACAATATAATAACAATAATAATAAACACAATAATAATAATAATGATGATGGTAATACGAAATATGTACAAAGTAAATATATAAATACAGTAATGATAATAATAATAATAATAACACATAATATAAGCAACACACTAATATAAATATGATAATAACAATAATAATAAAAATAATACTAATAACAATAATAATACTATAGTAACAATACTAATAATAATATAGTAATAACAATAGTAAGATACAAAAATAGTAATGATAATAGTAAAATGATAAAGATAGCAACATAGCAATAAGAATAATAATATTACTAGAAAATACATATAATATGATAATAATATAATAATAATAACATAGTAATAAAAAGACTAAGGAAATTACAAAATAACTAAAAGGGATCACATTGCATTTTAAAAATGGGATTCGGGGGTTAATCAGAAATAAAATGAAAGAAAAAGGGCCAATTTGTACACGTATATGAAATGGAGGGACTAAAACGGGAAATAACCCTTCCCTTCAAAACGCGCAGCAATGGAGGGACGATATCGAAAATCGGATAAATTTTCTGGGCAAATTTTGAAGAAAGCGAAACCCCAATTGCAGGAAAGTAAAATAACGGAGGGGCTGAATGCGCAATTAGCCCCTTCACTAGAAAACACGCGGATCCCCTAGCTTGCGGGTCGGGTCGCGGGTCGGATGTTTGAAACGACGCCGTTTTGGAGCCATCAGCCTAGGCCCTAAACGACGTCGTTCGGCCTGTCATATAAGAAGCATTTTTTCTTCTTTCTTTCTCATTTCTGCCGTGTTCTTTAAAAAGGGGAGGGGGAAGTTTATATTTTTCTCTGCTAGGGTTTCGAAAGGGGAAAAAAGGGGAACTCGCCATGAGTGATGGTTAGAAAACGAAGAAGGTAAGTTTTTTTATATTTCCTTTATTATTTTAAACTTTATATGTATATATATGTATGTATTTTCGAATAAAATAAAAAAAAATAAATGAAAAAATACCTTCGAAGATTACTTCTTTTTCGGGATTTTGATCTCTACTGCTATTGCTCTGTAGTTTTCGAATCTGTTTTCTTTTTCTTCATAAAAAAAAGGGGTCCTTTTACAATTCGATACTCGGTTTATATAACCGATTCTTTTGAAATAAAATACAATATATTTTATTTTTCTTCCTATTGCTGTTGTGTTTTAGTCTTTTTCTGCAGGTGGATGGCCGACAATGGGGAGTGGAGGCTTGCGGCGCACCAGGGGAGAGCTTGCGGCGCACATGGTGACGCGCGTGCCTCCACGCGCGCGGGCTTGCCGAGGAGAGGGTTAGGGTTTCCTGGAAACCCTTAAAGATACGGGCCTTTGGGGCCTTGTTTAGTTTTGGGTTTTGTAATTGGTCTTGGCTTAATGGGCCCGGATAATTTTGGGCTTGTACAATTATTATATGAATTTTGTTTATTTGAGTTATTATCTGGAATATATAAAACATTAATTTGGAAAAACTTATACATTGACAAAAAATAATCTATATTATTTAATATATTACTAAATTGACATTTGGATAATTTTGAATACTAATTTTTTTTTTATAATTAGACTTAAGGATTAAAAGTCCTTAGTAAAAAAAAAAAAAATTACATCCTTAAAAGATACACCCAATTGAGCCCTTAGTGAAAAAAAAATCAATTAAGTCCTTCCGATACCAAAAATATCATTGACCGATATGAAAAATTAACACATGACATGCCACATAAACAAATAAGATAACATCACGTAACATATAAAAAACTAAAATCATAAAAATTATAGAAAATACTAAAAAATACCGTCCAAACTGAACATGGACAAATGATGTAATCCTAATCATACAAAAATTGATAATTTGTAGTTAACAAAAAAAGTTTACTTTCCTAATATTCTCTAAAAGTTATTTGAATGTAAGCAATATATAGTAAGAAAAAAAACAAATTACACTAAAATTAGATTGTCCGGCACAATTCGACATGGGTTGGGCCGGGCCGGGTTCGGGTTGAGCCCAACTAAAATTTAGGCCCATTTATTGGGCTCGGGCCGGGCCCAAAAATGGGCCTAAAATTTTACCCAAGCCCGGCCCATATAAAAATGCTAAAACCCTGGCCCGGCCTGGCCCGCCTGTATTAATTTTTTATATAATTTTATATAATTTTTAAATATATATAATACATTAAAAATACTAAAAAAATCAAAATAAATATTTTTTAACAAATTGAAAATAAATTTTAAAAAATATGTAGACTTAAATAATACTAAAATAGATGCAACTTAACAAACAAATGCCTCTAAAATAATAACAAAATTAACAAATGTCTTTAAAATAATAACAAAATTAACAATAAAAATAAGTTTTATATAATATCTAAACAATACCAACAAAATAATAGAAACATAATAGTAAAATGGTAGCAAAATAAGGAGAAAAACAATAAGAAAATAATATTAAAAAAATAATTTTTTTTCCTTTAGTGAATTCGAGCCTGGCCGGGCCAGGCCCGGGCCAAAAATGCCTTACCCGAGCCCGGCCTATTTTTTAAATGGGCCTTATTTTTTTTCCAAGCCCACTTTTCGGGCCTATATTTTTGTCCAAACCCTCCCACATTTCCTTTATTATTTCCTTTATTATTTTAAACTTTATATGTATATATATGTATGTATTTTCGAATAAAATAAAAAATAAATGAAAAATACCTTCGAAGATTACTTCTTTTTCGGGATTTTGATCTCTACTGCTATTGCTCTGTAGTTTTCAAATCTGTTTTCTTTTTCTTCATAAAAAAAGGGGGTCCTTTTACAATTCGATACTCGGTTTATATAACCGATTCTTTTGAAATAAAATACAATATATTTTATTTTTCTTCCTATTGCTGTTGTGTTTTAGTCTTTTTCTGCAGGTGGATGGCCGACAATGGGGAGTGAAGGCTTGCGGCGCACCAGGGGAGAGCTTGCGGCGTACATGGTGACGCGCATGCCTCCACGCGCGCGGCGCTTGCCGAGGAGAGGGTTAGGGTTTCCTGGAAACCCTTAAAGATACGGGCCTTTGGGGCCTGTTTTAGTTTTGGGTTTTGTAATTGGTCTTGGCTTAATGGGCCCGGATAATTTTGGGCTTGTACAGCTGCCCCTCTTTGCACGTTGTCGTGTAACGGGAACAGAGCAAAGATATAAAGAAGGCCAAAATTTGCCGGGGTCCACTGAGTCTTGTCTTCTTTGGTGCTTTTCTTCATCAGGTAGCTTCAAACTCCACTGTCTTATTGCTTTGAGCTTCAATCTGTTTTTGAGTCTTCAAGGAGATAACATTTGTAACCTTCATCCTATTCCACTATTGGTCAGTGGTAATAGAACAATCTTCAGCCTATTCCACTACTGGTCAGTGGTAATAGGATAGTCTTCAATCTATTCCACCGCTGGTCGATGGTAATAGGATAATCTTCGATCTACTCCACTGCTGGTTTAGTGGTAATAGCATAATCTTCGATCTATTCTAATACTGGTTAGTGGTAATAGCCCATTCCAACGCTGGTCGATGGTAATAGGACAATCTTTGACCTATTCCACTACTGGTCAGTGGTAATAAGGTAACCTTCATCCTATTCCACTACTGGTCAGTGGTAATAGAACAATCTTCAACCCATTCCACCGCTGGTCGACGGTAATAGGATGATCTTCACTCTTTTCCACTACTGGCTAGTGGTAATAGAACAATTCTCAGCCTATCCCACTACTGGTTAGTGGTAACAAGGTAATCTTCAACCTATTCCACTACTGGTCAGTGGTAATAGAGCAATCTTTAGCCTATTCCACTGCTATTCAATGGAAATAGGATAATCTTTAACCCGTTCCACCGCTGTTTAGTGGCAACAGGACAATTTTCAACCCATTCCACTGCTATTCAATGGCAATAGGATAATCTTCAGCCCGTTCCACCGCTGTTCGATGGCAACAGGACAATCTTGCTAGTGTTGCTCCTCTATCATCTCTAGGGAACAAGATCTGTACTTGTTGCACTATTCTTTGAGGAACTTATCCTTCGGGATAATGTTTATGCTTAAACAAATGATAAGGATGCTATGATTGGGGTGACTCAAATCCCCCTAACTATATGCGCTATGGATGACATTTACTTAAATGCGGAATGGTATGAGGATGATAATTTTTCACAATGATTTAGGATGCAATGACCATCAAATGCCCCTAACTATTTGTATAAATGCAGAATGATTCTTTTGTGACGCGTCACCCTGCCTTCTTGGTTTGATTGATATCTTCGGGGGGTCACCCCTTGAACCTGGTTAGTTCTGAATATTGGCCTTAATTCGAGTTCCCATAGTAATTAGAAGCTTTTTAGAGTGACATGCAAAAAACTCCTTTAATCTGAATATTAGCCGTCCATTAATCTTTGTTTGATTGAAAAGTGCTTAAAAGATGTCATTACAATGGATATTTAGATCAAGGCTTAAAATGGATAAACTGATCAAAGGATCATGTTTTGACAAGGCCAGTTTAGCTGAAACGTGAAATTGAAGATAAAAACAAATGTCCAGATGTCATAGCATGAGCTTCTCTGTACAAATTTCTCGAGAATCCCTTTTATACTTGATGGGTGTTGGATGGACTTAGAAGACTTTGTGGATGCCCCAAGACGTAACGTCTCTCTCTTGTTAATTCGAGTTGTAGCAAGACCGTTATCCTCCTCAAAAATTTGAATTGCCCATTCTTGGGTTTTCAATTCAAAACCCCTTTGGTCACAAATTGCCCATTGTGGGTTTTCACCTTGGCCTCTTTATTTTTTTTGGGGGGGAATTAGGCGAAATATTTCTTGACGGAATCTGAGTTCACAGGATTCGGTAAACTTTTGCCATCCATTTCTGCTAAAATTAGAGCTCCACCAGAAAAGGCCTTCTTAACTACATAAGGTCCTTCCCAGTTCGGCGCCCATTTTCCTCTAAAGTCTTTTTGCAAGGGAAGAATTTTTTTCAGGACAAGGTCTCCTTCATAGAATTCTCTAGGGCGGACTTTCTTGTTATAAGCTCGTATCATTCGCTTTTGATACATTTGTCCATGACGAAGGGCTTTTAGCCTTTTTTCCTCGATTAAACTTAGCTGATCATACCGGGATTGGATCCATTCTGCTTCATCCAACTTTATTTCAGACAGGACCCAAAGGGAAGGGATCTCAACTTCGATCGGAAGTACTGCTTCCATCCCATATACCAAAGAGAAAGGAGTTGCCCCGGTAGAGGTTCTAACCGATGTTCGATAAGCGTAAAGAGCGAATGGTAGCTTCTCGTGCCAATCTCTGTAAGTCTCGGTCATTTTCCCCACAATTTTCTTGATATTCTTGTTAGCTGCCTCGACTGCTCCATTCATTTTTGGACGATATGGTGACGAGTTGTGGTGTTTGATCATGAATTGACTGCAGACCTCCGCTATCGTGCTATTGTTCAAGTTTAGTGCGTTGTCAGATATGATCCTTTCAGGCATCCCATATCGACATATGATTTCTTTCTTTAAGAACTTGCTGACTGCGGATTTCGTGACATTCGCGTACGAAGTGGCTTCCACCCATTTGGTGAAATAGTCGATTACCACAAAGATAAATCGGTGCCCGTTCGAAGCTTTTGGTGAGATCGGCCCAATGACGTCCATCCCCCATATAGAGAAAGGCCATGGGGAGGTCATGACGTGGAGAGGTGAAGGAGGCACATGAATCTTGTCTCCATAGATTTGACATTTGTGGTATCTCTTGGCATAGCTGATGTAGTCTCCTTCCATGGTGGACCAATAATACCCGAACCTCATGATCTGTCTTGCCATTGTAAAACCATTGGCATGCGTCCCACAGACACCCTCATGAACTTCTTCGAGAATTTTCTTTGCTTCGACCGCATCCACGCATCTTAGAAGTACTTGATCCTTCCTTCTCTTGTATAGGATTTCTCCATCCACGACATAGTCGTTGGCCAGTCTTCTCAATGTCCTCTTATCATTCTCAGTTGCTTGGTCGGGGTATTTACGATCTTTGACGTATCGCAATATGTCGTGATACCAAGGGTGACTCTCTCTTTCTTCTTCTTTGTCGATGTTACAGCAATGTGCCGGAGCCTCATAAATGCTCATTTGGATAGGCTTTACTTCTCCTTCTTTGTTC
Source organism: Gossypium bickii (assembly GCA_025503065.1). Classification (NCBI taxonomy): domain Eukaryota; kingdom Viridiplantae; phylum Streptophyta; class Magnoliopsida; order Malvales; family Malvaceae; genus Gossypium; species Gossypium bickii. The sequence goes on from CP106720.1 coordinate 94,807,122, forward strand.
ACTTTGATCATAGAAGCTAAGGTAGCTAAAGCATCGGCCATCTGGTTCTCTTCTCGTGGGAGGTAGTAGAAAGTGACGTTGTCAAACTCTTTGATTAATTCCAAAACTAGCCTTCGGTAACTGATTAACTTGGGATCTCTTGTTTCCCATTCACCTTTTAGTTGATAGATTACTAGCGCAGAATCTCCGTATACCTCCAATGTTCTAATTTTTCGTTTAATGGCTGCACGGATTCCCAGGATGCACGCTTCGTATTCGGCCATGTTGTTCGTGCAATCAAAATCCAACTTGCTAGTAAAAGGATAGTGATCTCCATTGGGGAACACCAAGACTGCCCCAATTCCATTTTCTACTGCATTTGAAGCTCCATCGAAGTTTAGTTTCCACGGGTGCCCCTCCTTTTCTTCTTCAGTGGCTGCTACATACATTAAGTCTTCATTTGGGAAATCGAAACTCAATGGCTCGTAATCTTTTAACGCTCTGCTGGCTAGAAAGTCTGCTATTGCACTCCCCTTTATGGCCATCTGGTTTACGTAGACTATATCGAACTCCGAAAGCAGAATCTGCCACCGAGCCATTCTTCCATTCAGTGCAGTTGACTCCATTATGAACTTGAGAGGATCCAGTTTGGAGATAAGCCAAGTGGTGTGATATAGCATATACTGTCTCAATCTCCGGGTCGTCCAGACCAGAGCGCAACATAACTTTTCGATTGGCGAATATCTTGTCTCATATTCTGTAAACTTTTTACTGAGATAGTATATCGCTCTTTCCTTTCTTCCTGACTCATCATGTTGGCCTAGCACACATCCCATAGAATTTTCAAATACTGACAAATATAGTATCAGTGGCCTATCTGGGCAGGGAGGCACCAGTACTGGGGGTTCAGACAAGTAATGCTTGATCTTATTAAAGGCTTCTTGGCACTTCTCATTCCATTCACCTGAGTTGTGTTTCCTAAGAAGACGGAATATAGGGTTACATATCTCTGTTAATTGTGCAATGAATCGAGCGATGTAGTTTAATCTCCCCAAGAAACCTCGAACTTCCTTTTGGAGTGCGTGGTGGAGTCAACTCTCAGATAGCTTTTACTTTATCAGGATCCACCTCAATTCCTTTTTCGCTGACTACAAATCCCAATAATTTTCCCGATCTAGCCCCAAAGGTGTATTTTGCTGGATTGAGTTTCAGTTGAGATTTCCTCAACCTTAGAAACAGTTTTTTCAAGACTTTTACATGCTCTTCCTCAGTCTTAGATTTTGCAATCATGTCATCCACGTAAACTTCGATCTCCTTGTGCATCATGTCGTGGAAGAGGGTAACCATGGCTCTTTGATACGTTGCCCCTGCGTTTTTTAGTCCAAACGGCATTACCTTGTAGCAAAATGTCCCCCACACGATTATGAATGTGGTCTTTTCCATATCCTCAGGGTGCATCTTAATCTGGTTGTATCCGGAGAAGCCATCTATGAAAGAAAAAAGTGAATAACCAGCTGTGTTATCCACTAAGGTATCAATGTGAGGCAACGGAAAGTTATCTTTTGGACTAGCCTTGTTCAAATCCCTATAGTCCACACACATTCGTACCTTCCCATCTTTCTTAGGAACCAGCACTATGGTTGCTACCCATTCCGAGTATTTGACCACTTGCAGAAAACCAGCGTCGAACTGCTTCCTGACTTCTTCCTTTATTTTTAACAAAACATCAGGCCTCATTCTTCGAAGCTTCTGTTGAACGGGTTTACACTCCTCTTTTATGGGAAGGCGGTGTACCACCATATCCGTGTTTAGTCCGGGCATGTCCTGGTACGACCAAGCGAAGACGTCCTTGAATTCTTGGAGTAACTTGATGAGGTCTTGCTTTGTGTCTGTGGCGATGTTACCCCCTATTTTCAACTCCTTCCCTTCTCCCAAGCTCACAATTTCCACTGATTCTTTGTTGGGTAAGATTTGTTTCACCTCTTGCTCTACCATTCTTAACAGTTCAAGAGATATGCTACTGTCTTGGTCATCTTCAAGATCTCGAGAATCCTCCATACCCATATCTTGTTCAAAAGGGGATTCTGAGTTAATAACAGTGTTACTCATGCCATTGATATCCGGGGACCTGTTGGAAAAGATGAAGAAAAATGCAAAAACAAAATAATCTAAGAATGACCATTTGTGCGAATGAATGAAATGTAAAGGATAATAAAAAACATTTGCTTGAAAGATGCATTTTATTGAAATAAGGATGCTTGGACATATGCCTATTCAACAAAAGGGGTCCCCATTACTCCTAGGCTTAGAGCAATAGGTGTGCTTTGAACATTACTCTGAATTGATCCTAAAAGCTACGGGAATCTCTTCCACGGTCCAATTGTTCAGAACCTTCCAGGAGCATAAGGGCGAATCCCAGATGAATCTCTTTCTTCAGGCTTTCCCTCGGATATGGCGTTGATGCTCAAGTTTCCCAACATTTCTTCTGCTTCTTCTCTTATTGCCATGCTTTGATCAGGGTATATGACCCCCCCTGAGACAAATGTTCTGGATAAATGAGGAAAGGTCATTGGTTCCCATTTGATTTCTTGTTCGCCTAGGCGTGCCCTTCTTCTTTCTCTTTTCTTTTCTTCCTCTCTCCTCCTTTGTTCTGCATTTGGTTTGAATCCTAAGCCAAAGTGGTCTCGTTTTTCTCGTTGCATTGGTACTTCAGTCCTTCTTTGAAGGTACTTTCTGAGCCCTTTCCTTGGTAAGGCTCCTTTCCCAACTGTCATCTGGAGGCCCATCTTCGTAGACTTAGATATCCTGGGTATGGGGATTTTGCTGCCCTCGGTAATGAAGGTGGCGTTGATGAATTCTAGTGATTGGAAGGAACACTCCACCGCTTCCTCGTCCACTTCAAGGTACGGAGCATCACTAGTAACAGATGCTATGATATCCTCTTCTGCATTGATTGTGACCAATCCTCCTTCCGCTATCAATTTCAACTTCTGATGCAATGATGATGGCACAGCCCCTGCCGAATGGATCCATGGCCTTCCTAACAGACAATTGTAGGAAGGTTTGATGTCCATTACCAAGAAGTCTACTTCATACGTACTTGGGCCAATCCGAAGAGGTATATCGATTCTCCCCATGACTTTTCTCTCCGTACCGTCGAATGCTCTCACAACATTATGACAGGTTTTCATGTGGGAGCTATCTATGGGCGACTTTGTTCAATGTGGACAAAGGTAGTACGCGTTCGGTCGACCGTTATCAACCAACACCCCGGGCAATATATACCCTTTACAGTGTGTGGTTATGTGTAGGGCCTTGGTGGATCCCGTACCCTCTGGAGGTATCTCATCATCGTTGAAGAAAATAAAGTTGTCGGCACTTAGATTTCCAACTAGACGGTCCAGTTTGTTGACAGATATATCGTCCGCTACATATGTTTCGTTTAATACCTTCATCAACGCGTTTGATGAGTTTAGAGTTCATGAGCAAGGCTAGTACCGATATGCGAGTGGTTGTTTGTGTAGTTGCTCCACATGCTTGTATTCGCTTATGTTTAAGGAATTTTAAGAACTCCTTAGCCTCGTTTTTACATCGCGAGTGCGTTGACAAGTGCTTGGGTTCAATTGTTCTTTCTTCCTTCGCTCAATCGCCACCGCTTTTCCTTTGGCTGCTTCCACACTCATGTTTGGGGTGTAACGCCTTCCACTACGTATAAAGAAACCTCCATCTCGGTCTTCTTCTGTAGCACTGACTAGACTCTCTTTTCCCAAGATTACTACCTTACAGTCGTAACTCCACGGAACCTTTTTATTATCCTTATAAGGGGAAGCCGCAGGTTTTTGAATTATGACCTTCGGTGTGATTGGCATTCTGGTCTCACCCGTCCTGGGCGTGATGATATAATCACCGCAGGCGATTGCCCCGTAGAGATTCTCTGGGTGATCCTTCTTTCGACGTGTGAATCTCTCTTTCTGGTGTGATTTCAACCATTCTAGGTCGTGATATAATTATCGCAGGGTGGTTGCCCCCATAGACTCTCCTAGATGATCCTTCTTCTGACGCATGGACTTCTCCTTCTTCTGGCTCTCCAATCTCTTTGTAGAATTCCATCTCCTTGTTGTCCATGAGGTCTTGAACGATAGCTTTGAACTTGAGGCATTCTTGGATATTATGACCCATTTCGGCATGAAACTCGCAATATCTTTCCGCTCCTTCAATCTCTCCTCTCGGCCGTCGCGTGATTAAGCCTTTGTTCACCATCTGCTCCCAAACCCATTTTAGCAGGGTTTTTACCTCATCGATGTTCATTTTCACTCTTTTTCCTTTTTTTCCCCCATCATGTTCACCCCATTATTGGCGTGATTGGGTAACGGGTGTTCCGTATCATTGACCTTCACAACACCCATTTGAATGAGCTTTTCTACCAACTTCTTGAAGGCGAGACAGTTTTCTATTGAATGTCCGACAACCCCCGCATGGTATTCGCATTGTGCATTTGCGTCATACCATTTAGGGTATGGAGGCTGAAGGGGCTGTAAATAATAGGGGGCGACAACATGTGTGTCATATAATTTTTGGTACAGTTGCCCATACATCATGTAGATTGGAGTAAACTGGAGTTTCTCCATATTCAGCTTTGCATTGGGTTCTTGTCTATGTGATCTTGGGTGGTCGGTAGTCACGGTACTGGGTTGATTCAGGGTAACTGACTTGTCACGGGTAGTCACGTTATTTACGTCACCTTCTCTTTTTTTCGGGGCCGTCTTTCTGGGACCTTCCCCTGTTTCTATCTTGCCACACCTAACCGCGTGTTCTATCCTTTCTCCATACCTCACAATTTCTGAAAAATCTGTCATAGAATTTCCCAACATGTGATTGATGAAAGGAGCTTTCAAAGTATGGATGAAGAGTGTGGCTGCTTCTTCTTCTAAGAGAGGCGGTTGAACCTGTGTGGCTACCTCTCTCCAGCGTTGAGCATATTGCCTGAAATTTTCACTCGGCCTTTTCTCTATAGTTTGGAGAGTGACTCTGTCGGGACCTATGTCTGCTATGTGGCCGTAATGTTTCATGAAGGCCTGGACTAAGTCCTTCCATGTCTTGACTTGGGTGCTACTGAGTCGATCGTACCATTTGGCCGCAGACCCAACCAGGCTATCCTGAAAGCAGTGTATTAATAATTTTTCATTATCTGCGTATCCCGCCATTCGTCAGCCGAACATTTTTAGGTGTGCTCCAGGGCAGCTGGTCCCGTTGTACTTCTCAAAATCTGGAGTTTTAAACTTTGGTGGAAGCACTAAGTTTGGGACCAGACTTAGCTCTTTGATATCGATCCCGTAACGAGTTTCAAACTTCTTTATTGCTTTGAATCTCTCCTCCAACCACTTGTAACGATCCTCCATCTGCGTTGAGGGTTCAACTTTCATTCCTTCTTTCTCCATTTCATCAAAATCCGGTACCATAAGGTTAATAGGGCCGTCTCCTGGGTTGGATCCTGAGCCCATTTGGAAATTTATGGGAGATCTAATGTTAGTTTGGCCTTGTTGAGGCCTAATCGTGACAGGTGGCCTCCGGGGATGTTCCTCGTGCTGTAAAGGTACTTGCAGCAGGGTAGATTTTGAAGGAATATCTTCATTCTCCCCTCCAGTGATAGCCATGGGGCTTTTTCCTTTCTCCATGAATTTGCTCAACAGTTGGGTCATTTGAGCTATCTGAGACCTCATGTCCCTCTGGGACTCCGCCATTTCTCGCTAGATCTTGGCTAAATGCTCTTGCATCTGTGCTTCCATTTGGTCATGCATCTCTTTTTAGAATTGCTCTAGTTTCTGATCCATTTTCTTTATCTTAGTGCGGGTGCCGTACGGATGTTCAGCCTCTAGATTCCTTTTTCTTTTTCTCTTTTTCTCACTAAAAATGACTCGAGTGTATTAGACTCTTTCTATGCATGTGACATGATGTAAATGCATGTGATGTTTATGCGTGGAATGAATGCAAGCAACGGAATATCAATTCAGATTCAATTTCGTTTCGGAAAGCTTTATTGGAAAACAAAACCCTTTACATAAACTGGACTACAAATATGCTTTTGCCCCTAGGCCCAGAGTTTTGATTTTGCTAAGTAAAGAGATTAGCTCTTGATGATGAGGCTGCAGCTCATATTTCACGCTTAGTACATCGGCCTGTGCTGCCAGAGTTTGCAAATAATCAGCTACCTCTCTGATCTGAACTATGGCCTCACTCATAAGGTAATCTTGACTTCTGATTTGATCATGAGAATGGTGAACTTCTTCTTTTCCACGCTCTTCTTTTGCCTCAAGAAGTTCCATCCGTAGTTCATAACCGTGTAATGCTGCTTCCAGCTCCTCAACCCTACTTTTCATCTCTTCGATCTTGTTTAGGATTGCCCTTAACTCAATCGCGACATCACGGCTTTGGTAGTGATGGAGTGTCCTCGCTAGTTCAATTATTCTATCTTTTAATTCTATCCCCTCATTCAGGCTTTCTGTCAAGTCTTTCTCTAAGGTTTCTTTTTGCATTTGAATTTCTCAAAATTTTCTTTCCCAATAGTCAACTCTGGCTTTTTCTTCTTGGACTTCATGTCGCCATTGTTCCGTAGTCTTCCCCAATCCGGCATTCTTCATTGATAGTCGCATCTTCTTGTATTCGATCTTCAAATCATCTCGATCTTCCTCGACTTTTCTTTTTTCTTTTTTCACTTTTTCTGTTTCTGATTTCTGAACATCCACGTCCAATTTCAAGTACATCTTTTCTTCTTCTAGCTTTTCTATATTCTTTCTGAGCTCTAGATTCTGTCTTCTGAAGTCTTGTTTTATGATTTCTAACTCTGATGGTATCGCTCGTAAGCATTCTTCTCTAGGTCGGGAATCCTCTGTGCTTTGTTTGGGGATGTTGTCGTTAACTCTTTTAGTCCTCTATCCATCATATTCTGGAGTCGTCATCGGTCCTGCGAATAATCTCTTCATTCTATGTACTTGATTCCAAGCACTAGATATCTCTTTGGCCCTTTTCTTATAGCTTTCCCCACTATACGTAAATTCACTTTGGGCTAGTCCATTTGTCATTGGTACAAATTGTCTCGACCCATATTGCCTCAATACGAGCAAAGGAGTATACCCAACAGCTCCCTAAATTCCGAGCAAAGGAACCCAGTCAAAATTTCCACATCGATAAAGGATTTCACTAGGAACCATCCAAGGAGCTCTCCACTCGATGTCTTCTTCTCGAAGATTCTGAAGGAGTATCATCCAGTTCTCCTCGGATATGTCTTCTTTTCTTGGTGTAGCTACTATCTTCTTCAACGGAGAGTGGTTCTTAAAGAAGACGTGACGAGACACCTTCTCTATCTTCTAGAAATGGCTGTGGAACCATGCCAATAATAGCTGCGCGCACCCAATAAACCTGCCTTCACCCGTTTTTCGACATGCATTCAAAGATCTGAATGTTTCGGCTAAGATTGCAGGTACAGTTGTGATCCCTTTGTCCAATCGATCGAATAGATCCGTAACTGCTTCATCTATATGTCTTAGAGCCTTAGGAAAAATTACTAAACCATACGTACACAAGGCAAAGACATCAATCTTCTTTTTCATATCGGGGTGTGTCAAAATCAGGTCCTTCAAACTTACCCAAGGTATGCATTTACCCTCGCCTTTCTTCTGAATTCTGGCCGAGGCCCACTGCTCATTCATCCCTGTGATCTTCATTAATTTCTTTAAAAAGATAGGGGCATTGGCGGCCTTGAAATAAACTTTGTCGACTTGAACTCGCAGACAGTGAAGCACGATTGTGTATTCTTCTCTGGTAGGCACTAAATCCACTTTCCCAAAAGTGAAACAGCTGTAAGCAGGGTTCCAAAACTGAGTCATGGCTCGGAATAGATGCTTGTCTACCTTAATGTCAAACAAGTAAGGTAGATCACCATAACTATGATAGAATAGCTATTTTGCTTTATCGTCCCACTGGTTCCATATCTTCTTTAGCTTGCCGAAGTCGTTTTGCGTAGTGTTGATGCGCGTAAAGTCCCATAGTTCTGACACACACCCATCGGCTAAACTGTTCCCTTTTTCTAGTTGCGTTCGCTCTGACCATACACGGACGGCTGCATTGTCTTCCACTTTATCAAGGAATTCGTTTTCCATTATGAGCTTTCTTGTTTCGGAAACTGATCGTGAATTGATACCCTATGAATCATGGGATGATATGCACCAAAATAAAGTAGTCAAGTTGGTATTATGAAACAAGATATAAAGTGGATAACAAAAATTCTATCTGGGTGACCACTAAGGATTGATATAGTTCTATCTAGGGTAGGCCCTTAAGTCTCTCTATATGTGTTTCAGTCCTAAAGTCAAGGTACCCAAACCAGCAGATTCCTCGGTCCTCACCCATTATAGGCTCATAGGGACTGAGTTCGGTTCAGGGGGATACATTTCCCTATGGCCATGCGGAGGTGAAAACCTCACGAAGACATAGGTACGGATGTATCCCGGAAGCGGTCCCCTAGCCCATGCGAAGGTGAAAACCTCACGAAGGCTTAGCTTCTCGCTCCCACTTAAAGGGTGTGACCATAACGGTCATGCAAATATGAATGTAGAAACGTCCTGTGAGATTCAACATTATTGCAATCATAGTACCATCAAATGCATCAAAAGAAACATGATTTTTCAAAACAATTTTCCAAATTTTCGACAAAAGGACAAAAATCATCAATTTTACGGCCTGACTCTCTTATTAAGTCCCCAGTGGAGTCGCCAAGCTGTCGAAACCGTCCTCTTTTTTTAGAAAAGAGGCGTATCAGACTTGGGGTTTTGAAAATGAATAAAACGGGAGTCGCCACCGATCTTTTATTAGGTGTGATCAGATCACCTTATTTTAATAAAACACGTTGATTTACTAAAACGATGTTTTTGGTCTACGAAGGTTCGAGAAAATAGATCTGGGAGTCGATTACGTGCGAGGAAGGATTAGCACCCTCGCAACGCCCAAAATTGGTACCAAATTGATTAATCAATGTCCTAACGTCGAAAAGTTTGAAAAGATCTCAAAATTTCATTTTGTCTCCCTCTTTATTTTTTTAAAACTTGATTGAATATCGAGTTTCCCTTGTTTCGAAGAAGTAGAGTCTCACATCCAGCACGATTGGACATAATAATCTAAGTTCTCAAATTCAAGATCATCTCTAAAATTCCCCGAACACATGCATTTGCAATTTTGAGAGGAGGTTCGTTCATTTGGTCAAACAGAAAGTCGCACCCAGCACGATTGGGTACAATCTTTTTTGAATTTCCAAACTCACGAATATCTCCCTATTTAAAAATACGAGCAAAACTTGATAGTATATCCATTTATTTAGTCATACATGAAAATCGCACCCAGCACGATTGGGCACAATTCTCTTGAATTTCCAAATGCATGGATATTACTTTGGTGAAAACGAACAAACAAAATGTTGGATTGTGATTTCGAAATTGATGATTTACATAGAATGACAAAAACGGGACAACGCATAATGAAAAATGCGAACAGCGAAAACAAAATTAAAACAATAATATTAACATAATAATAAAGAAGTTTAAAACAAAATTATACTAGTAATAATGGAGGTAATAATCAATATAATGATAATAATAGTAATAATAGTAATAGTAATTAGTATAGTAATAATAGTAAAGTAAAAATATGTACAATATAATAACAACAATAATAATAAACACAATAATAATGATGATGGTAATACGAAATATGTACAAAGTAAATATATAAATACAGTAATGATAATAATAATAATAATAATAACACATAATATAAGCAACACACTAATATAAATATGATAATAACAATAATAATAAAAATAATACTAATAACAATAATAATACTATAGTAACAATACTAATAATAATATAGTAATAACAATAGTAAGATACAAAAATAGTAATGATAATAGTAAAATGATAAAGATAGCAACATAGCAATAAGAATAATAATATTACTAGAAAATACATATAATATGATAATAATATAATAATAATAACATAGTAATAAAAAGACTAAGGAAATTACAAAATAACTAAAAGGGATCACATTGCATTTTAAAAATGGGATTCAGGGGTTAATCAGAAATAAAATGAAAGAAAAAGGGCCAATTTGTACACGTATATGAAATGGAGGGACTAAAACGGGAAATAACCCTTCCCTTCAAAACGCGCAGCAATGGAGGGACGATATCGAAAATCGGATAAATTTTCTGGGCAAATTTTGAAGAAAGCGAAACCCCAATTGCAGGAAAGTAAAATAACGGAGGGGCTGAATGCGCAATTAGCCCTTCCACTAGAAAACACGCGGATCCCCTAGCTTGCGGGTCGGGTCGCGGGTCGGATGTTTGAAACGACGCCGTTTTGGAGCCATCGCCTAGGCCCTAAACGACGCGTCGTTCTACTGTCATATAAGAAGCATTTTTTCTTCTTTCTTTCTCATTTCTGCCGTGTTCTTTAAAAAGGGGAGGGGGAAGTTTATATTTTTCTCTGCTAGGGTTTCGAAAGGGGAAAAAAAGGGGGGAACTCCGGCCGCAGGCGGTGGCCGAGAACAGTAAGGTAAGTTTTTTTTTTTATATTTCCTTTATTATTTTAAACTTTATATGTATATATATGTATGTATTTTCGAATAAAAAAAAAAATAAATGAAAAAATACCTTCGAAGATTACTTCTTTTTCGGGATTTTGATCTCTACTGCTATTGCTCTGTAGTTTTCGAATCTGTTTTCTTTTTCTTCATAAAAAAAAGGGGTCCTTTTACAATTCGATACTCGGTTTATATAACCGATTCTTTTGAAATAAAATACAATATATTTTATTTTTCTTCCTATTGCTGTTGTGTTTTAGTCTTTTTCTGCAGGTGGATGGCCGACAATGGGGAGTGGAGGCTTGCGGCGCACCAGGGGAGAGCTTGCGGCGCACATGGTGACGCGCGTGCCTCCACGCGCGCGGGCTTGCCGAGGAGAGGGTTAGGGTTTCCTGGAAACCCTTAAAGATACGGGCCTTTGAGGCCTTGTTTAGTTTTGGGTTTTGTAATTGGTCTTGGCTTAATGGGCCCGGATAATTTTGGGCTTGTACAATTATTATATGAATTTTGTTTATTTGAGTTATTATCTGGAATATATAAAACATTAATTTGGAAAAACTTATACATTGACAAAAAATAATCTATATTATTTAATATATTACTAAATTGACATTTGGATAATTTTGAATACTAATTTTTTTTTATAATTAGACTTAAGGATTAAAAGTCCTTAGTAAAAAAAAAAAAATTACATCCCTAAAAGATACACCCAATTGAGCCCTTAGTGAAAAAAAAAATCAATTAAGTCCTTCCGATACCAAAAATATCATTGACCGATATGAAAAATTAACACATGACATGCCACATAAACAAATAAGATAACATCACGTAACATATAAAAAACTAAAATCATAAAAATTATAGAAATACTAAAAAATACCGTCCAAACTGAACATGGACAAATGATGTAATCCTAATCATACAAAAATTGATAATTTGTAGTTAACAAAAAAAGTTTACTTTCCTAATATTCTCTAAAAGTTATTTGAATGTAAGCAATATATAGTAAGAAAAAAACAAATTACACTAAAATTAGATTGTCCGCACAATTCGACATGGGTTGGGCCGGGCCGGGTTCGGGTCGAGCCCAACTAAAATTTAGGCCCATTTATTGGGCTCGGGCCGGGCCCAAAAATGGGTCTAAAATTTTACCCAAGCCCGGCCCATATAAAAATGCTAAAACTGCACGGCACGGCTTTGGCCACTTTGTATTAATTTTTATATAATTTTATATAATTTTTAAATATATATAATACATTAAAAATACTAAAAAAATCAAAATAAATATTTTTTAACAAATTGAAAATAAATTTTAAAAAATATGTAGACTTAAATAATACTAAAATAGATGCAACTTAACAAACAAATGCCTCTAAAATAATAACAAAATTAACAAATGTCTTTAAAATAATAACAAAATTAACAATAAAAATAAGTTTTATATAATATCTAAACAATACCAACAAAATAATAGAAACATAATAGTAAAATGGTAGCAAAATAAGGAGAAAAACAATAAGAAAATAATATTAAAAAAACAATTTTTTTTCCTTTAGTGAATCGAGCTCAGTAGGGCAGCCAGCCAAAAATGCCTTACCCGAGCCCGGCCTATTTTTTAAATGGGCCTTATTTTTTTCCAAGCCCACTTTTCGGGCCTATATTTTTGTCCAAACCCTCCCACATTTCGGTCGGGCCGCCCGGCCCATGTACACCTCTAATTCGAACCAATATGTTTTTTTCTCAATAAAAAATAAATTCATTAATAGCAAAATCAAGAGTCATGTAACTGTAATTCAAACAAAATATAACCATAAAACCACTCCAGAGAGAAATGAAAATCAACAAAAAAAAAACCTAAATAATAAAATAATACAATAAAAACTCATTCATAACTACCTACCTAGCATAAATAAATCATGCACTAAAAAACAACCTAAATCCTTAACCAACATGTTATTTTCAGTTTAACTAGTTTAAATTTATTATTATTCTTTGTTCTTCGATAGAATTTAATCTTCTCATTTCTCAATCTCCAACGTTTAAGAGAAAATATAATGGATATGAAGCACTTAATCCCCATTTTCGTCATCTTCTTTTTTATGTCTACTACTTCCGCATCAGTAGCATTAGTCCATCATCATTCGACACCCAATCTTTAGCTTTTCTAAACCCCAAGAAGACCAAACATTTTCTATATTACCTATCGATGTCAATCCTAAGCTTCAAAAAATTTGTGGAGAAACTAACTACCCCATCGAATGTTTAACATCAATTATTCCATTCCTAGATGAAAATGTTGCCATGATCCCTGTGTCTATTCTCAAAGTTGAGATTGATGCAATTGATAACAAGACCAAAGAAGCGTTAGACAAGACTTACAAGCTTTCAATAAATCCCTCTACCTCAAGACTCCTCCCTTTATGTCTTAAAACTTGTATTAATAACTACAATGCCATTCTAGAAAGCAAACAAAGAATCCTCGATGCAATCTCTATGGGTGATGCTAACGAGCTGAGCATGGAGCTAAGCCACAACATCGAGCATGTATTTGCATGGGAGGAGGAGTTCAACGAAGCCAAAATTGAGTCGCCAATAGTAGAATGAAATTCATTGTTTGTCAAGATAATTACCAACAGTTTGACAATCGATGTTGACATGACCAACTTTTAAAGGAACAACTCATGATAAACAAAATACATTAAACTTAAAAATTATTGCATTTTTTATTTATAACCCCTAAAATTTATTTAATATTTATTTTATGTGAATAATAATTTTCCCTACTTAATTTTTTAGGAATCTGTAATTTTAAGAATTTGACCAATATACATACCATCCGGATTAACACTCAATTAAAATATCGTTTCTAATATTCAATTAGCAAAAAACGAATATAATATGCATGAATCTCTCCTTCTATAACTCATCTCTGTGAACAAAGTTTCAAGACTTCCACTTGGTGGAAAAAAAACTTGTGAGGTGGGGTTTTCCATCAAATTTTTTTCCTTAAAAGGCAAAGCATGGAGGCCCATACTCTTAACGGGGAATTAAGTTTTAGTGGATCCACATGTCCAGATAACTATCATCAAAATAACTTCTATAATATACAAACTTGATCGGAATAAATTTGTATGGAGCCTACCATTGATGGAACTTAGATAAAAGCACTATTTGAAATTAACTCACAATAAAATCGGATAGAGTCTACACATAATAGAATTTAGATTAAAATAAAATCTAATTTAAGAATCATATACAATATTTACCCATAGTGAAATTTAAATATAAAAGCTCAAAGTTTTTAAAGGCTTCATCCGCTCATTAATACTTTGAAGAATCAATTTAAAATTTGAGAGATAGTTTCGAAATATTTAGTAAAATTAACCCTATTTTTGTTTAACATATTTTGAAAGGGTATATGCTATTTTCGCAAATAATTTTCATCCTTTTTGGATTCTCTTCGGCTTTTATTTTGGTATAAGTTTTAGCCTTATTCAAATTTATTTTAGTCTAAACTCATATATATTCTAGTTATCGATCTAATCGTGTTCTGTAATGATTAATTTTAGATATAATCATTTAGATATATTATCTGCAATTGTAATTATAATTATAATTGTGTTTGTGCTTGTGCTTGTATTTGTAACTCCTTTAAAGTATATATAATAAATTTTAGCTAGAGGTTGCAACCGTGCGAGTTTGGATTGGCTCGGATCAGGCTATCTTCGAATTTGGATTATTTCGAGTTCAGATTAACTCAAGTTTAGATATTTACAAGCCCAGGCTTTTTCAAACTTAGATTTTTCTCAAACTCATATCTTTTCGGACTTGAATTTTCTTGGACTTGAGCCCTTTTGAATTCATACTAGTTTAGTCAAGCAAGTTTAGATTGATTCAAATAATATTGATCTTTTACAAATAATAAATACTTTTATTTTGAACATAATAATTATAATTTTGCTTTTACATATGATACACAAGACAAATTTGCTTTATAAATAAAAACTTGATATAGATGTTTTTGTTTAATAAAAATATTTTATATAATATAAGTAATATTTAACTTTATGATTGTATATAATATATGTATATATATAAGAATTTTATAAACATAATTAATATTATTATATGTATAAAGTTAGTTTATTTGAATTATTATTTAAAATATATAAAGCAAGATTTTAGAAAAAAAATTTAAATTGACAAAAAAAACAATCTTTATTATTTATTATATTACTAAAATTATATTTAAATAATTTTATTTTTATTATTAAATTTTGGATATGAAAAAAATATTTTATTATATTTAGACTTAAAAGGTTAAAAGTTCTTGGTAAAAAAGAGGCAAACTATATCCAAATTCATTAATTATTAGTAAGTTTACATTTTGGTCACTCAACTTCAAAAAGTAACAAAACGGTCACTAAACAATTCAAAAGATTTTATTTAAGTCACTGGGTTGTTAAGTTTTTTTTTTTTTAAAATTCGATTAGTGAGCTCCAAGAAACAATTTCTCGATCAGTATGGCGGATTAGTATCCATCGGCAAGTAAAAGAACATATCTTAAATCCAGGTCGATTTGATGATCAATGTTGGAGATTAGAAAAAAAATATTGTTTGGATTTTAGTTCACAGATTCATGATGTTCAAAATTATTTTATAAAAAAAATTGAACTACAGAACAGAAAGGGGGAGAAGAGTTTTTGATTAGTGTAAGCGGTGCGAACGGAGAATGCCATACAACAATAATTTTAATAACCAAGTGACTTAAATGAAAAATTTTAAATAGTCTAGGACCATTGTGTATATTTTTTAAGTTAAGTGATCAAAACGTAAACTTATTAATAATTTACTAACCTTGAATATAGTTTACTCGAAAAAAAAAAAGCCATCAATTAAGTCTTTAAAAGATACACTCAAATGAGCTCTTAGTAAAAAAAAATAAAAAATCAACTAGGTCTTCCAATAACAAAAACATTGTTGACTGATTTGACCACCATTAATGAACGCTTATGTAGTTGACAAAATCAATGAGAAGCTGGCACATAACATGGCATAAAGAAAAGTATGATGATGAGGCATGCCACACAACACATAAAATATTAAAATCATAAAAGAAAACTAAAAAATCTCGTCTAGAATGAACCCAAACAAATAAACGTCTAAATTTATTTAAATCTAGACACTTATTTATCCTATTTTATTCTAAATGTAGTTTATAATATTATAGATAATTATAAAAGAATATTGATAAGTTGTAAAAGATTAAAAAAATATATAAATTATTAAAATGAAAAATTATAAACAATTATTTGAAATTTATAATAAATATAATAATCGTGAATAATTATTAAAAAATTCTAAAAATTCTAAAAAATATGAAATATATATGATTTAAAGATTATTATAAAATTGTGTTCATACTATCTACCTCATTTTTCATTGTTTAGCCTTAGATTTGGATTATTTCGGGTTTAAATTTTCTTAAATTTAATGAACTTTTTCAAACTTAAAATTTTTAAAGTAAAAAATCATAACGATTAAATCGGCACAAACAAACTTTTAAACTCAAATCTATTTTGCGAACTCTAATTTTGGCCCTATCATGTACATGCTTTCAATAATATATATACATATATGAAACTTTTTTGTTACTTGACAGTACATGCTTTCAATAATATATATACATATATGAAACATTTTTGTTACTTGACAGTACATGCTTTCAATAATATATATACATATATGAAACTTTTTGTTACTTGACAATTTTTAAAAACTAAAATATAAGCATTTCTTAATTAAACCATACATAAATATTAAAAAGATTATGTAATTTAATTTTTTTGATAATAGTAATGTAACGACCTCAAAAGTATGGATATTGAAAAATGAGTTATCGGGTCTCCATTTTTAGTAAACGGACTCATAAAATATTTATTAAAAATGTTTACGAAGTTAGTTGTGTGTTTAATAAGGTTTTATTTAGGTGAATTTGACTTAATTAGAAGTATTTGAGAAAAAGGATTAAATTGAAAAAGGTGCAAAAGTTTAATTATAGATTAAAAGAAAGTATAAAGGACTAAAAAGGCAATTATGCCATTTTTAAATGTTGAGGCTGAAAAAAATCCTAGATTTTTTTAGTTAAAAACGTGTATATAGATATAGATATATATATTAGATATTAATTATAAAGTATGTTATTATATTATTATATTTTATTATTATATATATAAATAGACTAAAGGAAAAAGACTAGAAAGATATAGAAACAGAGAAGAAACAGAGAAGTAAACAAACAGAGAGCAGGGGAAAGGAAGAAAGAAAGAAAAAAAGAGAAAAGAAAGAAGAAAAGGGAAAATTGAAAGTTTGAAGCTTGGAAGTTTAATTGGTAAGCTAATTTAGTCTTTTTCTTTTAATTTTGATGCTTTATAAGTTTTAGAACAAAGTTTTGATGAATTTAAGTTGAAGTTTTTGAAGTTTTAAAGCTGTTGATTATAGCATATGATGAACAAAAAGATGAATTAGTGGTTTAATTGAAAGAATTTGAAGTTAGAATTGGGTAAAGGATTTAATTGTAAAATAAGCTATAAGAAAACTGTTTTGGACAGCAGCAGTAGAGTAACTTTAAAAAATCACCAAAAATCGTAGAAGTGGAATTAGAAGTTGAATGAGATATGAAATTAAAGCTTATTGAGTCTATTTTCATATGAAAGAAACAGGGAAAGCAAATGAATTCTGTAATTTGAGATATTTATATTTTTGTAAGACTGGTTTAGAGGGATTTCGGGATCCCCTGTTCTGACTTTGGAAAATCATAAAAAATTGGAGAAAAATAATTAGAGGCTTAAAGTTATATGATTAGAATTCTGAATGAGTCTATTTTCAATAGAAATAAACGTGAACATCATATGAATCTTGTATAAAGAGATAATTAATTTTTAGTGAAGAAGGGTCAGAACTGCCAGACAGCAGAATAGGGGTGATTTTGATGAATAAACTGTACTAATTGGCTAGGCTAAAAATTCTGGAAATTTTATGGTATGAATATATGTGAGTCTAGTTTCAGGAAAAATTAATGGTGCTTCATTTGGAGTTCTATAGCTCTAGAAACAAATAATTTAGTGAATATGACACAAAAGGACAGCTTTGAATAAATTTATGAGTAAAGGATTAAATTGAAATGTGAGCAAAAGTAAGAAAGGATGCATTTATTATATTATACATGCTTATTTTATTAAATAGTACAGAAAGTTTATTTGATTATTTTTACATATAAATGTTATATGTTTATATGAAATTGAAGAAAAGAAAGGAGAGGACCGAATTGAAGGAAAAGGAAAAGAGAAGGTTAAGGAGTGAAGGAAGAATAACATATATCATTTCAACCTTTTTGTTGTAAGTACTACAAGAATTTTAAATTATTGTTATTTATCTTTTTTGAAATATTTATGTGAATTATTTAAATATATAAGATTCACTTTAAATGCCCAAGTAGACGAAATTAGAACTCTTTGGGATATTAGTGGCATGCCATTAAGGAACTTTAGCGCTCTCTCGATATTAGCACGTTGGTGCTCTCGATATTAGCACGTTGGTGCTCTCGATTATTAGCACATTGGTGCTCTCTGTTCACTTGTGCATCATAATGCACCTCTGTATATGTTCCGTATATCCGATGTGTTCTATAAAGTCTACTTTGGGCTAAGAATGTGAAATGAGAACAAAGTGAATTACTGATGTGTTAAGGTAAGATTTATACTTTACAAAAGATAAGTTAAATTTTATTAAAGCAAGGCATAGTTGAAGAAACTTATATGTGAGTAGATATGTAATAGTTGAATGAGTTTAAAATGCTTTGTGATGATCACTCACTTATTTATTCTTGTAGTGCTTACTAAGCCTTCACCGGCTTAACGCGTTTATTTTAACGCGTAGGTACAATTAGACTAGGAGAGAAGTCCAACTAAAAGATCGCTCATCTCATCACATCCTCAAGGGCTTCAAAAGTAGGTATTGTATTTTGTATTAAAACGGCATGTACATATGTAGTTCAAAGGTGTTCCCACGTGATAGGGACTAAAATATAGATTCTTGAAGTTTTATTTATTTTCAGTTACTTGAAGTATTTTGGTATATATATGGAATAAATTAATAAACAATAAATATGTTAGCAAAAATGGTTGGTAAGTTAAAATATTATATACAAATGTTTTAATTAGACAGTATCTGGCCATAATTGTTTTGGCACCAAATGTAATAGTCTTATACCGGGTTTGCATAATTGAACCAGGTATAGGGTATTACATTTATTGGTATATCGAGCCTAGGTTTTTTCGAATTCTTGGGTCGAGTATGAGTCTATTTATACATGCCATTTTAAAAATTGATGTGATGAGATGAGATTTAGTTATTTAATTGTGAAATTTATGAATATTGTAGAAACTTAAAGATGTCTTCTGAAAGAATAAAAGATACCGATTTTGTGATGTATCTTTGGAATTTATGAATTTAATAAAATAGAGTTGGTTTCCTCTTAGTATAGAAAGAGGAAATGTTAAAGAAAGAAATGTTTTCCAATCGAAATAATTTCGATAATTTGAAAGTGATGTTCAAATAATTAAGTAAAATGTTACTTATGATGAAACAGAATTTGAAAAGATGTGGATAAATGTCTTATAGTAAGAAATGATAAATGTTGTGTTATATGAGTATATACATGAAGCTAAATTATGAGGCCTTACGATCTCTACCCCTTATTATTCTGATTATATTTATAGTGAAATTGATAAGAATTATAATGATTTAGTTCAAAAGTGTGAAAGCTGATGAGTTTAAAGAAAGAAAGATGATGACCCAGTGAGGTCAAGAATGGTTAGAGAACAATCAAAGAATATTTGAAGAATTGCGTTATACAAGAGATGAAAAGTTGAAATGTGCGATATCTTTATTAAAGGGTGAGGCTTACCAATGGTGGAATATTGTTATGAATATCCATTCTGCAAAAAAAATTAATTGAAATTCCTTTGTATCTGAATTTAAAAAGAAATTGTGAGTCAACTTTATCTTGAGAAGAAGAAAAGAGAATTTTGGATTTGAAAGCGAGAACCACATGTCATTCTTTGAATATGAGCGTGAATTTATCAGATTTCTTTTCTGAAAATTTATTTGGGGATACACAGTGCTACTATTAAAGAAAGGAGTCATTTATCAAAAATGGATTTATTCAGATATGGTAACTACAGAATGGGTTAACTGAAAATTTCTTTCGAATAAGCTTTGTGAGTGAAGTGAATGATATGGGACTGTTAATAATTATATATGTTAACGGATTAGTAATGGAATTGCAGAAATATTTGAATACAGCTGCTATAGTTGGGTATCTTACAATGATCTCTTCTGGGTATTCTATATGGGTATTCTTTATGTTCTTTTATCTTCAGAGGTCTATGCAACTGTTCAGATGTGATTTTCATTGTGTAGAAAATTTGGAATCATAACGTTAAAATGGAAGTTCTGGTTGATTCCTGATCGGTACTGCTCTATTTTTCTTTGGATTTTCTAATTTGTTTTGTTAGATAGAAAACTCAATGGTTAGATTCATATGAAGTTATTTTCTACTTCTACTGGCTGATATTCCGGACTACATATACATAATTTGCATTATCTTTATAACAATCGTTTCTAGTGAGGATAAATGGTATTCTTCTTCTGGTTTTTCTTCGGAATATTATCGATTTCTTTATCATTGAATGTGGTTTTTATTCTTGGAAATTCAATATAGCTCCACATCTGGGATTTCATTATGCCACATCTGGGATTTCATTATATTGGTTTTCTTATTATTTTATAGTCTGATCTTATCTATCAAATATGATTCATCTGTGAAGGGGTATTCATTGATAGAAGGTAAATATATATATTACTGTTATAAATCTTGGTTCAGTTATGGGAGCTCGGTGATATGGATCTTAGATTATAGAAGTTGTATTATTATACTGGTTATTATTGAGACTACTCTTGGATTTCTTCTTCTATTTTAAAGCACCATTGAAGTTGAAGTATTGATCCATTTATATTATTGAAATGTGAGATCTATTACAGTACTATGGCTTTATCTATTTGATGACTGTGGACTTGGGATAATTTGAAGTGTTGGGATTTTTTTTAATTTTTGTGAAAGTATTTTCTATGATAGCTATATCAATGATAAGAATACTACAGGAAGACACAAGGTTTGAATGGACTAATCAATACTAGCAGAATTTTGAGTAGATGGAAGTTCTAATAATTGAAGCATCAGCTCTGGTTCAGTCTGAATCACGTAAGAAATTATTTAAGTGGATTAGATTGTATTTTGATGAAGAAAGGCATAGTAGATGATTTGAATTATTGAAATGTCCTGATGTGATAATGGATTATCATACGGGGAAAAATAAATAGAGTTGTAGATGATTTGAATGGGAAAATAATTGTTCGCTCTGTGAGTAATAAATATTCGATTGCTCTTTGTCGATGAAGGATTAATTTTAGTTGAATATCCGGTATTGGTGTTTACTGTAATTATTACTGACTAGTAAAGATTTGGGATGGAGATGAGATATAAGTCTATGAAATTGGCAAACTATATGGAGTATCAGTCTTTGAAATGTTTGATAGAGATCTACAGTTTACGGTTCACTTTCTGATTTCGGAATAACTTATAAGAATTCTATATGAATAATAGTTGATTAATTTATAAAGTCAGAAGTGATTGATGGCTTCAGAAACTTGCAGAGATGTACATTCCAGAAATTGTAAGATTTCATGGTATTCCAGTATTGATAATTTCTGATCGAGATTATAGTTCACTTTGGGGTTCTGAAAACAATTATAGGAAATTATTGAGTACTTAATTCAATTTCAGTACAGCATTTCATTCGCAAATTGATGGATAATTTGAGAGAGAGTTGGTTAGATTTAGAAAGAAGATGTCTTGGTGGCGGTATGAAGCGTGATATTTACGAGTTTGTATCCGGATGTCCGATATGTCAACAGGTCAAAGCAGAACATCAAGTACCTTTGGGTTACTCCACCAATTACTATACCGGAATGGAAATGGGAAAGAATCACTATGGATTTTGTATCGGGGTTACCGTTATCTCTGAGAAAAAAAAAAGATGTTATTTGGGTGATTATTGACCGATTGACAAAATCAGCTTACTTTATTCCGATACGTATAGATTATTCTTTAGATAAACTGGCTAAACTGTATATATCTGAGATTGTCAGGCTACATAGAGTGCATGTCTCCATTATATTGGATATCCCCGATTTACGTCTCGTTTCTGGGATAAATTACAAGAAGCTTTGGGAATTCAATTGTATTTCAGTATTGCATTTCATCCTTAGACAGATGGCCAATCTGAGCATGTAATTCAGGTATTGGAATATATGCTTGGTGTGTTGTATACTAGAGTTGAAGGTAATTGGGAGAGGTATCTACCTTTGATTGAATTTGCTTACAATAATGATTATCATCCGAAGATTAAAATTGCTCCGTATGAAGCTTTGTATGGTAGAACATGTAGAACACCGTTATATTGGACATGAGCTCGGTGGAAAGAAGATACATGGGGTTGATTTGATCCGGGAAAGCAGAAGAAAAAGTAAAGGTGATTCGGAATAGATTAATGTTGACAAGATTCGACAATGAGAAATCAATTGTGGATTTAAAACGTCGGGATATTAAATATTACATTGTTGATAAGGTATTTATCAAGGTGTTTATTTGAAAGAAACTATAAGAATTCGAGTGTTTCATCTCTTTTTAAGTAAATTTCGAGGACGAAATTTCAAAAGGGGGAGAATTGTAACGACCTCAAAAGTATGGATATTGAAAAATGAGTTATCGGGTCTCCATTTTTAGTAAACGGACTCATAAAATATTTATTAAAAATGTTTACGAAGTTAGTTGTGTGTTTAATAAGGTTTTATTTAGGTGAATTTGACTTAATTAGAAGTATTTGAGAAAAAGGATTAAATTGAAAAAGGTGCAAAAGTTTAATTATAGATTAAAAGAAAGTATAAAGGACTAAAAAGGCAATTATGCCATTTTTAAATGTTGAGGCTGAAAAAAATCCTAGATTTTTTTAGTTAAAAACGTGTATATGGATATAGATATATATATATTAGATATTAATTATAAAGTATGTTATTATATTATTATATTTTATTATTATATATATAAATAGACTAAAGGAAAAAGACTAGAAAGATATAGAAACAGAGAAGAAACAGAGAAGTAAACGAAACAGAGAGCAGGGGAAAGGAAGAAAGAAAGAAAAAAAGAGAAAAGAAAGAAGAAAAGGGAAAATTGAAAGTTTGAAGCTTGGAAGTTTAATTGGTAAGCTAATTTAGTCCTTTTCTTTTAATTTTGATGCTTTATAAGTTTTAGAACAAAGTTTTGATGAATTTAAGTTGAAGTTTTTGAAGTTTTAAAGCTGTTGAATATAGCATATGATGAACAAAAAGATGAATTAGTGGTTTAATTGAAAGAATTTGAAGTTAGAATTGGGTAAAGGATTTAATTGTAAAATAAGCTATAAGAAAACTGTTTTGGACAGCAGCAGTAGAGTAATTTTAAAAAATCACCAAATATCGTAGAAGTGGAATTAGAAGTTGAATGAGATATTAAATTAAAGCTTATTGAGTCTATTTTCATATGAAAGAAACAGGGAAAGCAAATGAATTCTGTAATTTGAGATATTTATATTTTTGTAAGACTGGTTTAGAGGGATTTCGGGATCCCCTGCTCTGACTTTGGAAAATCATAAAAAATTGGAGAAAAATAATTAGAGGCTTAAAGTTATATGATTAGAATTCTGAATGAGTCTATTTTCAATAGAAATAAACGTGAACATCATATGAATCTTGTATAAAGAGATAATTAATTTTTAGTGAAGAAGGGTCAGAACTGCCAGACAGCAGAATAGGGGTGACTTTGATGAATAAACTGTACTAATTGGCTAGGCTAAAAATTCTGGAAATTTTATGGTATGAATATATGTGAGTCTAGTTTCAGGAAAAATTAATGGTGCTTCATTTGGAGTTCTATAGCTCTAGAAACAAATAATTTAGTGAATATGACACAAAAGGACAGCTTTGAATAAATTTATGAGTAAAGGATTAAATTGAAATGTGAGCAAAAGTAAGAAAGGATGCATTTATTATATTATACATGCTTATTTTATTAAATAGTACAGAAAGTTTATTTGATTATTTTTACATATAAATGTTATATGTTTATATGAAATTGAAGAAAAAGAAAGGAGAGGACCGAATTGAAGGAAAAGGAAAAGAGAAGGTTAAGGAGTGAAGGAAGAATAACATATATCATTTCAACCTTTTTGTTGTAAGTACTACAAGAATTTTAAATTATTGTTATTTATCTTTTTTTGAAATATTTATGTGAATTATTTAAATATATAAGATTCACTTTAAATGCCCAAGTAGACGAAATTAGAACTCTTTGGGATATTAGTGGCATGCCATTAAGGAACTTTAGCGCTCTCGATATTAGCACGTTGGTGTTTCTCTCGATATTAGCACGTTGGTGCTCTCTCGATTATTAGCACATTGGTGCTCTCTGTTCACTTGTGCATCATAATGCACCTCTGTATATGTTCCGTATATCCGATGTGTTCTATAAAGTCTACTTTGGGCTAAGAATGTGAAATGAGAACAAAGTGAATTACTGATGTGTTAAGGTAAGATTTATACTTTACAAAAGATAAGTTAAATTTTATTAAAGCAAGGCATAGTTGAAGAAACTTATATGTGAGTAGATATGTAATAATTGAATGAGTTTAAAATGCTTTGTGATGATCACTCACTTATTTATTCTTGTAGTGCTTACTAAGCCTTCACACCGCTTAACGCGTTTATTTTAACGCGTGAGGTACAATTAGACTAGGAGAGAAGTCCAACTAAAAGATCGCTCATCTCATCACATCCTCAAGGGCTTCAAAAGTAGGTATTGTATTTTGTATTAAAACGGCATGTACATATGTAGTTCAAAGGTGTTCCCACGTGATAGGGACTAAAATATAGATTCTTGAAGTTTTATTTATTTTCAGTTACTTGAAGTATTTTGGTATATATATGGAATAAATTAATAAACAATAAATATGTTAGCAAAAATGGTTGGTAAGTTAAAATATTATATACAAATGTTTTAATTAGACAGTATCTGGCCATAATTGTTTTGGCACCAAATGTAATAGTCTTATACCGGGTTTGCATAATTAAACCGGGTATAGGGGTATTACAAGTAACGTAATATCCAAACGTGATTAAGAAATGTCATCAAAATTATTATATACATTTATTAGAAAAAGATT
Source organism: Gossypium bickii (assembly GCA_025503065.1). Classification (NCBI taxonomy): domain Eukaryota; kingdom Viridiplantae; phylum Streptophyta; class Magnoliopsida; order Malvales; family Malvaceae; genus Gossypium; species Gossypium bickii. Next base: position 94,832,117 of record CP106720.1, read on the forward strand.
GTATGAAACAGGACGTCACGTCATATGTATTTTTTTTAATAATTTAATACCACATCAGCAATTTTATATTGAATTTTAGTATTTTCATCCTTAAAAGAATCAAATGAAAATAAAAATCTTAAAATTCAAGATAAAATTACAGATGTGACATTAAACTATTGAAAAGAGATAATATTTCTATACCTTCTATCTATATGTAACATTTTCCTAAATTAAATCATAGATTTAACTATGACGTAATGGTGATTTGTTTATTAAAAGAACCTATGATGTAATGGTGACCATACAAAAATTGATAATCTGTAATTAATAAAAAAATCCACCACCTCCAGTACTTCTTTAACAAAGTATTTGATTGTAGTACATTGTCATAAAACAAGAACCCGTTGGACTAAAATTAGATACATGTTATTTTCGTTTAAATTAGTTTAAATTCACCATTACATCTTGTTGTTCGATAGAACTCGGTCTTTTCATTTCTTAATCTCCAACTTTTTAAGAGAGAAGAAAATAGATATGAAACATTTAATCTCTATTCTGGTCATTTTTTTTATGTCTACTACTTCTGCATCAGTAACTTTAGTTCCATCTTCATTTGAGGCTCAATTTTTCAATTTTTCTCAGCTCCAAAAGGATCAAACATTTTCTATATTATCTATAGATGTTGATCCTAAGCTTCAAAAACTGTGGAGAAACTGACTACCCAATTGAATGTTTAACATCAACTATTCCATTCCTAGATGAAAATATTGCTATAAACCCCATGTCTATTCTCAAAGTTGAGATTAATGCAACTGATAGCAAGACTAAAGAAACGTTAGACAAAGCTTTTGAGCTTTCAGTGAATCCCCCTCCTTCAAGACTTTTCCTTTCATGTCTTGAAACTTGTATCGACAATTACAATTCCATTCTAGAAAGCAAACAAAAAATCCTTGATGCTATCTCTGTGGGTGATGCTGACCAAGTAAGCATGGAACTATGTTTCAATATGGAGAATGTTTTTGCTTGTGAGGATACGTTCAAAGAAGCTGAAATTGAATCTCCAATAACAGAATTGAATTCATTGCTTGTCAAGATAATTACCAACAGTATAACCATCAGTGTTGACATGATCAACTTTTAAAGGAATAACTAATAAAAAAGCCCACAAACATAATGCATTAAGCCTAAAAATTATTGCATTTTTTGTTGGTGACCCCTTCAGTTTACTTAGTATTGAAGCATCATTTTTAATTGTTTGTAATTACTAGTATGACCCTATAATATGTATATAATTTTGTGAAGGAGAAATTTTGATGTTAAATTTTCATTGCCTATTTTTAGGTTAAATCTGTTTACAAATTCTCGGATCAGTAAATGAATTTGAGCCATTGTATAAAACGGAAAGAAGTTAATGCTAAAATTAGATTGTTGGGTAAAACTTGAACCATGATGTTATTTCTGTCCACAATCTAATGCCTTCAACTAGTTTAAATTTATCCTTGTTTCTCTTTCTTTGACAGAACTCGATCGCTAGCTTCTAAAAGAACAAGACGATGGAGATGAAGCATTTAACCCTCCTTCTCATCCTCTTCTCCTTCTCTGCATATACCGCATCCCCATTAGTAGCTTTAGCTTCATCTCCTTCCGATGGTCAGTCCCCCAGCTCTTCTGAAGACCAGCCACCCCAAAAAGTTTCGAAAATTCCTTCCAACGTCAACCCTAAGCTTAAAAAAATCTGTCAAGAAGTTAATCACCCCACCGAATGTGTTACAACAACTGGTCCATTCCTAGGTGAAAATGCTGATATAAGTCCCGTGACTGTTCTTCAAGCTGAGATTGAAGCAATTGATAGCAAGGCTAAGGAAGCCTTGGCAAAGGCTACAAAGCTCGCAGTGGATCCCGCTACCTCAAAAACCGTCACTGTTCCCCTAAATATTTGCATTGATGGTTACAAAGCCATTCTCAAAAACAAACAAGCAATCCTTGATGCTATCTCTAAACGTGACGCTGATGAGCTAAACATGGAGTTAAGCTCTAATGTGGATCATATAAGCCAGTGCGAAGATGCGTTCGAAGAAGCCAAAATTAACTCCCCAATACCAGAACTGCATTCGTTACTTGGCAAGATGATTTTCAACAGTATAAACATTGGTGTTGATATGGTTGAATTTGAGAACAAGAATTAATTTTAAATAATCTATAAATGACATTAAATCTATAATTATTTATATTTTGTAAAAAATATATAATTTAATTTGAATCCCCTTTACATTTTGTTTCATCTATTTTTCCTTCTTAGTACAAAATTTATCAAATCAACAATTAGTCTGATATTGTGCCATCAGCTTGATCTATTTTTGTAAACTTAGTATTTTTTTTCAAATTGGTCCTTGAACGAGTTTTCCCACTCTAAATTTGATAGCATGACACTCTGACATTAATACTATGTAAGGTGTGAGAACAGATATCTAGTTTCAAATTAACGTGGAAAAAAAAGTTCGAGACCAAGTTGGAAAAAATCACCAGTTGAGGGACTAAATGTTGCTTTCAAGGCCCCAACCCCAAGATAACTAATAGGTGAATGCCCTCAAAAAAGAGCAAAAAAGAAGACACTTAAAATGAGAAATGCCAACTTTTTATATAATTCAGTTAATATGCATTGCACAGCCTTCATGAAATTTTAAGGCATCAAGTAGAAGAAAGCCATGAAAATATCATATATGTATAAGTGTATATATAAATAAAGCATAATAATGTCAAGGAGTGCTTAAAACCAATGATGCTATTCTTTATGCATGCTGCAAACACTTTCATGCTTCCTTCCTTACTTTAAGGGAACAGCATGCTAACGTGATGTTTCTTTTCAGAAACCACCATTTTATAGTTGATGTAAAAGCCTTTTGTGCCATTGACTCGAATGCTGATTCGAGTGCAAATCTTAAGTCTAGCAACCACGAATACAGAGGAAATATCTAACATCGACTAAAAACATTAGTAATACACCATTAGTCCTCACAATGGGGAATGCATCAATATACCCAAGTACAATCGAAAAGAATTGTAAATCACTGCATTATCGGCCTACAATATAACAAAGGCACAGGTAGCCTTAAGAAACTAGTAAAAATGAACAGGAAAAACATGTACACAACTCACAGAGGAGGGAAATACTTCTTTTCTTTCTAAATTAATCGAAATTTTCGTAATTTGGAAAGAACAGACATCCCGTACCTTCGAAAGTAAATGCATTAATCAACTTCAGGCTTCGGTTACGAGCGCCATTTTGATGTGTAAGTATCTTGTTGAACCTTCATCCGTCTTTTCGCATGACTATGAGGATCACAAAAAAGTACCCTACATGCCTCTACATATATTGATAATTTGAACAATATAAACTAATTAAGATAAGAATTTTCACATTGCAATTGCCACTCCACGCAGTCCTCGAAATCAAAACTGCTTGCACAATCCAACAACGAGTTTTGTTGATGCTCATACCGACATATGTAATTCAACCCAACAAGAAGCTCACAGATGGCTGCTTCGGTCTTTTCCCTATCAGCAAAATACAATGTCTGGAGAAGAAGAACGTTAGTCCGAGCAACAATTTGCTGCTGCTCGAAATTCCGCTCGCTTTGCCACCGGATCATGTTATGTGCCAGTGGGGCAAGCCAACTTAATATCCCGTCAAGAGTTTCTTTCCAATCGTGAGCCAATGGAGCATCATATATTGCCAAATTCTTGACATAGGACTTGAGATTAGTCCGTAGAGACAGTCTCAAACTTGTTGGCAACATTTGATACAAATCGTCTCGAGCTTCTTCGCCGACCAAATGAGGGTAGTGCAGTAATTTCTCGATCACAATTATTACATTAGCATAATGCAAGGCAAGAGCTGAACCTCCCACGGTGGAGGGTGAAGCATATAGAGCTAACCTACTTTTAGGACCAAATTGTGCATTACTCAACACTCCACAACTTGATTGCCTGTGATCATCATTCAAACGATCGTTTAGTCGAGGCAAACAAAAGGGAGGTGAACGATTCGGCCGCTCTCTCTTCACCCCATCATTCGCAACACTACAACAACCCGAAATCTGACTACTTCGATCATCATGATCAACACTCCGATCATCACCATCATTGTACCTCGAAGCTGAACTACCCAAACTAAGACAATTGGTCAAAAGTCTCCCGGGACTAGTCCCACAAGGAAAACCGGAATCCTCCATCCTAAACAACCCGATTTCACCCTTCCGTGAATCGATCCCTCGATGCTTCAAACTCACTCCCCTTTTCTCCGCCACACTTCTCTCTACATTCCCAAGTTGACTACTCCCAACACTACTACTCTTACTAAGAACCCCTTTCAACTGCCTAGAAACAACTTCGACTCCATCGGAAAACCGCCCATTAACCCTCCCGGAAACCCCATCTTTTCCCAAAGCAGATTCCCCAAACACAACAAGAATCCTAGCAAAAATAGTACAAACAGTCCTAGCCAACAATTCAACAACCTTATCAAATGTTTGGTTCCAAAGTGAAACATCCTTAAGATGCCTAACATCTTGTCTTTGCCAAATCATTTTTTGTTCAAAAGCTCTCTTACTTTCCTCATGTGGGTTAGCTTGAAACTTCTTAGTACCATGTTCTAATTCATTCAAAACCTCCATTTCATTATACAACTTAGCAGTCAAATTAGCATACCTTTCTAATTTCCTAACCATCCCTTCCATATCTTTAACTAAAAGTCCTAATTCCCTAACATCAATAATCCCATTCAAGATATCCCCAAAAACATGTTCGAAACCTTGCAAAGCTGGTTCATTACATTTCTTGCCTAGTCTAGACACAACATTGGCAACCTTGGTTAATTCATCTAGCTTTTCAGCTAAAGCAAGTGAAAGAAGAAAACTTTCATCGGCTGAAACTAACTTTGAAATGCCTTGGGATTTTAAGATCTCGGATTTGAGCTTCGAGATCTCGGGTTCAGACAAGGATTTATGGAAGTGAACAGTTTTGGACATGACATTGGCTACTTCAAAAGACAAGATTCCAACAGTTTGAGGTTTTTTGGATGTTGGGTTGTTTTGGGTGTTTTTCTTTTTTTTAGAAGAAGGTTCGAGTAGAAGGGCATGTTTGAGATTGGAACTTACCTGGTTTCCCATTTTAAGTATCCAAGTTTCTGCTACCATTGCTGGAAGTTGAAGCTGCTATAATAAAGCTTCTGCCTTGGGGGTTTTCAACAGCTTAAAGGAACGAATTTCATTAAGAAATCAAAATGGGATATTTATATTTCCCTAAGCAACAAGAACTGAAGCAAAAGAATTTAAGACAGTTCTTTCAGTTCATTTGAAAAGACAAGATGGTGGGTTGTATTTGAATGCGGTCTGTGAGTTTTGGAAGTATTACTTATGTTTGCAGTTGGTTTTTTTTTTTTTTTTTCAAATTTATAAATGGGTTTAGTAAGTTCATTATGTCATAAGTTTTAATTTTAAATTATATTATTTTTTCTTTATTTTAATCAATTTAAGTAATTAAATTTTCGTGTTCATTTTTATAATTAGAATTATTCAGTTTGAATCACATGAGTTGAGTTTTAAGACAAATGTGAACCAAATTATTAATTAATAATAAATACTTATAGTTAAATGTGTTTTTTTCCAAATAGTAAAACGAGGTATTGAGCTATAGAGATATTAAAAAAAAATCATGTAATAAAGTTAATTTAATCATTGTTTTAACTCTTTTCTATAAATTTCAATTTTTTCCTAATAAATGAGACAAAGAAAATGATATTCATACTTTAAGATTATCATTCATTGAATTGAAGCTTCACTTTTTTTTATATATTTTGGTTGATAATACCCACCTAAAAGTTAAGGAATTAATGAGTGTTTCATATGAAGAAGATTTAACCATGTTTTTTTAATATCCGAAATTGAATTTATATATATTTTTTAAAGTAAACAAATAAATTAGATTGAATTTTTTAAAAAAAAAGGGGTAGGGTAAAAAAAAAAGTGAAGCAAAGTACACCCAAACCAACACATCTAAAAAGTAGTTGGCCATAGTTTTAACAAAAGAAGAATTATTTAACTCAATTTCATGCATAGAGCCAAGAGCATAAATGCATGGATGTAGCCACATATAAAAAGGGAAGTGCATTAGATTTGTCATTCAAGGTTAGTTAGGGTTTTAAAATAATATGAACCCCAAAAGCAATTTATTTGTTCATCTAAAACATTCTCCGATAAACAAATATTAAAAATTCCAAAACTCAAATTTACTTAAGAAAGTATATGTTTTGATTAATGGGTTAAAGAGAACTACGAAATTATTCATTGGTTAGAAGATTTAGGTGTTTATCTGTTCCTCTTATCATAAAATTTTTATATTATATCTTTTATCGGTGTAACCGATTGAGTTTTAATTCGATTAGTAAATAGTATAGACATTATCTTTTATCGATATATATTTAATGATGTAAACATCAATTTTATCAGTAAATTAATGATTGGTTTAAAAAGAAAAATTGATAGAATTTAAAAGTAATCTCTTCTTTTGATATTCAAGCCAACTTTTTGATAAAAACACAAAAAGAGAACCCTACTTTTCCCATCTTATCTTTTTTCTTTGTTATCATATTATAATCCCATGCAAATGGAAAAGAAAAAAAATTATTGAATATAAAAATTAAGGTAATTGTTTAATGAAAGGACCTTAATTTATGTCCTTGTTAATTCATAATTTTTTTTTTTTAAAAGTACTTAAATGAAGGACACTTTTTCAAATTATAGCTTCTAGTAAAGGACAATGATTAGAATATTGGGAATAATCTAAAAAAATGAAAAAAAAAATATCATAAGGGGGAAATTGTCAAAAGCTAACCAATAGTGGGAGTTGTTAGCTTATTTGTATACTTAGGACAACAAAAACTAGCCACATGGGTTAGCCAACCTAACAAAATATTATCACTTCATGTTTAATAAATATTAAAAAAAATATATGTAATTATTACAATAATTTATATTTAAAATTGAGTCCTTCCATTTTTTATATTCTCCATTTACAAAGGGACAGGCTGACAGAATTTTTGATGTTGGGGACAAAAATTAAGCAAAATAATAAAAAAAGACTTGCCATGTTTCTTCCACTATTATATGCCTAGCTAATTAGACTAGTGATTTATGAAAGTGGGAAGACCTTAAACTTCAGAATCATGCTGCTTTTTTGCAGCTGAATCATTTTCTTTTTCCTTTTCAAAAAGGATGAAATAACATTAAATTTGATAATTATTTTTTAATTTCTTACCTCAAGTTTTTTAGTCTGTATTAGTCTTGAAATTTGGTAACTTTTTACATTTTAATTTTTGAGTTTGGTTTCAATTAAGGTGTAATAAGTGTCACAAAATATAAAAATTTAGGGTAAGTTGTTTTTCTTTTTTTGTCATCTAACAATGAAAAGTTACGAAATAGCCAGCCAATTATTAGTAAATTTATTTTTTGGTCACTCAATTATGAAAATCTACAAAATGGTCATCTAACTATTCAAATTGTGTCTTTTTTGTCACTAGTTGGCTAATGTAAAAATAGAACCCTAAAATCCAAGATAGTTGGGTGACCAAAAAAGCTAAAATTGAATAGTTGAGTTGACCATTTTGTAACTTTTCATAGTTAGGTGACTAAAAAAGAAAAAAAAAATCATAATTGGGAGATTACTAATGTAGTTTACCCAAAATTTTATATAAAATCTAAAAAAAAAATGAGTAAAAATACAAGTGATGACATGGCATGATCTTAGAATGCCACCTTGTCATACCTTAAGGAAATCCAAGTTTATGGACCAAATTGGAAAAAAAAAACCTATCAAGTTCCATGACTAACATAGATAAAAAAAAATTTAGGGATTAAAATTGATAAAATTATTAAATTAAAGGACTAAATATTACTTTATCCTTTTGAAAAAAAATAAAAGAATGTACAGCTAGCTGCTGCTGGTGTTTATTTTCTGTATGTACTTTGTTGGGAATTGTTACTAGGGGTCCCCAACAAGAACATTAATTTGAAGAAATAGGACCACTTTCCTTCACTTAAATTATAAATTCGATAATTCATGTATTTGCATCATATTTTCGTATTATAATCGTGTTATATATTTTTATAATTTTTTTTGGTGAATTGGTGAATTACAATAACATGACAAAACTTGAACAACAAATAAGATTAAAATTCAGATCACATCTAGGGCAATAAATATCCTTAACCATCAGGCCATCACATATGGTTCATCATGTTATATAAATTTTTATATGTTCAAACCTAATTTTATTTTATTTTTCATTGTGTCTCTTACCTTTATAGCCTTTTATCTATTATTTCAACTTGCTTGGTAGCACATGTAGTCCTTATCCTCTTTCTTCTTTCATAAAATTGTAAATTCGAATCATTTAATTTACTCCTCAATTAAATTTGCATAAAAAACCCGAATATAATTTAGATCGTATGATAATTTAAAGTATTGAAATTTAAAATCCAAAATTACATTCAATCGCATCATAACTTTCATTCAATTTATTCATATGTCATCTTTAATAGGTGACATTTACGAACTCTAACGTACTCTTGAATTAAGATGTACGAAATTGAAAGGTGAATCTTTCACTTGTACCAAAATGGCAATAAAATGGGGGACCTTTCTTTAACCAAAAGCAAAGAAAAGAACAAAAATTAGTGGAGAAGATACATTACGTATACTCTCTCTTTTCACCTGTAAGTTTCTATTTGGATTAGGACTCTCTTTTCTTATATGTAAGGAATATTTAAAAACTTTTCATTTAGGTACAAAAAATTAATATGGTGAGTGTCACTTTCATGGATGGAGATGGTTTTGCCTTTTAGTCCTTCTTTTTATTATTTCTCCTTCTTTTCAAAGATTGGATTATCTATTAAGTTAGCCTTTTTTTGACTAAATTAATTGCTTAAATTATAATTTGAGGGTCGTTGCATTAGGGTATCGTTTTTGAGTGAACTAGTTTGAACGAAATTGAAATCGTTGAAGAATTTGGAGTCCCACAATAATCAAAACTCATCAAATTGTAGACCCCATTTTAGCAATCAATCAAAATCCAATGGTATTTAATTTTCGTTGATGAATAAATTTTTCTATCCCTAAAACTATCAGTATTAGAAGTTAAATTATTTTTAGTTCTTTTTATTAAAAAAATTAGATAAATTAGTCTCTACATGTTAGATTAAAGAGCAAATTAGTCATTGTAGTTAAAATTTTCATTCATTTTTTATTGTTAAAAACTGGCGTGACTGACGAAATTACCAAATTCTGACATGTGGTGTGCCATGTCTACCACGAGTGAGCAAAACTAGATTCGATTCAAAAAAATAAAAATAAAAATTATTTTGAGTTAATCGAATTAACTTATTCGAGTTTCGAGTTGAACTTTCCAATTCGAATAATAGATTGGTGTAAGTACTCCTTTACTCCTTATCAATTTTGAAAATGCGCAAATTGGCCTATCTCTCAACAAATAATTCAAAATAATTTTTAAAATTTAAAATATTTATAAAAATTTCAAAATTTATATTTTTAAAAAATTATAATTTTTTTAAAAGAATCTAAAGAATATACAAAGAAAGTTAAAACTTAAATTTTTTTCTAAAATAATAATTTTGGGACTTAAATAAGTTAATTAATTATTTAAGTTTATCATATTAAAGTATCTTAATTTTTATTATTTTGCTTTAAAAAAGTTTTCAAATATACATGGCTTCAAATTTATGTACTCTAACAAATGATTAGTCATACTGTAACAATATTTTAATTTGACGTATTTAATTTTTTAAGTTAACTCAAACAATTTCACTTGATTTGATTTGAAAAAATTTCAAATCGAATTAGGATGATAAAATAGGACTCGTTAACTCAAAATTTTTTCACTCGATTCAATCGAACGCTCAGCCCTAGATAAATACAATAATAAATTTAGTCTTTAACCTTTCATATTATATAAATTTAATCATAAATTTAAAAAATCTAACTTTTAAAATTTAGAAATAATATCGTCAGAATTTATCTTCCGCTTCTTCTACCGTCATTATCATGGTTGCCTTAACTTCCACCTCAAAAATTAAAAAAAGAAATCTGGATAATATCTTAAAATCCAAATATAAATATTTAATTTTGACGAGAAAATAGATCAGTGTCTTGATTTCGCTAAATAAGCAAATTTAGCAGAACAAACAAACAAAACCCCACGGATAATGACGAAATTACTTAAATGTTCTACCCACACTACTCTCGCTCAAATTTTGGTCTCTCACACATTAATGGTTTAGCCTTTAAAATGAGTATAGTATTTTTCTGCTAGTTCCGCCGCCGCCGCCATTTGTGGGGTTTCTTTTCAAAGCTCAGCTCTTCTTTTCCCTGAATTGCAAGATATGGGTAAGCCATGTCGTTCATTACTTCTTGCTCCGGTTGTTAATGGTGGAAGGAACCTTTCTAGTTTCCACTCATCTTTTCCTCGTTATTTTAATTCCATTTCTACCCACATAGAAGCTTTAAGTGAGGATTCAATGTCTGTTATGCAAAAATGGTGAAATCGAAGTGGCAATGAAAGTTTTTCAAGAAATGCGAGATAGTGGGTTGCAACTCAATATCATCTCTTATACAATTCTAATAGATGCTGGTGCAAAGCTGGCTATATCAAAGGTGCAAAAGAATTATTTTGTCAACTCTCACCCAGGGGTCTAAAACTCGACGTTTACACATACCACATAATGATTAGTAGATTATACAAAGAGGGATTGTCAGATGAAGCATATCAATTGTTTAAGATAATGGGAGATAATACTTGTTTGCTTGATAGTTGCTGTTGTAATATCATAATACAAGGATTTCTTCGAAACAATTATACCTTATTGATATAGCGGGTAAAGACTTTATTGCAGATTTATGTACTGTCAACTTATTTTTTATATGATAAATCAATCTTGATCTGAAATGTTTGACTTATAAATTGATTCAATATGTTCATAAACAACTCTATCGCTGTGACAAGAATTTTTGGAAGTTAGAGTGAACCATAATGTCTATTTTGAATTGACCATTTTTGTTCTTTGGTTTGGACATACGTTAAAATGATGATGGAGGCTTAACTGCAGTGGTGCATTGAATTATTAGTTTTAAACCAAATAATTTATAGTCAAATAGGGATTATTTGATGGTAAATTTTAAAGTTAATGGTTGAGGCTTCTGCCATTGATACATTTGATTGAAGAAATCTCTTTTTGAAATACTTACAGAGTAGAAGTGTCCAATCCCAAATCAAAGAAACAATAATTTGACATTATAAATACATGTAAACTTTTACAATTGAAATTATACTTTACTGTATTCCACGTAAAAAAGAGAGAAAATTATGCATTTAAATTTAAAAAATTTAGCTTTTTTAATAACATTATTTCATTAACTTATATTTGATACATACCCTTTGTAAAAAAACAATTAAACCATTGAGTACTTATCTTTATAAAAAAAAAAAGGGTAAACTATAAAAATAGTCACTTTTGTTTATCTCAGATTACATTTTAGTCACTTATGTTTGAAATATTACGTTTTAATCACTTATGTTATAGTTTTGTTATAAAATGGTCACTCTACCGTTAAGCTCCGTTATCTCTCTAATGGAAATCCCACGTGACAGTCCAAATGGATTTTAAATACCGATTTGGATGTCCAACTAGGATGAGAATAGGTTTTTAATTAAATAAATTTAATTAATTAAGAATTTTAAATTAATTACACTTTGAACTGAAAAAGAAAAACCGTTTGCCTCTCTTTCTTTTAATTTTATTTTCCATTTTGACTGAAAAAACTATTCTTATCCTAGCTGGACATCCAAATTGACATTTAAAACCCACATTTGGACTGCCACGTAGGATTATCGTTAGGAAGGTAATTGAGCTTAACTACAGAGTGACTATTTTGTAACAAAACGATAACATAAGTGACTAAAACGTAACATTTCAAACATAAGCGACTAAAATGTAATCTAGGGCAAACAAAAGTAACTATTTTTGTAGTTTACTCTAAAAAAAAAGTTTAATTGGGCACTTTCATTAATAATTTTCATTTTTAACCCCATTAAAATCAATTGATAGATTGATTTAATCTTTTATTTCAATCGGCAACTCAATCAATTACTTAATATATATATATGAGAGATCTACTTAAATAATATAAAAATTAAAATAATTTGACACACTTATGTAATTATTTATATAATTAATAGATGTAATCATTATCATCTATTTGATGTGAATTTATATATATATATATATGAAGCAACATTGATATAACTAGAAAAGGACATAAAGCCCAAATGGAAAAACAAACCCAAGTCCCATACTCCCAGCCCAATTATATACTCCGTGAGATAATTGGGCAATGAAAAATATATATCTGCTCAAGCATCAAAATATAATTTTATTTTCCAAAATCATTTTTCACCAAACAATTAAACCCATATAATATATGTCAAAGTTTCTAAAGCAATCAAACTTTTCCATTTCCCAAAAAATAAATATTCTTCATCTTTAATTTATAAAAAAAAATGAATAAAAAACTTTTTTATCTAATTTTTCCGTTGATGATAGTACCAAAGCACAATAGTTGTGACCAAAAATATTTCACCCACGGCTGGACATGTATCAACAATGAAAGTGGTACTATATTCCATCAATGGCAAACATAAAATAAAATATAAAAAATCCCAAAATCTCCAAACTAAATAATCAAATTTAGCTTCAATTATTTTTGTGAATATCATATATGAAACAGCTTAAAATTTGCTAATGGAGGAAGTAACCAACACCACCACCTATGAAGCTCTTATTAATCATTTATTTTGTGATGATTTATTTCATACAGATTTCCCATCGGTACTTACATTCCCCATAGCTTGAATTTTGTAACAATTATTATTTCATGTTTATGTTGATTTTTATATGAAAATTTCATGCATTGATAAATGCAGGCAAGTTCATCCATTTTTATGCCAGAAGAACCCATAGGAGCTCAATGCTTGAATGATGAAAATGGAACAAATCATAAATCAACTAAAAAACTTAAACCCAGAAAAATTGTAGCTTACTTTGTTATCCCTTTTTTTTTTTTTTTTTTTTTTTTTAAATTAATAGTGACATTATTTACTGCAATATTTTATTTTATTTTTGCAGCAACAAGAACGTCGACCATGGCTGAATCAAATACCTTCGAACGATCAATCAAATTCCGGTAAATTGCGATCGGCGATTTAAATTACAGTCTCGAACATGACTCAATTGTGATCAATTATAAAATAATGGCCCTTGCGACAGCTATTTGTTTCTCAGGTAATGAAGAAGCAAAGCAAAAACATAAGCTACAGTCCCCTGCAATGGTATTGCTTGTTTTCATTTAAACCTTGTAATAAAAACATCAACAAACACTTTTAAACATGCATTGGTTTACTTTTATTGTTCAGAAAAAGAAGAAACATGAATATGGAGACAGAACATTGTACCAGGATGTAATGGAGGAAGTGGCAAACAAAACTCGCCAAGCTTTCCTTGAACATTATGGTGATGATTCAGTTCATCTTCAATTCCTACAGGTAACTCTAATTTGTTGCCAAAATCTCAGTGTATATGATCTGTCGCTTGATGTTCCAATCTCTTACATACCAGCTATGGAAGTTGAAAATGAAGAATAAAAAGGTTAAACTAGGTTGTCTGGCCGGAAAGTTACCTCCAGCAAGCATCGAAGCACCTCTAATTGATCGTAAACCGCCGTACGAAAAGAACCCTCAGCTGGTATGCATGTAAATCATGTTATATACATACAGTTGCTGAGATCATTCATGTTTTTCTTATGTTGATTTTTTGAATCATTTTCCTTTGCTTTGTTTAATTTCGATGCGTTGATTGATGGAGTCGGGTTTTCAGGCAAGTTTGCAGACAACTACATCAATTCCCTTACAATCTATGCAGTTCCATTGCCCCCCAGGCTATCAAGATGGCGATGGAAGAATGTCTAAATCAGCTGCATATAGGAAGCTTAGAAAATTAGGCTCTTCTAAGGTAAGGTAATGTAATGTAATGTAATGTAATGTATGTATGTATGTATGTGCTTGATTGTGGTATTTTGCTTTATGTAGGAGCAACAACCAAGTAGACCATGGCTTGGAAATGCTGGTATGGTACCCAACCAATGAGCCAAATTTGTTTTTTTTTTTTTTTTTAAGAATTAATTGTTAATTTTTTATATATACATATTCATGTTTTCATTTGGAGGTTTTGAAGGAACAATACCAAAAAAAAATAAGCTACGAAATCCTGCAAAGGTTCATTCTTTACTTCTTTTTTTTAACTATCTATAGTTAACACATATATCTAATATATATTTAATTATGAAAATAGGGATACGACCCTTTAAATACACGTATTCGACGTTGAAACCCAAACCAGAGTAACATAGGTATTCCTTTTTTTCTGTCCCCCTAACTATGCTATTTGTGTTATTTTCAGAAGCAAGGACTGCATCAACCTTGGTTGAAACAAAAGCCATTGGATTATCAGAACAATGCTGGTAATTTTTGGTATCCTGAGATTTCATTTGATTCAATGTTTGAACTCAAATTTACATGGAAATTTTCAAAATTTAGTGTGTATATATATATAATTCCCTTGTTTTGTCAGGTTTGGTAGAACTAAGACAAACATTTAGACTGCAAGCTCATGAAATGGTTTGTGTAAACTTCTGTATGCTCTTATTTCTGCTTTTTTGTAATTTCTTGTTGTCCCGGCCCTTCATCTTTCATTTAGTAGGTTATATATGTGAAATATGAGAGGGTATAGATAAAAGTATGATAATTGAAAATGAACTTAAAAAAAAATTATTATTTAAAATATGAGGTTGACTCAAGCTTTAATACCTCAAGCCAATCTATTTATACCTTTTGTAATTTATTTTATTTTTATATATTAAGTAATTTATATAATATAGAATTAAACATATAATAATACAATAATATGTAAATATTAAAAAAATATATTATATTGTCTAAACAAAAAATATTAATAAAAGAAAAATCATATAAAATATAAAAGATTAATCATTTAGCTTTAACAAAATTTTAAATTCATATTTCGAATCAAACTAAATTTAAGTAAACATAAAATATATTAAGATGATAAATATATTCAATAAAATCCATGTATATGTTGAAGATGTATTGAAATTAGGGTGTTTCAAACACATTTTAAACTAAGAAAGGAATCTGAAATTGATTTCAGCAGCTGAATTGAGAAAGCAGGATAATTTGACTGAATGCAATGGATACAACTATTGAACAAGGTATATTTCAACATCTCTTAACATGAAAATCAATAATAATTTCATCATCATCAATACTAGAACAAGGTCGAACTAACCAATTAGCTATCATATTTTCTTCTGGAATTTGACTGCATACTTCTTTTATCTTTCCAACAAAGAGTCATGGATGCTATCACTTCTTATAATCACATTGCAATAGCTGTTGAGCCGAGTTACTTCTAGACCATGAAAATGTTAATAACAATTGAGATTTGATGAGATTCAGGGCTGTAAAGTATCCCATTATCTGTGGGTGAGAGATTCGGTGGTGAAGGGTTATAATCAAAGCGCTGAAATAGGGGTCCATTTTTCATTCTGATCTGTGGAAGAGATTTTAATTATGATTCTGACAAATCAATGCTGCAAGCTGGATTTTGCCCAAAATACCCCCAAACCCATTGTGCTGTGGTCTTTGTAGGCCTTCGCCTTACCCAAACTTTATATATTTTCAATGACTCCGGGATTCCTCTTCATTTCAATTTTAAAAATTATTTTTATGCAATAAAATTTTAGAGAATATAATTATTTATATTAATTTTGACAAAATTTCATAATATTTATACTTATTAAATATTAACTGATAATGATGACAATGAATATATGAGAGAAAATCTCAAAAAATATATAATATTAAAATAATTAAATATAATATAATATAATATTTATTTTTCTGATTAAGATTATTAACATATTACACACTATTTAATTTTTTTTTTAAAATAAGATATTTGAACTGATGTTTTGTACAGCAGGGATGAAAATTAATCATGAAGAACTATCCAATAAATTACTTATTCAGAGTGAAACCATACATTGATACAAACAAATTAATAAATAAATGATTACAAGTTCCAAAATCAAGTCAAAAAATATTAATAATTGAAATATTGATTCTTAAAATTTCATTTCTATATTATTGTTGAACAAGATTTTTCCGAATCTATATGATTGTTTATATCAATGTTGCCCATGTCTTTCTTCTATGCTGACGACCATTCAAACCAGATCTGATAATAAACCTCAAAGGAAAAAGAAAAAAAACAAAACAAGTCGGCACCTAATCCATGGCTATTTGACCCTCTCTCCTTCGAATTAAAACGAATAGTCCCTTATTCGTTTGTTATCTTTCGCTTTCCATCATTTTCCCTCATTTTCTCACTCCCCAAACAGGATTTAAAATAATTAAACGAAATTAAAAGGAAATGTAAGAACACCGTTTCAAATCGAATCCTTTGTTTAAAAAAAGTATGATAATATGAACAGATTAGATAATTCAGTAATTTTATACAAAAATGGTGACGTGCACGATGAAGAAAAAGGTTCTCAACAGTACCACGCCTTTAGATCTAACTACTTATTTTTTCATCTTCATATACATCTAAACCGGCACAAACGACGGTACTAACGATGCCGGTTCATAACAAAACGGCGCCGCTGGATGCTGCCACATCTTGAACACAAGCTTCTCAGGCTCCGTTTTCTGGCTTTGCCTCTGCTGTTGTTCTTGACGAGGCGATGGCTCTTCTGTTCTCTCGGTGGTCCTCCGATCAATCGAAGGAGGCGAACAAGCGAGCGGTGACAAGAGAGGTATTGCAATGTTCCAGCTAGAAACTGGACTGATCTGTAAGGAAGCAGGAGCACGACGTTGAAGTCGACTAGGCTGCCGCCTATCGCCATCGTTGGTGGAGGTGATTTTGTTCGGCGTAGTTGACATTGATGATGAGATTAGGTTTTTTTCTTTATAAAATTAGAGAAAATATGAGAGTTTTCATAAGCTGCGTTTGCTTTAAGGGTATTTATATAAGGAGGGGTGGTCAAGTGGAACGCACGTGAAAAGGATAAGCTTAGCTGGCAATTTACACTTTACAAATGGCTTTGGGCTTGGCTCATCTTTCTTTGACTTTGACTGAGCTTTTTTTTGGCTCGATTGAATTTGGAAAGTAAAGCTGTCTTTTCTTCTTCTTTTTTTACTAATTCTTTTTTCTTTCAGAAATTTAATTATACAATATTATCACTTAAAAATAAAATAAAAATATTATTTTAAATTTTATGAAATGATGTGATACAACATTAAAATATTACGTTATTCCAAATTGAAAGATTAAAATGAACATATTACGAAATTTAAATACCATGGTATAGAAAATTCAAATCCATTAATCTTATATTATAACCGGCCAGCTAGACTCAGCTGAGACACAAGAAACTAGCCAGCTAGCTAGCCAGCCAGTCACTTCCCAAACCGAAAGGGCAACAGATAATCATCATTCATCAGTTATAATCACGGTCAAAAACTTCCATTCTAAATAACCAAAAAAAACGGCTTGTCGACTACAGATTAAGCTGACCCCACACCTCGCAACTAAAAACCGTGGGAGGTTAAGGTCAGTGTTCTCCACGCGCCACTTGATTTGGACCACCCTAAGCGCCATATGCCAATAATGCTTCAAATAAACGTTACTACCAAAAAATAATTTCACAATCATGATTTTATAATTTTTGTAGTCAATCCAACGGCTAGGACATCAGTTACGTGGTCAATTCCAGACCTTACCTGATCTGATACGTGTATGGCCTACATTTGTTGTTTTTTCTCAACGTGTCATTGAAGGTTTTGTTTTATTCCACGTATTACAACTAATTACAGTCATATTTCTTCGGTGAATGGATTGAGTTAATTCATAAATCGATTTTTTAATTTTTTATAGGTTTGATAAAATCTGATATTGTTAAAAATGTTAATTTTGTATTATTACTTCATTAATAAAAAAATAGTTTTCGTTAGAGAGCGCTAAAAATATTTTAGTTTTATGTTTTAGATTGATAATTTGAATCAATTACTTAATTAAATTATTTTATTAATTTATTAATTTGATATGAATCGATTACCTGATTAATTTAATTATTAATCTTCCACACCTACAATATATTAATATTATTAGGGTTATTAGGAGTCTAATGACTCTTCAAAGATCCTCAACAGTTTTATATATTTTTATTAATCAATTTCATTTAAATCCAAATATATAAAAAAAAATTGTAATCCAAATTTAGTCAAGGGTATGACCGCTATTTCAGAATATTCAAAGAACATTTATTTATAATGAGATTTTCTGTAGCTTTCTTTCTTTATTTTCTTCTATTCTTTCTCTCTCTCTCTTTTTTTTTTTTTTTTTTTGTAACAAGAAAATTAATTTGATACTTTGATTGGAAAACTTCAGTACTGTCAAAGGGACACTGTTGAATGTTTGATTTTGAATTGTCAAAAGAATTTATTAAGATTCTCTCTCTTTTTCTTTTTCTTTTTTTTTTTAAAATGGATTGAGAAAAGCATGCTAATAATATAAAAAGAGATAATAATTGCCATTGATAATAACCAAAATTTACCCAAAAAAAAAGGGCTTCCAAAGGACTAAGGAGAAGCCCCCTTAAGGAATTTTACGATTTTAGTTTCTATCTGAATTACATACACCATTCACAAAAATTAAAAGGATTAATTTATAAAATCATCTGAAAAGCATTTTCAGCTCTTCAATCCTAGCTGACCTAACTTCTTCATCAATTAAAGCACCTGCAATCATCTTCTCCTTCCTTGCTTGAACTTGTTGCATCCTTTCCTCCACTGTTTCCTGGATTTTATCATTGTTCATTAATGAAAAATAATAATAACCCAGAAAAGAACATATCAAAGTTTCCTAATGTAACTCAAGAAAAAGAATCCGGCATATTGACCTAATCAACCTAGTAAATTTCAACACAAACTGTTGAATTATGGGATTTGAAAAAATCCCATCATAGTTATCAACTTTGTCATTTTCATAAACAATGAAACTCACCTTAACTATGAATCTTCTAACAGTAACTGTTCTCTTTTGTCCAATTCGATGAATTCGCATGATTGCTTGTTCTTCAACTGCAGGGTTCCACCAAGGATCCTACAAGGATGATTTTGTCATAAATTAAGATCAAAACGATAAGAATTTGACTCTTTTTGTTATGTATATATACCATTAAGAAGACATTAGAGGCTGCTGTTAAATTCAGGCCAACTCCACCAGCTTTCAAAGACATCAACAATACCTACAAACATGAAATAGATTAAAGAATGGATTCGATGATATATATATAACTTGTAATGCAAGGCTTACCAGTTTCTCTCTTGTGTCATTGAACTCTTTTAGAACCCTTTCCCTTTGTTTTTGAGCCAGTTTCCCATCAAACCGTAAGAATCCAATTCCTTTCCTCTTTAATGGGATTTCTAAGAGATCTAGAAATGAAGTCCATTGACTGAACACAATGCTCTTTTCACCAGAACCTGACCGGCAACTTCGCTCTAAGCAGTCTAATAGCTTTGAAACTTTTGATGACTCTTTCCAGTTTTTGTCTATGTCAACTTGGAACTTGTTTTCAGTTGGACATGTTATGAGATCAGTTTTCTTCAGTAGTGTTCTGCAGATCGGACATGATCCAAGTGTTGGTGTTCGCCAACTCGAGAGGAGACATTCCCTGCACATCCTATGTGCACATGGTGTGAGGACAGGGTCATCTGCAGATTCCATGCATATTGGACACTCTGTGTTTTCACCCCTCCGGATACCATCTACAACTTCTTCAATGTAGGCCTTGGTTGGGGCATTTTGATTCAAAGTGACCGAACCAGGGTGAGCTTCAAGGAACCTTCTCGCTAGTTTGTTCAAGTCCGAATACTGCTGCGAATCAGCTCGACTGTGCACATTTAAAGAAAGGTTAGAAGGGAAAGAAACTAAAGTTTCTGCACCAGTCATAAGTTCATGAAATGCATTTCTGACCTCATTACAAGAAAAGGATGGTTGCAACACTGCCTTAGTCGAAGTAATAACTCGAGAATCGATGCATAATTGTGAAGAACCCTGCCTTGTGCAACAAATTGATCAAACTGAACCTGTTTAAATCAAATAGAGATATTTTAGCTTTCATCTCTCAACTTACTCAACTCAAAAAGCAGCTCATATATATATGATAAGGCACACATACTTTAGATCTTTTGAATAAAGCATCATAGAAATCACGTTCAGCTTCTGACTGCTCGCACTCGATGACTTGAATATCAGTTGGAGGAAGAACAAGAATAGGCCTTCCCTCTTTATCCTTTGTTTCCTTTGTTCTTCTCAACATCAGTAGCCTTAATATAGCTTTGATCCATTTCAGTCCTGTTGGATTACCATTCTCATAAGGCCCTTGAATCTTTGTCTTCCACCTATATAAATCACAAATGACATCATGAACAGAGAAATACATAGGACTCACTAGATGATACACAATTATTTGAACTTGTTTATACCATGCCCAGTTGCACCACGGTTCCACATGCAAGAAGCACAAAAGGCCGTAGAGGTCTTCCAAATTATTCTGCAGGAAACAATGAGTAAGAGAAATTAAGCACATAGCTATCATGAAGGGGAAAGAAAATGGACAATGATAAATAAGGCAAACCTGAAGCGGGGTTCCAGTGAGACACCAACGGCAATGCGCAGACAATGCAAAGCAAGCTTGAGCTCCTAGTGTTTTTGAGGATTTAATTGTATGAGCTTCATCTAAAACCACCCTATACCAGTCAACCCTGTGATAAATGCTGTTCTCAGCATCCTATATCGGAATGTCCACATAATTCAGTCCAAAGAAGGATAATCTCAGAATTTCATACATGCATCAAAACATTTTGGAGCAAAAACTCAGCTCGGCATGGAAAATAGCTGAACAGAATTAAGTATTCTCTTACACTTTTATAAGCAGCAGTTAAGACCCCGTATGTTGTTAAGACCACATCATGCTCTGAGATCACCCTGGGATCACTGGTTCTATCACCACCATAGTGAACAAAAATTGATATCGTTTCAGGCCTTGAGTGAGTCTCAAGCTCATCCTGGGAATTTCACTAGAACTCATTACATTCCACATAAAAGAGGTCAACCTATCATCTCTTTATCTCTCAGTGCAAAATGGAATGAGAAATCACCTTCCACTGGCTTAACAATGCCATGGGACAAATAATAAGAGTGCCTCCCTTTGCTCTGCGTGGGGCATTTCCGTAAGTGTCTCTTTTCTTGTTTGTGGTTTTGTTACCATTGGCTTTTCTTGAATCAGGCTTTTCATTATCAGGATTTCCTCTACCAAGTCTTGAAAGGATTAGAGCTATTGTCATCACAGTCTTTCCGAGACCCATTGCATCAGCTAGAATCTGCCAATATACATGTCTAGTTAAATTTTTTTTTAAAAAATACTATCATAGCCAAGACCATCCCAATCAAAAAGAATTTAAAAATATATATAATCTGAGAATAAATACTTACTCCTCCTCTTGCCATTTGCCTAGAACTTGGAAATTGAACTGTAGCTTCTCCAGAGAAGACATTTACATAGATTGAGGAAGCCCTTCTGCTAGAAAGAATGTGGTCAAGTTACAAACTACTTCACTAATTGGCTAAATGCTTGATCAAATTTCACTATTATAACTAATATACATACTCATCGCATATGCGATATGCAGACCAGCATGGATGAAGAGTTTGTGCAGCTTTCTCAGCATCAATTCCTTTCTCCCACCCAGACATCCAGTAAAGAGCTTGCTTCTGATACGACCTCAACTTGCACATGAGTGTATGTGGGGGCTCCATTTCCTAAAAGTATGCAAAAGAATGAGGAAACATAGAGAAGACTTTGTTAATAAATTCTCAAACTAGATGCTTAGAAGAAATCCCTTACCTCCAAATCGTATGTGTCTGCAGCACCAACAATCTTATTCAAAGATGCCTCTGAAATATCTTGTTCATCTTTATTCTGCTCCTGACAACCCCTTCTTCGTTTTGCTGCAGGCAAAGCCGCTGTAACTTCACTGTAACCATCCTGTTATAATCAACAAAAGTTGTCAACTTTTTACATGTTTGTCAAGCTCAAACACCAGTGAACAAAGCCAATGTGCAACTATGGTTAATCGGTATGCATTGGTATCTAAAACAACATAACAACTACTCAACCTTAAAGGCTCACAGTACATTGGTTGAGCAATGAAACTTGAATCAATGGTGAAGGATGCCATTTGCAGCATAACTTGAAGTATAAACAATACATAAAACTCACTAGAGGACAACTAATTATCCATGAACATCCAAGCAAAACCTACTGCATTATGAAGTTAAAGCTTTAACAACTAACATTCAAAGTTACAGAGAAATTACACATACTTCATGGATATGGAGAACACGTTTCCCAGAATTAAGTTCTTCCGGAGTGAAGTCGGCCTGATATGGAGCAACAAAAACAACAAAAATGACATAAGAACCACAAAACAACATTATAGCAAAAACTATAAAGTATCATCATAGAGGGATACCTTCTGATATGGTTTTATTTTAAGGTATCTAAATAGATTAAGCAAAGGACTAAGCATAGACTCCATGTTCCAACGGGCATCAAACATCAAGGAAGATTTATCACCCATTGTAAATACTGAACTGTGAATGTAAAAGCTGACATAACATAACAAAACAAGAAAATTTAATCATCCCCCTTTATTTAAAGCAACATAATCAATAAAAAAAAGAATAACCAAAACTTTACCTTACAAATAACATGACTTCTTGCATGATACTAAGTGTTGTAGGAGCAGCTATACACCGACCAAGAACTTTAACCTTGTTAGAATATACAAGAGGATTCACCCATTTTGCCCAATCCATTGGAAGCCGACCAATCTATTATTCAATAACCAAAAAAAAAAAAGACTTAAATAAACATCGTTCTTTTTAATCGAATAAGGTACAAATTAAGTTCAACTTGAATAAGCTAACCTCTCCACAACGTTTAGTGGAGAATCGAACAATGGATTGAAGCTTGTAACTGGCTGCTGGAGAAGGGAAAGTGAAGTAAACAATCTCATTGTCCAACAATTTGTTCTTCCCTTTAGTTGTTGAAACAGCATTAACTATTGTTCTTCCAACTAAATACCAATCTGGGTCTTCAGGAAAATCGTCATCTTCTACTAAAACACCATTCACTTTCCTCTCTTGAGAAACCTCCTTCTTTACATCGACCCGTTTTTGTGAACACTCAAAATCAGGTTCCTTTTTCACGCATGGAGGGTTTTGATTGTTAGATTTTAACTCAGCAGTTTCACTGGCCTTTTTTTTAATCTGGGTTTTGCGAGACTCATTAAGAGATTGAACCTTTGAGTTTTGTAACGGGAGAAACTCTTCTAAAGTATCCATTGGCCATGAATCTTCCTTCTGGGCTACTGCTTCCTCTGTTTGATTAAAACCCATTTCTTCCTTCACTCGAACTTCATTCCCAAACCCCAAACGAGGCTCCTCTTTCACTTTAATCACCTTATCTTCTTTCATGGAAGCGTCACTGTCAAACCCCAAATCAGGCTCTTCCTTCACTCTCAAAAGAGGCTCCTCCTTTACTATGGCCTGAACTGGTTCAGATTCTCCACACTGATCACCTGAGCCTATCAGGGTAGAAACACGAAACCCGGTCGCAGTTACAATTCGACTAACGGTAATTGCATGAAGGTTTGAATCAGAGTCTTTAGGGAGCAACTTAACGACGGAAACAACATTGTTATCCATGGATGATTGGATTTCTTGAATCTTCTTATCTTCTACTGTGTCTATATCCATGGCTTTCATATCTGATTAACTTAAAACAGAAGAAGAAGAAGAAGAAATAACTGAGAAATGGAAATGAAAAAATGGAGAAGGGGGGGGGATTTGGGAGAGTTTTGGTATTGCATTGAAAATAAGTTTGGCGCGAAACTTTTTACCGCGTTGGGATATTCGCGGTTATTTTTTTAGGAAGTTTTAGGCGCCAAAAGGGTGTGTTAAAAAGGGCAAGAAAATTTTACTTTATGCTCTTGCCAAATGGAGCTTAAGTTTACCTGATAGCGTCGACTAAGACGGATTTATATAGAAAGTAACCTTTTTTTTGGGGGAGTAAAATTTTTAAAAATGAAAAGGTATTTTTTATATAATATAGGGTTACCTTTTTTATAATATCAACATGAGAAATCGACTAAAAAAACTACATTTATATGAATTTAAATTAGGGTATCAAATTAAATATCTAAAAAAATTGTTGAAAAAATATATATTTCTATATTTACATGGGTTTGAATCCTTACTTCCATCATTTTAGTTTTACTAAACATTTTTAGTAATAACAATGTAAAAAAATATATATTTTCTTTTCTAATTATCACATATTTTTGTTTTTGTTTTCCAAAAATTCAATCAAACACATTTGCTTTAATAATTTTTCATTTTCCAAATGTTTAATATTATATTGGTTGCTTTACCTTTACACAAACATTTAGATACTAAACTTGCAAATTAGTTTAAATTTGGATTATTCTCTTTGTTTGTTTGTTTGTTTGAAGGGATAATCGTAAGAATTGATACTAAACTTGCAAATAAGTTTAAATTTGGATTATTATTATGAGTTTAAGCCATTGGTGTTGAATTTCAAAATCATTTTCTGCTAACCTTTGGCACGTAATCACTTCTGAGAGTCGAAACAAAGAGAAAAAGAAAAACATGGAGATGGAGATGGAGTCTCAAAACTTGGAGCACATACATCCATTGCTGATCAATGAAGAGCAGAGCAATGAAACCAAAAAAGCTAAATGCTCAAGGTGTGGAGAGGTGGTGTCTGATCCAAGCTTCAGTTGTGGGGAGTGTGAATTTTCTCCCCACAAGAAATGCGCCGAGGCACCTTCAAATATTGATCATCCTTATCATCTCCATCACCCTCTTGTTCTTTTACCAGAATCACCATATGTTGGAAGCTGTTATTGTGATTTCTGCTATAAAAAAAGTGACTTCTTTGTTTATCACTGTTCTTGTGGATTAGACTTCCATATCAAATGTGCTTTATTTACCCTCAACATTGCTGAACAAAAGCTTCAAGAGCTTAACCACATAGCCACGAAAGATCCATCCGTCTTCCTAGAAGATGGTAACTAAGAACTTGAAAATGCTTAAGTGTTTTGGGTGTTGGTTACCATTAGGAGAGTCTAGATACTTTTCTGTTGCTTGTGGGTTCAACCTGCACATTAAATGTGCTGAATTACCTCATGAAATCAACCATCCATTTCACAAAGAACATCCTCTTGTTCTGCAGTTCAACATTAAACGTGATCTCTTGCAAAATATGTGGAGAAACTCGGCATAGGGGATTTCTTTATTGTTGTTCAGCTTGCACGTTTGCCCTTCACATTAAATGTGCCGAACAACCTACTAAAATCAATCATCTCTCCCATCGTAGACATCCTCTTGTTCTACAATTGAACAGTGAAAATCTACTTTTTAAGACATGTCAAGAAACCCAACATGAAAAGTTGTTCAACTTGCAACTTCTCTCTTCATACTGAGAGTGCATTCCTACAGCCTATTGTGAAAGATAAAAATCACCAACACCCATTCACTTTGTTTCAGGGACAACCTTCGTTCGTTTGTAATGCATGTGGTCTCGAGGGAAATTATATTGCCTACATATGTTCTACATGCAACCTTATGATCCATACAAAATATATTTCAATACCACCTATCATCAGAGTCAGACGACAGTACCATCCTATATACCACAACTATTTCATTTCAGAAAACGAGTCAAAAATACGGGATTGTAGCTTTTGTGATGTTGAAGTGAACATAGATTATGGGAGTTACTATTGCTTACGCTGCAATTTCATTGCCCATGTGAAATGTGCAACAAAATACAGAGATCGTTACTATATAATTGAAGCAAAGGACATAGCTAGGAATCATGATGATGATTTGGGTGTTAATCCCATCACTTGTGTCATCGAACAAAATGAAGGTGCAGAAATGACAAGAATAAAACACTTCAGTCATGCACATGACCTAATATTAAGTGACAATGTCATGGAGAATGATATAACTTGTGATGGTTGCATGTTGCTAATTTTGGATTCATTTTACTGTTGTTCATTACAGTGTAATTTCTTTCTTCACAAAGCTTGTGCTAAATCACCGAGGAAGAAACACCTATGGTTTCATGGCTGTCAAGAACTCCACATCCTTGTCGTCGGGGTACCTATTCAAATGTAGTATTTGCGAATATTGTTGTGGCGGGTTTTCCTATAAATGTAATAAATTTAATGTTCATATTTGTCTTCAATGCTCGGTTATTGATTATAGGACCAAACATCCAGGAAACCAGCACCCTAACCTCTATAATCGTAGTCAGCATGAAAGGTGTAATGGTTGTGGTGAAACTTGGAGAATGTGAAAAATATAACGTCGATAATGAGAAATATATCGCAAAAAAAAGAGAAATAAAAATAAAGAACACACAGACATGAAAACCCTTTCGGGAAAAAACTACGTGCAGAGTAGAAGAAAATTCACTATGTCGAATTCGAATTTAATTACAAAAGGAATAAACTATATCTATTATAAAACCATATTCTAATAGGAGTGTAGTAATATTGAAACACATTTTTTTAATCAATATCAAATAAATGGAGTTTAATAAGGTTTAAAAAACCTTATTCTAAAATAAAATAAAAGAAGTGTAGTTCTATAGGAATTTTTCTTTTCTTTTATTTTACCACTGTATTTTATTTAAATAATGATTCGGGTCACTTAATTCTAACAATTTCCACCTTGACACAAATTCTCAATGAACAAGTTCTTCATCGCGAACTCTCAACGACAAGTTCTCCACCTTTTCCATAAAACCCCTTAAGGGCTTAATTTCAACAATGAAGACCAACCAAGTCTAAGCAATGCTCAAACTTGGTTATAGGAAGTGACTTAGTCATCATATCTGCAAGATTTTCATGAGTACTAATTTTGCTCACAACAATATCACCACGAGCAATAATATCACGAACAAAATGATACCGAACATCAATGTGTTTTGTTCTCTCATGAAACATTTGATCTTTTGTAAAGAAAGATGATACTCTGAATGTCACAAAATACTGTGCTGATTTGAAGGTCTTCATTAAGTTCACTAAAAAGTCCATTCAACCAAATAACTTATTTACAAGCCTCAGTAATCGCCATGTACTCAACTTCAGTGGTAGACAAAGCGACTGTAGTTTGCAAAGTAGCTTTCCAACTAATTGCACAACCTCCAATTGTAAAGACATAACCAGTGAGAGATCTTCTTCTATCAAGGTCTCCAGCAAAATCAGTGTCGAAACCTTTTTTTGAAATCGGCTTTTATATTGGAAAACAAAAATGGAAGTCGCTACCAATCATTTTTTTATGAGGTGTGATCGGGTCACCTCGTAATTTGATCGTTTTAACAAACGGTTTGATTTACTAAAACAAAGATTTTTGGTCTACGAAATTCAGAAAATGGGTTCGGGAGTCGATTACGCACGAGGAACGATTAGCACCCTCCTGACACCCAAAATTGGTACCTAGTTGATTAATTAAAGTCTTGGTGTCGAAAATTGAAAACCCGAAGAGAATTTGAAAATGCGATCCCTCTTTGGATTATTTTTTTTTTTGCTTAAAAAATGCTTGAATAAATTGAAACGTATGTTAAAAATCCTCTCATCTCGAGGCAGCAAAACGTCACATCCCGTAAGTTAGGACACGACACTTCGAATCATTGAGAATAAGTTTGCCTTTATTATTTTTTGAAATCTGATGTATTTTAATTCTAAAATAATATTCGATTATTTAGGTTCAACAAGAAAATCGAAACCCCGTATATTAGGGTACGATTTCCCAAATTTCTCAAATATAGAACATTGCCTTATTTTAAAAATTTTGAATAATAACAAGTGGAATATTTAAACGATGTGTATTATTTATTTGGATACGATACATCAATGGACGGACATATCTAAACTTAATGTATAGTAGTGATACATGAAATAATATAAAATGACTATATTGATAGAGTATTAGAATAATAAATAATAGGTTAATAAATGAATACAATAATAATAGTATAACCTTAATAATAATAATATTAACAATCAGATCATAGTGATAATAAATAAAATAATTTTAAATAAATAAGAACATAGAACATGCATGTTAAAAAATAAATGACATGAAAATGCCAAAAATAATAAAGAAATAATGAAGTAATAAGAGCACACCAAAAAGTAAAAATAAAATAACAATGGCGATAATAAAAAATGTGCCAATAAAAGTATGTGTACAATCCAATTTACTACTATGTGTAAATAAAAAATAAAAAATAATAATAAATATATGATAAATATATGGGTACTAATAATAATAAATAAAATAATAATCATGATAACAAAGGCACAAAAAGAAAAGAAAAAAATAAAAATAAAATAAAAAAAGCACGATAAAGGAAAATAAAAAAACAGTTTCAAATATTAAAAAATGGTTAAAAAAACTAATAAATAAGTAAATAAATAAATAAAGGACTCAATCGCAACTTAAATAGAATTAAAAGGATAAATCAAGAAAAATAAATAAATAAAAGACCAAAATGAAAAGTGCGAAAACAAACGAGGACCAAATGAGCAATTATCCCAATCCTCTGGACACGTGTCCCTCCTCCAACAGATCAACGAGCCGGGGACTAAATTGAAACGCGCGAAAACTTCAGTGGCCAAATCTATAAAATAAAAAATAAGTAAAAAAATGACTATATTGAAATGCGCTGTAAAAGCGGAAGGATTGACTGCTCAAATATGCCAATTTTCAAAAACACGCGGATCCGAGGGGTTAATGGATCGGGTAATTGGGTCGGCCCAAAACGACGCCGTTTTAGGAGTCAGAAGCCAAGCGCAAAACGACGTCGTTTTGGGGGGCTTATTTAAGTTAATTTTTTTCAGAAAATTTCATTTCTCTCCTGCTTTAAAAAAAAACAGCTTTCAACTATATTTTTTTTCCTCTGAAATTTACCTAGGGCCGGTCATCAGGTCCGATGACCTCCCTCCGCCGACCACTAGTCGCCAGCGACGGCGCCGCTGTCCACGGTGGTCGAAACCCCAAAACATCCCTTTTTGGCCCTTTAAAAAAAAAAAACCTAGGTTTTAGATCTAAAGGTAAATGTCTAAAGAATAGAAAAAAAGAACGAAAAGAAATTCGGCCTCTGCCCTTTTTCTGCTTATTTGCCCTCTCGTGTTCCCTTCTTGAACGGTGCCCTAAGGACCTACGACAGGCGTGACGCGAGTAGACAAGTAATGGACTTTATTTTTATTACTATTTTCCTATTTTACGAATAAAAAATAAAAAAGTTGAGTTACTTTTTTTTAATCTGATTTTCTTTTTCAAAAAAAGTCCTTTGATATAATCTGTTTTATGGCTTTTATAGCCATCACATACATTTTTCTATATTTTTGCTGCTTCTACTGTTCTTGCTTGGCTGTCTCTCGTCCTTTTTCACTCTTTTTGCAAGCATTGACACGCGGTCAACAGCGGAGAGAGAATGACACCCTTGCCATTTTGGTGAAATAGCGGCAGGGGCGTCAGGCCTCAGGACGAGGCTTCTCGGGTGGCGTGCATACAAAAGGGGGTACGAGCTGGAGGCTAGGGTTTTTGTTTCTTCTCTGAAACAGTTTAAGCTATTAGGCCTGGGACCATTAGGGTTTTTTTAATTTTGGACCATTTGGGCTTGTATTTTTTGGGTTATGGTTTTTTTTTTTTTGCATTTTGGGCCATATTGGGCTGTTGTAGCTTGGGCTAATAACTCTTGTAAATGGACTGTTTAATTATTTTTATTTTGGTTTTTTATTTAGTTTTGGGCCTGGACAAATTGGGCCTAATATAGCTGCCACTCTTTACTCGTTGTCGTGTAACGAGAAGGGAGTAAAGACTTTTAAGAAGGACCAACTTTGACCGGCCTCGCCGAATCTTGACCTCTTGGAGCTCATTTTCTTCAAGTAGACCCATTACAACTTTAGAGGTATAAAATTTGTTGCTTCAATCTACTCTACTGCAACTTCAGGGAAATAAAATTTGTAGCTTCAATCTACTTCACTGCAACTTTAGGGGGATAAGATTTGTAGCTTCAATCTGCTCCACCGCAACTTTAGGGAGATAAGATTTGTAGCTTCAATCTGCTCCACCGCAACTTTAGGGAGATAAGATTTGTAGCTTCAATCTACTCCACCTCAACTTTGGGGAGATAAGATTCACTGCCTTTAATTTGCTCCACTGCAACTTCAGGGAGATAAGATTTGCTATCTTCGATCTACTCCACCGCAACTTCAGGGAGATAAGATCTGTAACTTCAATCTGCTCTACTGCAACTTCAGGGAGATAAGATTTGTAATTTGTAGCTTTAATCTATTTTACTGCCATTTCAGAGAAATAAGATTCGCTATCTTCAGTCTACTCCACTGCAACTTTAGGGAGATAAGACTTGTAATTTGTAACTTTAATCTGTTTCACTACCACTTCAGAGAAATAAAATTCACTATCTTCAGTCTGCTCCATTGCAACTTCAGAGAGATAAGACTTGTAATTTCAACCTGCCCCACTGCAACTTCAGGGAGATAAGGTTTATAGCTTTAATCTACTCTACTGCAAATTCGAAGAGATAACATTTGTTTTCTTCAGTCTACTCCACTGCAACTTTAGGGAGATAAGGTCTGTAACTTCAATATACTCCACTGCAACTTCAGAGAGATAAGGTCTGTAACTTCAGTCTGCTCCACTGCAACTTCAAGGAGATAAGATTTGTAATTTGTAGCTTTAATCTATTTCACTGCAACTTCAGATAAATGAGATTCGCTATTTTCAGTCTGCACCACTGTAACTTCAGGGAGATGAGACTTGTAATTTGTAGTTTTAATCTGTTTCACTACCACTTCAGAGAAATAAAATTCGCTATCTTCAATCTACTCCACTGCAACTTCAGGGAGATAAGACTTGTAATTTCAACCTGCCCCATTGCAATTTCAGGGAGATAAGGTTTATAGCTTTAATCTGCTCTACTGCAACTTCAGAGAGATAAGATTTGCTATCTTCAGTCTACTCTACTATAACTTTAGGGAGATAAGGTTTGTAAATTCAATCTGCTCCACTGTAACTTTATGGAGATAATATTTGTAATTTATAGCTTTAATCTATTTCACTACAACTTCAGAGAAATAAGATTCGCTATTTTCAATTTGTTCCATTACAACTTCAGGGAGATAAGACTTGTAATTTCAACCTGCTCCACTACAATTTTAGGGAGATAAGGTTTATAGCTTTAATATGCTCTACTGCAACTTCAGAGAGATAAGATTTGCTATCTTCAGTTTACTCCACTGCAATTTTAAGGAGATTCGATTTGTAATTTGTAGCCTTAATCTGTTCCACTGCAACTTCAGAGAAATAAGATTCACTATGATGACTATAATCCATCCCAGTGAACCTTCAGGGGTATAAGATTTGTGGTTTCACTAATCTGTTACACCGTTGTTTGGGGAACATGACCTGTAGAATCCATTTCATAGGCCTATTTATGTCAAACGATTAGGATGTTATAATCAGAATGAATCAAATGCTCCTAATTATGTGCATATGAATGATATTTGCATGGATGCAGAATGTCATTTTTCCAGAATGATCCCCTTTTAATGCTTAGGTTGACATTGCTCGTTGTTCACCAAGGTTCTGTAACAGCCCAATTTAAATAGTGTCGGAACAGTGATTCGAGATCACTAAATCTGACGAAAAAGTTTGAAAACTTTATTAATCGATAATTATAAGTTAAGTGTGATTTTAGAAATATTTTAAAATTAGTGAATTTTGTGAACTAAAAGATTTAATTAGAAAAATTGGGCCAAAAACGAGGTATTGAGACCTCGAATTCATAAAGTGAGCCATAAATATTTCTAAAAATATTTATGGAGTGTCATTAAGTTATTATTAAAGTTTAGTTGAGAAATTTTAACATTTGGGTAGAAAATTAAATGAAAATGATTAAATTGAAATGAAAGTAAAAGTTAAATTATAGATTAAAAGAAATTATGAAGGACCAAAATGGTAATTATACCATTTTATATAATTGAGGCGGTGTAACTTAGAAAAATCTGAGATTTTTAAAGTATATTATTATATTATATATTTATATTATATTATATTATATTATTATTATATTATTATAATATTATATTATATAATAAACAAAAAAAAGAGAAGAAACAGAGAAGAAAAACGAAACAGAGAGCAGGGGCAAGAAAGAAAAAGAGAGAAAAGAAAGAAGAAAAGGGAAAATTAAAAGTTTGAAGCTTGGAAGTTTAATAGGTAAGTTAATTTAGCCCCTTTCTTTTAATTTTGATGTTTTATAAGTTTTAGAACAAAGTTTTGATGAATTTAAATTGAGGTTTTTGGAGTTTTAAAGTTTTTGAACATAGCATATGATGAACAAAATGATGAATTAGTGGTTTAATTGAAAGAATTTGAAGTTAGAATTGGGTAAAGGATTTAATTGTAAAATAAGCTATAAGAAAACTGTTTTGGGACAGCAGCAGTAGGGTAACTTTGAAAAATCACTAAAAATTGTAGAAGTGGAATTAGAAGCTGAGTAAGATATGAAATTAAAGGTTATTGAGTCTATTTTCATATGAAAGAAACAAGGAAAGCAAAGGAATTCTGTATTCTAAGATATTTATATTTTTGTGAGACAAGGTCAGAATGAATTCGGGTTCCCCTGTTCTAACTTTATAAAATCATCAAAAATTGAATAAAAATAATTAGGGGTTTAAATTTATATGTTTAGAATCCTGAATGAGTCCATTTTCAATAGAAATAAACAAGAACATCATCTGAATCTTGTATAAATAGATAATTAATTTTTAGTAAAGAAGGGTCAAAACTGCCAGACAGCAGAACAGGGGTGACTTTGATGAATAAACTGTACTAATTGGCTGAGCTAAAAATTCTGGAAATTTTATGGTATGAATATGTGTGAGTCTAGTTTCAGGAAAAATTAATGATTCTTCATTTGGAGTTCTGTAGCTCTGGAAATAAATAATTTAGTGACTATGACTCAAATGGACAGCTTTGAATATACTTATGAGTAATTAGTGAAATTATTGATAATGTTACTTATAGCATGTTATATACATTAAGGATGTGGAATGGAGAGGAGGAGGAGGAAAATATGTATGAATATTCAGCTAGCATGGTTAATTTGTAATGTTTTAGGCTCAGGGACTAAATTGAATAAAAGTAAAACTTTATGATTAATTTTGTAAAAAAATGTGGAAATGACCAATTTGCATGAAATAGATTATTTTATTATTTAAAATTACAAAATTGAATGAAATTATTAATTTAAATTAAGATCGATTGAAAAATCGATGAAAATAGAAAATTTCTAAAGTGCCCCCGAATCTTGATATTTCTGTAAATTTAGCCAGGTAAGTTCGTGTAACTTAATTATGTGATATAAGGAAATGTAAGTTGATGGTACGTGAAATATTAATATGATGAATTAACTGTTTTATGTTTATGAAGAAACGACAGGTGAATGATATTTATCATGATATGTAAATATGTGATTATCTTTAATATGTTAATACAAGGTAATTAAGTATGTTGAGACGAGTAATAAATTTAAGTAAGACATGACGAGAAAAATAAATATGTTTAAGGGACAATATGTTTGATTTTGATTGGTTTCAAATATTAAATAAAAATGAAATAAAATGTCTGATAAATAAATTTGTAATTCCGGTAATACCTCGTACCCTATTCCGGCGTTGAATACGGGTAAGGGGTGTTACACTATTACTGATGTGTTACCATGCCTTCTTGTTCAGCTGGTATCTTTGACAGAAAATATGAAGAAATAGTCACAATTTAGACCATTACTTCTCAAAAGTTTCCAACCCTTAAGTTTGGTTAGTTCTAACTAGTGGTCCTGTTTCACGTCCTTATACTATTTAGAAGTCTTTCAGAGTAATATGCAAAAAATCCTTTTGTTTGAATATTACTAGTCCATTAATTGTTATTTCAATGAAAATGCATGAAAAAGATCGTGGTGGTCAAGGTTGAAATTTATTGGGAATATGACTTGAAATGAATAGATTAATCAAAATAGCAAATGTTGCTAAAACACAAAATAAATAAGATGAAACTAGATGACCCAGATATCGTAGCATGAGCTTTTCCGCACTAACTGTAACACCCCCTACCTGTATTCGTTATCAGAATAAGGTACGAGGCATTACGAGTTTATTTTTTTTTTTTTTTTTTAACCGAAACCATTCTAATTCAACATATTTTCAAAATAAAATTCATGCATATTTATAAAATAACTTCAACACATAAGCCATATCAGTGGCTAACCTTATATTAATTTCATATTAACATTTATTTTATTAGCTTATACATGCCATTCATTTCCAAACTAAAATTTCTTTAAATACCGAAATACTGGGGTTGATAGTGTGATGAGTCTCCCACCGATTCGACCTCCGAGCTCTTAACACTACAAAACAAGGGAAAGGAAAACAGAGTAAGCACTTTGTGCTTAGTAAGCCCATGTAACAAGAATTATACTTACCTAATATTTTCAATACAATGTAATAAGCATTCATATATCCATTCAATGCATTAATACCCTAGCATGCACAAGCTCAACATTCAAGTTAGTTCATTAATTTCCATATATCAATAATATACACACCATGATTGATGAGCTCATCAATACTATGATTTTCATTTCCTTGTTATTTTTCCATATTTATCCCGTTGAATTACTCGAAATTTCGATGGATTTTCAGAGGTACACTTTTTTGTGTACAAATCCGGTCCGTCAATTCATATTCATGCGCACATTTTCATTTTGAGAGCACACTCCCGCGAACCTCATCTTTACAAAACGAGGATTACGGTCCAGGCTAAATCCTGTAATATAAACTCATAGAGTATTGTCGGGATTACGATCCAGCTAAATCGCAGCGACAATTACTCTAATGAGCTTGGATC
This sequence comes from Gossypium bickii, assembly GCA_025503065.1. NCBI lineage: Eukaryota > Viridiplantae > Streptophyta > Magnoliopsida > Malvales > Malvaceae > Gossypium > Gossypium bickii. The sequence continues at coordinate 94,867,465 of CP106720.1, forward strand.
TCAATTACCAGTCCGGGCTAAATTCAGACCTAATTCGGATTACCGTCGGGCTAAATCCATTTTCCACATATTCTTCGGGAGGGCTATATCAGATAGGATCACCCGTCGGGCTAGATCCTTTTTACCGTCAATTCCATTTCAGAGATCCATCGAATTTTCCTCTCATTCAACGGGATTTTTTCCTTTTTATCAAATATACCAATGTTTCATCAAATTTCATACAATGGACATTCAAATTATATTCACATCAATAACATACATTTCAAACATTTAAGAATATAATTCAAGTTACATGAACTTACCTCGATACTAGTTCGTTTATAAAATCTACTAATCCGGGAATTTTTCCTTTCCTCGATCTAGCTTTGTATTTGAGTTTTCCGGATCTAAATAAATAAAATCAATCATCAATTCAATACATTTCATGTTCACATGTAGCATTTTCTATAATTCTATTATTATTTTTAGCTTATTCAAAGCTGTCTACTTGAGTCACAGTCACTAAATTATTTATTTCTCGAGCTACAGAGCTCCAAATGAAGAACCGTTAATTTTACCTGAAACTAGACTCACATATCTTCTTCCCATAAAATTTTCAGAATTTTTGGTATGTCCAATCAATACCAGATTATTCTTAAAGTTTCCCCTATTTTACTGTTTGACTGTTCTGACCTCTCTTCACTACGAATCAAATTACTCTTCGTACAGAATTCATATGACCTTCTTATTTATTTCATTTGAAAATAGACTCATTCAGGATTCTAAAAATATAAATTTAAGCCCCTAATTATTTTTCTCCAATTTTTTATGATTTTTCAAAGTCAGAATAGGGGATCCCAAAATTCCTCTGAACCAGTCTTACAAAAATACAAATATCTCAAATTACAGAATTCCTTTGCTTTCCATGTTTCTTTCATATGAAAATAGACTCAATAAGCTTTAATTTCATATCTCATTCAACTTCTAATTCCACTTCTACGAATTTTAGTGATTTTTCAAACTTACTCTACTGCTGCTGTCCAAAACAGTTTTGTTATAGCTTATTTTTTTACAATTAAATCCTTTACCCAATTCTAACTTCAAATTCTTTCAATTAAACCACTAATTCATCATTTTATTCATCATATGCTATATTCAAAAACTCTGAAACTTCAAAAATTTCAACTTAAATTCATCAAAACTTTGTTCTAAAACTTATAAAGCATCAAAATTAAAAGAAAAGGACTAAATTAGCTTACCAAATTAAACTCCAAGCTTCAAACTTTTAATTTTCCTTTTCTTCTTTCTTTTCTCTTTTTCTTTCTTCTTTCACGTTTGCTCTCTGTTTCTTTTCTATTTCTATCTCTTTTGTTTCTTTTCTCTTTTCTTTATATATATATTTATAATAATATAATAATATAATAATATAATAACATAATAATAAACTAAAAATCTCAGATTTTTCTTCAATTCACCGCCTCAATCTAGACAAAATGGCTTAATTGCCATTTTGGTCCTTTATACTTTCTTTTAATCTATAATTAAAAATTTACTTTCATTTCAATTTAGTCCTTTTCATTTAATTACCTACCCAAACGTTAAAATTTTCTAACGAAAGTTTAATACCACATTACTAACATTTTATAAATATTTATAAAAATATTTCCTATCATATAAAGACTCATGCAAACATATTGAAATAAATTTCTATTTAAATCGGATTTATGGTTGCGAAACCATTATTCCGATAATCTTGAATTTAGGCCATTACAACTCTCCCCCCCTTTTAAGGATTTTCGTCCTCGAAAATCTTACCAGTAAAGAAGTTTGGATATTGCTTCCTTATTGCCTCCTCCGGTTCCCATGTCGCTTCCTCGATCCCGTGTTTTTGCCACAATACCTTCACCAAATTTATTTTTTTATTTCTAAGCTCCTTTGTTTCCCGTGCCAATATCTTGATCGGTTCTTCATTTGTAACTCATATCCGGTTGAATCTCCATACGCCGGAGAAATAACATGTGAAGGATCGACCGATATCGTCGTAGCATAGACACATGAAAAACATTATGGATTCTATCAAGTTCGGTGGTAATGCCAACCGATAAGCGGCCGTCCAATTCTTTCTATGATCTCATATGGCTCGATAAATCTTGGACTCAATTTACCTTTTCGACCGAACCGGAGAACTTTCTTCCAAGGAGACACTTTCGAAATACCTTGTCACCGACACTGAAATTCAATCTCTTTTTGTTTAAGATCGGCATATGATTTTTGGCGATCGGAAGTCGCTTTTAAACTATCCCGAATAACCTTTACTTTTTCTTTGCTTTTTCCGGATTAAATCAACCCCATGTATCTTCTTTTCACCGAGCTCTGTCCAATACAATGGTGTTCTACATTTTCTACCATACAAAGCTTCATCATATGGAGCCATTTTAATCTTGGGTGATAATCGTTATTGTAAGCAAATTCAATCAAAGGTAGATACCTCTCCCAATTACCTTCAAACTCTAGTATACAACATCGAAGCATATCTTCCAATACTTGAATTACACGCTCAGATTGGCCATCTGTCGAGGATGAAATGCGATCTTGAAATACAACCGAGTACCCAAAGCTTCTTGCAATTTATCCCGTAAACGAGACGTAAATCGGGGATCTCTATCTCGATATAATGGAGATAGGCACTCCATGTACCCGACAATCTCGGATATGTACAATTCAGCCGCTTTATCTAAAGAATAATCCATACGCATCGGAATAAAGTGTCTTGACTTTGTCAATCGGTCAACAATCACCCAAATAGCATCTTTTTTCCTCGGAGACAACGGTAACCGATACAAAATCCATAGTGATTCTTTCCCATTTCCATTCCGGTATAGTAATTGGTGAAGTAACTCGAAGGTACACGATGTTCTGCTTAAACTGTTGACATATCAAACATCTTGATACAAACTCGGAAATATCACGTTTCATACCGCCACCAAGTACATCTTTTTCAAATCATTATACATTTTATTACTTCCGGATGTCTGGACATAGTACCTTTGTGAGCCTCGTGTAAAATCTTACGTATCAGATTTCTGAATTCTTGGGTACACATACCTACCTCTGAATAATAAACAATCATCAACCCCAATTTGAAATTCAGAATCGATGATTTGACTCACATTGTGCCCGTTTAACTTGTAACTTCTCATCATTCTTCCGAGCTTCACATATTTCTTTGTAAAAATGTTGGTTTAGCTCTTAATTCAGCTAAGATTGAACTATCATCAACCAAAAACAATTGAGCATTCATAGATCGTAAAGCGCATGAGATTTTCGACTCAAAGCATCAGCCACAATATTAGCCTTACGGATGGTAATCAATAATCAAATCATAGTCCTTTATCGGTTCAAGCCACCGTGACCTTGTCTTAAATTCGAGATCTTTCGTGTCATCAAATACTTCAAGCTTTTATGATCAGTATAAATATGACATTTCTCACCGTACAAGTAATGCCGCCATATCTTCAATGCAAAAACAATAGCAACTAACTCAAGATCATGTACCGGATAATTTCTTTCATGTGGTTTAAGTTGTCTTGAAGCATAGGCTATTACTTTACCTTCTTGCATCAAGACACAACCTAAACCATTTAATGAGGCATCACTTGTAAATAACAAATTCCTTACTGGTTCAGCCGCACTAATATTGGTGCTTTCGTTAATAGATTTTTAATCGGTTGAAACTCTGTGACATTCATTAGTCCACTCGAACTTTACATCTTTTACGCAATAATCGAGTCATCGGAGAAGCTATCATAGAGAATCCTTGCACAAATCTCCGATAATAACCCGGCTAAACCCAAGAAACTTCTAACTTGAGATCTGATCTTGGTGGACTCCAATTGACAATAGTGAGACTTTACTTGGATCTACCCCGATGCCTTCAATGGATACAATATGTCCAAGAAAACCCACTTCTCGAAGCCAAAATTCACATTTTTGAATTTAGCATATAATCATTTCTCTCGCGAGAATTTGCAACACAATTCTCAAATGTTCGTATGTTCTTCTTCATCTCGAGAATAAACCAAAATATCATCAACGAATACTACCACAAATCTGTCTAAAAATGCGGTGCGAATATTCGATTCATCAGATCCATAAATATCTGCGCAGTGCATTAGTCAACCCAAATGGCATAACGAGAAACTCATAATGCCCGTGCACAGTTACAAAGTCGTCTTTGCACATCGACTCCTTTACTCAGAATCGATAATAGCCCGATCGGAGATCAATCTTTGAAAATATAGTAGCACCTTTCAACCGATCAAACAAATCATCAATCAGGGCAAGCGGATACTTATTCTTTATAGTTACCTTATTGAAAGTACATCGATAGTCAATACACAATCTCAAAGACCCATCTTTCTTTTTCACAAATGAACCGGAGCACCCCAAGGTGAATGACTCGGTCGGACAAAACCTCTATCAACAAGTTCTGTCAGAATCGTGTCTTTAATTCCTTTAATTTCTGTAAGAGCCATTGATGCGAGCTATGGAAATCGGAGTAGTTCGGAATCAAATCTATAGAAAATTCCACTTCTCTTTCGGTGGCAACCACGGTAACTCTTACGAAACACATCGGAAAAATTCACATACCACTAGTCTTGTTTGAATCTTTGACTCGAGATACCTTAGTATCTAATACATAAGCAAGAAAAGCATCATACCCCTTTTTGACATACCTCGAGCGAAGTAATAATCGAAATCACATCGAGATAATCCTGCATGTCGATCGGATTTAACCGAAGTAATTCACCATTTCGCACTTCAACACAATATATTTACATTTCGATTTTACTCATCGCATCATCTTTGAGTTAACCAATCCATGCCCAATATCACATCAAACTCATCAAATGGCAGTAACATCAAATCAGCCAGGAAACAATAACCTCTTACCATCAGTGGACAATTTTTACAAATTTTATCCACCAAAATAGATTGGCCAAAGGGTTCGAGACTTTAATAAACAAATTGGTGAGGTTCAACAGATAAATCTTTTACGCATGCAAGTTTTACACATATATATGAATGCGTGAGAACAGGATCAATCAATGCGATAATATCAGTTTCAAGTAAAGAAAATGTACCAGTAATAACATCGGGTGCTGAGGCATCTTCTCTGGTACGCATGACATATGTCCTAGGAGGCGCTCGTGTCTCAGGCCTACTTGCAGTATCTTTTGTAGCTCCTCGGCTACCACTGACATTACCGGATGGTCGAGGCGGTCTACCCTCAAAGATGGATTGCTTGGCTTCGATATATATTCACTTCTTTTTCACTTCTTTTCTCGGACAATTTCGAGGAAATGGTCAAAAGAACCACATCGTAACAAGCCCCGCTCTTAAATCGACATTCACCAAAATGAGCTTTATTACAATACGGCATCTCGGCTTAGGGGTACCAACACCGCCAACATCGGTCATCGATGGAGTGGAAGGTCTTGAATTAGTGCGTTTGTGAACTTCGTGACTCTATCCGAATACCTAGTGGTTGAGGTAGAAACGATCTGGTACTTCTTCAATTTCTTTGGAGCAGAAAAAGCGAGATTTTTCCATTGGTCTTTTACTAAAAATTCGAGCTTCCCTCTCACTGTTTCTTTTCTTTGCTCCATTCTTTCGCTTTATAAGCTCGTTCGCTAGTGTAGCAAACTCTCGAATTTCAAGAATTCCAACAAGTAGCTTAATTTCTTCATTTAACCCTTCTTGAATCGTTTGCACATTTGACTTCCGATTGTACCCATTCTCGAGCATATTTACTCCACAGAACAAATTCTCTTTCATACTCGAATCGATCTATTGCCTGTTTCATTTCAAGAAATTCTTTTCTTTTCGATCAAGGAATCTCTGGTGATATATTTCTTTTTGAACTCGATGCGGAAGAATTCCCATGTAATTTCTTCTTTCGGAACAAGCTCAAGCTTTAGTATTCCACCAATGATAAGTTTGTGTCTTTTTTAGCAGTGAAACAAAGACATTTCAAACATTCTTACGGCGTGCAAGATAATTCCTCAAAACCCGAGTAGTATTTTCTAACCAAAATTCAGCTCTTTCGGGATCATCATCAATCTTTGCTCGAAATTCTTGGCCCCATATTTTCGGATTTTATCGACCGGAGCTTTTCCTTTTCTCGAGATGATTTAGTACACACACCACCTGTGGAATCTCGGGAACCGGTGGAGGAGCAGAAGGGGAGCTTGAGTTTCTTTGCATTGTAGGGTTAGTTCTTATGTCTTGGGCAAACCATTCATTCATCATTTGAAAAAGGCTATTTTTGCCTCCTCCCCTTGACCCTCTATACCGGGCCTTCTATCGCTAGTTTCTTCTCTTTGTATTGAAGCGGAGCATGACTCAACTTCCTCAGTTGAGCTCGGTCGGATGACATTACTATAAGAAAACACAATTTAAATGGTTAGGAGATATCACACTATCAAAAATAATTTAAATGGCATGTATAGCTAATCCAGTATTCGCTTATATCGGTCCTAGAACCGGCTAAACCGTAGCTCGATACCAACAAATGTAACACCCCTACACTGTATTCGTTATCGAATAAGGTACGAGGCATTTACGAGTTTACAAATTTTTTTTTTTAACCGAAACCATTCTAATTCAACATATTTTCAAAATAAAATTCATGCATATTTATAAAATAACTTCAACACATAAGCCATATCAGTGGCTAACCTTATATTCATTTCATATTAACATTTATTTTATTAGCTTATACATGCCATTCATTTCCAAACTAAAATTTCTTTAAATACCTAAAATTTGGGGTTGATAGTGTGATGAGTCTCCCACCGATTCGACCTCCAGAGCTCTTAACACTACAAAACAAGGGAAAGGAAAGCAGAGTAAGCACTTTGTGCTTAGTAAGCCCATGTAACAAGAATGATACTTACCTAATATTTTCAATACAATGTAATAAGCATTCATATATCCATTCAATGCATTAATACCCTAACATGCACAAGCTCAACATTCAAGTTAGTTCATTAATTTCCATATATCAATAATATACACACCATGATTGATGAGCTCATCAATACTATGATTTTCATTTCCTTGTTATTTTTCCATATTTATCCCGTTGAATTACTCGAAATTTCGATGGATTTTCAGAGGTACACTTTTGTGTACAAATCCGGTCCGTCAATTCATATTCATGTGCGCACATTTTCATTTCAGAGAGCACACACTCGCGAACCTCATCTTTACAAATAGGATTACCATCCAGGCTAAATCCTGTAATATAAACTCATAGAGTATTGTCGGGATTACAGTCGAGCTAAATCACGCAAGCGACAATTACTCTAATGAGCTTGGATCGAATTACAGTCCGAGCTAAATTGGACCCTAATTCGGATTACCCGTCGGGCTAAATCCATTTTCCACATATTCTTCGGGAGGGCTATATCAGATAGGATCACCCGTCGGGCTAGATCCTTTTTTTTTACCGTCAATTCCATTTCAGAGATCCATCGAATTTTCCTTTCATTCAACCGGGATTTTTTCCTTTTTATCAAATATACCAATGTTTCATCAAATTTCATACAATGGACATTCAAATTATATTCACATCAATAACATACATTTCAAACATTTAAGAATATAATTCAAGTTACATGAACTTACCTCGATACTAGTTCGTTTATAAAATCTACTAATCCGGGACTTTTTCCTTTCCTCGATCTAGCTTTGTATTTGAGTTTTCCGGATCTAAATAAATAAAATCAATCATCAATTCAATACATTTCATGTTCACATGTAGCATTTTCTATAATTCTATTATTATTTTTAGCTTATTCAAAGCTGTCTACTTGAGTCACAGTCACTAAATTATTTATTTCTCGAGCTACAGAGCTCCAAATGAAGAACCGTTAATTTTACATGAAACTAGACTCACATATCTTCTTCCCATAAAATTTTCAGAATTTTTGGTATGTCCAATCAATACCAGATTATTCTTAAAGTTTCCCTATTTTACTGTTTGACTGTTCTGACCTCTCTCTTCACTACGAATCAAATTACTCTTCGTACAGAATTCATATGACCTTCTTATTTATTTCATTTGAAAATAGACTCATTCAGGATTCTAAAAATATAAATTTAAGCCCCTAATTATTTTTCTCCAATTTTTTATGATTTTTCAAAGTCAGAATAGGGGATCCCAAAATTCCTCTGAACCAGTCTTACAAAAATATAAATATCTCAAATTACAGAATTCCTTTGCTTTCCATGTTTCTTTCATATGAAAATAGACTCAATAAGCTTTAATTTCATATCTCATTCAACTTCTAATTCCACTTCTACGAATTTTAGTGATTTTTCAAACTTACTCTACTGCTGCTGTCCAAAACAGTTTTGTTATAGCTTATTTTTACAATTAAATCCTTTACCCAATTCTAACTTCAAATTCTTTCAATTAAACCACTAATTCATCATTTTATTCATCATATGCTATATTCAAAAACTCTGAAACTTCAAAAATTTCAACTTAAATTCATCAAAACTTTGTTCTAAAACTTATAAAGCATCAAAATTAAAAGAAAAGGACTAAATTAGCTTACCAAATTAAACTCCAAGCTTCAAACTTTTAATTTTCCCTTTTCTTCTTTCTTTTCTCTTTTTCTTTCTTCTTTCACGTTTGCTCTCTGTTTCTTTTCTGTTTCTATCTCTTTTGTTTCTTTTCTCTTTTCTTTATATATATATTTATAATAATATAATAATATAATAATATAATAACATAATAATAAACTAAAAATCTCAGATTTTTCTTCAATTCACCGCCTCAATCTAGACAAAATGGCTTAATTGCCATTTTGGTCCTTTATACTTTCTTTTAATCTATAATTAAAAATTTACTTTCATTTCAATTTAGTCCTTTTCATTTAATTACCTACCCAAACGTTAAAATTTTCTAACGAAAGTTTAATACCACATTACTAACATTTTATAAATATTTATAAAAATATTTCCTATCATATAAAGACTCATGCAAACATATTGAAATAAATTTCTATTTAAATCGGATTTATGGTTGCGAAACCATTATTCCGATAATCTTGAATTTAGGCCATTACACTAACTTCTCGAGAACCCTTTTGAACTTGATATGTATTTCAGAGATCCAAAATACTTTGTTGATACCCCAAGACGTAGCATCCCTCCTCCTTGTTAATTTGAGGATAACAAGATTACCACATGCCCCATATTTGATCAAAATTTGAGTTGCCCTTTTCCAGGTTTTCAACTCAAAACCCCTTTGGTTTCAAGGCGCCCTTTACGGGTTTTCGCCTTGGCCTCTCCTCTTTTTTTTTTAGGTGAAATACTTCTTGACTGAATCTGAATTCACAGGATTAGACAGGTTCTTGCCATCCATCTCTGTCAAAATCAACGCTCCTTTAAAAAATGCCTTCTTTACATAAGGTCCTTCCCAGTTTGACATCTATTTTCCCTTTAAAATCCTTTTGTATGGGTAGGATCTTTTTCAATACTAGGTCTCCCTCATGAAATTCTTTGGGGCGTACCTTTTTGTTATAAGCCCGAATCATTCGTTTTTGGTACATTTGACAATGACTGATAGCTTCCAACCTATTTTATTCGATCAAATTTAGTTGACCATATCGGGATTGGATCCATTCTGCTTCATCTAGCTTCAATTTTGATAAAACTAGGAGGGAAAGAATCTCGACTTCAATGGTTAAAACTGCCTCTATTCCATAAACTAAAGAGAAAGGCGTTGCCTTGGTGGAGGTTCTGACAGACGTTCGATAGGCATAGTGGGCAAATGGTAACTTCTCATGCCAATCTTTATAAGTCTCAGTCATTTTCCCCATTATCTTCTTGATATTCTTATTGGTTGCCTCTACAACACCATTCATTTTGATCTTGAATTGACTGCAGACCTCTGATATCAGATATGATCATTTTTTGGTATTCCATATCGACGTATGATCTCTTTCTTCAAGAATTTGCCGACTGCCGACTTTATGACATTGGCATAATAAGTGGTCTCTACCCACTTGGTGAAGTAATCGATGACCACGAAAATGAATCGATGTTCATTGAAAGCTTTTAGCGATATCGACCCAATGACATTCATGCCCCACATTGAGAAATGCCATGGAGAAGTCATGACATGAAGAGGTGAAGGATGCACATGAATTTTGTCTCCATAAATTTGACACTTATGACATCTCTTGGCTTAATTAATACAATACCCTTCCATGGTGGACCAATAATACCCTAATTTCATGATTTGTCTGGCCATTGTAAAACCATTAGTATCTGTTTTGCAGACACCTTCATAGACTTCTTCCAAGATTTTCTTAGCCTCAACAGCATCCACACATCTTAATAGCACCTGATCATTTCTTCTCTTGTATAGGATCTCCCCATCTAAACATAGTCACTAGCCAGTCTTCTTAGCGTCCTTTTGTCATTCTTAGTTGCTTGGTCAGGGTATTCACGATTCTTCATATATCGCAGTATATCATGGTACCAAGGGTGGTCATCCTTTTCTTCTTCTTCGATGTTGTAACAATGAGCTGGAGTTTCATAAATACTCATCTGGATAGGTTTTACATACTCTTATTTGTTCACTTTGATTATGGAAGCTAAGGTAGCCAGGGCATCAGCCATTTAATTTTCATCTCGTGGAAGATAGCAGAAGGTGATATCATCAAACTCTTCAATTAGCTCCAGAACTAGCCTTCGATAATTGATCAACTTAGGGTCTTTCGTCTTCCATTCACCTTTGAGTTGATAGATCACTAGTGCAGAATCTCCATAGACCTCTACTACTTTGATCTTACGTTCTATGGCTGCACGGATACCTATGATGTATGTTTCGTATTCTACCATATTATTCGTGCAATCAAAATCCAATTTGCTAGTAAAGGGATAATGATCCCCGTTTAGGGATACCAGGACTGCCCTAATTTTGTTACCCACAGCGTTTGAAGCTCCGTCAGAATTTAGTTTTCAATGATGTCTTTCTTTAACGCATTATTCAATAGTTGCAACATACATTAGATCTTCATTCAGGAAATCGAAGTTCAAAAGCTTGTAATCTTCTAGAGCTCTACTAGCTAGAAAATTTATTATTGTGCTCCCTTTTATTACTTTCTGGTTTACATAGACTACATCAAATTCGGAAAGTAGGATTTGCCATCTGGCCATTATTTCATTCAGAGTCATCGACTCTATCATGTATTTTAGGGGGTCCATTTTTTAGATTAGCCAAGTTGTGTGGTACAACATGTACTGTCTCAGTCTTCGGGTTATCCAGATCAAGGTACAACATAACTTCTCGATTGGTGAATATATTGTCTCACATTCAGTTAATTTCTTTCTAGGACAGTATATTGCTCTTTCTTTTTTCCTTGACTCATCATGTTGGCCAAGCACGTATCCCATGGAATTCCCAAATATTGCCAAGTACAGTATCAACAGCTTATCTGGGTAAGATGGCATCAGCACTGAGGTATTAGACAAGTAATGTTTGACCCTGTTGAAAGTTTTCTGGCATTCTTCATCTCATACACCTCGATTTTGTTTTTTAATGAGACAGAATATGGGGTTACATTTCTCGGTCAGTTGTGAAATGAATCGGGCGATATAATTTAATCTCCATCAGAAACCCCAAACCTCTTTTTGAGTGCACGATAGGGGCAACTCCTGTATAGCATTGACTTTGTTCGGGTCGATTTCGATTCCCTTTTCGCTGACTATGAATCCTAGCAATTTTTCTGACTTAGCCCCGAAGGTACATTTTACTGGATTAAGCTTTAGATGAGATTTTCTCAACCTTAAAAATAATTTCATCAAGACTCGTACATGTTCCTTTCCTATTTAGGATTTTACAGTCATATCATCGACATAAACCTTGATTTCTTTGTGCATCATATCATGAAACAGGGTTGCCATGACTCTTTAACATATCGCTCCCGCGTTCTTCAGTCTAAATGGTACCACCTTATAGTAAAATGTTCCCCACATGGTTACAAATGTCGTCTTTTCCATAATTTCAGGATGCATCTTAATCTGGTTGTATCCGGAGAAACCATCCATGAAGGAGAACAGTGAGTAACCTGTCGTGTTGTCCATTAAGGTGTTGATATGAGGCAATGGGAAATTGTCTTTCAGGCTGGCTTTGTTTAAATCCCTGTAGTCCACACATACTTTCTCATCTTACTTAGGGACAGGGACTATATTGGCTACCCACTCCGAGTTTTTAACCACTTGTAGGAAACCAGCGTCAAATTACTTTTTTGACTTCTTCTTTTATTTTCAACAAAACGTCGGGCCTTATCCTTCGGAGCTTCTGTTGGACTAGTTTGCATTCTTCCTTTATGGGGAGCCCGTATACCACGATATCAGTATTTAACCTAGACATATCTTGATACGACCATGAGAAAACGTCTTTGGATTATTGAAGTAACTCAATGAAGTCTCGCTTTGTCTCTGCAGTGATGCAAGCTTCGATCTTCACCTCTTTCTTTTCTTATTCGTCTCCTAAGCTCACAATTTCTACTAACTCTTTGTGAGGGATAATATTGTTCTCCTCTTGTTTTACATCCCTGTTCTGTTTTCGGCGATAGAGTATTGTGGTGAAGAAGCAACTCTATTCTCAATTTTTGTACTGGCTTGAAGAGTCGACTCTGTATTAATCTGATGCTCCACTTGCTTTTAATTTTCTTTATTGGAAGAGTCTTTAAGAGATAAGTTAGGTAGCATATAGGTAGCATAGAAGTTTCATCAAAAACAACATCTTTGCTAATCACAACTTTTCTATTTTCAGGACACCATAACTTATACCCTTTTGCACCAGGTTTATAACCAAGAAAAACACATTTAATGGATCTCGGTTCCAATTTTCCATTATCAAAATGAGCATACGTAGGACACTCAAAGATCTTTAAATCAGAATAATTAGTAGGATTACTAGACCACACCTCTTGTGGAGTCTTTTTCTCAACAGCAACGGATGGAGATCGGTTGATCAAAAAACATGCAGTAGAGGCTGCTTCAGCCCAAAATGACTTTGGTAAGTTGCCATTTGACAACATACATCGATCCTTGTCCATAATCGTTCTGTTCATTTGTTCTGCAACGCCGTTTTGCTGTGGAGTATGACGAACTATCAAGTGTCTCACGATCCCTTCTGACTTGCACAGTTTATTAAACTTATCAGAACAAAACTCAAAGCCATTATTTGTTCGGAGATATTTTATTTTCTTCCCGTCTGTTTTTCAATCATAGTTTTTCAAGACTTAAATGCGGAAAACAAGTTGCTTTTCTACTTCAGGAAGAACGCCCAAACTTTTCTAGAAAAATTATCAATAAAAGTTAGCATATAATTAGCTCCACCTCTCGAAGGCACCCTTGATGGCCCCCACAGATCAAAATGAATATACTCCAACGTTCCCTTCTTGTTATGGATTCCTCTGGTGAATTGAACTCTCTTTTGCTTCTCAAAAATACAATGCTCACAGAACTTTAGTTTGTAAATTCCTTACCCATCAAGAAGTCCTTTTTTGCTTAATTTTGCCATGCCATTCTCACTCATATGCCCTAGGCGCATATGCTAAAGTTTAGTACTATCATCATCTGACAAGGAAGAGGAAGCGACAGCTGCATCACCAATAACAGTAGAACCCTGCAAAATATATAACTTGGCAGTCTTTCTCTGCCCTTTCATCACAACGAGGGAACCTTTGGAAATATTCAAAACCCCACTTTCAGCTGTGTATTTGTACCATTTTGAATCAAGAGTACTTAACGAAATTAAATTTCTCTTCAATTCTGGAACATGTCGTACATCACTAAGTGTTTTGACAACTCCATCAAACATTTTAACTGTAACTATTCCAACACCTGCGATTTTACACGAAACATTATTTCCCATCAAAACAACACATTCAGACACTGTTTCATAAGTTGTAAACCAATCCGATTAGGACCCATGTGAAAGGTGCAACCTGAATTAAAGATCCACTCATCGCTCACTTTAGAATTGTTGACAGAAGCAACTAGAAGTTCACCATCGCTGTAGTCTTCTACAACATCAGCTTCACCGAAATTTTTTAGTTATTTTCCCTTTTGATTCGTAGCCTCCCTTTTGATTTTATTTTGTAGCTTATAACACTCAGATTTAATGTGCACTTTCTTCTTGCAGAAGTTACAAGTTTTACTTCTGTTTGAAGACTTCGATCTACCCTTAGATTTACCGCGATGATTCCATTTCTGTGTCATTCGACGATCATCATCAACATTCCGATCTTGTCTCTCATAAACAATGAGACTCTCTCCCTGAGAGTCGATTTTAACCACAAGATGTTTCATATTATCATACAAGGTCAAAGAATCATAAACCTCATCAACTGTGAGAGACTCAAGCTATATAAAACTGTATCTCTAAAGGTTGAATAAGACGGGGGCAACGAACAAAGTAGAATCAACCTTAGATCTTTCTTATCATACTGAACCTCCATGGCCTCCAAGTTTGAGAGAATTTATTTAAACACTGTTAAGTGTTCGTGCACAGACACACCTTCCTCCAAACAATGAGCATAAAGATGTTGCTTGATAGACAACTTGCTGGTTAGAGTTTTCGACATACATATTTGTTCCAGCCTCTTCCATAATTCAACAGCGGTCTTCTCCTTCATCACATCCTGCAAAATTTCATTAGACAAATGCAGATGTAACTGTGTTAACGCCTTTCGATCCTTACGCTTCTTCTCTGCCTCCGTCAATGTCAAAGGCATCTTATCTACCCCTAGCAGTGCTTCATCTAAGTCCATCTGTATAAGAACTGCATACATTTTTATCTGTCACAACACGAATCTGGTGTTGCGATCCAACAACGGAATTTCACACTTCAAAGACGCCATTACCGTGATCGAGATGAAAAACCCGGAAGCTCGGATATCAGTTTGTGAAAAATATAACGTCGATAATGACAAATATATCGCAAAGAAAAGAGAAATAAAAATAAAGAACACACAGATTTTACGTGGAAACCCTTTCGGGAAAAAAACCACGGGTAGAGGAGAAGAAAATTCACTATGTCAAATTCGAATTTAATTACAAGAGGAATAGACTATGTCTATTTATAGGCTTGTAAAACCATATTCTAATAGGAGTGTAGTAAGATTGAAACACCTTATTCTAATCAATATCAAATAGATGGAGTTTAATAAGGTTTAAAAAACCTTATTCTAAAATGAAATAAAATAAAAGAAGTGTAGTTCTATATAGTTCTATAGGGATTTTTCTTTTATTTTATTTTACCACTGTATTTTATTTAAATAATGATTCGAGTCACTTAATTCTAACAGAGAAGTCAATTTAGTTGTAAGCATTGCGATTTTAATTTAGATTTTGATTGCTCAAGGCTACCGCTTACAACTCGACACAAGCGCCATGAATATCCACTAGCACTCACTTATTATAAAAGTAATGGTTATCCAAAATATCATTACTGTGACCTTTGTGAGAAAGAAAGAGATCCAAATCTCTGATTTTATCATTGTGCAATTTGCGAGTTTTCTGCTCATCCCAACTGTGTTCTTGCAATCTACATGTTCATCAAGCCTGGAAGCATGTACAAAGGAAAAGACCACCCACATCCTCTCACTTTCATATGGAAGCCTTATCGTTACATTGAATGCTATAAATGCAGTAAACCCTGTAAAGGTTTGGTTCTTGAATGTGGAGAGCCTACATGCATGTTGTCCACTGGAAATGTGTGAGACCTCCTAGCTTCGGTTTTACGAGCCCGGCTGAACTTTACAAAACTCAAGCAGATGCTATCACTCATGACTGTTGAACGACAAACATTTCAATCAATATCAAAAGCAAGGTATGATGTGTTGCTTCACTAATTCTCTATTTCAATATATATATATTACTTCTATTTTCATGATTTAGCTTTGATTTTTTTCGAGTCTAAATTGCCCATCACAAAATGATTCTATCCATATAAAAGCTATATGTTATTTTTTAGTATGGATTGAGCAGCAGCTTGAATCATGGTTCATCAATGATATTTAAAACCAATGCTGCCACGGGAGATTTCAATGCCCATTAGCTTCGATATCCATGATTTTATAGATTCATTTTTTTTTAATTACATTTTTCGCAAGGTTCAATGAGAATGGAACAAAATGGATGATTGGACTGCAAGGACATGATTGGGGTTGCAATTTATGTTTGACGATTGCCGGTTTGTTACTATATTTGTGAAACAAATAAACAAAATGCATGGGTTGATTCATTTTCAAAATAATAAGTCACATCCCTTAAATGTGACAAGTAAAGTGTTGTATTTGTTTAGAAGATTGTTTATTTAATTGAAAGTTGTGTAAACTTTTATTCATATGTAATATTGAAGTTGATCTCTAGTTTGCGTTGCCTTTAATATTTTTTGATAAACTATTTTAATATTGCACCCAAACGAGGGTGGTCGTGGCATATTTAGCCGACCGACCCTTTTCTACTATTGGGCTCTTTACTCCACCTGAGAGCTTTCGCATTATGAAGCTACGTCACTCATATTACCATCTCATTAACAGCCATGGCAGCTGAAAACTATGAAGAGAAAGAAAGGGGTTTTGAGGGAACAGGATGTTAGAATCGATCCAACAAAAGTTATCCCCATTAACAATGAAAATTAGTGATACATGCTATAAAAAGTTGATGATGCATCGCATTCTAGTTTGTATTGATTACGCTGAAGATTCTGGACTGCAAACTACCATGAATATACAAGTTTCTTAAAACAAAAACGAACCCCGCCATGGAGCAGCAGTATGTGTTCTAATAGACAAGTGCTTTGCTAATCCCAAACTGCAGTCAACTAGTCACTTGCTCCTGAAAACTACAAAATGAAGAACCATTGGCATGTCTCAGTAGTTTCTAGACAGCTACAGTGTGTGGATTAGGAACTTAATACCTTGTTTACTTTCCAAGAGAAATATCACCTTCAACCTTGTAGATGACCACTGGTTTTAGAGAAGTTTTCACCTATCTATCAGCTTCTACGAATTTATGTAACACATTGCCTGTGCCTGAAGAAAATAAGAATCCTTGTATTTCCTGCCACTCCCGATGTGAATCCCATTCCGGATCCAGTCCTCTCGATGTACCCATGCATCCCGCCCAAAGTCTAGGACTCCAAGGATCTTTAATAATCATCATGGTATAAGCAAACATTTCAAGTAATCTTAATCTAGAGTCTAGACTAGCTAACACAAGACAAGGAACTAGCATAAAAAGCTAACACAACAGTTAACCTAGTCTTTATGCTAGTTACATAGAAATACAGTAATTCTGGTCCCGTACTTATCGATGTAAATATTAAAAAACCTCACCCTTATGAAGATATTGCATAAGCAAATTCAATGAACAAATGCATTTGCATTGTACCAAAAACAAAAGAAACCCGAACATGGAAGAAGAAAAAGGATGGAAGATGACTTACAGCTCCACCTTTCCAGGACACAAATGTTGGATTCGTTCTTGATTGCAAAACCTATTTCACAAGTGAGATCCAAGAATACCAAAACCATCATCCGTAATTGAAAAAAATACTAACCATACGTAAGCGAAAGGAAACCGCAAACAACCTTGAACCTAATTCAAATATAAAGCTAACTTCAACTGATCATGAGATACGTTAGACATAAAAGAATAATTTTTTTTTTCTTTGAGTTACAATATAAAGAGTTAAATCTAAATGTCTTTCGACCCTACATATTCCTTTTGCACCAATTGTTATGTCCGGAGCAACATAACTCACTGAGCAGGAATATTAAAATTAAGTTCATCTAAACATCAAGATTAGAAAATATACTCGAATTCTAACCATATTGAAGTGGCCACAATCTAGTGCAGAAGACAGATGTAGCAAAATTTTAATGAATATTAAAATTAGGCAAGACTTACCTCAACAGTATGAATTGCTTCATTTGAAGGAATGGTATGTAAGACTCTGCAAACATATAAAAAAGAAGAAACAACGATGGTCTGGTGAAATGATTGCACAGCACTTTAAAAAACACTAAGAAAATGTTCACCACTATGGAGACCAGAAAAAATTGGATCTCAATATTAACTTGCAAGTTACCCACTAATCTAGAAGAATTATTACCAATTTCTTGACAGTCAATGAATGCACTTAATGCATTCTTAGTCAACACTGCCTATAGAGAACTAGGGTCTTTGGCCTAACCCATGTAAGTGCTATTCAAGCCTTATACAACAACTTTTGCAGGCAAGGATCCTCGTAGTTAGCTATAATGCTGGATTCCCAATTAATGCATATATTAACTGCTATTTGCATAAAGTAGGAGGACAACAAAGGGGGAAAGAAGAGAAACCAACCTCTCTTCCACAGCAGGAATTAGCCCACCAGTTAAAGCCACTCCACCAATCTGAAGCACAAAACAATGTTAAAAGTTACAGTTTTTAATAAATGAAACCATATTGTTGTGGTCTACCCTTCTTAAGAATCTCACCAATTGTATGCTACAAAACAATTTTCTTTGCAAGTCTATGCGACCTGTCAATTGAACAAAGCTAATAAGTTAGATTTGAATGGTACTATAGCTTATTTGAAAGTGCTAAATTAGCAGTGTGCAAACGTACCAGTTGAAAGAATACTGCTGGTTATGGCTTCTGCTAGGCCAACCTTCTCTTCTTTCTTAGGTTTCATTGAGACAAATGGATAGTTATCCCACATTTGTAAACCAACATTACTGCCAGGATAAAGACTGTCTGGCATGTCAGATCTTCTTGGGAATTCAATATGCCATGTTTCTTCCAGCATATCTTCATAGTCATGAAACCTGGTGAAGCACACCATCAAAATAGCCCACCAGGAAATAATTTAAAACTACTCCCAAACATTGAACAAGTATTACTAACCAAGAACGGGGTGGTGGAGGATATAAATCAGGAATCAAAAGGGTTGGGTAGAACAAACCCATAGGAGGAACCTATTTAAAATGAACCATCAATAGTAAATCCTTCAAGAGAAGAAAGGAAATGATATCTAAGTTAAAACATACATTCAGAGCAGTTAGCCTCGTCTTATGAGATCCTGCAGGCATGGCATCCTCATAAGAATGAACTACAGCAATAGCATCAAGTTCGCCCTCCTGAGCAGCAGTGCATTGAGAAAGTACAATAAGATTATTTCCACAGCAAATAAACCTAAGAATACCAGGTGCAGGAGCCAAACGATTCACCTTGATTTCACAGTAGGACTCTTTTAACCTGTTCAGCATTAATAGATCTATAGGCTTTGTCAAAATATCAGTACGAATTTGTGGCCATGTCTGATGGTGCCTCTGGGTCCAAAGTAGACATCTTGATATATCCTGGAAGAGTAAATACAAATGATGAAATAGCCAACAAAAAGAAATGTACATTGACAAACATTCAATAATTGACAAACATCCAATAATGAAGCTTCTTCCTCTGCATGAAGAAAGCTGAGAGGCAGAAAGAATGATGAGAATTCAAACCTCTCCACCAAATGGTAAAGTCTTCTCTGTATTAGGTAGAGCCACTCCATCCTGCACGTAATAAGAGTTCTTAATAGAGTAAGACCGCAACACTCTCAAATTAGTCATTTCCCAGTTATGCCACAAATAATAGAACCAAGCATGAAATAAATAGAAAAAGACTAATTTGCGAATAGAGTATTCCCTTCAACAGAAGAAAAAGAATGAATGTACACAAATTATAATAGAGATCTATTTGAATTTTGAATCAGTTACCTCAACGCAAATAACTGATGATACTTGAGCACCCAAATTTACAACACACGCCGTTGATAATCCGTTCCCAAAAACTGCTGCCAGGCCTTCCTGAGATAATCATATTTGAAGCAAATATTACACAATGAGTGATTTTCTACTTAGACAGTAAAGCTGGAAAAAGGATCTAATGAGATAATCAGAAAGATGGAAAAAATACACTATCAAGACAGGATATCTGTCATCAGGAAGGTTTTTTTGCTTATAAATTTGAGTATTATGTGACATAGACACAAAAGTAATGCTGGTATTGTAACTTGATCCACGTTTGCATCTAAAAAATATGAGATGAAGTTCTCACCTGGTGTACCACTGCTGAGCTAAAGCGCAAATCTCGCAGTAAAATAGATAAGATTTCCTTTATCTCTGCTTGCAAAACCCATAAAATTTGAAGTTACAAAACATTCCATATAGTAAGAGTGAGGAATGATCTTACTGACACACATATAAACTGGATCTGGAACTTTTACCACAAATACATAGTACAGAATCAAAGGGACGAGACTTGCTACAATTAGAAAACAATAATCAATTTTTACATACCACGATTATCAAATGTCTCCGGAACAACAAGAATAGCAGAATATAAGCTCCTTTCTTGGTGAGGGATATGCAATTTCTCTAACAAAATCCAGTCCCATAGAGCATGCAGATCTTCAAGGACCTGCAAAATGATAAAGTAAGTTTAAGAAAGTAGATTAATTGTCCTGTTTTTAAATAACAGTGCAACTATCTCAATATTTAAGTTGTATTATCTCAGTGTAAACAACATACTGAGCAGGATCAAGATAATTCAATATTTAATCACAGTGATGTGATTTGTTAGACCCTAAAAGGAGAAATAACAAGCACATTGCTTCAATATACAAATGTTGACAAAAACATTGACAGGACCTGCTGCATGGGGTAATGTTGCGAAATATTTAGATGACCTCTACGAATAAGACGCCTTAAGGAGTATGGCTCAGTGGGAGATATCCTTAGTGCTTCCTCACCAAATATGACCTCCCTGAACTTGCGTTCAGCCAAAGTAGGTTCCTTCGATTCAGTACCTTCATTTTGAGCCAAGGACTCAGCTATGACACTTTTATCCGATGAACTTTCTGCACAACCAATATCCATGTATAAGAAGCTCAAAGTGAAACTAGAGAATTGAACTCACAGATCCGAAGAATCTGCCTAGAATTAGAAGCAATAAAGGTGCAACACAATACTTCATAGATCCACTCAAACACAAGTAAACTTGATAATTAGGCACAAGGCAAAAAAATTGGAATTTCCAATCACCTTGTGGCACTGATGAATCTAGGTCCTTCACATGTGTATCAGTCCAAGTGAAGGCTCCATCCTTCCTTGTATTCTGAGGATTATACCCATCAGCACGTCCCATCTGCTTATTACCTTAAGAGATTTAGCACTACAAGCTCCAATAAGTCAATAGATAACTACCATTGGTGGCCATACTTCAGCTTAAAATCCTTACCTTTCGTGGAATAGAATTATTGGCAACCTCTTCATCAAGGAAAGGTATCTTCAACAACGATGCAATCTTTCAAACAAACAAAC
The DNA here is from genome assembly GCA_025503065.1 of Gossypium bickii. NCBI lineage: Eukaryota > Viridiplantae > Streptophyta > Magnoliopsida > Malvales > Malvaceae > Gossypium > Gossypium bickii. The sequence continues at coordinate 94,888,899 of CP106720.1, forward strand.
AAACATTGAATTCCAACTTGGATTACTATAAAAAACAAGTTAACATTTAAAAAAAATGAAAGCCAACATGAACACACTCATGACTCACCACATCATATGCCTTTTCGCGCTCCATATGCTGCGCTGTGGTAACTTGAGAATTAAGCAACTGAAAAAAAAGAAGAAGAAGAATCCAAAATTTCATCCAAACAAATCCCAAATGAAAAACAAGTGAAAAATAAGGGGTGAGATATAGTTAAAAAAGAGGGGTGAACCTGATCTTGAACATTTAACTTGGGTAACTGGTTGCTGCGACGAGCAATGCAATGAGGAATGCTAAAAGGAGAGTCTTGCTTAGCTAACCCTACTCTAATATTTGCAGAACCTAAGCAAAATTAACAAGCAAATTAATCCATTACCCGAGTTCTGTAATTTCCCAAATTTGGAGGAAAATCGTTAAAAAAGCGAGCTACCTGGGTTGATGACGACGAGATTAGAGCCACGTTCAGCGAGGAGTTGAGAAGGAACCACTGTTTTCAAATAATCCTGCAAAAACCCAAAACGATTAGTGTCACAAAAGATGGAAATTTTCGAAAAAATTATGAACTTTCATTTTGGGAATATGATTAGGGTTTCTTGGTTTCAATTACCATGACAAAATTGAAAGAATGAGCTTTCCTTCTCTTGAAATTTGAAGAAGTTTTCAGCTTAATATTATTTCATCATTCACTTCGTTTTCTGTTTCACCTTGAAACCCACTGCGATTTTCTCAGTGTTTTATTTCGAAGCGTAAAGGATTTGGAAACGATGACGTTTTCCGTTGTGAATGTTCTTTCTTTCATTTGATATTAAAAACATATAGTTTTAAAATATACCAAATTTTAATTTTTATACATTTGAAATGTATTTTTTTAAAATTTTGTTTTTAATAATAATTCACTATTTTTCTAATTTAAAAAAAATTATGTTTTCATAAAACTCGAGAATATGAATTAAATCAAACTATTAAATTGAATTTTAAAAAAGTATTAAATTGATACAAATTAATTAAATTCAACAAGTACATCATATTTATTTTTTATAAATTTTTAATTATTTATTTAATCAAATCCTTCGATTATTTCAAAATTTAGTTTTTTTCCCCTTCAAATTGCATCTCCAATATCTAAATGTACTAGAGGTTCAAAAACAATTCCTAAACATGTGGGATCCAGTTAAAATATATTATAAATTTATGTATTTTTTATAAATTTAAAATTTAATCTCTATACTTTTTTTTAAGGAAGTTAGTTTACCTATTTTCTAGATTTTAAAAGTCAACTCTAATAATTAGTAAGGTTAATTTTTTTACTAAATTTGTCAATGTAACATTATGAAATAAATAAATAAAAATTCACCTAGCAATCGTGTAACTAAAAAAAAATTGATATTATAATGAATGTGAAATTAACAAAATAATTTTAACAATACTAATAATTAAAGCTAAATTTTAAAATTTTAAAATTTTAAAAATAAAGAATCTAAATTACTAAAAATAAATTTACAATAAATTTGAAATTTACCAACAACACATATTTTAAACATTATCACTTTGCATGATAAGAGGTTTATGTGGAAAAAGATGGAAAGCGAAATCATATTTCCCACTATATATGATTAGTGACAATTTATGTGTCCCATACCTTGGGTTTAATGGTCCATTTGTGTATTTGCTACACCATTAAAAACACCAATAGTTTGATTTTTCAAGCTACCTAATCATCTACTTCATGAAATTTGTATCATTTTCTCATTGGCTATAGAAAAATATCATAACTGTGATGGTTTACCATTATATATTCATATTAAGATGAGGTTGTTAGCATAAGATTTGAGTAGTCTACATGGATTACTCACTGATAACCAAGTCCAAGTGTACCGATGAAGAAGATCCCACCACTCGAAAACCCGAATACGATCGAGTAAGCAAATTGAAAGCTTTCGATGAAACAAGAGCTGGTGTAAAAGGACTTGTTGATTCTGGAATCAAACATGTTCCAAGGATGTTTCATCATCAATTCGAGAATAGCTCGGTTTCATGTGGCATACAGGTTAGTATTCCCATTATAGACCTCGAACAAGTGAAGCAAAATCGAACTACTCGTGAAGATATCGTCGGGAAAGTTCGAAACGCGTCCAAGACATGGGGATTCTTTCAAGTACTTAACCATGGGATACCAATGAATGTCATGGAGGAAATGAAGGACGGTGCACGTAGGTTCTTCGAGCAAGACGTCGAGTCTAAAAGCCAGTTCTTCTCTCGGGATTACACGAAACGAGTGGTTTACAATTCGAATTTTGATCTTTATAGCGCACCGGCAGCTAAATGGAGAGATACAGTTGTGTGTTCCATGGCTCCTGATCCTCCCAAACCAGAAGAATTGCCTGCAGTTTTCAGGTACATGAAATTGTTACTATGACTCGTCATTTTTCTTAAACGGATATGACATAACATGATTGTATTCAAGTTGCAGGGATATAATGCTTGAATACTCGAAACAAGTAATGAATTTGGGGTATTTGCTGTTTGAATTACTGTCTGAAGCTCTTGGTCTGAACCCTGATTACCTAAAAGACATAGATTGTGCTAAGGGACTGGTCATGTTATCCCATTACTATCCGATCTGTCCGCAACCAGAACTGACTCTCGGTTCAAGCAAGCATGCAGACAATGGCTTCCTCACTATTCTCCTACAAGACAACGTTGGTGGTCTCCAAGTACTTCATCAAAATCAATGGATTAATGTACCCCCAACTCCTGGGGCACTAGTCATTAACATTGGAGATCTTTTACAGGCAAGTTAATCTCGTTCTGACTCTTCATTTTCCTTAAAACGTGTTCATATTCAACACCGTGACGCCATCCCGTCCCCTCTTTTTGTCCTTCAGCTTATATCAAATGACAGATTTACAAGTGTGAACCATAGAGTAGTAACAAATTCAGTAAGTCCAAGAGTATCAGTGGCAAGCTTTTTCACTACTGCTCTTGTACCAGATACAAGATTATATGGACCTATTAAGGAGTTGCTATCACAAAACAACCCTCCAAAATACAAGGAAACTACTGTTAAAGACTTTATTACATACTTCAACTCAAAAGGTCTTAGTGGTACTTCACCATTACCACATTTCAAGCTCTCTAAACCTAGCCACGGAGATAAATGATGTTTAATTGTAATCTTATTTTATAAACCTAAGCTATGTGTGCAATAATTTATGTGAATGTTGAAATGATGGGTTTACTATAAAGTTGAATTTTCATTAATCACTGAATGCTTTATTTTTTGACTTTTTCCATTTGCTGATAATTGCTCTGAGGAAGAGCTTTCTAATGGCGAAACCAAAGCCCGAATATGACCGAATTTGTGAACTGAAAGCTTTTGATGAAACAAAAGCTGGTGTTAAAGGACTTGTTGATTCTGGAATTAAACATGTTCCTCGGATGTTCCATTACAGACCAGATAAGTTAGACAAGAACTCATCTGTTTCTAATGGTATCCATGTTAGTATTCCGGTTATTGACCTCGAAGGAGTGAAGGAAGATCCAGGGACTCTTTGGAACATCGTCGACAAAGTTCGAAATGCGTCAAAATCATGGGGCTTCTTCCAAGTTGTGAACCATGGGATTCCATTGAATGTCCTGCAAGATATGAAGGATGGTGTTGTCCAGTTTTTCGAGCAAGATGTGGCGGCGAAAAAGAAGTTCTTCACTCGGGATTATAGTACAAAAAACGTGGCCTACAACAGCAATTTCGATCTTTATAGTTCACCAGCAGCTAACTGGAGAGATACACTGTTCTGCCTTATGGCTCCTAATCATCCCATGCCACATGAGTTGCCGGAGGTGTCCAGGTATCTCATTACATATGTGAAGTGTTTTGTCCTGTTTATGACAAAGTTACAGAACTCCGGTTACCACCCTTCCGAATCGAATAACCGGAACATGATACAAAAGAGTCCACATCACAGTGGTCCTACCTAGACTTTTTTCAATTGGTCTTTTATCCACAATCAAGTGATAAATTAGAGCCATACTTATTTACGTGCCCAAGTTGGAAACCTCATAATATCTAGTGCTGTATGTATGTATGTATGTATGTATATTCAAGTGTGTGTATGTACATATGTAGGGATATAATGATGGAGTACTCAAAGCAAGTAATGCAATTGGGCTGCTTGCTATTTGAGTTACTCTCAGAAGCTCTAGGATTGCAGCCTGATCACCTAAAAGACATGGGTTGCACTCAAGGTCTCGGCATGCTATCGCATTATTACCCTGCTTGTCCACAACCAGAACTCACTCTTGGTACAACCAAGCACTCCGACAACGACTTCCTCACCGTGCTCCTACAAGACCATATTGGTGGACTCCAAGTCCTTCACCAAAACCAATGGGTTGACGTACCCCCAACTCCCGGTGCACTAGTCGTTAACATCGGCGACCTTCTACAGGCAAAGCTTTTATCTTTTAAGAATAACTGCGTGAACCAATTAGGATAAACTTCGGTTTTGCAACTAATTCGACATTCTAATGATGTTTTTTTTTTTTTTTTTTTAGCTAATATCAAATGATGGTTTTAGAAGTGTGGAGCATAGGGTAGTGGCAAATTGTGTAGAACCAAGAGTATCAGTGGCCTGCTTTTTCAGTACATTTTTTTTGCCAGATTTAAGAACTTATGGACCTATTAAGGAGTTAATATCAGAAGAAAATCCTCCAAAATACAGGGAAGTCACCTTGAGGGAATATGCTGGTTATTACAATGCAAAAGGCCTTGATGGTACCTCTGCCCTGCTGCATTTCAAGCTCTAAACATGGCCATGGAGTATCCATTACTTACGAACCTTTATATAGCATAAGCATTGTTGATACCATGTGTGTTGTTTCTAGTGTTCTTTGGGTGCTAAAGCTATAGTTGTTTATAATTTCTTATTGATGATAACATGAAATGTTATGATGGTCAAATTCTTATGTATTTTTTGGATTTAATACTTGTGTTTAAATTTGATCATTTTAGTCTCTATATTTTTAGAATTTTAAAATTTTAATTTTGATCAAATGATAGCTATTAAATTAATTAAATTATATTATCTTTAAAACTTTGTACAAGCTCAATTCAACCCGGGCCCAACAAATACTATTAATTAAACAATCTTTTTACAAGCCCAACAGACCCTAAACCTAAACCATCCAAATTACTAAACCTAACCCAAAACCTAAACTACTAGACAACCCAATTAAAACCCAATCAAACAAGACCCAACAAGCCAAACCTGAGGCCCAAAATACAACCCAATCTACCCCTAGCCCACAACCATTAGAAAAAAAAACAAGAAAGCAGCAAACCTTAGGCGCCGCACCTAGGTCTTCCCCTAGATCTGCCTCTACTTGCACCACCATTACTTCACCGCCCATGTCAGCACCGCCTATTCACCTGCAGGGAAAAGAAATAATCATTGGCAAGCAACTTGTAAATGGCTATAAAAGCCTTCAAAAGTCAATGTAATTTTTTTTCAGAGATCATTGAATACAAATGAGATTCAAACATAAAAAAAAGCAGAGATTTAAACAAAAAAAAGTACAATCGAGAGATAAGAATTAAAATACCAACAGTGAACACAAAAGCAACCACCAGTGGAAGTTCAACAGTGCTAAGGTTACCTTATATTTCTTTTTTTCTTTTCGAATCTATTTGAAGCCTATATGTATATATCAAAAACACATATAAAAGAGGGGAAGTCATTATCTTTCGTTCAAATCGCCGAAAAACGGTGACCTTTTGAACTCCGATCGCCGTGCACGGCGGCGGACGGTCGCGGTCCGGCTACTAGAATCCCCACCAAATTCTGGAAGTGGGAGAGAGTTTTTTGAGGGTTTTTTTTAAGTTTTTTTTTTTAAAACAAAAGGGTTAAATGAATTTTTTGTTAAAAAAAAACTGATTTATGTAGCTTATCAAAATGGCGTCGTTTTGAATTAAAACCCCAGGTGCTAAACAGCGTCGTTATGCTGTAAAACGGGCCGACCCGACCCGCTTAGCCATGGTACGCGTGTTTTTTTAGCGGAAGGGCTAATTGCACTTTCAGCCCTTCCGCTTTTTAATTAGTTTGTAATTAAGTTTCTTTTTATTTTTAATTTGTTCCCTATAATTTATTTTGGTTTTCAATTTAGTCCCCCCTGCAACGGCGCGTTTTGGATGGGAGGAATAATTTCCCTTTTGGTCCCTCATTGTTATTCGCACATGCAAATTGGTCCTTTTCTTTTTTATTTATTTCGGATTGGCCCCAAATTTCTATTTTAAATTAAAATTAGTCCCCTTTTTTATTTTTGCTATTTTGTTAATTAATTTAATTATTACCATAATTATATTTTCTTTAATGACTTATTTATTTATTTATTATTATATTATATCATTATCTTTTTATTATTATTACTATTATAATTATATTCTCTTTTTGTGTTTATTTACTTATTATTATATTATTAATTAATCTAGTATTATCATTACAATTATTATTATATTTCTAATTATATTTATTTACCTAGTCTTATCAAATAAATTTATTTTATTATATAAATTTATTTATTTATTTATTTATTTATCCTTTTCTATAATTTTAAAACTTTTTTTATTATATTATTATTACCATCATTATTATTGTTAATATGATTTCTTAATATGTTTTACACTATACTTGTTTATTTATTTGTTTAATATTTCTTTTAGTTACAAATTTTTAGTTTTTACTTATTATTTTCATTCATATTAACGCCTTTATTATTTTTCATGCATGTTAATACTGTAACCCATTTTTACTTCATTATAAAATCGTGTTACATTTTACCCGACACACAAATTGTGTTTTTTTTAAATAAGCAATATTTCATATTTTGAGATTCGAAAAGTTGTTCCCTAACTTACGGGATTTCGACTTCCTCCACAAATCCGAATAAGCGAACGTTTTTAAAGCATAATTTTTTTTTAATATTCTCCGGAATTACGAAAAATCGTGTTCTAACTTATGGAGTACTATTTCTTTCTAAAATTGAGAGGATCAAATGCCTTTCAAAATAAATAATTTTTTCGGCATTTACTCTCATTTCGGGGATTTAAGACATTGTGTCCTAACTTAAGAGACGTAATTCTTTTTCTCAATTAACGTGAAATACGTAATTTTCTGTAAAAATTTTCAATTAAGCAATATTTACCAAATGATCGTATTTTAAAATTTATTCAAGTTCTCAATTTTTTGACACTAAGACATTAATTAATCAATTAGGTACCAATTTTGGACGTTATGAGGGTGCTAATCCTTCCTCGTGCTTAACCGACTCCCGAACCCATCTTTTTGAATTTCGTAGACCAAAAGCGTTGTTTTAGTAAATCTAACCGTTTATTAAAAACAACCATCTTACGAGGTGACCCGATCACACCTCATCAAAAAGGATTGGTGGTCGTTTTCATTTTCAAAACCAAAGTCGACCCCATTTTACAAAAAAAATGGTGTCGATAGCTTGGCGACTCCGCTAAGGACTCAAAATACGAGAGTTAAGCCACGAGTTGATTATTTTTGTCTTTTTTTGAAAGTTAAAAAATTGGTTTAAATTTACAATCCATTCGTTACATTTCATCCGTCTTTGTGTGGTATCTATCATAATATGCTTGCTTTATTGGTTTGAGCCTTTTGATATATCTCCGCATATTGCATCGCATCAATCGGTCGATCTTACCCTTTTATGTGGGAGTGAGAAACTACTCCTTTGTGAGGTCTTCACCTCCGTATAGAATAGTGGATCACTTTCGGGATACATTTGTACCTATGTCTTCGTGAGATTTTCATCTCTGTATAGCCATAGGGAAATGTATTCCCCTAAATTTAACTCAATTCATATGAGCGTATAATGGGTGAGGATCGAGGAATCTGCCGGTTCAGGTACCTTTACTCTAGAACCAAACCCCATATAGTGAGCCTTAAGAGCCCACCTTAGGTAGAGCCATACCAAACCCTAGTGGTTACCCGAGTAGGTGTTTTACTTATTATTCTCTGCTTACTTTACACTGTATATGAAGTACTGACTTACTTTGTTTCATTTTGATTGTAATTGTATGGCATTTTCATCACAAAAAAGGTGTTGATTCACATTCGGTTGCTAAATAGATAACTTGTCATAGAAAAAGGGTTTCTTGATAAAGTGGAGGACAATGCGGTCGTCCAAATATGGGCTGATACAATGCAGCAAGAGAAAGGTGATAGTCTTACAGAGGGATATGTGTCAGAATTATGGGATTTTACTCGTATCAGCGTAACCCAAAATTATCTTCAAGAGATGAAAGAAATATGGGATCAATAGGATGATAAGATCAAGCAACTATTCTACTGTAATTACGGTGATTTGCCATATCTACTCGATATCAAAGTAGACAAGCACTTATTCCGAGTTCTCACCCAATTTTGGAACCCTGCCTATAGTTGTTTTACTTTTGGAAAGGTGGATTTGGTACCTACTGTAGAAGAGTACACGACCTTACTTCGCTACCTGAAGATTCAAACTGATAAGACCTATTCTAGAGCTGCCAATGTCCCTACATTCTTAAAAAAGCTTATGAATATCACGGGAATGAGCGAATAGTAAGTTGCAGCTCGAATCAAGCAGAAAGGTGATAGTAAGTGCATTCCTTGAAGAAATTTGAGAGATTTGATTCTAGCACATCCTGATGTGAAGACAATGGTTGATATCTTTGCATTAAGCATTTACGGATTGGTTATCTTCTCTAAGGCTTTAGGGCATATAGATGAGGTTGTCTCTGATTTATTTGACCGATTTGATAAAAGGATACACCTGTTCCTGCAATTATGGTCGAAACCTTCAGGTCTCTAAATGCATACTGAAGAGCGGGCGAAGGGAGATTCATCGAGTGCACACAACTCTTACTAGCATGGTTCCACAGCCATTTTTGGAAATTGAAAAATGTCTCGTATCAAATCTTCTCCGAAAACTATTCTCCGAAAATGATTCGCAGAGACAGGACAATATTACGGAAGAAAAGTGGATGATGGTTCTCCAAAACCTGCAAGAAGAAGACATTGAATGAAGAGCCTATTTGATGGTCCCGGACGAGATTTTATATCAGTGTGGTGATTTTAATTGGGTTCTCCTACTTGGAATATGGGGAGCTGTTGGGTATGCCCATCTACTCGTGTTAAGACAGTACAGATCGAGACAGTTTATGCCAGCAACACAGGGTTTAGCTCAGTGCGAATTTGTATATAAAGGAGATAATTACAAAAAGAAAGTTCGTGAAATATCGAACGTGTAATACCCCTATACCCGGTTCAATTATGCAAACCTGGTATAAGATTATTACATTTGGTGCCAAAACAATTATGGCCAGATACTATCTAATTAAAACATTTGAATATAATATTTTAACTTTCCAACCATTTTTGATAACATATTTATTGTTTATTAATTAATTCCTTATATACCAAAATACTTCAATTAACTCAAAATAGATAGAATTTCAAGAATCTATATTTTAGTCCCTATCACGTGGGAACACCTTTGAACTACAGATGTACATGCCATTTTAATACAAAATATAGTACCTACTTTTGAAGTCCTTGAGGATGTGATGAGATAAGAGATCTTCTAGTTGGACTTCTCTTCGGTCTAATTATACCTACGCTGCTAAAAAATACGCAGCGTTAAGCGGTGAATAAAAAAAAAGAGAAACATAACAGAAAAGAAAGCAGAGAACAAGACGAAAGCAGGGAAAGAAAGAAAGAAAGAAAGAAAGAAAAGGAGAAATTGATGATTTAAAGCTTGGATGTTTAATAGGTAAGCTAATTTAGTCCTTTTCTTTTAATTTTGATGCTTTATAAGTTTTAGAACAAAGTTTTGATGAATTTAAGTTGAAGTTTTTGAAGTTTTAAAGCTGTTGAATATAGCATATGATGAACAAAAAGATGAATTAGTGGTTTAATTGAAAGAATTTGAAGTTAGAATTGGGTAAAGGATTTAATTGTAAAATAAGCTATAAGAAAACTGTTTTGGACAGCAGCAGTAGAGTAACTTTGAAAAATCACCAAAAATCGTAGAAGTGGAATTAGAAGTTGAATGAGATATGAAATTAAAGCTTATTGAGTCTATTTTCATATGAAAGAAACAGGAAAGCAAATGAATTCTGTAATTTGAGATATTTATATTTTTGTAAGACTGGTTTAGAGAGATTTCAGGATCCCCTGTTCTGAATTTGGAAAATCATAAAAATTGGAGAAAACTAATTAGAGGCTTAAAGTTATATGATTAGAATATTGAATGAGTCTATTTTCAATATAAATAAGCGGGAACATCATCAGAATTCTGTATGAAGAGATAATTAATTTTTAGTGAAGAAGGGTCAGAACTGCCAGACAGCAGAACAGGGGTGAATTTGATGAATAAACTGTACTAATTGGCTAGGCCAAAAATTCTGGAAATTTTATGGTATGAAGACATGTGAGTCTAGTTTCAGAGAAAATTAACGGTTCTTCATTTGGAGTTCTGTAGATCTGGAAATAAATAATTTAGTGACTGTGACTCAAGTAGACAGCTTTGAATAAGTTTATGAGTAAAGGATTAAATTGAAATGTGAGCAAAAGTAAGAAAGGATGAATTTATCATAAAATACATGTTTATTTTATTTTATAGTACAGGAAATTATTTGATTATTTTTAACATATAAATGTTATATGTTTATATGAAATTGAAGAAAAAGAAAAGAAGAGGACCGAATTGAAGGAAAAGGAAAAGAGAAGGTTAAGGAGTGAAGGAAGAAGAATTTATATCAACTCAACCTTTTGATGTAAATACTACAAGAATTTTAAATTATTGTTATTTATCTTTTTTGAAATATTTATGTAAATTATTTAAATATATGAGATTAAACTTTAATGCCCAAGTAGACGGAATTTAGAACTCTTTGGGATATTAAGGAACATTAGCACGTTGGTGCTCTCTCGATATTAGCACGTTGGTGCTCTCGATATTAGCACGTCGGTGCTCTCGATATTAGCACGCCGTCGGTGCTCTCGATATTAGCACGTTGGTGCTCTCTGCGATACTAGCGCGTCGGTGCTCTCTCGATATTAGCACGCGTCGGTGCTCTCTCGATATTAGCACGTCGGTGCTCTCGATATTAGCACGTTGGTGCTCTCGATTATTAGCACGTCGATTGCTCTCGATTATTAGCACATTGGTGCTCTCTGTTCACTTGTGCATCATAATGCACCTCTGTATTTGTTCCGTATATCGGTGTGTTCTATAAAGTCTACTTTGGGCTAAGAATGTGAAATGAGAACAAAGTGAATCACCGATATGTTAAGGTAATTTTATACCTTACAAAAGATAAGTTGAATTTTTATTATTGCAAGGCATAGTTGAAGAGACTTATATGTGATCCGATATGTAATAATTGAATGAGTTTAAAATGTTTTGTTATGATCATTTACTTATTTATTCTTGTAGTGCTTACTAAGCCTTTCATCGCTTAACGCGTTTATTTTAACGCGTAGGTATAATTAGAGGAAGAGAAGTCCAACTAGAAGATCTCTTATCTCATCACATCCTCAAGGACTTCAAAAGTAGGTACTATATTTTGTATTAAAATGGCATGTACATCTGTAGTTCAAAGGTGTTCCCACGTGATAGGGACTAAAATATAGATTCTTGAAATTCTATCTATTTTGAGTTAATTGAAGTATTTTGGTATATAAGGAATTAATTAATAAACAATAAATATGTTATCAAAAATGGTTGGAAAGTTAAAATATTATATTCAAATGTTTTAATTAGATAGTATCCGCCATAATTGTTTTGGCACCAAATGTAATAATCTTATACGAGTTTGCATAATTGAACAGGGTATAGGGTATTACATTTATTGGTATCGAGCCTAGGTTTTTGAATTATTGGATTCGAGTATAAGTCTATTTGTACATGCCATTTTAATAAATTGATGTGATGAGATGAGGTTTAGTTATTTAATTGTGAAATTATGAATATTGTAGAAACTTAAAGATGTCTTACAAAGAATAAAAGATACCGATTTTGTGATGTATAATGGAATTTATGAATTTAATAAAATAGAGTCGGTTACCTCTTAGTATAGAAAGAGGAAATGTTAAAGAAAGAAATGTTTTCCAATCGAAATAATTAAGTAAAATGTTACTTATGATGAAACAATTTGAAAAGATGTGGATAAATGTCTTATAGTAAGAAATGATAAATGTTATGTTATATGAGTATATACATGAATCTAAATTATGAGGCCTTACGATCTCTACCCCTTATTGGTACAGATTATATTTATAGTGAAATTGATAGGAATTATAATGATTTAGTTCAAAAGTGTGGAATCAGAAGAGTTTAAAAGAAAGAAAGATGATGACCAAGTTGAGGTCAAGAATGATTAGAGAACAGATCAAAGAATATTTGAAGAATTGCAGTATGCAAGGGTGAAAAGTTAAAATGTGCATTATCTTTATTAAAGGGTGAGGCTTACCAATGGTAGAATACTGTCATGAATATACACTCTGCATAGAAAACTAATTGGAATTCCTTTGTATCTAAATTTAAAAAGAAATATGTGAGTCAACTTTATCTTGAGAAGAATAAAAAGAATTTTCGGATTTGAAGCGAGAACCACATGTGCATTGTTGAATATGAAGCGTGAATTTATCCGATTTCTTTTCGAAAATTATGTGGGGGATTCACAGTGCTACTATTAAAGAAAGGAGTCATTTATCAGAAATTGATTTATTCAGATATGGTAACTACAGAATAAGTTAACTGAAATTTTGGATTAGTAATGGAATTGCAAAAATATTTGAATACAATTTGCTATAGTCGGGCATCTTACAATGATCTCTTTACGGGTATTCTATATGGGTATTCTATATGTTCTTCTATCTTTAGAGGTCTATGCAACTGTTCGGATGTGATTTTCATTGTGTAGAAAATTTAGAATCATAACGTTAAAATGGAAGTTACGGTTGATTCTGATCGCAGATCGCTCTATTTTTCTTTGGATTTTCTAATTTGTTACATTAGATAGAAGACTTAATGATCGATTCATATGGAGTTATTTTCTATTTCTATCGGTTGATATTCGGTACATATACATAATTTGCATTATCTTTATCACAATCGTTTCTAGTGAGGATAAATGGTATTCTTCTTTTGGTTTTTCTTGAATATTATCGATTTCTTTATCATTGAATATGGTTTTTAGTCTCGGAAATTCAATATAGCTTCACATCCGGGATTTCATTATGCCACATCCGGGATTTCATTATATTGGTTTTCTTATTATTTTATAGTATGATCTTATCTATCAAATATGATTCATCTGTGAAGGGTATTCATTGATAGAAGGTAAATATATATATTATCTTGTTATAAATCTTGGTTTAGTTATGGGAGCTCGGTGATATGGATCTTAGATTATAGAAGTTGTATTATTATGTTTGGTTATTATTGAGACTACTCTTGAATTTCTTCTTCTATTTTAAAGTACTATTGAAGTTGAAGTATTGATCCATTTATATTATTGAAATATTAGATTTATTATAGTACTATGGCATATTCTATCGATATTTGTGGACTTGGGATAATTTGAAGTGTTGGGATTATTTTTTTATTTTTGTGAAAGTGTTTTCTATGATAGCTACATCAATGATAAGAATACTACAGGAAGACACAAGGTTTGAATGGACTAATCAATGCTGATAGAATTTTGGGTAGATGGAAGTTCTAATAATTGAAGCATCAGTTCTGGTTCAGTCTGAATCGGGGAAAAATAAATATAGTTGTAGATGATTTGAATGGGAAAATAATTGTTCACATTGTGAGTAATAAATACTCGATTCCTACTGTCTGATGAATGATTAATTTTAGTCGAATATCCGGTATTGGTGTTTACTGTAATTATTACTGACTAGTAAGGATCTTTGGGGACGAAATGAGATATAAGTCTATGAAATTGACAAACTATATGGAATATCGATCTGTGAAATGTTTGATAGAGGTTTACAGTTTTACGGTTCACTTTTCTTTTTGGAATAACTTATAAGAATACTATATGAGTGATAGTTGATTATTTATAAAGTCGAAGCGATTGATGGCTTGAAACTTGGAGATGTACATTCCGAAATTGTAAGATTTCATGATATTCTAGTATTGATAATTTCGATCGATATTGTAGTTCACTTTGAGGTTCTAAAACAATTACTGAGGAAATTATTGAGTACTTAACTTGATTTTGGTACACATCTTTTCATTCGCAAATTGATGGATAATTTGAAAGAGAGTTGGTTAGATTTAGGAAAGAAGATGTCTTGGTGGCGGTGTGAAACGTGGTATTTACGAGTTTGTATCAAGATGTCCGATATGTCAACAGTCAAAATAGAACATCGGTACCTTTCAGGTTACTCAAACCATTACTATACCGGAATGGAAATGGAAGAGATATCTGCTTTTGATTGAATTTGCTTACGATAATAGTTATCAGTCCAGTATTAAAATGGCTCCGTATGAAGTTTTGTATGGTAGAAAATGTAGAACACCGTTATATTGGATGAGCTCAATGAAAAGAAGATACATGGGGTTGATTTGATCAGGAAATGAAGAAAAAGTAAAGGTGATTGGAATAGATTAAAAGCGACATTCGACAAATGAAATCAATTGTGGATTTAAAGCGTCGGGATATTAAATATTCATTGGTAATAAGGTATTTATCAAGGTGTTTATTTGAAGGAAACTATAAGAATTCGAGTGTTTCATCTCTTTTTAAGTAAATTTCGAGGACGAAATTTCAAAAGGGGAGAATTATAACGACCTCAAAGTATGGATATCGAAAAATGAGTTATCGAGTCTCTATTTTTAGTAAGCGGACTCATAAAATATTTATTAAAAATATTTACAAAGTTAGTTGTGTGTTTAATAAGGTTTTATTTAGGTGAATTTGACTTACTTAGAAGTATTTGAGAAAAAGATTAAATTGAAAAATGTGCAAAAGTTGAATTATAGATTAAAAGAAATTATGAAGGACCAAAATGGCAATTATGCCATTTTGTAAAGTTGAATGGTGTATTGTGTAAAAAAATCGAGATTTTTAGTATATTATTATATTATTATATTATTATATATATAAAAATATACTAAAAATCTCAGATTTTTTTACACAATACACCTCAACTTTTACAAAATGGCATAATTGCCATTTTGGTCCTTCATAATTTCTTTTAATCTATAATTCAACTTTTGCACATTTTTCAATTTAATCCTTTTCTCAAATACTTCTAAGTAAGTCAAATTCACCTAAATAAAACCTTATTAAACACACAATAACTAACTTTGTAAATATTTTTAATAAATATTTTATGAGTCCGCTTATTAAAAATAGAGACTCGATAACTCATTTTTCGATATCCATACTTTTGAGGTCGTTACAGAACGCCTGGAGCCGAACTAGTAGAATGAAAAAGTTTGCTGCCAACTCGATGACAACCCTTGAGTATGACCGGTGGTGGAATCAGAGAATCAATGACAACATCTCTACGTCAGACCAAGGAAACATCGATCAATGGAAGAACACTTGCAGGTGATCCCGTCCGAGATAAAGATCATCAAACAAGATTTTGAAAAAAAGAGTTTAGAACTAGAAAAAAGGATCGAGCAATTGGAGGAAGAAAAAATGTAGCTGAGGCTAGATGTTGATGTCTATAAACTAGAAGCTGAGAAACTGAGAAAATGAAAGAATAAGGCTGAAAAGGATTTGGACAGTTTGAAAATAGACTACAAGAAGCTGTGAAGGTCATGAAAACAGCTGGGCTGGGAAAAACGTCAGAGCAATGGCGACAAGAAATTAAAGAGGAAAAGATTAGAGCCAGTCAATGGGAAAAGAAATTCCGAGATGCTCAAGCTCGAGAAGATACTCTGAAAAGGAGTTTGGTAGAAAGTCAAAACGAGAATGAGGGATTAAAGACTCGGGTGTCAGAGTTAGAAAAATTCTTATATCAGTACCACGGTCATAATTATGTAATTGAATTGAAGGCTAGCTTAAGCAAGATTGAAGAGCTGAAGGGAAAGATAGAAAAACTTGAAACCGCGCTTGATAAACCTAATTATAACATATTTCAATCCCGTATTTAGCTTACTTTTGGATGATTTATCCCTTGATTCATGTAAAAAAAGGTGCTCTTAATCCTTTCTTTTCATGCCTTATACCCAAGAAAGCGCCCGAGGATAAAAAGAATGAGAAACAAGCCCGAAACGGAGTAAATGGGCCATATCACGAAATCGACATGGCCTGGCCCAAACATCACACGACTGTGCCTTGTTAAGTATCTAGAACACGGCCTCTACCCTGATTTACACGGCCGTACCTTATTAAAAAATCCAAACACGGTTTGAAGTCGAGCTACACGGGCGTGTGACATGACCGTGTCCCTGTCGTGGCATTAGAAAATTTCAGTCAGAAAATGATACTTAAGGAGAAAGAATCGCATTCCAAGAGCCTATATATACCCCCTAAGTGCCACATTTGAAGGTGGCGGTTAGCTAGGCCAAGGAGCTAAGCCGAAAAGGTCAGAGTTGTGGGAATCACTCGAAGTTAGCCAGTTGATCCATCCCAAGAAGCCGAAGTTATACTCAATACAGCGGATTTCTCCTTTAATTTCTTCAGGGAGTTTTAGGGATTTCTTATGTTTTGTTTTATCTTTTCTCTTGAGATGTTTTCTTATTTTGTTATGAACTAAACCCTTCAGATACCTGAAGGGGATGAAACCTATAATAGATCTTGTTATTATTTTCTGAATTATATGATAAATACTTAGTTTGTTCTTAATTATGCATGCTTAATCCAAATTTGATGTGCTTAGGTGGAGGAGGAATAGACCCTGCCTAAGAGTAGATCTAGCATAATTAAGCGGAGTTGATAGCACACCTAGAGATAGGGTGACGAGATTTTACCAGATTAGGGTGAAACTTAATATGGGAGTCCATAGATCAATTTACTGCTATTCTAGGGGGTTATTATAAAAGAACGAGAGTTCCACTAATTAACCTAGGGTTAGACGTTATTCACCTCGAGAGAGGGTTTAATATACGTTAGGGAGTCTTACGGATCAAACTAAGTAATTAAATCATATGGTTCAGGGTTTAATAATGAGTGAAGTCTAGGTGGATTCTTCCTAAGGGTATCGTCTTGGTCAACTGAGTTTTCCTAAAGTTGTTTTCCCAATTCGTTCTTTTTGCTTTAGCTTAGTAGTCGTTAATTTAGATTAGAGCAACTCTACTTTATATTAGGCTAAATAATAAAAAGAAAGTTAGTATTAATACTTTTAGTTCCTTTGGGTTCGACAATCTGGTCTTGCCTAAGCTATACTACTGTTCGATAGGTACACTTGCCTTTAATCATTGTCAGAGTTAGTTTCCAGGTTCAATCATATTCTTTATAAATTTTAAAGCTCTGATTTCAGCGATCAGCGCTGCAAAACTGTGAACTTCAGGTTGAATTTCTTGAGGAAAATAATTAGCGGTGGAAAGAGCAACTTCATCAATCACAAGGTCAGGTCAGGGATATGGATTACATCATGGGTGCAGCCCTAGCTCAAGTACGAGAGGTGGCGAATCACTTACAAACCTTGGCGGTCTAGGATGATGTACTAAGTTTAAAATACAAGTCAGAGTCAGATCGAGGCCAAGAGCTAGCTTGGCTTCTTAGGCAAGTTATGGCCTTAAGTATCAGGGCAAAGCCTTATATGTAATCTGTTTTATGTAAAAAAAATTCGTTTTCTAGAAAAGTTACTCTAATGAAATTGAATTAGAATTAATGCATTTTTGTTGCATTCATGCATTAGCATTAGCATTACATTGTATCATATGCATTAAAACTCACAAAAGACCCTAGAATCATGGCAGTTACCCTAGAATATCGTTACAGTACACGAAGAAAAACTAAAGCAATAGACCAAAGGTTGGAAAGATTAAAGCAGATGCAAAAAGAGATGGAAGATCATCTGCAAATATAGATGCAAGAACAACTAGCCAAAATTTAACAAGCTTTAAGGGATCAAATGCTAGAATCCCAAAGCAATATGATGAGCCAACTAACCCAGTTGCTGACTGGAGGGTTACATAAAGGAAAAAGCCCTATGGTCAATATTGGGGATGATTACCATTGTGGAATTGCTGCTAAAGAACTGAGCTTGGTCCTAGATCTGGTGCTCCTGCCCAAGTTTAAAACTCTAGAGTTTGAGAAATATAATGCGACCAGCTGCCCCGAAGCTCATATTACGATGTTCTGTTGGAGGATGATAGGATATGTCAATAATGAATCATTGTTGATTCATTGCTTCCAAGACAACCTGACTGGGGTCGCGGCCAAATGGTATAATTAGCTAAGCCGTGCCCAGATTAATTCGTGGAATGACCTGGCACAGGCCTTCATGAAACAATATGGCCACGTGACAGATATGGCGCCTGACAGAATCACATTACAGAATATGGAGAAAAAGCCAAATGAAAGCTTCAGGCCACATGCTCAAAGGTGGAGGGAAGTCACCACGCAAGTCTAACCACCTCTGATTGAAAAAGAAACGATAATGCTCTTCATTAATACCCTGAAGGCTCCATTCTCACATGCTGAGAAGCACAACTAAGAGTTTCTCGGATATAGTGATGTTTGGAGAAATGATAGAGAACGCAATAGGATGCGAAAAAATAGAAGCCGAGGAAAATGGCAAGAGATCGGCCTCAAGGAAAAAAGAAAGTGAGGTGAATAATGTGAGCACGGGTTACTCAAAGCTAATTACTATGAGCCAACTGAGAATGGTAATCACTGGTCATCAAGGCCCACCAAGACAAGAGTCCAACACAAGGCAAAATACAGAAAAACTCCAGTTTATGCCCATTCTAATGACGTATAGGGAGTTGTACCAAAATTTATTTGATGAACATGTAGCATCCCCTTTCTACCTAAAGCCCATGTAACCCCATACCCCAAATGGTACGATGCAAACACCCAATGCGAATACCATACGGGGATCACGGGACACTCGATGGAAAACTGCACCGCTTTCAAAAAGTTAGTCGAAAGGTTCATCAAAATGGGCATTGTGAAATTTGATGGTCCATCCGGCGCAGAAAATCTGTTATCCAACTATGCGGATAAGGGAGTAAATACGATAGTCGAGAATGCGGGGAAAAAAATTAAGATGAAGATTGCAAAAGTGAAAACCCCGTTGAGAGAAGTTTGGAAGAGAATGGTAGAAAGAGAGTTAATCACACAAGACTTGAGGGACAGATCTCGAGAAGCAAGAAACTATTGTGAGTTCTATGATGAAGAAGATCATCAGATTTAGAAATACAGTAAATTCAGGGCCCTAGTACAAGGTCTAATGGACAACAAGGAGCTAGAGTTCTTTGAGTATACCGAAGAAGAAGAGATGTACTCATCAGAAGAAGGGTCGACAGAAAAGGTCTATGGGGCCAATCATCAGGTGGTAATCATCACACGACCAAGAATCAACGAAGTTGGAGCACAAATTGCACCAAGAGTCGTAATCCAGAAACCTGTTACTTTTCCTTATAAGAACAGCAAAAGGGTACCTTGGACTATGATTAGAATGTGACAATCCCGGAAGAGGAAAACTCGGTTAACACATCAGAAGAAGGTTAAGACGTGGGTTTCTATACACGCAGTGGAAGGCACTATGATACTCCAAATACAAAAGCCAAACTTGTTAAAGAAAAATCTTTGGCGATCGAGCAAAAGAAAGAGAAGCCGGTTAGACTTGAACCGCCTGTTAAGGAACAGGTAACAGAAAAAGAAGCTAATGAATTCTTGAAAATTTTAAAGCACAGCGAGTATAGTGTCGTAGAACAACTGCAAAAACAACCAGCTCGTATATTAGTACTGGCTTTACTCTTAAGCTATGAGACACACCGTAGCGTGCTGATGAATATGCTAAATAAAATCTATGTCGCTGATGATATCTCCGTGAACAAGCTAGACCGTCTTGTTAACAATATAAGCGCTGATAATTTTATCTTTTTTAATGATGACGAAATACTGCCAGGAGGCATGGGATCCACCAAGGCTCTGCATATTACCACCCGCTACAAGGGGTATTCATTGCCGGGAGTATTGATTGATAATGGATCTACACGGAATGTCTTGCCCCTGTTCACATTGAACAGGTTGCCTGTGGACAGCTCTTATATGAAGACATGTCAAAACATATTGAGAGCATTTGACGGCACCGAAAGGAAAGTGATGGGAAGGATTGAGATACCTCTATTGATCAGTCCAAACACATATGAGATAGACTTCCTGGTGATGGACATCAAGCCTTGTTATAATTGCTTATTGGGGAGGCATTGGATTCACTCAGTAGGGGCAGTACCATTATCACTGCACCAAAAGCTAAAGCTGGTAACGGAGGGCCGACTAATAACTATAAATGCGGAAGACGTTTTTGTATCCGTTACTAGTGATACGTCATACATAGAGAGTGATAGTGAAGCCATAGAATGTTCCTTTCGGTCATTGGAATTTGTGAATGCAACATTCATCATCGAAGGAAGCAAGATCCCAATGCCCAAAATATCCAAAGTTATGAGGATGAGCTTACAGCTAACGGTGGGAAAAGGAGCATTGCTTGGAAGGGGATTCGGGAAATACCTCTATAGACGGGTCGAGGTACCAATCTTGATTGACAAACGGGATCGCTTTGGCTTGGTGTATAAGCTAGATGCGAAGTAAAGGAAGAAGGAATTGGAGAAGAAGCAAGAGAGGAGAAGAGCGCGATTAAGCATGGCAGAGGTTAAATGGGAACCAATGACCTTTCCCCATATATCTAGAATATTTGTGTCATGAGGAATAATTCCCCCTGAGCAGAAGATGACAAGAAGAAACTACTGAAGAAATAATGAACATCAATGTCGTATTTAAAGAAGGAATTGTGGAAGGAAATTTATCAAGCATTTGCCCTTATGAACCTGAAATTGTTCGAATAATTGGATTGTGGAAGAGATTCCTGTAGTTTTTAGAGCTAATTCAGAGTAATGTTCAAAACATGCTTATTACTTTAAGCCCAGGAGCAATAAGACTCCTTTTGTGAAATAGGCTTATGTTCAACATATTTATTTCAATGAAAAATACATTTTTTGTGTCTCATTCTGAGCAAATATTCTTTTATTCCTTCATTTTATTCATATTTATACCACATAAATAATTTTTCTTATATTCTTTTGTTCTTTGGGTCTTTTTTCGTACCTACAACAGGTCTCCATATATCAATGACATAAGTGACGCTACTACTGACCCAAAATATCCTTTTGAGCGAGACATGTGTTTATAGGGATCTTAGGACTTCAAAAATGACAAAGATTGTAACTTGTCTCTAGATTTGTTAATGATGGTAGAATAAGAAGAGAAACAGATCTTACCTCACAATGAGTCAGTAGAAATAGTGAACATGAGATACGGACCAAAAAAGAAAGAAGTGAAGACTGGAACTTGTATTACCACGGAGACAAAGCGATACCTCATTGAGTTACTCTAAGAATTTAAAGATGTCTTCACATGGTCGTATCAAGATATGCCGGGCTAAGCACTGATATCGTGTTGCACCACATCCCCATAAAAGAGGAGTGGAAGCCAGTCCAACAGAAATTTCAAAGGATGAGACTAGATGTTCTGCTGAAAATAAAAGAAAAGGTCAAGAAGTAATTTGACGCTGGTTTCCTGCAAGTGGTTAAATACTCGGAGTGGGTAGCCAATATCGTACCTGTCCCAAAGAAAGATGGGAAAGTACGAATGTGTGTAGACTAAAAGGATCTGAACAAGGCTAGCCTGAAAGATAATTTCTCGTTGCCTCACATCGACACCTTAGTAGACAATACGGTGGATTATTCGCTATTCTCCTTCATGGATGGCTTCTCAGGATACAACCAAATAAATATGCATCCTAAAGACATGGATAAGACCACATTTGTAACCATGTGGGGAACGTTTTGCTATAAGGTGATGCCATTTAAACTGAAAAATGCAGGAGCGACATATCAGAGGGCCATGGTAACCCTGTTCCATGATATGATGCACAAAGAAATTAAAGTTTATGTCGACGATATGATCGCCAGATCCCAAACTGAAGAGAAGGATGTGCAAGTCTTAAGGAAATTATTTTTGAGGTTGAGGAAATTTCAGCTAAAGCTTAATCCAGCAAAATGTACCTCCGGGGCCAGGTCATAAAAACTGCTAGGATTTGCAATCAGTGAAAAAGGGATTGAGATTGACCCAGACAAAGTCAAGGTTATACAAGAATTGCCTCCACTACACGCTCAAAAAGAAGTTTGAGATTTCCTAGGAAGATTAAATTACATTGCCTGGTTCATTTCACAACTAACTGAGAAATTTGACCCCATATTCCGTCTTCTTAAGAAACACAATCCAAGTGTATGGGATGATGAATGCCAGAAAACCGTTGACAAGGTAAAACAATACCTGTCCAATGCCCCAGTGCTGACGCCGCCTAGTCCAGATAAGCCATTGATTCTATATTTGACAGTATTTAATAATTCTATGGGATGTGTACTTGGTCAACATAATGAATCGGGAATAAAAGAAAGAGCGATATATTATCTCAGTAAGAAATTTACTAAATGTGAGACAATATATTCGCCAATTGAGAAGTTATGTTACGCCCTGATCTGGGCAACTCGGAGACTGAGACAATACATGTTGTACCATACGACTTGGCTAATCTCGAAATTAGACCCTCTAAAGTAAATGATGGAGTCAACCGCTTTGAATAGAAGGATGACCCGATGGCAAATTCTACTTTCTGAATTTGACATAGTCTATATGAATCAAAAGGTTGTAAAAGGGAGCGCAATAGCTGATTTTCTAGCCAGTAGAGCTCTAGAAGATTATGAGCCTTTGAACTTTGACTTCCCAAATGATGATTGATAAGCTCGAAACTAACTATTATTTCGACAAAGGCAAGCGCACCTATCGAACAGTAGTATAGCTGTGGTGAGTCGAGAATATCGTATCCTCAAGGACCAAGAGTACTAGTATTAACTATCTTTTTATATCTAGCCTAATAATTAAGGGAATTTGGTTTTAATCTTAAAATTAACTAACTAATTTAACTAATAACTATGAACGCGACAGAGAGCGAATTGGGGAAAATACTTTTAGACAAGTTATATTAGATTAGCAATACCTAAGGAAGAATCCACCTAGACTTCACTTATTACTTTCGATTCATGCGATTTATTCACTTGGCTTAATCTGTAGAAATCCCTAATTTATATTAATACCTCTCTCGAGGCTACTAACAACTGACTCTAGGTTGATTAATTGAAATTTCTTTCTAATTAAAACCCCTATTGTTGTATTAACTCGATCTATGGATTCCCTTATTAGGTTTGACCCTAATCTGGCATATTTTCGTCGCCCTATCTCTAGGGTTGCAATCAACTCCGCTTAATTGTGTTGATCTACTCTTAAATAGGGACTTTTGCTCCATTGAATGAACACATTTGATTTTGAATCAATAATCTGAATTATCAAAACAAGAATAAGAACTCACAATTAAGAATAAGCACAAGCATTTATCTCATAAATCAAATAATAATAAAATTTGTCTTAGGCTTCATACCCTTAGGTATTTTGAGAGATTTAGTTCATACTTAAAGAGGGAAAACAACAAAACATGATAAAACCCAAAAAACTCTTAAGGAACTTGGTGGGAGATCCTCAGCCTTGATGGAGATTCTTCTCCTAAGCTGTTCCCGACGGCTGTCTTGGAGTATTTTCTCCTTCTACTCGGTGTCTATTCGAGTTGCCTTTCTTGGCCCACGAGTATCCTATTCCGAATAGAATTCATTCTTATTTTGGCAGGGACACACCTGTGTGACTAGGGGTGTGCAAAATTCGGGTAAAACCGAAAAATTTTGGTTAACAGATCGAATTCGATTAATCAGTCGGTTAACCGAATTTTTTCGATCGGGGTCGGTTAATTATTTTTTGATTTTTTAGTTAACTGTTAATTCAGTTCGAAACCGGTCGGTTAACCAAATTTTTTTAGTTTAACAGAAAAATTAATAAATAGACCCACAATTCACCTAAACCAAATCCCTAAATCCAATCCAAACCCAAATATCCAACCCAACCCAATTACCCAATCCAACCCAATCATAAAAATTACAAATAATTTAATAAATAAAAATAAAATTTTAAAACTAAAACTAAAATTATGTAATCTTTTTAATTATGTAGTAATTCATTTCGGGTAATTCGAGTAATTTGGTTAATTTGGTTAATTCGGGTAATTCGGTTAATTTTTAACCAAAAATTAAAAAAAACATATAATTTTTGGTTAATTCGGTTAACCGAAAAAATTTTGGTTCGGTTAATTTTTTTGAAAAATTTCGGTTCGGTTAACGGTTAAAAATTTTGAAAGGTCGGTTAATTCGGTTAATGTTATTTCAGGTTGGTTAACCTACTAAACACCCCTACGTGTGACACGCTCGTGGTCGATAGTCCAGGCCGTGTTCAATCCAGCTTGTCACACGTGATCGTGTGGTCCGCCCGTGTGCGATGGTCCAGGCCGTGTATGCTCATTTTGTCCCTTTTTGGCCCGTTGCTCGTTCTTTTCGACTCCTAAGCCTTCCTGAGTATAAAACATGAAATTTAAAGGATTAGGAGTATCGAATTCATTAAATTCAATCTAAATTCACCCAAAAGTAAGCTAAGCATGGGGTTAAAATATGTGTAAATTAATATGTGTAAATTATGGTTTATCAAGGATTTAATGTATGTGGCAACCGCTGAGGAAGACACTCAAGAAGGCAATGCTTGGAAATTAAACTTTGACGGAGCTTCAAATGCTGTAGGTAACGAAATCGGGGCAGTCTTGGTATCCCTAAATGGAGATCATTATCCTTTCACTAGTAAATTGGATTTTGATTGCACAAATAATATGGCAGAATACGAAGCATGTATCATGGGAATTCGAACAGCCATAGAACGCAGGATCAAAGTGTTGAAGGTCTATGGAGATTCTGCACTAGTGATCTACCAACTAAAAGGGGAATGGGAGACCAGAGATCCCAAGCTGATTGACTACAAAAGACTAGTCCTGGAGTCGATCGAGGAGTTTGATAATATCACTTTCTGTTACCTTCCGCGAGATAAAAATCAGATGGCTGACGTCCTAGCTACTTTATCTTCCATTGTCAAAGTGAATAAATAGGAGGATGTAAAACCCATCTAGATGAGTATTTATGAGGCTCTGGCTCATTGATACAACATCAATGATGAGGAAGAAAAAGATGATCATCCTTGGTATCACGATATATTGCGATATGTGAAGAATCGTGAATACCCTGATCAAGCAACTAAGAATGATAAAAGGACTTTGAGAAGATTGGCCAGCAACTACGTGTTAGATGGGGAGATCCTATACAAAAGAAGAAAGGATCAGGTGCTACTAAGATGTGTAGACACTGTCGAGGCTAAGAAAATCTTGGAAGAAGTACATGAAGGTGTTTGAGGAACACATGCTAATGGTTTTACAATGGCCAGGCAAATCATGAAATTCGGGTATTATTGGTCCACCATAGAAGGGGATTGCATCAATTATTCCAAGAAGTGCCATAAAAATTTATGGGGACAAGATTCACGTGCCTCCTTCACCTCTTCATGTTATGACTTCTTCATGGCCTTTATCTATGTGGGGCATGGATGTCATTGGGCCAATCTCGCCAAAAGCCTCTAACAGGTATCGATTTATCTTTGTGGTCATTGATTATTTCACAAAGTGGGTAGAGGCTGCTTCATATGCCAATGTCACCAAGGAGGCAGTCAGCAAGTTCTTAAAAAAGGAAATCATATGCAGGTATGAAATGCTAGAAAAGATCATATCGGACAATGCATTGAATTTGAAAAATAGCACGATAGCAGAGATCTGTAGTCAGTTCAAAATTAAACATCACAACTCATCACCATATTGCCCAAAAATGAATGGTGCAGTTAAGGCGGCTAATAAGAATATCAAGAATTTTGTGGAAAAGATGACTGAGACTTATAAAGATTGGCATAAGAAGTTACCATTTGTTTTTTATGCTTATCGAACATCATTCAGGACCTTTACCAGGGCAACTCCTTTCTCATTGGTCTATAGAATGGAGGCAGTTTTACCCATCAAAGTTGAAATTCCTTCCCTTCGAGTCTTGTTAGAGTTGAAGTTGGATGTAATAGATTGGATTCAATCCTGATATGATCAGCTAAATTTGATCGAAGAGAAAAGGCTGAAAGCTATCCGTAATGGTCAAATATACCAGAAATGAATGATGCGAGCTTACAAAAAGGGGGACTTGGTATTGAAGAAGATCATTCTCATATAAAAGGATTTCAGGAGAAAATGGATGCCAAACTGATAAGGACCTTATGTGGTAAATGAGGCCTTTTCTGGAGGAGCGTTGATATTAACTGAAAGGGATGGCAAGACTTTGCTTAATCCAATGAATTCAGACTCAGTCAAGAAATACGTCACTTGAAAAAAAGAGGGTGGAGAGGCCAAGGCGAAAACTCACAAAAGGTGCCTTGAGACCAAAGGGGTTTTGAATTGAAAACCCGTGAAAAGGCAATTCAAATTTTGATCGAATGAGGGGAATGCGATGGTCTTACGATGCCTGAATTAACAAAGAAGAGGTATGCTACATCTTGGGGCATCGACAAAGTACTCTTGATCTCCTAAACACATGTTGAGGTCCTCAAGAAGTTCGTATAGAGGAGCTCAGGCTGCAGTATCTAGGGCACCTATTTTTCCTCTCACTTATTTTGTATTTCAGCAATGTTTGCTTTCTCCGATTAATTCATTCTTTTTAGATTTTGTTTTTGATAAATTTCAGCTTTGTCCATCATTATGACCTTTTTCAAGCATTTTGCATTGAAATAGCGATTATTAGACTAATAATACATTCATTAAAGAAGTTCTGCATATTACTCTGGAAGCTTCTAAATAGTATAAGAACCTGAAACATTACTATTATTTAGAACTAACCAAACCTAAAGGTCGAAAACATTTGAGAAAGAATAGTCTAAATTACGGCAATTTCTTCGGGTTTTCTGTCAAAGATACCAGCTGAGCAAGAAGGCAGGGTAATGCGTTAGTGATAGAATATTGATGAACAACGAGCAATGAAAACCTAAGCATTAAAAAGGTATCATTCTCGCAAAATGACATTCTGCGTTCATGCAAATATCATGCATAAACATCTAGTTAGGAGTATTTGATTCATTCTGATCATGACATCCTAATCATTTGGCATAAATATAGGCCCATGAAATCGACTCAACATGTCATGTTCCCCAGAGGACGGTGTAACAAGATCGGTGAATCCACAAATCCCATACCCCTGAAGTTGCAGTGGGATAGATTGAAGTCATTATAGTAAAGTTTATCTCCCTGAAGTTGCAGTGGAACAGGTTGAAGATACAAGTCTTATCTCCCTAAAGTTGCAGTGGAATAGACTGAAGATAGCAAATCTTATTTCCCCGAAGTTGTAGTGGAACAGATTGAAGTTATAAATTACGAATGTTATCTCTCTGAAGTTGCAGTAGAGCAGATCATAGAAAACCTTATCTCCTTGAAGTTGTAGTGGAGTAGGTTGAAGATACAAGTCTTATCTCACTGAAGTTGCAGTTGAGCAGACTGAAGACAGCTAATCCTATCTCCTTGAAGTTGTAGTGGAGCGGATTAAACGCATTTAATCCTATACCTATGAAGTTGCAGTAGGGTCGGATTGAATTTACCATAGCAAGTCTTATCTCCCTGAAGTTGCAGTGGAGCAGACTAAAACCACGAATCTTATTTTCCTGAAGTTACAGTGGAACAGATTGAAACTATAAATTATAGATCTTATATCTCTAAAGTTGTAGTAGAGCAGATCACAGCAAGTCTTATCTCCCTGAAGTTGCAGTGGAGGAGATTGAATATAACGAATCTTATTTCCCTAAAGTTGCAGTGGAACAGATTGAAGCTATAAATTACAGATCTTATCTATCTAAAATTGCAGTAGAACAGATCACAGCAAGTCTTATCTCCCTGAAGTTGCAGTGGAGGAGATTGAATATAGCGAATCTTATTTCCCTGAAATTGCAGTGGAACAGATTGAAGCTATAAATTACAGATCTTATCTATCTAAAATTGTAGTAGAGCAGATCATAGCAAGTCTTATCTCCCTGAAGTTGCAGTGGAATAGACTGAAGATAGCGAATCTTATTTCTCTAAAGTTGCAGTGGAAAAGATTGAAGCTATAAATTATAGATCTTATCTCTCTGAAGTTGCAATAGAGCAGATCAAAACAAACCTTATCTCCCTGAAGTTGCAGTGGAGCAAGTTGAAGATACAAGTCTTATCTCCCTGAAGTTACAGTGGAGTAGACTGAATATAGCGAATCCTATTTCTTTAAAGTTGCAGTAGAGCAGGTTGAAGTTACAAGTCTTACCTCCCTGAAGTTGCAATAGGAGCAGACTGAAGACAGCGAATCTTATTTCCCTGAAATTGTAGTGGAACAGATTGAAGCTACAAGTTACAAACCTTATCTCCCTGAAGTTGCAGTGGAGTAGGTTGAAGAAGCGAATCCTATTTCCCTGAAGTTGTAGTGGAACAGATTGAAGCTATAAATTACAGATCTTATCTCTCTAAAGTTGCAGTGGAGCGGATTAAAATGACGAATCTTATACCCCTGAAGTTGCAGTAGGTCGGATTAAATCTATCATAGCAAGTCTTATCTCCCTGAAGTTGCAATGGAGTAGACTAAAACCACAAATCTCATATCATTGAAGTTGCAGTGGAGTAGATTGAAACTACAAATCTTATCTCTCTGGAATGGCGGTGGAGCAGATCAAAGCAACAAGACATAGTGGACTGAAATGAAGCTACTTGAAAAGAGAAGCACTAAAAGAAGACTCGGCGAGACCAGGCAAAATTGGTCTTCCTTAAAAGTTTTTGCTTTGTTCTCGTTACATGACAACGAGCAAATAGGGGCAGCTGTTCAAGCCTAATTCAGCCCGGGCCCAACAAATACTATTAATTAAACCGTCTTTTTACAAGCCCAACAGACCCTAAACCCAAACAGCCCAAATTACTAAACCTAACCCAAAGCCTAAACTATTAGACAGCCCATTTAAAACCCAATCAAACAAGACCCAACAAGCCAAACCTGTGGCCCAAAATACAGCCCAATCTATCCCTAGCCCACAACCATCAGAAAAAAAAACAAGAAAGCAACAAACCCTAGGCACCGCACCTAGGTTTTCCCCTAGGTCTGCCTCCATTTGCACCACCACTACTCCACCGCCCATTCACCTGTAGAGAGAAGAAATAATCATTAGCAAGCAACTTGTAAATGGCTAAAAGCCTTCAAAATTCAATGTAATTTTTTTTTTCAGAGATCATTAAATACAAACGAGATTCAAACATAAAAAAAAAGCAGAGATTTAAACAAAAAAAACGTACAATCGAGAGAGAAGAATTAAAGTACCAACAATGAACACAAAAGCAACCACCAGTGGAAGTTCAAAAGTGCTAAGGTTACTTTATATTTGTTTTTTTCTTTTCGAATCTATTTTCAACCTATACGTATATGTCAAAAACACATATAAAAGAGGGGAAGTTATTACCTTTCATTTAAATCGCCGAAAAACGGTGACCTTTTGAGCTCCGACCACCGTGCACGGTGGTGGATAGCGGTGGTCGGCCGCCGTCTGGTGGCTGGAATCCCCACCGGATTCTGAAAAGGAGAGAGTGTTTTTTGAGGGTTTTTTAAGTTTTTTTTTAAACAAAATGGTTAAATTGAATTTTTGGTTAAAAAAAACTTATTTATACCCCAGGCGCTAAACGACGTCGTTTTGGTGTAAAACGGGCCGATCCGACCCTCTTAGCCAAGGTCCGCGTGTTTTTTTAGCAGAAGGGCTAATTGCACTTTCAGCCCTTCCGCTTTTTAATTAGTTTGTAATTAAGTTTCTTTTTATTTTTAATTTGTGCCCTATAATTTATTTTGGTTTTCAATTTAGTCCCCCCTGCAATGGCGCGTTTTGGATGGGAGGAATAATTTCCCTTTTAGTCCCTCCTTATTTTTCACGCATGCAAATTGGTCCTTTTCTTTTTTATTTATTTCGGATTGGCCCCAAATTTCTATTTTAAATTCAAATTAGTCCCCTTTTGTTATTTTTGCTATTTTGTTAATTAATTTAATTATTGCCATAATTATATTTTCTTTTATGACTTATTTATTATTATATTATTATTATATCATTAACTTTGTATTATTATTACTATTATAATTATATTCTCTTTTTGTGTTTATTTACTTATTATTATATTATTAATTAATCTAGTATTATCATTAGAATTATTATTATATTTCTACTTATATTTATTTACCTAAATTTTATTAAATAAATTTATTTTATTATATCAATTATTATTTATTTATTTATCCTTTTCTATAATTTTAAATTTTTTTATTATATTATTATTAATAATACCATCATTATTATTGTTAATATGATTTCTTAATATGTTTTACACTATATTTGTTTATTTGTTTGTTATATATTTCTTTTAGTTACAAATTTTTGGTTTTTACTTATTATTTTCCTTTTTATTTTTGGCTCGTTTATGTTATTCTCATCCTTATTATTGCCATTCATATTAACGCCTTTATTATTTTTCATGCATATTAATACCGTAACCCATTTTTACTTAACTATAAAATCATGTTACATTTTACCCTACACACAAATTGTGTGTTTTTTTTAAATAAGCAATATTTCATATTTTGAGATTCGAAAAGTCTTTCCCTAACTTACGGGATTGACTTCCTCGGCAAATCTGAATAAACGAACATTTTTAAAGCATAATTTTTTTAAAATATTCTCGGGAATTACGAAAAATCGTGCTCTAACTTACGAAGTACGATTTCTTTCTAAAACCGAGAGGATCAAATGTCTTTCAAAGTAAATAACTGTTTCGACGTTTACTCTCATTTCGGGGATTTAAGACATTGTGTCCTAACTTACGGGATGTAATTCTTTTTTCTCGATTAACGTGAAATATGTCCTTTTCTGTAAAAATTTTTAATTAAGCAATAGTTAACAAATGATCGTATTTTAAAATTTCTTCAAATTCTCAATTTTTTGACACTAAGACATTAATTAATCAACTAGATACCAATTTTGGGCGTTAGGAGGTTACTAATCCTTCCTCGTGCATAATCGACTCCCGAACTCATCTTTTTGAATTTCGTAGACCAAAAACATTGTTTTAATAAATCTAACTGTTTATTATAAACAACTATCTTACGAGGTGACCCGATCACACCTCATCAAAAAGGATCGGTGGCGATTTCCGTTTTTAGTTTTCATTTTCAAAATCAAAGTCGACCTCGTTTTACAAAAAAAATGGTGTCGACAAACTTGATCCGTCGTAGCTAAAATAAAGAATTTAATTTAATTTAAATATGTTATCATAAAATTATTTGTTAATGATTTAATTATATGATTATATTAGTTGTACTTCAAAGGTTTCGAATCCATCTGATATTTAAATTATAATATCAGTTAATAATATTGAGTTTATCCGTACATGATCAATAGTTTAAAACCTTTTATATCGAACAAATAAATAAACATTTTAAATCCACTTAAATCTCAATATAATTTAAGAAAATAACACATGAAATATAATAATGAAATTATTAAAATATTAAGATACAACTTTTTCCTCCCAACTTTTTAAAAAAAATATATTTTAGTTTTTATTTAATTTTGTCTTTTTTAATTATTAAACTTGTAATTTTTTACCAAATCATCTCAAAATAGATGGAAAAATTAACTGTTTCTTTTTTTTGCTTTGCTAACGTGTTATACAAATGGATTGTCACATAGATAACATGTCAGCATTTAATTAGTTTTTAAAAAAATTTAAAATATTTTTTTAATATTTTTATACTTTTTAAAATAATTTTAATTTTTTTAGTTTTAAAAATAAATTTATAATTTTTTAGAATTTTTAAAATTTTAAAAAATTAATTAAATGATTACATGTTATCCACGTGACAATCAATGCGTATGCCACATCAGCAAAGTAAAAAAAAAATAATATTTTCATCCATTTTGGGGTGATTTGAAAAAAAAAAATCAATTCAAGGGCCAAATAAATTTTTATTTGGGCGGGAAAAATTTGATTTAATGTGTAAATTTATACATGAATTTTGATTTTGTACAATTTTATATATGAAATTTTAATTTGATCTAATTCTCACTAATTATTAACACAATTATTTATATAACATCATTTTATATTTATATTTATGTATTACATACACATAATTATATTTATCCAATAAAAAAATAAATTGATATATTTATTTCTTTAAATGTGTATGATTGAATCGAATTAAAGTTTATACACGCACAAATCAAAATTCATATAACAAAATTGCACATTGAATTAAAGTTTATTTATAAATTTGAGATTTATCCCTTACGCGTTTAGATTAAATAAAATTATAAACAAACTAAAATGAGTGTAGTGAAAATGATAAATAAAATTGAGTTCAATTCAAGCAAGTAATGAATAGTTACATATTCAAGTATACCGATATTTATATTAAGCTTCTAATTGAGATGAAGTTAGGAATTAATCGGACATCAATTCAATAGGGACATTATTAAAATATTTTTATTTTTATAAAATAATAAATATTAACACAACAGTATTTTTTAGTAAAATAATACTATGACAAATTAATAATTAAATTAGTGTAACAAATCAATCGAATAATAGTTTAATTGAATAATAAATTGCTAAGTTATTTTTAATTGATGATGTCTTCTGCATATTTATGTTTTCACATTGGTTAGAGTCTCTTCTAACAAGTTATTCATGTTATCTTGGTATTAAATTATTGAAATAAAATCTACACCTATATATTAAAGTAAGCTTCAAAAGATCTTCTCTATGCTGACTCATAACACACCCCCACGGCCCCACCATCCTTCTTTTCTTTTCATTTTCATTTATATTTTATAAAAGTTATTTTTTTTATTTTAAATTTGAGATTTATTCATTATATTTTTAATTTCTAATATAATTCAGTCTTTATATATTTATAGTGTCATTAATTAGTTTAAATAATTAATATATTTAATTTTTTAATTAAAATGTTTCATAGTTACATATAATTTGAAAGTAGATTTATAAATCCAAAAAACAAAATGATTAAATTTTTAAAATTAAAAGTAGGAGGGTTAAATTCCAAATGTACTAAGTGTAGAGACATAGAATCATAATTGTTTAAATCAATCGGAGCATCTGTTTGGAGAGAGATATCAGTCTAGTTGATCCGCAAACTGGTCAAACCAAACTAAAAACTGATTGAATTGATTTTTATTTATTTATTAATGATTTATTCAATCGAACCATACGAACCGGTAACTTAATCAGTTTAACCATTGGTTCAATTCTGAAAATCTTGCTTAAAGTATAGTATAATTTTTAAAAATTATTTATTTTTAAATAAATAATCAATCCATGGTGTGACATTGATAGAAGGTTTTTAAAATTCATTAAATTAATTTATAATCTTAAAGAGATGATTTGGGAGATTAGAACTTAAAAGTTTTACTAGTTTTAAACACCAGTTTATTTATGTTTTAATGCATTTATTTAGAAGATAAAACTAGTAATTAACCATTGTATATTTTTACGTTTTAAGTCTTTATTAATATTCTGGACATTTTTCTTTATCTCTTGATAAAAATTAAAATCTGCAGTCTATTTTTAAAAAAATCACGACCATAAGCTTCTATTTTATTTTCAACGATATCATAATTTTTTATTTTTTAATAATATATGCAATTTTTATTTATGTAAGAAATAAAATCTAAAATTAAAATTTCAAAGCATATGCTTTTTATTTTAAAATTACTTTTAAGACTGGAGTTAGGTGGAGACAGGGAGACAATGACTTGTGTCCATAGTGATAAATGGTGTCTATTTTCAGTCCTTAAAAGGAAGCTTTTCTTATCTGTACCAAATTGGCGAATTCATTAACGACGCAGACCTTGTCTGAATTTCGTAAGAACTTATTTGTCGACATATATTTATTGTTCAACGTGATTTATAGACACGTGGTTGGTTTATGTTTTTTGTTTATCTTTTTTTTTTTGTTTTGATCCATTAATGAAGTTTCGGTTTTATTCAACAACAAAAAAAAACGTGATGATGCAAGTAGTTGAGATTAAGACCCATCACATTTA
This sequence comes from Gossypium bickii, assembly GCA_025503065.1. Taxonomy (NCBI): domain Eukaryota; kingdom Viridiplantae; phylum Streptophyta; class Magnoliopsida; order Malvales; family Malvaceae; genus Gossypium; species Gossypium bickii. The sequence continues at coordinate 94,923,302 of CP106720.1, forward strand.
CCAGCGTGCTTTTTCAAATGCTTTAAAAACGAGACAAGGGAGTAGACAAACGGTTTAATTTCTTTTGTCTCCTTCAAATATTTTGAAATTCGATACATTATAAGTGAGGTTTTTTTTTGGATAGATGATAAAATTAATTTAAGTGAAATTAAAAAAACAGTGGCAATAAAATTAATTACTGTAACGATGAGATTAAAATCAATAATAAGATGTGTTTGGATTCAAAAAAGAAATAATTTATGTACATCATCAATCAGGAACAAGTATAAATAATAATTATTAGAATTAAGTGACCCAAATCCTTATTTAAATAAAATAAAATGGTAAAATAAAATAAAAGAAGAATTCCTATAGAACTACACTTCTTTTATTTTATTTTAAATAAGGTTTTTTAAACCTTATTAAACTCCATCTATTTGATATTGATTAGAATAAGGAGTTTCAATCTTACTACACTCCTATTAGAATATGGCTTTACAAGCCTATAAATAGATATAGTCTATTACTCTTGTAATGGATTCAAATTCGATATAGTGAATTTTCTTCTCTTATGCCCGTGGTTTTTTCCCGAAAGGGTTTCCACGTAAAATCTATGTGTGTGTTTTTTTATTTTATTTCTCTTTTCTTTGCGACATATTTGTCATTACCGACGTTATATTTTTCACAAATTGGTATCAGAGCATCCGAGTTTTTTTATTTCGATCACGGTAATGGCATCTTTGAAGCATGAAATTCCGCTGTTGGATCTCAACACCATATTCGCATTGTGACAGATAAAGATGCAGGCAGTTTTTGCACAGATGGATTTAGAGGAAGCCCTGCTAGGAGTAGATAAGATGCCTTCGACATTGACGGAGGAAGAAAAGAAGCGCAAGGATTGAAAGACGTTAACATAGTTACATCTACATTTGTCTAACGAAATTTTGCAGGATGTGATGAAGGAGAAGACCGCCGCTGCATTATGGAAGAGGCTAGAACAAATATGTATGTCGAAAACTCTAACTAGCAAGTTGCATATGAAACAACGTCTTTATGCTTATCGTTTGGAGGAAGATGCATCTGTGCACAAACACTTAACAATGTTTAAAGAAATTCTCTCAAACTAGGGTTGATTCTACTTTATTCGTTACCCCCGTCTTATTCAACCTTTAAAGACACGATTTTATATAGCTGCAAGTCTCTCACAGTTGATGAGGTTTATGATTCTTTAACCTCGTATGATAAGATGAAACATCTTGTGGTTAAAACTGACTCTCAGAGAGAGGGTCTCATTGTTCGTGGGAGACAAGATCGAAATGCTGATGATGATCGTGGAAGGACACAGGAACATAATCCTCGCGGTAAATCTAAGGGTAGATCGAAGTCTTCAAACAGAGGTAAAACTTGTAACTTCTGTAAAAAGAAAGGGCACATTAAATCCGAGTGCTATAAGCTACAGAACAAGATTAAAAGGGAGGCTGCGAATCAAAAGGGAAAACAACCATAAAATTTTGGTGAAGCTGATGTTGTAGAACTACAGCAATGGTGAACTTCTAGTCGCTTCTATCAACAATTCTAAAGTGACCGAGGGTTGGATACTTGATTCGGGTTGCACCTTCCACATGTGTCCCAATTGGGATTGGTTTACAAATTACGAAACAGTGTCTGAAGGGAAATAATGCTTCGTGTAAAATTGCATGTGTTGGAACAATTAAAGTTAAGATGTTTGATGGAGTTATCAGAATACTTAGTGACGTATGACATGTTCCAGAATTGAAGAGAAATTTAATTTCGTTAAGTACTATTGATTCAAAAGGGTACAAATACACAGTTGAAAGTGGGATTTTGAAGATTTCCAAAGGTTCCCTCGTTGTGATGAAAGGGCAGAGAAAGATTGTCAAGTTATATGTTTTGCAGGGTTCTACTGTTATTAGTGTTGCAGCTGTCGCTTCCTCTTCCTTGTCAGATGATGATATTACTAAACTTTGGCATATGCGCCTAGGGCATATGAGTGAGAATGGCATGGCAGAATTGAGCAAAAGAGGACTTCTTGATGGGTAAAGAATTTGCAAACTGAAGTTTTGTAAGCACTGCGTTTTTGGGAAGCAAAAGAGAGTTTGATTCACCAGAAGAAAGCACTGCATTTTTGGGAAACAAAAGAGAGTCCAATTCACTAGAGGAATCCATAACACAAAGGGAACGTTGAAGTATATTCATTCTGATCTGTGGGGGGCATCAAGAGTGCCTTTGAGAGGTGAAGCTAATTATATGCTAACTTTTATTGATTATTTTTCCAGAAAAGTTTGGGCATTCTTCCTGAAGCAGAAAAGTGATGTGTTTTCCGCATTCAAGTCTTGGAAAACTATGATTGAAAAATAGACAGGAAAATAAATAAAATACCTCCGCATAGACAATGGCTTAGAGTTTTGTGCTGATGAGTTTAATAAACTGTGTAAGTCAGAAGGGATCGTGAGACACTTGACAGTTTGTCATACTCCACAGCAAAACGGCGTTACAGAACGAATGAACAGAACAATCATGGAGAAGGTTCGCTGTATGTTGTCAAATGCCAACTTACCAAAGTCGTTTTGGGCCGAAGCAGCCTCTACTGCATATTTTTTTATCAACCGATCTCCATCAATTACCATTGAGAAAAAGACTCCAAAAGAGGTATGGTCTAGTAATCCTGCTAATTATTCTGATTTAAAGATCTTTGGTTGTCCTGCGTATGCTCATGTTGATAATGGAAAATTAGAACCGAGATCTATTAAATGTGTTTTTTTTTTGTTATAAAGCTGGTGTAAAAGGGTATAAGTTATGGTGTCCTGAAAATAGAAAAGTTGTGATTAGCGGAGATGTTGTTTTTGATGAAACTGCTATGCTACCTAACTTATCTCTTAAAGGCTCTTCCAATAAAGAAAATCAAAAGTAGGTGGAGCATCAGATTAATACAGAGTCAACTCCTCAAGCCAGTATAAAAATTGAGAATAGAGTTGCTTCTTCACCACAATACTCTATCGCCAAAAACAGAACTAGAAGAGAAATTAAACCTCCAAAGAAGTATGCCGAGACTGATTTATTTACTTATGCTTTAAATGTGGCTGAAGATATAGATGCAAACCAAGAGCCGTTTAATTATTCTGAGGCGGTTAGCTTTGAAGACTCAGAAAATGGATGGTTGCTATGCAAAAGGAGATGGAATCACTCCATAAAAACAAAACATAGGATCTTGTAAAACTACCTAAAGGTAAAAAGGTTGTTCGCTGTAAATGGGTGTTTGAAAAGAAAGAAGAGACTCTAGGAGTTGAAGAACCCAGATATAAAGCAAGGCTTGTTGCAAAAGTTTACAGTCAAATTCTAGGAGTGGACTTCACATATGTGTTCTCCCCAGTTGTGAAGTATAGTTCGATTCGAGCTTTGCTTGGTATTGTGGACATGCATGATTTGGAGCTTGAGCAGTTAGATGTAAAAACTGTATTTTTTCATGGAGAACTTGAGGAAGATATTTACATGCGACAACCAAAGGGTTTTACAGTCTCAGAAAAAGAGGACTATGTTTGCTTGCTGAAAAAGTCCCTTTACGGTTTGAAACAGTCACCAAGACAGTGGTACAAAAGGTTTAATTCTTTTATGACTTCTCATGATTTTAAAAGAAGTAGTTTTGAGAGCTGGTGATCATTGTGTCTATCGAGTTTTAAAATTTATAAAAGAATGATCGAACCTGGAAACTAACTCTGACAACGATTAAAGGCAAGTGTACCTATCGAATAGTAGTATAGCTTAGGCAAGGCCGGACTATCGAACCCAAAGGAACTAAAAGTACTAATACTAACTTTTTTTTATTATTTAGCCTAAAATAAGTGAAGTTACTTTAATCTAATCTTAATTAACTACTAAGCTAAAGATACAAAGACAAAAAGAACGAATTGGAGAAATAACTTTAGGAAAACTCAGTTGATTAAAACGATACCCTTAGGAAGAATCCACCTAGACTTCACTTGTTATCTAACACTGAACCATACGATTTATTCACTTAGTTTGATCCGTATGACTCCCTAACGTATATTAAACCCTCTCTCGAGGCGAATAACGTCTAAACCTAGGTTAATTAATGAAAATCTCTTTCTCTCTTAATAACCCCCTAGAATAGTAGTAAATCGATCTATGGACTCCCATATTAGGTTTCACCCTAATCCGGCAAAATCTCGTCACCCTATCTCTAGGCGTGCGATCAACTCCACTTAATTATGCTAGAACTACTCTTAGGCAGGGTCTATTCCTCCTCCACCTAAGCACATCAAATTTAGATTAAGCTCACATAATTAAGAACAAACTAAGTATTTATCATATAATTCAGAAAACAATAACAAGATCCATCGTAGGTTTCACCCCCTTCAGGTATCTGAAGGGTTTAGTTCATAACAAATAAAGAAAATATCTCAAGAGAAAAGATAAAACAAAACATAAGAAATCCCTAAAACTTTCTAAAGGAATTGAAGAAGATATCCCCCGTCTTGAGTAGAATTTCAGCTTCTTGAAATGGATCAACTGGATATCTTCGAATGATTCTCACAACTTTGACCTTTTCGGCTTGGTTCCTTGGCCTAGCTAACCGCCTCCTTTCAGCTAACACTTAGAGGGTTTATATATGCTCTTGGAATGAGTTTCTTTGCCCCAAAGTATCTAAATCCGAATGAAATTACTCTTTGCCACGACAGGGACACGGCCATGTCACACGCCCGTGTGACTAGTCTTCAAGCCGTGTTTAGATTTCTTTAATGAGACACGGCCGTGTGACTCAAAGTAAGACCATGTTCTAGATGCTTGGTGAGGCACGGTCGTGTGGGCTTTGGTCCAGGTCGTGTCGGTTTCTTCCTTGGCCTAATTTACTCCGTTTTGGGCCCGTTTCTTGTTCTTTTTATCCACGGGTGCTTTCCTGGGTATAAGACAAGAAAAGAAATGATTAAGAGCACCTTTTTATATGAAACAGAGGATAAATCATCCAAAAGAATACTAAATGTGGGATTAAAATATGTTACTTTTACGGTTTATCAAATGCCCCCACACTTAAGCTTTTGCTTGTCCTCAAGCAAAATTCTCAAGTTACAATTAAAACGAACTTTCCATGATCCATAATTCCTATCAACAATGCCTTATCATAATTCATAGATAATTTATACATGGATAATTCAACTCAAAGCGTCCTAAAGATTCAAACAAGACAAGTCATGCATTTGTATTTTGAAATTGTAGGCGTCTCCACTTATCTGAATAATTACCTTTAATTCAAAACCTACAAGGATTGACATCCTCACAAAAGATTCACTCAAATCACTCAAAAAGTGTTTAAGGTTCAAAGTCAAAGGATCACTCATAAGTTGAACCTGAAAAGTTAATCCCATAAGCTTGCCTGAAAATCAAATCTCCACCACTGTAACGGGGCTAGGGTTAAAGGTGTGGATAACGGCTGAATTAGAAGGTTAGAATCGAGATTGAATTGACAAGTTACCTATCTAGAAATACTGAGACCATAATTACATCAACTAGAAAAGTAATAACCCTAATAATACGAGCTTTTTCTTTTTATAATTAGACTTTACTGTATAAGCTCTCTTTATAATACTAATACTGAATATACTTCAATTTTTTTTTAAGAACAAACTAAGTATTACAATGAATGAATCTATTAAAATAAAGATCATAGCTAGGCAACAGATCAAATCAAATCTCGATATAAGGGTAGTTAAATAGAATGGTGATAACAAAAATAAATGGGTTTTGGGTTAATATTAGCGGGTGAGTCAATAAAAAAGGGATGTTAGGATCAATGGGGTTCACTAGGGGTTAATTTTTAGAGGTAGGCTATTTAGTGGAGTAAGTGGGTTAAAACCTAAGTGCTTTTATCATCTCGGTATATCAAATCATAACTGTGGTCTTGACATGTATAATCAAGGCAAGTTCTAGAATAAGAGTTCATAGTTGACACACTCGTAATCAATAAAGTGAGCATGGAAAAGAATGTATGCTCTATAAGGCTCAAAATCTCACAAAATTTATGGGTGTTTTTGATATCAACCTTATAGATTTCAAACTTCAAGATATCATTCAAATTCAGGTTAACAACTTAAAAATTTTAATTTTTGAAAAATAGACTTATCATGCTTGATTCTCTAGTATTCTTCAATTTGAATCGTCAATGCACAATTATCAATGACTTACTCTAAAACACATCAATAAAAATCATAAATCATCAGAAATTTCATCCTAATTAGTAATATGAGGAAATTAATTTGAGAATAATGAAAAAATTAGGCATTTTTATTTTCAAGATTTGAGAATCATGCAGAAAGTTAGGCATTTTCTCAAAATAACTATTCATCCCCCACACGTAAGATGTACATTACCCTCAATGTACAAAGATAGATAATAATATTTAAGGGATAAATCAAAAGAGAACGGGAAAGAATACTCCCTGAATTTCGGATGGATTCCTTGGCGGATGGTAGAAGTAAGATGGAGAGGTCGGTCTGGATGACAACCCTGCGCTAGATGAAGAAATTGGGTAACGCACTGAGAAGTAGCCAGGAGTTATTAAGACCTAATTAAAATAAACTAAATATATAATTAAATATAAGAAAGATAAAGAAAGAGAAACAAAAATGTAAACAAAATGAAAATTAAAGATAAATGGACCGAAAAGTCCTTATTGTTGGGTGTCATTTCTAAGGCTGTGGTTGTCGTGGTGGTCGTGGTATGATTCCCAAGCAGCCTTTAAAACCTGACACGAAGAAACTAAATTAAAATCAACTAAATTAAGCGTAAAAGAAGTAAAGATAAGGAAATTGAAGCAAAAGAGAAAAGAAAAATAGAAACTATATGGTCTTAAAGACCATTGGCTTGTTTTTTAGCTGAAGCTGTCGGCATGAACTCATGTAAGTTAGTCTCCTTTGAGGAGATTGCCTTTTACGCTTCTTCGACATAGTTCTGGTATAGCTCAAGAGTCTGGATACCTTTTCTAAGGATAGAAGAGAAATTTTGAAGGAAGAAGAAGGAGAAAGGAAGATGGGGAGAAGGGGAAAGGCTGTGGGGTTTAAATAGAGGCTCAGTTCTGGTGCTTTCCCACTCTAATGGACCGAGGGCGTGTCGATTCACACGGTCGCCTCGCACGGCCTTGTGTCTGGGTGTGTTGTTTCTCCATGCCCATTTTCAGCTAGCTACGCCCGCTGGTAATAAATTAGTATGTTGGCACGGTTGGAGGGCACGGGCGTGTTTGGCCCGTGGTTGGCAAGTCAGTAGCTTTACACGGTCGTAGAGCACGGGCGTGCCTCTTTGTCGATGCCCGTGTTGAAGTGGTTGGGTCCGTGATCTTCAAAAATTAGGTGAATCTGACTTGTACCGTCCTGCCATGTTAGTACCAAGATTCGTGAGGTACATACAGCCTCGGCCACGACCGTGTGGCCTGGAAATCTGCACTTTTTGGTTTATTTTAAAGTTAGATAAAAAGAAAGAATAAAATAAAATGGAAAACATAAAAGTTAATGAGGTTAGTATTCGGGTTGCCTCCCGAGAAGCACTCGTTTATAGTCTTAAGCTAGACTTTTCCTTGTATTTGAAAAAAAAAATCAGGAAGGTTTAAAGAATTGAATATCTTCCCTCATACTTATAGTTTTATTTTCTCGATGAAGTTCAAGTCGGGAAGTGTTTACCTTAAGTTTGTCGAATGTTGGATTGCTTACCTCGACTGTTTCGTGTGGGAAGATATTGCGTACCTCAAAAGGAATTTCTTCCTTTGCTTTCAGGTCTATTTTGATGATGTGAGGATTTGCTTTTTCTAATAGTACCTGCTCTCCTATTTTGAAGTGATTTGAGGTTCCTACGAGCTCTTCTGGTGGTTTCTCTGGTTTTACTTCGTGCGGTGTCGGTTCTTCTTTGATTTATGTTTCCTGCTCTTTTAGTTTGTCAACCTTAAGGCTTCGTTCGTTATGTAAATTCTCTTTGCTGGTATTAGGTCCGTGAATTGGCTCAGGTTTGTATCCTTGTGGTGTTTCCTACGATGAAGGTTACACAAATTGATTATCAACTGAATTGTCTTTCTTACCTTCATCAATTGTTGTCCTAGCTGAGTCAAGAGCTTGAATACTGATTGATTTATCCCCTACACAAAGTATAAGTTCTCCTGTGGCAACATCAATTTTAGTCTTAGCAGTTGCTAGAAAGGGTCTTCCTAAGATTAAGGGATTGAATTATCCTCATCCATGTCTAAGACAACAAAATATACTAGAAAAACGAATTTATCAATTTTTACAAGAACGTCTTCGATAATTCCTCTAGGAATTCTAACAGTTTTATCAGCTAATTGAATACTCATCCTAGTTTGTTTGGGCTTTCATAGACCTAGTCGTTTAAACAATGCATAAGGCATGACATTTATACTTGCCACTAAATCAGCTAACGCATTATCAACAGTTAAACTACCAATTAAACATGGAATTGTAAAACTCTCTGGATCTTTTTGCTTCCTTGGTAGTCTACTTTGTAGAATTGTTGAGCACTTTGCGTTGAGTTCCACATGTGGTTCCTGGTCTATCCTTCGTTTTTTTGTTAATAGCTCTCTTAAAAATTTTCTAGAGTCTGGCATCTGCGAAAGAGCTTCAAGTAGCGGTAAGTTAATGTGTAATTTCTTTAGAAGTTTAAGAAACTTACCAAACTGTTCCTCAGTATCGTCTCTCTTTAACGCTTTGGGATAAGGAATGCGAGGTTGGTATTCTTTTATTACCGGTTTCGGCTTTTCTTGTGTTACCTCAATTTTACCTTCTTCGACCTCATTTTCTTGTATTGGGTTGGATTCGTCTAACTCTGCATTTTCCTGAGCTATTATGGTTTGGATTTGCTCTTTGGGATTAATCTCAGTGTTGCTTGTTAGACGCCCTTGTTGTCGTTCAGACATCAATTTTGTGAGCTGTCCGACTGACTTAGTAATTTCCCCAACTTGGTTCTCGATTGCTTTGATTGATGCTTGTTGGTCATTAAGTGTTGACTCGGTTTTTTGGAGACGAGTGTCGGTGACTGCCATGAATTTTGCCAACATCTCTTCGAGGTTCGACTTATTCTCTTGTGGATAAGGCTGATTTTGGAAATTTTGAGGAGGCTATTGTCTTTGATTTCCTTGATTTCCTTGACCTCCCCATGAAAAATTTGGGTGGTTCCTCCAACCTGGATTGTAAGAATTACTATACAGATTATTGTTGGATCTGAAATTATTACCTATATAGTTCATTTGCTCTCTTTCTGCGCTTGGTTGGTAGGGTGGGTACTAAAGATTCGTTACAGTTCCATTTGTGTCGCACTGCATGACTGGATGTACCTGCGAAGAACACAAACTATCAAGCTTTTTATTCATCAATTCCATCTGTGTTGATAGCATGGTTACTGTATCTAGGTTGAAAACTCCGACTGATTTTGTCGGTTTCGTTCTTGTAACTTGCCATTGATAGTTATTCAGTGACATCTCTTCAATGAACTCTACGCTGCGTCAGGGGTTTTATTATTCAGAGTTCCACCGGCGGCTGAATCGATTAGTTGCCTCGTTGAGGGGTTTATACCGTTATAAAAGGTTTGGACTTGAAGCCACAAGGGTAAACCATGGTGTGGACACCTTCTCAAGAGATCCTTGTATCTCTCCCAGGCGTCGTATAATGTCTCTAAATCCATCTGCACAAAAGAAGAGATATCATTCCGTAATTTGGCCATTTTGGCCGGTGGAAAATATTTCCATAAGAATTTTTCGGTCATTTGTTCCCATGTAGTGATTGACCCTCGTGGTAACGAGTTTAACCACTGTTTGGCTTTATTCCTTAAGGAAAAGGGAAATAACCGAAGACGTATAGCATCATCAGAAACACCATTTATTTTTATGGTATCACAGAACTCTAAAAAGTTAGCTATATGAGTATTTGGGTCTTCGTCCTGCAAACCATCAGATTGAACAAATTGTTGAATCATTTGTATTGTGTTAGGCTTTAATTCAAAATTATTAGCAGCTATAGTAGGCCTAACAATACTTGATTCCGCTCCTGTTAAATGTGGTTTAGCATAATCAAACATAGTACGTGGAGCGTTGTTTTCTCCCACATCGTGTGGTTGCTGGTTATTCTCGTCCATCCCTACAGTAGGATTGGATCTATCTTCCTCCTCTCTTTCTGTGTAGTTTAGGGCTCGCCTGATTTCTCGGCGATTCCTGCGAGCGGTCGCTTCGATATCACTGTCGTATATTAAAGGTCCTTTCGGGTTCCTTCTAGTCATAAACTAGAAGGAGCTTAGCAAAAACAAAACAAAATAAAAACAACAATAAATTGTGAAAAAATAAAAAAAATAATGCCTAAAGTAATAAAAATAGAGCTTTCTTAATATTTTAGTTCCCCGGCAACGGCGCCAAAAACTTGATCGTTGTGTCTATACAGTTTTAAAATTTATAAAAGAATGATCGAACCTGGAAACTAACTCTAACAACGATTAAAGGCAAGTGTACCTATCGAACAGTAGTATAGCTTAGGCAAGACCGGACTATCGAACCCAAAGGAACTAAAAGTACTAATACTAACTTTCTTTTTATTATTTAGCCTAAAATAAGTGAAGTTGCTTTAATCTAATCTTAATTAACTACTAAGCTAAAGACACAGAGACAAAAAGAACGAATTGGAGGAATAACTTTAGGAAAACTCAGTTGATTAAAACGATACCCTTAGGAAGAATCCACCTAGACTTCACTTGTTATCTAACACTGAACCATATGATTTATTCACTTAGTTTGATCCGTAAGACTCCTTAACGTATATTAAAAACCCTCTCTCGAGGCGAATAACGTCTAACCCTAGGTTAATTAATGGAAATCTCTTTCTCTCTTAATAACAACCTAGAATAGTAGTAAATCGATCTATGGACTCCCATATTAGGTTTCACCCTCATCCGGCAAAATCTCGTCACCCTATCTCTAGGTGTGCGATCAACTCCGCTTAATTATGCTAGATCTACTCTTAGGCAGGGTCTATTCCTCCTCTACCTAAGCACATCAAATTTAGATTAAGCTCACATAATTAAGAACAAACTAATTATTTATCATATAATTCAGAAAACAATAACAAGATCCATCGTAGGTTTCATCCCCTTCAGGTATCTGAAGGGTTTAGTTCATAACAAATAAAGAAAACATCTCAAGAGAAAAGATAAAACAAAACATAAGAAATCCCTAAAACTCCCTGAAGGAATTGAAGGAGATATCCGCCGTCTTGAGTAGAATTCCGGCTTCTTGAGATGGATCAACTGGCTATCTTCGAGTGATTCCCACAACTTTGACCTTTTCGGCTTGGCTCTTTGGCCTAGCTAACCGCCTCCTTTCAGCTGACACTTAGGGGGTTTATATAGGCTCTTGGAATGGGTTTCTTTGCCCCAAAGTATCCAAATCCAAATGAAATTGCTCTTTGCCACGACAGAGACACGACCATGTCACACGTCCGAGTGACTAGTCTTCAAGCCGTGTTCGAATTTTTTCAATGAGACACGACCGTGTGACTCGAAGTAAGACCGTGTTCTAGATGCTTGGTGAGGCACGGCTGTGTGGGCTTTGGTCCAGGCCGTGTCGATTTCTTTTTTGGCCCAATTTACTCCGTTTTGAGCTCGTTTCTCGTTCTTTTTATCTTCGGGTGCTTTCTTGTGTATAAGACAAGAAAAAAAAGTATTAAGAGCACCTTTTTATATGAAACATAGGATAAATCATCCAAAAGTATACTAAATGTGGGATTAAAATATGTTACTTTTACGGTTTATCAGCTGTGTTTACTTTAAGAAAAACAGTGATGGTTCTTTTGTGTATCTACTTCTTTATGTTGATGACATGTTGATAGCAGCAAAAGAGAAAGGAGAGATAAGAAAGGTCAAAACCTAACTAAGTGAAGAATTTGAGATGAAAGATTTGGGACCAGCAAAGAAGATACTTGGTATGGAGATTCTCAGAGATAGAAAAGCAAGTAAATTGTACCTAAGTCAGAAGGAGTACATTGAGAAAGTTCTTTGCAGGTTCAATATGTAGAGTGCTAAGCCTGTTAGTGCTCCTTTAGCAGCCTATTTCAAACTTTCATCGGCTTTGTCTCCACAATCAGATGATGAGATTGAGTACGTGTCACATGTTCCATACTACTAGTGCGGTGGGATCTCTCATGTATGCTATGGTTTGTTCACGCCCGGATTTATCATATGCGATCGGTGCGATTAGCGAGATACATGGCGAATCCCGGTAAAGAACATTGAAAAGCAGTTCAGTGGATTTTAGGATACTTACGAGGTACTACTGATGTTTGCTTACAGTTTGAAAGAACTAAAGATGGAGTCATTGAGTATGTTGATGCTGATTTTGCTGGAGACCTTAATAGAAGAAGATCTCTCACTGGTTATGTCTTTACAATCGGAGGTTGTGCAATCAGTTGGAAAGCTACTTTGCAAACTACAGTCGCTTTGTCTACCACTGAAGCTGAGTACATGGCGATTACTGAGGCTTGTAAAGAAGCTATTTGGTTGAGGGGTTTTATGGAAGAGGTGAAGAACTTGTTCGTTGAGAGTTCGCGATGAAGAACTTGTTCATTGAGAATTCATGTCAAGGTAGAGATTGTTAGAATTAAGTGACCCGAATCCTTATTTAAATAAAATATAATGGTAAAATAAAATAAAAGAAGAATCCCTATAGAACTACACTTCTTTTATTTTATTTTAAATAAGGTTTTTTAAATCTTATTAAACTCTATCTATTTGATATTGATTAGAATAAGGAGTTTCAATCTTACTACACTCCTATTAGAATATGGCTTTACAGGCCTATAAATAGACATAGTCTATTCCTCTTGTAATGGATTCGAATTCAACATAGTGAATTTTCTTCTCCTCTGCCCGTGGTTTTCTTCCCGAAAGGGTTTCCACGTAAAATCTGTGTGTGTGTTTTTTATTTTATTTCTCTTTTTTTTTTTGCGACATATTTATCATTACCGACGTTATATTTTTCACAATAATAAAAACAATCAAAATATAATTTTAAAAAAAACTTAAACAAAATTTCAACTCATTCACGGTTTACCCATCACCAATATTATTATTTTTAAATCTAGAATGTTGGTTTACGTATTGTCACGAATCTTATTAATTTAATTAATTTGTTCATTTATGTTCTAAGAAACGTGTACCACAAATTCTAATAGTTTCACTTCATAGATAAAGTAATCTCTTTTCAATTTTGTTTTTACACGAAAAATCTAGTACAAAATTCCAAGCTGACATTTTTTTTCCCAAATGACACAACTTTACTTACCAAAATTCCAATTTAATTATACCAATAACAACCACAAAGAAAGCTCCAGCCTCTGAAAATTTTGCCAACCGTACGTATACTTGGAATAACTTTTTTTATGGATTTTGTTTTTCTTTGATGTGAAACTTTTTCTTAAATATTTTCTTCCTGCCAACATTTTTTAATAATTATTTTATATATTGAATAAAATGTATGTATAGTTTTAAAATTTATAGTTTTAAAATTTGTAAAAATTTTAAAAATTAAAATTAAGGATAGATGTTAAAACTTAAATGATAACTACATGTTCTCATCTAGTTAACTTAGGAATGCAATGGAATTGAGCGAAGGTAAATATTATCAAATTTATCATTTCTCCATCAACATTGTTGATATGCTCTATCGTGACCTTTATCTCACTTTGTTGTAGATGTTAAAACTTGAATAAAACTGCGACTTTTATAAATGTTTGATGCATCCATATATCAAACCCCATCCTATTGGATATTTATTATTATTTTATATATTTTTAATGCACAATTAATATATAGAATAAAACAATAATCTAGGAATACCTCATCTAAATATTTTAGTATTTATCATATAACATATTGTTATATTATTCTATCACTCAGACACGTGTCAGCACTAGACATATTGTTGATCTATGTTGGCTCCCTTTGAAGCAGTGCCTCGGCAAGTCACCCGTGTTTAAGTGTAAATATTATCATTGTGTGATACACTTGCAAGACAATAATGAATCCATTTAGGCATAACTTCCCCATATTGATAAAGTCTCATGATATAAGAACATGATTATTCTTTACTCATTTAGGAGGCGTTGAATGAATATCATGTCACGTCATACTAACAACAATATGACCTCTCTTATAAATACCTTAATAAACGATGTAGAAATGATCAATCTTTTAGTACTCTAAAATTACTCCGAGCAATTGTCTTCTTGATCAACTTGTCCTCTTGTTCATATTTTGGCTCTCAATCCCTTTAGATGAACCGATCTTTATTGCACCTTTGTGATCTCCTCCCTACTCCTCCTGGTCCTTTTTCCTTGTTGTATGCAATATCAACTCATATAATTACATTTTTGTCTCTTTAAAAATTAAACATACAAGAGTATAAGGATGAAATTAATTTAAGTGAGATTTAATTACAACCTCATCCTAAATTCACTTTATCTACGTGTGTATATCATGTATAGTTTCCATACCTTCCTACAAGACTATAAGCATGAAAAAATAGAGTTATTTATTTCATGTAAAAAAATTAAGATGTTAAAGAAAAAGGTGACTCTAAGCCATAATCCAATGTATATGATTGAATTAATGTGGCTCCAATCACTCACTGATGGATTTGCAACCCACATGAGGCAAGACGAGTTGAAACTTGACATGTGCTTTAGTTGAGTTAATGTGAAGTTGGTGAGGTTAGGATAAAATACTTATTTAGCTATATGATATCAAGTGACAAGAGACTTTCATATAAATACTTTAGAAACCTAGAAATAAGATATCGATCTTTTAACATTCTAAAGTTACTCTGAGTACTTACCACCTCAATCAACTTATCTTCTTGTCCTTGTTCTAGCTCTCAACCTCTACCGGTGAACCAATCCCATTGTCCCACTTTGACCTCTTCCTTGCTACTTGGTGAATTTTTTTTTATGTATGAATTTATGTACCATATATATATAATAAATGAAACGATTTTAATTTAATAAAATTATTTTAAGTAATATACGATATCACGGGTAAAAAAATTAATTATTTTATAAGTAAATAAACATAAAATTTTATATAAATAAAAGATGTGATATATCAGATATAAATACAAATATTAATTACTAGTATGATAAACAGTATCACTACCAACCAAATTGAATTGCAAAATTAAAACTTGGATACATTAAAACTAATGATCTTATAATCTAATGACACCTTGATTTTCTTTTTTAACGAAGACACCTTAATTTAATTACTACAAGCAATGGGCAATGAATAATTTGTACTAAAAAAATTTACTTAAAAATTTTGGCACATTTATATCTATATTTAAACAATTCACACACAAAAAATCGTACGGAACAAATTTTATAAATTAATTATGGCTGCATAAAAAATGTCTATATAAAGGCAACAAAGCATCGTTCACTTCCAAAACCAACAAGTCATTGGGCTTTGTAGTGAGGAGAGGTGACATTCATTTTCTCATTGCATTAAACGAAACAAAGAAAATGATTGCCACACCCGAGCCCGACCATGACCGGAAAACCGAGTTAATGGCCATCGACCAATCAAAATCCGGCATCAAAGGACTCGTCGACGCTGGCTTAGCAAAGCTCCCACGTGTTTTCGTGCACGATCACTTGAACCTTAATATCAAATCAGGGCCTGCCCCCGACAATGTTAACATCCCAGTCATTGACTTTGCCGGTGTCAACACCGATTCCACTCGACGGGCTATGATAATTGATGAAGTCCGTAACGCCTGCATGAAATGGGGATTCTTTCAAGTTATTAACCATGGAATCCCTGTTATCACCTTGGAAGAGATGATCAATGGGATCCGTAGGTTCCATGAGCAAGAACCTGAAGCCAAAGAGAAGCTTTATTCTAGAGATGAATCCAAGAAGGTTACGTTCAATACTAAGATTGATATGTCTCAAACTATGGCTGCTTATTGGAGGGATACCCTTACCTGTGTTATGGCCCCTAATCCGCCTGCTACTCAAGAGCTACCTGAAACTTGCAGGTAATTTTAGTAATTTTTATTTTTATTTTTATAAAGTAC
This sequence comes from Gossypium bickii, assembly GCA_025503065.1. Lineage (NCBI taxonomy): Eukaryota > Viridiplantae > Streptophyta > Magnoliopsida > Malvales > Malvaceae > Gossypium > Gossypium bickii. Next base: position 94,939,422 of record CP106720.1, read on the forward strand.
ACATATTGTCACATGGGTTACCATGTAATTGTTGTTGAAATTTTAACAATCCTATTAGTTGTTTTATTATAAGTAATTTTACTAAAATTTGAAGATTGAGAGTCGAAGTAATTTAAAAAAAAAAAATACTAAGGCTAACAAAAAATGTAAAAGTTAGGAATTAAATTTATTATTATAGAAAAAAATATTAAGTACCAAAATGAACCTAACTACCAAGTTCGGGGACTAAAACTTATAGAGACCCAAAAAAAATTATTGGACGAACTTTTCATGTAATGACTTGTCATTGCACTAATATACTTAAAACGATTTGGACGGGTATTTTGGCAGGGATATAATACTTGATTACACGAACAATGTGATGAACTTGGGGACTACACTCTTCGAATTGATATCAGAAGCTCTAGGGCTAAACCCGAACCACCTCAAGGACATTGGTTGCACCGAGGGACTTTATGTTATGGGCCATTATTCTCCGGCATGCCCTGAACCAGAACTCACAATGGGCACCGGCATCCACACAGACAGTGGTTTCCTCACCGTGCTCCTCCAAGACCAAATTGGTGGCCTCCAAGTCCTCCATGATAATCGATGGATTGATGTTACCCCAATTCCCGGAGCTCTTATAATAAACCTTGGAGATATGTTACAAGTAAGTCCATGATTTCACCTTACAATTTGAGGGGTGAGTAGGATTCGGTTTCTTTCATCGGTTTGATTTTTTCAGTTTATTGAATTTTCAATGATAACTTGGTTTGATTTAATTCACGTTTTTTATATTAATTTTTTTGGATTTAGGGCATTTTTTTAAAAAATTAGATCGATAATCAAATTGCCTGTCTATTTTTAATTGTATAAATTATTAAAAAATTCATAAAAAGATTTATTAGAAATTTTATAAAACCCGATTCCACTGCCTGCTCAATTAGTATTTTATCTCAATTCAACCGGTTTAGAGTATTTCACGGTCTGATCGATTCAACCTCTTAATTTGTCTAAACCAACATACCGATTGGTTCCAAAAGCTCAATATTAATTAGCATAATATAAAATTTAGTTCTCAAACTTTACACATTCCGTCTATTATTATATATATATTTGAAGCTAAAGTTTTTATATATATATATTTGAAAACTTATACAGTTTTCCAGAATTATTCTACCAAGAAAAATAATGTACTGAAGTGATGTTTATTTTTGGTCATATTTTGCAGCTAATTTCAAACGACAAGTTCATCAGCGTGTACCATAGGGTAGTAGCAAGAAACATTGGACCTCGAATATCAATTGCTAGCTTTTTCAGAACATATATTGAACCACAAAATGCATTAAGAATGTATGGACCGATCAAGGAACTGTTGTCTGAAAACAACCCACCAATTTACAAGGAAACCAATGTGGTGGATTATTTCAAATTCAAGCACCTTAAAGGTGTTGAAGGGACCTCTGCTCTTGCACATTTCAAGCTCTTTTAAATCTCTTCTTTTAGGATTTTATCAATAAATTAAGTCCCACATGTGGGAATTAATTAATTACCAAATCATGTGTGTTATATTTTATCTTTTACTTGAATAAATGAATACGTGATAATAAAATTGTTATTTTCTTTGACTTTTCTATTTAAAAATGTTTATTTACATAATGATGTAAATAAATGACTTTCGAAAATGTTTATTTTGAATAAATGACTTTTCTTTTTTTCGAAAATGTAACAACATCTTTGTCAATTTCGAAACAGCACCAGATGGCAAAATTATTCCTTTTTTTTTATTAATATATTATTTGATAGTTAAGTATAATTTAAATGTTTATTTTCGTACTTAAATTTTTTAATTTAATATTTGAGTTTTTCTTTATCCTAGATAAATTCTTGAGTTTATTTTTAATATTTAATTTGGATTCAAATAATCTCACATTATTATTTCTTTAGCTTCATTTAGAGCTGTTTCTATAAAACTCAAAAAATAACTTAAATAAAAATATAAGTCCACTTTTTAATTGTATTGAGTCTTAGACAAAATTTTGAAGTTGGAGTTTATTTCAGTTATATATAAAATATATATTATAAAAATGATAGGGTAATTATTTAGTATATAAGTGGTGAAAATATTTTATTCCACAAGTAAAATTGAGATTTTACCATATGTCTTAATTTTTTATTTTTTAACTTTTTTAAATGTAATTTAAAATCACATGACGAAATTTTAACACCGTTATTATATATATTATATTTAAAATTTAAAATTACAAAAATCAACAAAAACCTAAATATTTTTAATGTAAAATCCAAACCTATCCTAAACAAAACACAAAGACCAACTTCTAATAGGCTAAAATATAATTTCTAACCTATCATGATTTTCATAGCTTTGTGTCAAGTTCCATCAAACAGCTCTCACTCTTCCACAAAGGCTCCACGCCTCCACCCAACACTAATCTCTCCTCCTCAAAGGCTTCACAGGTCACCATTTCACCATCTAAGCCCTGACCTTGCTGCATTTTCAGATGTCGAAACTATGTTCACGACAGCCCGACCTTGCTGCAAAATTTTGCATTTTGGGTGATTAAAAGAAATGGGTATAAGGATTGTTTCCCATCCAATCAAATGTTTTGTAACTATACTTCCACAACAATGACTTAAATCATAGTTTATGGTTCTTCACCTTTTTACTACATAATAATTAATTTTTATTAAAATTGTAGTGATGACCTCAAGCAATATATATAGATCCTTGTCTAGAAAAGCATCACGTGGAATAATATAAGGGCTGCATTATTAAATTATTGTTTACCTTTACAAAACAAGTTAGGACCGCCCACTAGTTTTGCTATGATGTTCAATTTAACTGAAAAATATGGTTTCAGTCATCTCACCTATTAATAAATTTATATTTATTTTTTAAAAGAACTCATACCTTTTCTAAACTCTCACATCAACGACCACTTAATTTTGTAAAAAAAAAATTAAAAAATCACTTAATTACTCAATATATTATTTTTGAAAAAAACTAACAAAATGTCCGCTATATATAAAAAATAAACCCATCCATTTCAAAATTAATCTTATTTGTTTAATTTGTTCCGATACAGATATATATATTTGTTAAAATTAAATCAAATTAATTAAATAAAAAATTAGTTGATATATTAATTCAGATAAAATCACTGTATTAAAAATGGTCTGAAATCGATTAAATCGAGATAAAATATTGGTTCAACCTGAATCAATTTTCAAAAATTCACAAATTTTTAAATAATTTTTATTAAATTAAAATCGGACTATGAAACCGTGTTCTGAATTTTTAAAACCATGAGGACATCTTAGTATTTTAGTTCTCAGATAAAGTCACTGAACAGATCCAATTAATAGATATTGTAAGAAAAGAAACAGCAATTCAATTAGCATAGAAAATGGCAACTGAAACCTCAGTCAATTAAAACAGAACCAAAGAGTTGAAGCAATTCGACGACACAAAAACTGGTGTTAAAGGACTCGTCGACGCCGGAATACTCAACACCCCCAAGATTTTCGTTCGACCAGCCGAGGACCTTGCCGCCGATGAACTGAATTCCAGTCAGAAAACCATTGAAGTCCCGATCATAGATTTAAGCAACATCGGAGACAGTATCCGGCGAAAGGAGATCGTAAACGAAGTTAAGATTGCATCAGGGGAATGGGGTTTCTGGATCCCATTAAGTGTTTTGGATGAAATGATTGAAGGCATACGTTTGTTTAATGAACAAGATTTGGAGTTGAAGAAAGAGATGTATCGCCGTGACAGTGCAAAGAAAGTGAAATTCAACTCTAATTTTGATCTTTATAATTCAAAAACTGCTGATTGGAGGGACACTTTGCACCTTACTTTCCTTGATTCTGACCCTGACCCTGACCCTTCTCAAATGCCACCAGTCTGTAAGCACTGATATTGCACTACGTTTGGTTCACTGTAATGGAATAAAAACAGTAATTGAATAGAATTTCTGATGGAATAAAATTTCGTAATGGGATTGTTTGTAATAAGTAATTCAACTGTTTGGTTGAATGGAATGGAATAGAACTGTAATAATATTCTTGTGTTTGGTTGAATGAAATGATGTTATAATAGCATAAGGAAAAGAACTAAAATAACCAAAATACCCTTAGCATAATTTTTTTTAGGTAGATGATTATTGTTATTGTTATTAAATTTTAATAAGATTATTATTGAAAATAATTTAATGAAAATAATAAATAATTTAACCATATTATAAAATAAATATTTTTAAATATAAATTAATAAAAAATAATTTAATAGCATTCTTAATATAATTATTATATGAATTAAAAAATCAAAATATATAATACTATAAAAATATATATAATCTACTTTATTATTTTTAAACTGCAATACATATTTAATGTGCTAAAATATCATTACTGAAACAAATAATTTAATTATTCTACAATAAAAAATAATTAAATATTAGAAGTAATAAATAACTTGAGAATTATAAAAGTAAATATATTCTTTTATAAAAAAGTAAATATGTTATAAAGTATTTTATTATATAATGCTTGTAATTTTTTATTATAAATATGATATTAATATTTTTAATTATCAATTTTTGAAAATTAGATTTTATTTTTTATTACTTAATATAGGTATGAATTTTAATTATTTAGTATATTATAAGAACTTTTAAACTAATGTCTATAATAATTATTTCTATTGTCATCACACTACTATTGTTGCATTTGAATACAAACATAATTTCGTTATTTATTTTAAATTTATCACTATTATATTCAATCTCACCGCTACAATTATTGTTAATCTCATTAGAATCAATCTTATTGTTCATCCAAAAAGAGCTTTAAAGGGCTAAAAGTTAAAGATTAAAAAATATTAAATATATTTATTAGTAATACGAAGCTAGATGTTTCCCATTTACAGAGACTATTTAAACCAAAAATCCTTTAACGAGGCTTTATATTAGGCTTACAACAATGAGTATATGTTATATCCAACGTTCAAGATAATAACTTGCATCATTTTGAACCATTATGAAACCAATTCTGGTGTAAACACCATCACAACCACGCGGCCTAAAATAAGCAACCTACTCCTTTGCTGCGTATTTGACATCCTGGCTTTGGAACACAATTGAATATAAGATATCATATTCGTTTTTGGAATAATTCAAAAACAATTACAACCTTATGATTTAAAAATTGAAATGAATAAGACATTTCACTTAAAAAGTCATTGCAAGTATTAAATAAATTTAAATTGTCCCATTTATAATAAACCGATATTAAAGACGATCAAGCACAATATCAAGTTACAATTCTTGAATCAAACAAGCAAAATATAAGGTTTGTGTCTCAAAATTTTGATATCTATGTCTCAAAACAATAGACCATGTCTCAGCACATTACACTCAATATTTGAACATTTAACTTCAATGTTTTATGTGCTCCATTTTCTTTAGGCAATATGCCTAATGTATCGAGATATGCATCTGAAAATACATGAATATTCACAAAATATTCTTAATATCTCAAGTCATGTTCTTGGGGGCTTGAGCATGAACCTAAAAATGCAAAATTTTTTTCAAGTCATAATACCATGCCTCTATTTGTTTCTAAATATGTTTAACATGCAACCAAAATTATGTAAACATATTAGGAATACTAAAACAAGATATCTCACAACTAAAAACTCTTTAAATCACGAATTCATCGTATAAGTAAATATAGATGAATTCATAACTGAAAAGGTATGCACAACTTACTTGCAAGTTAACAAGGGAGTAAACGCACTTTGCAGTTATAATTATTGTCATTATTAACATAATCAATCAAGTTAGCAAATGTTCTATGCCACGCATCAAACCATAGAAATAACCCAAAATTACCAAAAGCCAAAGGTGATTGAGAATATTGTTAAGAAATGGGAATGTATAGTGTTCAGGTTAAATGGTCTGAACCCTACCCTTGTGATGGAAAAATTCGCAACAAGGACCAATAGAATAAAAGATGTCAAACCCCTCACACATTCAAATATATCATTTCAATCTTCAAAAAAGATGAAGTGAGATACATATCTATCATCTCATGCATTAAGTCAAAACACACATACACACACGAGTACAAAGAAGTTCAAAATTTTAGAAGCCAAATTACAGAACAAAAATGCATTGTATCATGCCAAGTATTACTTGGAACGTAGATTGATCCAATACAGGTAACAGGAAATAGAATGCAAATCACTACTGGTCTGGAACGTAATTTAAAAGGCAGTATTCCACAATTCACTTAAGTATAGTTCTTAAAACTTATACAAGTTACTACTTTTAGTGATATATAAAACAAACAAACAAAAAACTTAGCTGTAAGATGTCATAGAAATCCAACTATATTGGCTTATAACATCAGCACTGTTTCTTTAGAAATACAAGAAGTTTGATCAAGCTGACTGTAGTATATATCACATTAACAGGACTAAGATGATCATGTAGCTGTTGCAGATAAAAAACAACCATAATAAATGAAGAACAAACAAATTTCAACACGAAGGTAGGACTAAGTGCATTGGGTACATTTATGGACCTTAAAAGACGACTTAATATGAATATAAATGTTCCCGAAGCAAAGCCTATAGGTGTCACAAGCAAAAACACAAAAGAAAGAGAAAACAAACAGATAAGCTACACTAATGTCGTCCAGAAAGGCATACAAAAGCCATCTCTAAACAGGTGCATACTAAAATTTCCTCTGTTCAGATCTTTTTACAAAAGAAAATATTTTCTCTAATGGTTTACTTTGTTGGCTGGAATAATTAGCTCTATCATTAAGTATATAGGATCCTCTGATTCAATGTCGATTTAAGAGTTACTTTCATACTCCTTCATAAGACTGACAATGGAATATACTTCTGCTATTGTTGCAGCAGCTACCACAAATGAAGAGGCAGATCCCATCCTCAGGCATTCAGAACCATTCTGAAGGTAACTCTACCAGGACTTCTGATAATTCTACTGCATTTCCATTTGAAACCAATTTTATCACCCAAATGGTGGCGAATCAGAATATTGAAAGTTATGAATGGATACAATATTACTGCTGCTGCTCTCTTAATTACCCTTCATCAGATTTGGTTTGGTGCACAACTCGCAGAATCTAATGGGCAGCATATTACTGCAAAGCAGTGTTTTACATAAAAGAAACATGGTATGGTACCCACTATCAAACTAATCAAAAGCATCGACTAATTTTCTGAAAAAAGAACCAAATATTGAGCATGAAGAGTTGAATAAAAGTAACCCATATCAGATGAAATAAAACGATGAAATTAATACCGAGCTTTATACCTTGGAAAGGGTATTGTAGTGTTTTCTCCTCGGTTTCAGCCTTGGAGCTTCTGGGAAGGTTGGAAGCTTGAAAACGTGGGTAGCTAAAAGAAAATGGGAAGAAGAGGGAGAAGATAGGAAGGAGATGGGAAGAAAAATGAAAAAGGGAAAATGCTTCAGAGACTGGAACAGAGGGGAAGAAGAATGAAAAAAAAAAGATGCTTCAGGAAAAAAAAATTGGAAGAGAATGAAAAAGGGATTCAGACGAGAGAATAAAAAAGGGAGAAGGGTAAAGTTGAAACTCACGTACCGAATGGCTATTCAGTGATTAAAGTGGCGTATGGTAAACGACGATTCTAGCTTGAAGAGCTATTCTGAATGGTTGTATGGATGTAATAGCCCATTACATCCAACCAAACTGTGGAATAGGTATAGGTCACTGAATAAGGAGGGAATGGAAAAGCCATTCCCTCCAACCAAACATAATGTTGGTTTTTTTTTACTCCATATTACCTTTTAAATTTAGAAATTTGACTTTTGGGAGGGAATTTCGACTTCTTCGCAAGAAATTTTTCCAAGTGTCATTTATTTAGAATTGTTCAATCATTCGAAACACTTTGTCAGATAGAATCGTGTGCTACAAAAGAAAATGGTGGCAATTTGTCATCGGTTGAGTTTAAGCCCATTGATGCCATTTAGGGCTTGGGTTTTAACATTACTAATGGAAAATGATTACTATTTTCTTGATAAGTGGTTGTGCGTCACGTATGACCCGATTCAATGTGTCTTTCTTGCTCTGTGAATTTAGTGTAACTTTCAATTAAGTCGAGAAACAAAACTTCAATCTAAAACAATATTGAACTTGTTGAGAGGTTTGCTCTCTTCGAGCAGATGACACTTCAAAGACTTCTAAAAATTTTAGTTTAAATTTATGTGACGAAACCAAAATCATGTAATTAAGGGGAGTTTAGCCAATAGAGGACCATATTACAGTAGAATTTTATCAAATTTACATTGTTTTTTGTTCCTATTTTTGTTCGATTGAATTTGCAGAAAAATCAACAATGGAGTATGTCGTAACCATTTTTTGATAAAACAGTATACGATGCGGTCGACTCGAGGTTTGAAAGAGAAAAGGAAGGGTGTCGCCATCGATCTTTATTTGGGTGTGATCGGATCACCTTTGTTTTAATAAAATGCCTCGATTTATTAAAACGATGCTTTTGGTCCACGAAAATTTGAGAAAAATGGGTTCGGAAGTCAATTACGTGCGAGGAAGGATTAGCACCCTCGACACGCCCGAAATTGGTACCAAACTGATTGATCGATGTCCTATTGTAAAAAACTTTGAAATGGTTTAAAAATACGATACTTTTTATTTCCTAAAATTTGAAGGAATTGGAAGGGACGTTAAGACTCTCTTATTTTCGAAGAGATAAAGCATCATGTCCAGTAAGTTAAGGCGCAATACTTTAGACTCCCGAAACTAAGCCCGCCTTTTAAAACTTAGTTTTATATTTGAAGAAGATCTCCCGTCATTTGTCAAACGAGAAATCAGAACCCAGTAAGTTAGGGCTCGCTTTCTCGAAGATCCAAATTAGGAATATTGCCTTCATTTTAAAAGAACTTATCTCGAAGTATCTAGATGTTGTGTCCAGTGAGTTTGGGTGCAACATTTTGAATTCCTGAGAACAAATGTTTTATTTGAAACTTGGATGGCGATTTTAAAAGGGGATATTCCGTTGTTTTGTTTAAACGAGAAACCGAAACCCAGTAAGTTAGGGCTCGATTCTCTCGAAGTGCTAATACGGAATATTGATTGTTTGAAAATTGAGATGTCGGAAAAATCAAGGAGACGAACGATGAGAATATAAGTAGTGGGGAAAGAAAAGTATTGTGACAATGTGTGTATATGTATTGACGATGGTAGAAAATAATGGTAATAATAATGGTGGTAATATATATAAAATAGGTAAAATATATGCATATCGAGAAATAATATAATGATAGTAGTATATTAACAGTAGTAGGAGATATAATAATAATAATAATAATAATAATAATAAAGTAGAAAATAATACTATATTAATAAGAAAATAATAATCTAATAATAATGATAGAAAATGAATAAAACATAAAAATATGATGATAATAGTAATGTAATAACAATGATAAAATAAAGAGTAATGACAATGATACATTTATAATAATAATAGTAGTAAAAGAAATAATAATAAAAAATAATAAAATGATAATAAGATTAATCATGGTAATAATTAAGAGGTAAATCAAATATATATACAAAGGAATAAACAAAATATATATGTGTAAAAACTCTAATATAATAATAGTAATAATAAAGATATTAGCTAATAATAATAGGATGATAATAATAATAAATGTTAAATAATAATAAGAATGATATAGTAATAATAATAATAATAAAGTAAAAATATAGTATGTAATAATAAAAGAACAAAAACGCAAATTAACTAAAAAGGGATTGAATTAAAATTAAAACGGAATTTTGGGGTTAAATTATAAATAAAACAAGGTTCGGGGGGTCAATTTGAAAATAAAACAAAATTTCAGGGTCAGTATGAAACAAAAATAAAAGAAAAGGACCGATTTGCACACGCGGAGGAAACGGAGGGACCACGCGCGTAATAATTCCTTTCGGCCAAAACGAGTCAGAGCGAGGGGGACTAAATTGAAAGCCAAACGAAACGTTCGGGCCAGATTTTGAAATAATAAAAATTCAATTGAAAGCAATAAAAATGCAGAAGGGCTAAAAGTGCAATTAGCCCTTCCCTTTAAAAATGCGCGGATCCCCTGGAGCGGGTCAGGTCGCACGCGGGTCATGGCTAAAACGACGTCGTTTTGGTGCTTGATAGGCCTGCCCAAAGCGGCGTCGTTTTGGGGGGCCTATTTAAGGCAAAAATCCTTTAAAATTTTCATTTTTTGCCTGCTCCTAAAAAAAAAAAAACTGATTTCCCTTTTTTGTTTCCACTGCAGGGCTCGGGTCTCCGGGGCAGCTCTGTCTGCTCGCCACCTCAGTGCCTGCTCTCCCGTTGCTTACATGCGCACACCGCGCGCACATGGCGGAGGAGGTAAAAGTTTTATTTTTTTTCTTTTTTTTATTTAAAGTTATATTTATGTATATATATGTTTGTAACGAGTGAGGGAAACAGGGAAGAAAAAGAAGCTTCGAAAATGGGAAGCGAAAGTTACCTTTTCTCTCTGTTTTTACCGATTCTCAGTGATTTTTAGTGTCTCTTTGCTTCTTACCTATCTAATCTGGACTGGTTCTCTTGATTTTTTTTGTTTTTTGAATCTGTTTTTTCATTTATCAAAAAGAAAGAAAAAAAGCCCCTTTACAAAGTTTCAAAATCGGCTTTTATAGCCGATTTACAAATACTTTCTGTCAATTCTTGTTTAATGCTAGCAGGTGGCTCAGTGCAAGTGGGAAGGGCGGTGGCCGGTGGTGTCGATCGCGGCTGGAAGCGGTTGGTGGCGATGGGGCAAGTAGCGTAGAAGGGTAGGGTTTCAGCATTTTTGAAACCCTAGTTTGACCATTGGGTAGTTGGGCCTGTCGATTTGGGCTTATTGGGTTAATTGGCTTTTAATTTGGTTTAGTTTTTTTTTGTTTGGGTTGGCACTGAAGTGGGCCCGGGCAATTTGGGCTTTATACAGAGTATTTTAAGCATATGAAAAGATTGGGAGAAGCTTTGTTTGAGTTACTATCGAGCCACTTGGTCTTCAACCATACCACCTGTCGAAACCATTTTTTCTATTCTGGAAAAAAAAAAAAACAAGGATCGATTGGAAAAACGAAAATGGAGTCGCCACTAACCTTTTTCGAGGTGTGATCGGTTCACCTTGAAATTGAAAACTTTAATAAAACTTTGGTTTATTAGAACATATTTTCGTCTACAAAAACTCGAGAAAACGGGTTCGGGAGTCGGTTACGTACGAGGAAGGTTTAACACCCTCGTAACGCCCAAAATTGGTACCTAATTGATTATTTAATGTCTTAATACCGAAAATTTGAAAAGATTCTAGATTACGATCCACTTACTTAAGATACATTTGAACAGAATCATATTGGATGCCAAACCCTCTTATTTCGAAGAAATAAAATGTCATACTCAGTGAGTTAGGGTACAACAACTTATATTCTCGAAACTGAACTTATCTCTTGACTTTTAAAACCCGTGTAATGAAGTTTGAAAAGGATATTCGGTTATTTGGGTTTTATGAAAAATTAGAACCCAGTAAGTTAGGGCATAATTTCTCAAAATTCTCGAATACGGAATATTACCTTTATTCTTTTTGGAAATTCTTACCTCGAGATGATAAAACGTCAATCCAGTGAGTTAGGACGCAATGCCTCAAATTCCCGAGAATAAGTTTTTTTATTTAAAACTTTTATGCATTTTGATTAGAAGAAAAAAAGGGTACTTGGTTGTTTAGATTTAACGAGAAGAATCGGAACCCAGTAAGTTAGGGCATGATTTTCTCGAAACTTCCAAACACAAGCATTGCCTTATTTTTTATAAGCTTTCCGATAAGCGATTATAAAACTGGCTCAAAATATATTTATTTAGTTTGTTTGGAGCAAGAATGAAACGACTAATATCAATTAAAATGTTAAAACTTGAATCACGATGCGATAATGTGAAAAAAAGCAAAGTTACAAACATAAAATAATATACATGGATAAGATATTATACAAGGGAATAACCATGATATTAAATTTGAAAAGAGCAAATTTGGGTACATACAATAGCAAGCAAATTAATACAACTAATATATAGCAAACAAATAAACAACTAATGTATATAAAACAGTATGCATCAATTTAAATAATACATATGTAATAAAAACTTGATATAAAATAATGTATATAAAAATAATAATGACATATAAAAGTGTTTGGAATTAATATATATAATTTAAAATAGGGTTTTTTTAAAGAGACAAATTCTATACATAAACAAATTTAAGAGAAAATATTTAAATGTATATATACGTGAATAAATTTAAAAGAAAATATTTACATAAAATAATACGAAATCAAAAATATATATACATAAAAAATAATTTAATATAAATTATATATGTATATAAAAAGAATATATATATAAAAAAATTTAATGAAAATAACATAGAGAAATAAATAATATCTAGAACCATTTAAAATATATAATATATAATATTGATTTTTTAAAAAGAATAATTAAAAAATAATAAAAATAATTAAATAAAATAATTAAAGGACTATATTGAAATCAGAATAAAATTAGCGAGCTAAAAACAATAAATTAAAAAAAGAAATCGAAAAAGGACTAAAACACCATGCGCGTGAATTAAAAGGGACTAAAAGCGAAATTTACCCGAGTTATTAAACTCAGCGTTTAAATAGGGATTAAATTTAAAACTACGCAAATTTCTGGACATAATTAAAATAAAAGAAAACTTAATTTAAAAAAGACTAAAATTCAGAAGGACTAAAAGCGTAAATAACCCATCAGAACCAAAACACACGGATCTTGGCCGCAATCTGGTCGGGTTTCGGGTTTCCAGCAAAACAGCGCCGTTTAAGCATCGCAAGAAACACTGCGAAACGACGTCGTTTCGCCTTTCTGTCTAAACAAAAAAAAAAAAAAAAAAAAACTTAAAACCACATTTTAAAACCCCTTCATAAAAAAAATTAAAAAGAAAGCTCTCAACCCTTTTATTCCCTCCCTTGGCCGAATCTAGGGTTCCGTCGCCTATCCGCCGTGCCCCCACTGTGGACAGTGGCCGGCGCTTCGCAAAAAGGAGCCCCTAGCCCCCCGCTTTAAGGCGTTTCGAAAACCAAACCTCCCTAGCCTAGAAAGCTGAGAGAAGAGGGTATTCAACCCCTTTTCAAGTCTGATTTCGCGACGGCGTAAGGCCTCCGGCGATGCAACCTCAAGATATTTTTGATACGTTGTTTTTTTTTTTTACTGTATTTTAATCTATTTCGCTAGTTTAAAAAAGAAAGAAAAAATTTATAGGCATATAAACTGATTCGAATAGAACCGAAAGAAAGAAAAAATATAATGAACCTTTTGCTTCTCTTGTATTTGATTCTGTCTTTTTAAAAAAACGTAGTCCCCATACAATGGTTTTTGTTTTTCCTTTTAAAGTCGAAAAAAAAATAATGAAAATACAACTGTTTCTTTTCTTTGTTTTTTTCTGCTGCTATTTCTTTGCTCGTTGTTATCGTCCTTCTTGCAGGTATGGAGGGAACGTGGCGCGTACGGAGGCTGTGCGCTGGAGGCTGCAGCGCTGAAGGATTGCGTATGGGGCTGCGGCGCATGGCTGTTTTAGGGTTAGGTTTTTTTTGTTTTGTTTAGGTAATGGGCTGGTAGGGTTTTTGGGTAGTAGCTTTGTAATTTGGACTGTTAAAAGACTTTTAATTTTTTGGATTTTTATTGTTTTGTTTAGAAAATTTAATTGGGCCCGGGCATAAATTGGGTCCTACACCACCTTAACTCAATCGGATGTAGTAAAGGGTGTAGCATAGTGACCCACTACTATCGACCTTGCCCTCAACCTGAACTCACTTTAGGGGTAAGGAAACATGCAGATGCATGCATATTAACAGTGCCTCTACAGAACTATATGGGCATCCTCCAAGTCCTTCACGACGATCAATGGTTCAACATCCACCTCACTTGAGGCGGTTTGGTCATAAACGTCGGGGATCTTCTTCAAGTTTGCTTCAATTCACATCAACTTTATATTTAATTATCCCAATAGATTAGCCACCAACTGTTTTAATGTTGTTTATGGTAGGTTTTATCAAACGATAAGTTCAAGAGTGTGAGTGTGAAGCATAGAGCAATTGCCAATCATGTCGAACCCAGAATTTCAGTAACATATTTTTTCTCAGGACATGTTAGTTTGCTTGACAAGTCATTTGGGCCAATCAAAGAGATGATATCAGAGGCAAATCCTCCTCGATACTAAGAGTTTTTATTAAAGGAATATATTGCCAAGTTTTTGTCTAGCTCGCTTGATAACAAGCCTCCTAAAGATTACTACAAGATGTGATGCTATAAACTATCAAATTGCCATCCGAATACCAAACTAAATAAAACAATGTCTTTGATTTTGTGTGTGTTTTAATTTGTAGTAGAACTTTATTTATATATTTACAAGGAGAGCGGGGTTATTTATGTATTTTGTTGTATTATAAACTTGTTTAAAATATTTTTATATTTTAGATAAATTTTGATACATAAATTATCTGTATCATAAATATTTTATATTTATCACGTGGGATAATACATGGATTGGATTATTAAATTCTTGTTTTCCATTACAAAACAAGTAAGGTCCAGTCACTGCTAGTTCTGCTATGACACGCAACATGTGATTTTAACTAAAACATGGGTTTCAGTTATTTTACTTCGCATCTCACCTATTAATAAAATTAATTATATATAAAATTTATATTCATCTCAATTTAAAAATTCATACTTTCTCTATACCACCACCTCGATAGATTATTCTTTTAAAAATTTAAAATAAATTAGACTTTTATAAATTTATTAATAAGTGTACATCTTAATCATTCAATTTTAAAAGTTACAAAATGATAATTAAATTATTTGAAATTTTTTATTTAAATAATTGGATTATTAAAATCGTTATTGTTTGACTTTCTCTTTTCGCACAACTGAGTACCAATATAAAGCTCTTTTTCACCTTCTCTTATACAATTCATTTTTTTTTATGAAATAACTTTGAACGTCACGGATTTACGAACTAAAATCCAAAGAACTATCTTATTCGATTTTTGATATTGACTGTTAGATTGACTTGAATCTAAGATATGTTCTTTTATTTGTCAAAGTACATTGATCCGCCGTACCGATAATCAAATCATTAGTTAGAGTTTACTAGCTGGACTTAAAAAAAAAAAACTTAACAGTTGAGTGACTTACACAAAAACTTTCAAATAGTTTAGTGACTTAAAAGACAACATTCTAATAATTCAATGGCTATTTTATAACTTTTTAAAATTAAATGATCAGAACATAAACGTAGCAATAGTTTAATGACCTTAAGTATAATTTACCTTTGAAAATTTTATGAATTTTAATAATTTATTAATTTAAAATTAAACTAAATAAACTAAAAAAATGGGTGTTCTAACCCTGGGGCAAGTGGAGATCGTTATCTTCAAGTAAAGTAGTATTTTAGTTCTCAGATAAAGTCATTGAACAAATTCCATTAGTCAAATATTGTATGAAAAGAAAAAAGCTACTCAATTAGCAGAGAAAATGGCAACCGAAACCTCAGTCGATTATGACAGAACCAAAGCGTTGAAGCAATTCGACGACGCGAAAGCTGGTGTTAAAGGACTCGTCGACGCCGGAATACTTAACATCCCCAAGATTTTCGTTCGACCAGCCGAGGACCTTGCCGCCGAAGAACTGAATTCCGGCCACAAAAAGGTCGAAGTCCCGATCATAGATGTAAGCAACATCGGAGACAGTATCCGGCGACAGGAGATCGTAAACGAAGTTAAGATTGCATCAGGGGAATGGGGTTTCTTCCAGGTGATAAACCATGGGATCCCATTAAGTGTTTTGGATGAAATGATTGAAGGGATACGTTTGTTTAATGAACAAGATCTGGAGTTGAAGAAAGAGTTATATAGCCGTGACAGTGCAAAGAAAGTGAAATTCCACTCTAATTTTGATCTATATACTTCAAAAACTGCTGATTGGAGGGACACTTTGCAACTTACTTTCCTTGATTCTGACCCTGACCCTGCTCAAATGCCATCCGTCTGCAGGTAACGAAGCACTATCTTAATTCGTTACTTCTTCGAAAGAAATTTGTTGTAAATTTGAGGGTTGTGGATCCCTTAACATGTTGGATATTGACATAAGTGGAGGTTCACGGAATCAGAACATTTCGTTGGATCGATCTATGTACCACCAAAGAAAATGGTTACCATTTGTCGGTAAAACAACCATAGAGAAGCTTGTATTAGGGGTTAAATTGTAATTTTCCCTCTATATTAAAAAAAATAAGGAAATTAATCTCTATATATTAGATCAAAGAATAAATTTGTCTTTTTGATAAAAAATTCTTCCATTTCTACAATTAGAAACTAGTCATCATGAGGTATATATGGTGAGTTACCTATTATTGTCTAGTTTTTAACAGTAAAAATTTATAAAAATTTTAACAGAAAAGATTAATTTGCTCTTTGGTCTAATGTATAGGGACTAATTTACCCTTTTTTGAATAGAATGGGCAAAAATAAAATTTGATTCCTAATAAAAGGCCTCTATAATCCTTTTAATCCATTTGTTGTTATTAAGGTTTGAACCCACTCCTAAACGATATATAGATAAAGCGGCAGCATATATGTCCATTGGTGCTGTTTAGGGCTTGAGTTCAAACTCTACTATTGGCAAATAACTATAATTTTCTTGATAAGTGCACAACTTGATCCAACGAAATATTCTCATTTTGTGAACCTCGTGCATCTCTTAATGGAGTTAAGAGCCAAAACTATGGTCTCAACATATTGAAGGATTTCTTTAAAAAATTGAAAATTTCTAATAACTTTGAAATGTGTAGTATGCTTTAGAATTGTGACCAAACCAAAACCACGTAATTAAGGGTAGTTTGTCCGATATAGAACCATATTCAATAGAAAATTTTCAAATTTACATTGGGTATTTTTTGCTTGTTTAAATTTGTAGAAAATCGACAATGGAGTATTTTAAGCATATGAAAAAATTAGGAGAAACATTGTTCGAGTTACTATCAGAGGCACTCGGTCTTCAAGCAGACCACCTTAACTCAATGGGATATAGTAAAGGGTGTAGCATAGTGACCCACTACTATCCACCTTGTCCTCAACCTGAACTCACTTTAGGAGTAAGGAAACATGCAGACGCAGGCATATTAACAATACTTCTACAGAACCATATCGGCGGCCTCCAAGTCCTTCACAATGGTCAATGGTTCGACATCCACCCCACTCGAGGCGGTTTGGTCATAAACATTGGCGATCTTCTTCAAGTTAGCTTCAATTCACATCAAATCTATATGAAACTATCCTAATAGATTAGCTACTAACTCTTTTTATGTTGTTTATGGTAGGTTTTATCAAATGATAAGTTCAAGAGTGCGAAACATAGAGCAATTTCCAATCATGTTGGACCTAGAATTTCGGTGGCATGTTTTTTCTCAGGACATGCTAGCTTGCTTGACAAGCCATTTGGACCAATCAAAAAGCTGATATCAGAGGCAAATCCTCCTCAATATGAAGAGTTTTTGTTGAAGGAATATTTTGCCAAGTTTTTTTCAAGCTCACTTGATGCCAAGCCTCCTATAGATTACTACAAGCTGTGAAGCTATAAACTATCAATTTGACATTAGAATACCAAACTGAGTAAAACAAGTCTTTTTTTTGTGTGCGCGCGCTTTAATTTGTATTACAAACTTAGTAACTATTGTGTAGTGTATTTTTTTTGTATAATAAAGCGTATTTAAAGTATTTTATATTTTAGATAAATTTTGATATATAAATAATCTGAATTATATTGGTTTGAAGAAATACATATATTCATATCATATTTGTGTTGTTTTCTCTTATTACATTGTATTTTTTTCCCACACAATTTAATCTTAGAAACATGGCTATGTCCTTAATTTATCTCCAAAATAACATGGCTATGGTTTTCATTAGATCGCATTTTACCATCTTTACTACTTTTACTATGTCACGCAACATATGTAATTTAACTAAAAAATTTCACATCTCACCTTTTAATAAAATTAATTATATAATAAATTATATATATATATTAAATAGTACTTTTTCCAACTACTACCTCAACAACCAAATAAATACATAATATATTATTTTTAAAAATTTTAAGATATATTGCACATAAGTTCACTAAACTATTAACTATTAATAAGTGTATATTTTGATCACTGAATTTTAAAAAATTATAAAATGGTCATTAAACTATTAGAAAGTTTTCATTTAAGCCATTAGGCTATTAAAATCATTGTTGTATGGACTTTTTTCTTCGCACAGTGCGCACCAATCGAAAGTTTTTTTTTTTTTCATTTTCTTCTACAATTCAATTTTTCTCATGAAACAGCTTTAAACATCATAATTTGTAAATCAAGATTTAAACAATTTTATTCTCTAATCTTCGACACTGACCATCAGATCGACTTGGATCTAAGGTATGTCTTACTCGTCGATGAATATTAATTTATTATACTAATTGTCGAATCATTGCTTGAAACTCACTAAATAGATTTAAAAAAAATAAAAAATAACTTCAACAAAAACTTTTTAATAGTTCAAAATCAAAAGATAAACTTACTAATAATTTAGTGAGCTATAAGTAAATTAACCTTTTAATTTTTATGTTTTTTTAGTAATTTAGTGAGCTATAAGTAAATTAACCTTTTAATTTTTATGTTTTTTTAGTAATTTATTAAATTAAATCAGACTAAATTGATTCAACTAAAAGTCGGTCTTTTAATTCATTCAACCACTTGTGGAGATTTTAAAAGAAAAAAAACAGCAATTCAATTAGCAGAGAAAATGGCAACCGAAACCTCAGTGGATTACGACAGAACCAAAGAGTTGAAGCAATTCGACGACACAAAAGCTGGTGTTAAAGGACTCGTCGACGCCGGAGTACTTAACATTCCCAGGATTTTCGTTCGACCAGCCGAGGACCTTGCCGCCGACGAACTGAATTCCAGTCAGAAAACCATTGAAGTCCCGATCATAGATGTAAGCAACATCGGAGACAGTATCCGGCGAAAGGAGATCGTAAATGAAGTTAAGATTGCATCAGAGGAATGGGGTTTCTTCCGAGTGATAAACCATGGGATCCCATTAAGTGTTTTGGATGAAATGATTGAAGGCATACGTTTGTTTAATGAACAAGATTTGGAGTTGAAGAAAGAGATATATAGCCGTGACAGTGCAAAGAAAGTGAAATTCCTCTCTAACTTTGATCTTTATACTTCAAAAGCTCTTGATTGGAAGGACACTTTGCAACTCTCTTTGCTTGATTTTGATCCTGACCCCTCAGAAATGCCACCGGTCTGCAGGTAACTAACCACTATCTCGGTGTTTTTTACCCCATGTGATTTTCGAGTTTTTCAAGAGAAATATTTGAATTGTGGTTTATTTAAGGTTCACGGATCCCTTAACATATATGATATTGTATTAAGTTGAGGTTTTGTATCTCGATTCAATTAAAAGTAACGTAAGATTAAGAGCACTTCATTAAATTAAATCGTATGTATTAAAGAAAATGTGGACTATTTGCCACTGGTATAGTTTGAATCTATGTCTTAAAACGACATTTAAGGGCATGTATAGATAAAGTTGTAGCACATATGCTCAATGATGCCGTTTAGGGCTTGGTTCAAATTTTGCCATTGGCAAATGATTATAATTTTCTTAATAGTTGGGTATGTGTTATGTATAGTCCAATTCAATGAGGTGTTCTCATTTTATGAACTTTGTGTCGCTCTTAAGAAAATTTGGAGTCAAAACTGCAAGATGTAAAACATATTATCAGCGTTTGCTTTCTCCAAATAATCAATACTTCTAAAACTTTCTAAAAAATGACTTTGAAATATGTAATATGCGTTATAATTGTTACCAACCAAAACTATGTAATTAAGGGGTGTTGATCCAATAGAGGACCATATATATTAGTAGAAAATTTCCAAATTTACATTGGCTTTTTTCTTTGGTTTTATTAAATTTGCAGAAAATCAACAATGGAGTATATTAAGCATTTGAAAAAATTGGGAGAAACTTTATTTGAGTTACTATCAGAGGCACTTGATCTTCAACCAGACCACCTTAACTCAATCGGATGTAGTAAAGGCTGTAGCATAGTGGCCCATTACTATCCAACTTGCCCTCAACCTGAACTCACTTTAGGGGTAAGAAAACATGCAGATGCAGGCATATTAACAGTGCTTCTACAGAACCATATTGGTGGCCTCCAAGTCCTGCATGATGATCAATGGTTCGATGTCCACCCCATTCGAGGCGGTTTGGTCATAAACATTGGTGATCTTCTTCAGGTTAGCTTCAATTCACATAAAAACTGTCCCAATAGTTTAGTCACTGACTGTTTTTATGTCGTTTATGGACAGGTTTTATCAAATGATAAGTTCAAGAGTGTGAAGCATAGAGCAATTGCCAATCATGTCGGACCCAGATGTTCAGTACCATGTTTTTTCTCAGGACATGCTAGCTTGCTTGACAAGCCATTTGGGCCAATCAAAGATCTACTATCAGAGGCAAATCCTCCTAGATATAAAGAGTTTTTGTTGAATGAATATCTTGCCAAGTTTTTTTCAAGCTCGCTTGATGATGACAAGCTTCCTTTAGATTACTACAAGCTTTAAAGTTAAAACTATTAATTTGCCATTAGAATACCAAATTGAATAAAACAATGTTTTTTTGTGTGTTATGTATTTTGTTTGTATAAGAATAAGATATTTTATATTTTACATAAATTTTGATACATGAATAATTTGTATCACATAAACTTAAAAACATTCACATCATATTTGTATTATTTTCTTTTATTATGTTGTATTTTTTCCTCATCATTTTATCTTATACTATCTAATATCTAGTGATTGAAAGAATGAAAATTACAAACATGGAACATGACTAAGTGTAGCCTTAGACCATTGTGATCTCCCTTAAGTCTACCCATGGTAAGAATTTCATCAGTAAAAAAGTACTATGGATGTTCTTACACTATGAATTAGATTACATTCCATCAGTAAAACTATACTAAAAACACTATAATTTCAAGAATAAAGGGCAAGACAAGTAAGATAGACTTTTAGGTACTTTTGATTTGTATTCTAAATCAGCATTAAAGGGCATCCCTTTCATTCATACTTTTCTACTAGCTTTTGATTGGCCTTCCCCAGATCAACAAGTTTGCACCAGTAATGTCTTATTCACATTGCATACCATATCTATTTTATAGGTTTTTTTTTTTGTTTGTTTCTTGGGCTCTTTGACCTGAGCCAGTATGGCCTCTGGCCCAGTCGAAAATGATGCATGAACCATTATATTTGCAAATCAAATTAGTGGTCAAACTATTTGTTTTTCATTTCAACCAATTAAATCATTGCAAAATTAATTATTTCAAAAAATTAAAACATCATAAAAAAATAAATACATACAAATAAATAATAATAATAATAATAATAATAATAACAACAATAATAATAATAGGAATACAAACGTTGATTTTATAAATGATAAAATTTAAATTAAATATTTAAACTAATTTAAATTCAGTTAAATGACTCTTTTTTTTCATTCAACCAATTCAATTTCTTATTTTAATTTTTGGATATTACTTAAACTACTAATATTTGATTAAACTGATTAATTCAATTCAATTCCAACTACAATTAATTACTAACAACTACATTATTTTAAGGGTAAAAAGAAAAAAACACATATATGAAATGAGGATACGTAGTTGGTGAATTTTTCTCTCATTTCTTAGCTTGGGAAAAGACCACTTCTTTCAGATAATTGGTGTATCGCTTATTGTAAATTAATATATATGTATATAATTTTCGTTATATAAAAATTAAATTAATTAACAGGAGGTATGGAGGAACTAATCTATAATCTATATATACTCGTGATTTTATATATAGATTATATATTGAAAATTTCCATCTGTTATATTTGCATGTGGATGGAATTCCCTCTATAAATTTCTATTTTAGTCAAAGATTATGTGCCCCTCTTATAAAAATTTTATTCTCGAACCTCATATTTTTTACACGCAGGTGTTGCATTCTTCTATCGCATTTGATATTGGAATAACATAATTAATAACTATCAAAATTATTTACGTAATATGTATAATAATTTTATCTTTATGGAGTTTTGTAGAAGATGAATTAATGTTAATTTCAACAATTTAAATCAATGAATTATTCAAAAAAATAAAAAAAAATTGAGTTTGAATTTAAATATAATCAAACCCAAATTAAACTGTTGATTTAAATCCGAAATGGGCACATAAAAACAAGTTGGATTTTTAGTGCTTTAATGTAAGATTCTATCTTTGACTTTAAATATAATCCATTGTAGGTTAAGTCCCCTAGCTGGCTAGCATTGCATATTGCTTTTCTAATTTCTATAGTAGTTGTGAAGTAGAAAAAGTGCATGCAATGCTAGATTCAATGGACATAGACACCAAGCTTTTAAAATCATTACAAGACTCGCATGTGGATAGAAAGAACAAAAACCCCCTCCCTTTCAGCTACTTAACTAAGAAAATTAGTGTTTCTCATCTTTTTAGTTTAGTCAAAATTTTTAATCACTGATCATAGTCTTCTTTAAACCACTTTTGAAATTGCACACTGATTTGCAAGTGTTACATTTTTTGTCAAAGCTGGTATTGTAACACATGTTTGAATAAAATTTTTAAATAATGAATAATTATTGCGAAATTTTATTCAAAAAATAAATTTATTAAACAACTTTGTCAATACACCTAATGATTTAAGCTAACTAATACTATAATGTAAATACAGCCTTAGTGGTATAGAATTGTTTGCACTTTCTCTCCTCAAATATTCCCACAACAAAAATAGCTCTCTCCAATGAAACTTAAGATTTAAAAGATAAACTATCCTATATTGTCCTGAAATGGACCGAATAAAGCTCTATAAAACTAACGCAAAAATAAGTAAGTTGACTACCTTTAATTTATGATTTATATCATATTAATTTAATTAATTATAAATAAAATAATCATTAAATTAGTGATAATATAAATTTTTATTATTTTTAATTTAAATTAAATAAAAAAAACAATTATGATTATGAGATGTCATCATTTTCTACACATGGTAATTTTGGTTTGTCACAAAGCACTTTGTAATTGATTTGAAAGTTGTTCATTTTCGTACCAATTATATGTACAATTGTCATGTGTAAGTTTTTTAATTCCACTATATTTTATTATCACGTGTTATTTTTAGTCCAATTAGTCAATTTTAATCCATTCCAATTCTTAATCTATTTATATTAATATTTATTTTATTTTATTTTATAATTACTTCTAATATATATTTGTAATTACATTGTAAGTATACTTATAAACTCTAAAACAATTATTTAATAAGTCTATTAACATAAGGATGTAATACAAAATTTCTTTTTTCCCAAGATTTGAACATGTAAGGAATGATGTAAGATTTGAAACATGTAAAACATTGTTAAGCCAAATGGAAAAACAACACCGACGACTAAACTATTCCATTTCCAATAAAGCTTTGAATTTTTGGTACTAACTGTCGGTTAACATTACTTTTCAATTACACCTATTTAAAACAATCTCCCAAAAGTTATTATTAGAATGACTTTTTATGCATATCTTCACTTTTAGAATATGATTAGATAAAAAAATATGATTACAATCATAATTTCAGTAGTAGGGTAAAGGAAGGAGATAAATAGTGTTCATCATCTCTCAAAAATTGAAATTTTCTATCTTCCACTTTCTAAATTTTATAAATTTATATTAATATAAATAATAAAATTATAGTTCAACCCCTAATAAGAATCATTTATTTTAGTATTACCTAGGTAATTTGTTTTCTTTTATATATATATTGGCGCGTTTATTTCTCTTTTCTATTTTTAGTAGTACTTTTTCATTATGCGGCAGCATAGAATGATTTCTTTATATATATAATTGTTGGGAAGAAACCGAATAACCGAACGGAAGCGAAGCACAACCGGTGTTCTTTCTCTCCCTATTACTCTTGTCAAATATTATGGCAAGCACAATAGCACAAAAACATTTGTTCTCTAGCAACCTATCAACCACAAATCAACCAATGCAACCGCAACAAAAATAATAAATAGAGACACCGATATTTTTACGTGGAAAACCCCTCTAAATCAAGGGTAAAAACCACGGGACTTTAGAGTCTGATTAAAAGCTCCAATATAATCAATTGTTCAGCTACAAGATCACAATATCAAGCCTACAACAAGCATTCAACTCCAACAAGGCTAACAATATGTAATCTTCAGCAAAAGAGAGAAAAATTGGAGAACATCACCAAAATCGTAGCTGCTGTAAAAAGGGTATTTTTGACGCTATAGGACTCGGATGAAAAATCCGACCGTACAAAGTCAAGAACACCTTGTCGCCTAGCTGCTGTCCAAAAATCAGCTCAATCGAACCACGGATGGACCTCCGATCGAAGAGTTGATCACAGCTGCTCCAAACTTGAAAAATAATTTTTCTAGCTTCAAACTCTCTGTTTCTCACGTTTTTCTCTCCTATTAACAACCTGATATTTGGCTCTCACTAAAATGCTGCCCAAAAGCCACGTTTTAAGACAAAAAGAAAAATAATAAAAGACAAATAACATGGCTTTTGTCAAACCCAAAAGAAAAAGAAAAAGAATTGTAGTATGGTGGAGTAGTAGGAAATCATGGCAAAAATTAAGGGCCACCCACATAGTGGGACCCTCACCAACAAATCTCCCCCTCCGACTATGTGGGGAATGCCTCCATACTGGGAGATCAAACAACATGCTTCAAACTTTCCTCTTGGTAAAGCCGTCAACATATCAAGACCATTATCATCAAGATGTATGTATCTCAAGCTCTAATAATTTAGCTTCAAGAACATCTCGTATCCAATGGTACCTTACATCAATATGCTTAGATCTAGCATGAAAAGTTGAGTTCTTACCAAGATGAATAGCACTCACTGGCTATCACAATACAGACATACTTCTCTTGAGTAAAACCAAGCTCATGCATAAACTTCTTCATCCAAAGCATCTCCTTACATGCTTGGTTCTGTCGCAATAAACTCGATTCGGTGGTGGACAATGCAACACACTTTTGTAATCTCGATTGCCATGCCACGCTCCCCTGCATAAGTGATCAAGTAACTCGAGGTAGATCTCCTCGAGTCAATATCTCGTGCCATGTCCGAATCAGTATAACCAACAAGAACAGGTTTCTCATTACTGAAACAAAGTTTCATGTTGGAAGTGCCACGAAGATATCTCATAATCCACTTCACTCCATTCCAATGCTCTCTACCCGGATTAGAAAGAAAACGACTGATTGTACCAACGGCATAAGCCAAGTCTGGCCTCGTGCAAACCATTGCATACATCAGACTCCCCACGGCTGAAGAGTAAGGAATTTTCTGCATCTCTTCCTTCTCATTTTCTGTGGAAGGACTATGCTTAACACTCAATCTAAAGTGCATAGCAAAGGGAGTGCTCACCGCTTTAGCTTTGTCCATGCTAAACCTTTGAAGTACTTTCTCGATGTACCTCTCTTGTGATAACCATAATTTCTTGGCCTTTCTATCACGTGTCAATTTTATGCCAAGAATTTGCTTTGCTGGCCCCAAATCCTTCATTGCAAAGGATTTACTCAACTCTTGCTTCAAATTCTCAATTCTAGAAGCATTCTGATCAACAATAAGCATGTCATCAACATAGAGCAAAAGAATTATAAAATCATCACCAGAGAATCTCTTAACAAACACACAATGATCAGAAGTAGTCTTCTTGTAGCCTTGTTCCCCCATAACAGACTCAAACTTCTTGTACCATTGCCTTGGAGCTTGCTTCAAACCGTACAAGCTCTTCTTCAATCTGCACACATAGTCTTCTTTCCCTTGTGCAACAAATCCTTCTGGCTGCTCTATGTAAAGCTCTTCTTCCAAGTCACCATGAAGAAAAGCAGTTTTCACATCTATTTGTTCAACCTCTAAGTCATAACAGGCTGCCAAACTCAATATAGTTCTGATAGAGGACATCTTCACAACCGGAGAAAATATTTCTTCAAAATCAACCCCCTTTTTCTGAGTATAACCCTTGACGACCAATCTAGCCTTGTACCGTGGAGATGAAGACTTCTCTTCTTGCTTCAACCTGTAAACCCACCGATTCTTCAAGGCTCTTTTGCCCTTGGGCAATTTCACCAACTCAAAGGTATGGTTCTCATGCAAGGATTGAAGTTCATCTTTCATCGCTTCAACCCACTGATCTTTGCATTCACTCTCCATAGCCTCTTCATAACATTCAGGTTCTCCCCCGTCAGTTAAAAGAACATATTCATCAGAAGAATACCTGACAGAAGATCTTCGATCTCTGGAAGACCTTCGGAGTGGAATTGTTGGTGGAGCTATAGGTGCTTCTTGTTGATCATTCACAACATCATCCATGGGAGCATCAAAGTCACCTATATCTTGATGGTCATCAGTAACATCACCATGCACATCATCCTGAATAGGACCTGGTGAAGAGTGTAAGGGAACCGGATTCACATCGATCAGATCACCACTATCTTGTGAATTCGCTTTCTCCGTCTTATCAATGTCATCAATGGTCTGATCCTCAATGAAGACAACATCTCTACTTCTCACGAGTTTCTTCTGAACTGGATCATAGAGTCTATAACCAAACTCACCATCTAGACCATAACCAATGAAGATGCATTGTCGAGTCTTGGCATCCAACTTGGATCTTTCATCCTTTGGAACATGAACAAATACTTTACAACCGAACACACGTAGGTGATCATATGACACGTCTTTGCCAAACCAAACTCTATCTGGCACGTCACCTCGCAAAGGAACACTAGGAGATAGATTTATCACATGTGTCACTGTATTTAAAGCTTCAAAGCCCAAAATGATCTTGGCGGCTTTGAATCGACAACAAACATCCGACTCTCTCAATCGGTGTTCGGTTCATTCTTTCAACCAACCCATTTAAGCGTGGAGTCTTTGGTGGTGTCTCTCGATGTCCGATTCCTCGTCGCAGATAAAGACTCATGAAACGGCCCTGTGTACTCGCCACCATTATCGATGCGAATGCACTTCAACTTCTTCCCTGTTTCCTTTCAATCGATGCATGAAATCGCTGTTTAAACACCTCAAAGACTTGATTTTTAGACTTCAAAGTGTAAACCCATAGCTTTCTTGAACAATCATCAATGAAAGTCACAAAATAAAGTGCACCGCCAAGTGACCTTACTTTTATCGGACCACAAACATCCGAATGGACCAACTCTAGCAACTCGATCTTCTATGAGGAGGGCGGCTTCTAAATGAAACTCTTCTCTCGCTTTCTGCTAGACAATGAGCACAATTCTTGATGTAGCATTCTTCAACCCCGAAAGTTGATTCTTCTTCGCTAAACGATTAAGGCCCTTCTCACTCATGTGACTAAGTCGTTTATGCCACAACTCGGTTGAGTTTGTCATTCATCGTCACATTCATTGTTTCTCGAGAAGTCAAGCTTGCATCAAATATAAATTTGAGCTCTTCTTTCCTCGAGCCACAACCAAGGAGCCTTTAGTCGACTTCCATTGCCTCTCATTTGAAGGTGTTACGAGAATCCTCATCATCAAGCTTTCTGCAGAGATCAAATTCAAACGGATATCCGGTGCGTGTCTGACATCCTTGAGAGTTAACTTTGTTCCATTGTTACTCACCAAGTGAACATCTCCCATACCAACAACCGAAACCAAACCGTCATTTCCCATCTTCAATACCCCAAAATCACCAGGAGTATAAGATGTGAAGAAATCCTTCCTCGACGTGACATGAAGTGATGCACCAAGATCAATCACCCAACTAGTCTCGTCACATGCTAGGTTGACCAAATTCTCATCACGAATGACCAAATGGATCTTCACGAGTAGCAAGAGCAACACGCTCGCATTTTTCATTATCATTCCGATCGTGTTTATCACCACCTTTGTTCTCTTTCTTCCACTTGAAGCGGTGATTTCTTGATATGGCCTTTCTTACCACAATGATGACACTCAAGATTCTTGTATCTCGATCTTGACTTGCTTCGGCCTTTATCTCTACTCTTTCCATCTTTGTCTCTGTTTCCTCCCCGTTCTCGGTAGAACCAACACCTCGGATCGTGATGTAGAACCACGAGATCGTCTTCGACCTCTTCATTCAACACACCACTCTTAGCCAAATCCAAGGTAATAATACCTTTTGGGCGAATTAATGAGCGAAACCCGGAAAGTCTCCCAAGAGTCCGGTAGAGTAGCAAGCAACCAAAGCCCTAAAATCTCGTCATCAAATTTGACACCCATACCAAGCAACTCGATTCATCACGCTCAAATTCACTCACATGGTCACTATAGGCGTTCCTTCTCTCGTATTTCAACGCCATCATTTTCTTCAACAAAAACAACTTGTTATTGCCCGATCTCAAGCATACAAGCTTTCAAGCTTCTCCCATAATGTTCGAGCATGTGTCTCCGATCAATGTGGTTGTAAACATTTTCTTCAACAAATTGCCGAATAAATCCACACACTTGTTGATGCTCAAATTCCCATTCTTCATCACTTTTCGAATCGGGTTTTGAGTAGCAAAGACCGAAAGATGCTGAGCCTTCACAAACAACAAGTCCTTCATTTTATTCCGCCAAAGTTGATAATTTGTGCCATTCAACATAATCATCTTGCTCGTATTAATTTCCATAATTATTTGACAGAATAACCGAGCTCTTGATACCGGTTTGTTGGGAAGAAACCGAACAACCGAAGCAGGCGAAAGCACAACCGGTGTTCTTTCTCTCCTATTACTCTTGTCAAATATTATGGCAAGCACAATAGCACAAAAACATTTGTTCTCTAGCAACCTATCAACCACAAATCAACCAATGCAACCGCAACAAAAATAATAAATAGAGACACCGATATTTTTACGTGGAAAACCCCTCTAAATCAAGGGTAAAAACCACGGGACTTTAGAGTCCGATTAAAAGCTCCAATATAATCAAATGTTCAGCTACAAGATCACAATACCAAGCCTACAACAAGCATTCAACTCCAACAAGGCTAACAATATGTAATTTTCAGCAAAAGAGAGAAAAATTGGAGAACATCACTAAAATCGTAGCTGCTGTAAAAAGGGTATTTTTGACGCTACAGGACTCGGATGAAAAATCCGACCGTACAAAGTCAAGAACACCTTGTCGCCTAGCTGCTGTCCAAAAATCAGCTCAATCGAACCACGGATGGACCTCCGATCGAAGAGTTGATCACAGCTGCTCCAAACTTGAAAAATAATTTTTCTAGCTTCAAACTCTCTGTTTCTCACGTTTTTCTCTCCTATTAACAACCTGATATTTGGCTCTCACTAAAATGCTGCCCAAAAGCCACGTTTTAAGACAAAAAGAAAAATAATAAAAGACAAATAACATGGCTTTTGTCAAACCCAAAAGAAAAAGAAAAAGAATTGTAGTATGGTGGAGTAGTTGGAAATCATGGCAAAAATTAAGGGCCACCCACATAGTGAGACCCTCACCAACAATAATTACTTCATGGGTAAATCTTAAAATTATATGAATTTTAGTTTAATGTGTAATTTAATACATAAATATTAATTTGATGTAATTATATAAATAAAACTTCGAGTATTGTTTAAATGTATATTTGAAGCTTTAATTTTGATTCAATTATACATATTTAAATAAATAAATAGATCAATTTATTTTTATATTAGATGAATATTTTTATCTTTGTTTGCAATATATAAACATAAAACGATGCTGCATCGATAATCGAGTTAATAATTTATAAGAATTGAATCAAATCAAAATTTTATGTATAAAATTGCACAAAATTAAAGTTTATGCATACAATCGCATGTTAAATTAAAATTTATATATAATTTTAAGTGAATTAAATAATTTTTTAAACTCACTTTTTTTTTGAGAAATTTAAACTCACATTTTTATTCATGTATACTTAATAGTTATATCTATTATTATTGTATCAAATATAAATTAAATTAACTTTATTTCTAATAACGTATATTAATATCATCTTCTTCACCATCTATGCATATACTCTAATTAATTCATACATATATATGTACATGTGTATAAATATTTATGTGTGTGCGCGCTCTTAGATTACTAAGATATAGTCTTCGAACAACATCCATTGATAAACATTGTAAGAAAAGAAAGAAGCAATTCAATTATCAGAGAAAATGGCATCCATCACCTCAGAATCTTATGACAGAACCAAAGAGTTGAAGCAATTCGACGACACAAGAGCTGGTGTTAAAGGACTCGTCGACACCGGAATACTCAACATCCCCAAGTTTTTCGTTCGACCAGCCGAGGATCTTGCCGCCGACGAACTGAATTCCGGCCATAAAAACATCGAAGTTCCCATCATAGATTTAAGCAACATCGGAGACAGTATCCGGCGACAGGAGATTGTAAACGAAATTAGGATTGCATCAGAGGAATGGGGTTTCTTCCAAGTGATAAACCATGGGATCCCATTAAGTGTTTTGGATGAGATGATTGAAGCAACACGTTTGTTTAATGAACAAGATTTGGAGTTGAAGATGGAGCTGTATAGCCGTGACGGTGCAAAGAAAGTGATATTCAACTCTAACTCTGATCTTTACACTTCACAATCTGCTGATTGGAGAGACACTTTGAGGCTTACTTCATTCGAGTCTAATCCTGATTCTTCAGATTTGCCACCAGTTTACAGGTAATTAAGCACTAATCTCTTTGGTTTTTTAATCACTGAGATAACAAGGAGATTGTCTCGGTGAAAATAAATATATCCTTGAAGATTGAGATTAGATTAAAAATCAATGATACAATGTGAGTTTAAATTTAAACATAGGTGAAGTGATTTAAGGGTTTAGTTAACAGGCTTCATCGCTTTTTTTATTAGAAACACAAGTTTAGAGTGAAGATTGTTTTCAAAGTTGTATACCGAAGTTTCAGTGAAATTCAAATGCAGTCTTACTTGATATCAACTTTTAGAATTGATTGCATTGAATCTTTCTAGGTTAAAATCAATGTATTTGGGGTTAGAACGGTGGTCGAATTAGTCAGATATTGGCTCCCGATTCGATCGATTTGATCAGTTTACTTGATTTAAATTAAATTATAAAATTTGGATGAATCACCGGTTCAATCAATTCTTTAACCCAGTTAGACCGGTTCGTCTTGTTTACGTGCTAGCTGGTTTTTGCCTCTCTCTGGACCGGTATCCTAGCTAGTTCCCGATCCAATCGATTTTATTCGATTCAAACAACATTGGTTAAAATAAACTTGTTCAAGGTCTAGGCTATTCACCTTAGCCCGAAAACTCACCCAAAGCTTACGATAGCTTAGGCAAAAAAATTAGGTTCGTTTAAAATATGAGTCAAGATTGGGCTCAAACATCTAAGCCTAAACCTAACCCATTTTCTAAGTTTTTAATATACTTATTATGTTATTTTTACATATTATGTAATTTATAAAATTTACATCTATATAAGTGGTCTATATATAATTTTTTAATAAATTAAAAGGCATATAAATTTATTAAATTAAAAATAATATAAATATTTTTCAAAAAAAAAATTAAAAATATACAAACTTGAAATAACCTTAACTTAGCTATTTACAAATACATGAGAGTTTGGGTACAATTTTAGACTCATTTTTTAAGTTGGGTCAGGCTTTAGCGAACATAAAGGGTGTTAATTTCATCCTTAAACAATTATACCCGATTGAGCTAAGCCTGACCCAATCTATGGACGCATTCAAATTAAAACTCATACATGCTTTAGAATTGAATGATCAAACTTTAGCCAATATAGTAGCATGTATCAGTAGAAAATTTTCGAGTATTATTCAAACTGGGAGCATTTATTCAAATTGCAGGGAACCAACAATGGAGTATAATAAGCACATCAACATATTGGCAAAAACTTTGTTCGAGTTACTATCAGAGGCACTCGGTCTTCAACCAGACCATCTAAGCTCAATAGGATGCAATAAAGGGTGTAGCATTGTGTCCCACTACTACCCACCTTGCCCTGAACCTGAACTCACTTTAGGTCTAAGGAAACATGCAGACGCAGGCATAATGGCATTACTTCTCCAGAACCATGTCACTGGCCTCCAAGTCCTTCACGACGACCAATTGTTCGATGTTCACCCTGCTCGAGGTGGTTTGGTCGTAAACATCGGTGATCTTCTTCAGGTTAACTTCAATTCACATCAAATTTACATTAAACTGGCCCAATAGATTAGTCACTAAATGTTTTATGTTATTTTATGGTATAGATTTTATCAAATGACAAGTTCAAGAGTGTGAAGCATAGGGTGATTGCCAATCGTGTCGGACCCAGAATTTCGGTGGTATGTTTTTTTTCAGGACATGCTGATATGCTTGAAGAACCATTTGGGACAATCAAAGAATTGATATCAGAGAAAAATCCTCCTCAATACAAAGAATTTGTGTTGAAGGAATATATTGACAAGGTTTTGTCTAGCCCAATTGATAGCAAGCCTGCCATTGATTATTACAAGTTGTGAAGCTATAAACTATCAATTTCGCATTGGAATATTGATATTGTTCCATAGGCATTTTCAGCATTTGTGCCTTGAGTTTGAAGTCTTTTCAAAGCTTCTCCGATTTTAATACCATACCGAATGAAAACAACATATTATCTTTTAAGGGAATAATTATAGGTGTCACTATCCGTTTTATGATATGAAATTAATCTTATTCGAACTTGTGTTTTGATTTGTAATAGAAAGACTTAATTAATCTTAAATCATGTTTTACTTGCATAGAACATACTAATATATCTAAAGGGAAATCAATTTGTGTTGGTTTTAGATTAATTCCAATTTGTAATTTAGAGGAAACTTAGTTTTCTTTTCGTTTAGTGAAGGGAATTTTTTAGAATTAGGATTAAATTGAGATTATGTATAAATATCGAGTTTTAAAGTTTTAGAATCATGACCAAATTAATATAATATGTAAACGTTGAGAGCTAAATTTCTTATTATGTCAATTTTAAAATTACCATGTCATTTTTTGTTAACGAAATTAGATAATAATAAAAAAGACCAACGTGATTAGTTGGATTCTCGCTATATAACATTTTATAATTGAGTGATAAAAAATTTTGGCATAATCGAGTCACCTGCAAGATAGGTCACCCTATTATTTTTTAAGATAAATTATACTTGAGATAATTGAACTATTAGTAAGTTTACATTTTGATCATTTAACTTCAAAAAGTTACAAAATAATCACGCTAAATTATTCAAAAGTTTTCATTTATGTCACTAGGTTATTAAAATCGCTATTGTATGGCATTTTCTATTCGCATCGCTGCCACCAATTGAAAGGCCTCCTTCCCCTCCTCTTTTACAGTTTAATTTTTCCACGAAACATATTTGAATATTATGAATTTGCAAATCAAAATTTAAATGACTTTTTTTTTTCTGATCTCCAACATTGACTGTCAAAATGGCTTAGATCTAAAGTATGTTTTTCTACTCATCGGTGATATTGTTCCATCGTATCAATGTTTAAATCATTACTTGTAGCTCGCCTGAACTTTAAAAAAAGAAGAAGAAGAACTTGATAGCCTAGTGACTTAAATGAAAACTTTCAAGTAGTTCATATGTTATTTTGTATTTTCTTATTTTGAGTGACTAAAATATAAACTTATTAATAGTTCAATGACCTAGATATAGATTACGACTTTTTTTAAGAGCAAAAGAAGCTAGCGACAGGCCAAATTTCTGTGCCTCTTATTGTCAGTTTTGAGTTGGCTTTCTGGTTCTTCGCGAAACTGGTCCTGGTATCAGTTTTGATCATCGAATTCCATTTCATATAAAAGAATAAAAACACTTACACAACAAGACTTAAACATCTTATCAAAAAATGTTCCTTTCTCCCATTCTGATTCTATTCTTTTTTCAACAAAAACAAATCATCTTTGCAATCTCATCACACAATCATGCAATTTATGGCACCATTTTATTTACCCCAATTGTATGTATTATCTTCATATATATATATATATATAAATATATATTCATCCAAATGAATCCCAACATCCCCACAATCCCTAAGAGTTGCCTCAGTTTATCACAATCTTTGCCCATGCTTATAAGCACATGGGTGAAAAAAAAAAAAAAAAAAAAAAAAAACAATGGGTTTGGGTGATATGTCATTTTGCCATTTCCAGTGCCCACTAAAGTGCTACACAAGTAACATAGAATCTCTAGTTTAGTTGCTGTATAAATTTAGCTTTAGTTCTCGCATTTCGTGTATTCGAATTATATTCATATTATTTACATAAATTTTGATATATAAAATTTGAAATATTTATATATTCATATCATATTCGTATTAATTTATCGTAACAATTTGTAGTTAAGATATATAGATATGTAATTTTTCTCTCTCCAAAAGAGTGGTGCTTTGAACATGATACTGTTTTAACCATTTATCTTCAATGCAATGCAACATTTAAGGGTTTTTATTTATTTATTTATTTTGAAGAAATTGCAAATTATTTCATTTTCTTCAACTCTTTCCCCCATATGAATCTCTTAGCATTTATTTTTTTGAACAGTTTTGTCACTAAAAATGGCGAAACATTGAGCTGGAATATAGATTTTTACGAGGTGGAAAATAAATAGTACACCCCTTGACTTGACCACGCCAATGACATTCAAAGCACCCTCAATTTTGCAGAAAAGTCCACGAATCCAGAAATTATTTTTTAAAATTAAACTGTAATTTTATTGTAGAAATTTTATCATTTATTATATTAATCCCTATAAGTATTGAGTGAATTCTAACTGGCCGGCTGGAAATTTAATGGGTACTTTGAAGAGAAAAAATTAGGACCATAACTAACTTAGAGCAAACCATATATTCCTTCTTCAACAACCATAACATTATTGGTAACATAAGTTGGTAGCTGTCGGATTCTCTGAATTGAATTGAAGCCGACCCTTTTCTGCCATTTTCATAAAGCTCAAGCAATCGTGAAGTAATTGCTTCGTGAATTAAGAAAAAAAAAATTTAATGGATTGAAATTGAATTATAAAATTTCATAGAAATATTTTTGATACAATGCTTATAATTACTCATATCTCTTCTTTAACCTTTAAATAAGATAGAATGATAAATGCACTCGAACACACGTCTTTTTACACTAACAATAATACTAATATCAATCGAGTTAATACTCAATCGGCAATCGAGTTAATACTCAATCGGCCAACTAAGACAAATTTTAACAAGTGCTTTATAAGATAGAATTGCTTGTTTAAGCAATCGATAATAATGTTTATAATCATACATGTATGTAATTGGCAACCTAATGTTTCATAGACAATTATAATTTATAAACTCAAAGAGAAATTCAAATAAAATAATCAATTTTAAAAAAAAAAGTTTGAAATCAAACATTTCTATCTCACAAATTTAATTAACTCTCCTAAATCTTTATGTTCAAAAAACGCAAAAAAAAACCCCTAAAAACTCTTCTTCTTCTTTTTTAAGGCTCCAAATAAACAGGTAAAAGTGCACTACTTTTAGACCTTCTACAATGACCAATAGAAAAAAAAGATCTTCTCACTCTATTACTACTACAACCAGCTTCTATGGGGCTAACCTCACTCACTTGCCGGCCACCGTTCAACCTTATAGCTTCTTGTACAGCTAAATATAGCTGTCGATCCGCCGATGAATCCATTGAAATTGACCTTCTTATTGGTTGAATCACAAACTGTTCATCTTTCTCTCTAATATCAATACATTCATCTCCCATACTACTCCCTTTACAGTACTTCCTTGTTGCTTTTTTCGGCAGCTCAATCTTCCATGGCGAAGCCGACACCGGTACTGGTATTGTCCCATCCCCTGTTTGGTTGTTGTTGTTAGTTATTTCAATCACAACGAAATCTTCATCGCCATTAATGACAGTTTCGGTATACGGATTGGGATCTCGTGATGTTGAGCTCAGAGCAATGATGGGGTCAAGTTGGAACCGATCATTAGATATACATATACTCGTTCTACAAAGTGGGCAATTAGCATTGTTTTGAAGCCAAGCATCGATACAATCTATATGAAAAACATGGCTGCAATTCGGTATTATTCTTAGCTTCTCGTCTTGGTTGAATTCGTTCAAGCAAACCGCACATTCACAACTCTCTCCTTCATTCTTGAATTGAAATATCGGGATTTTCCTTATCACCGATTCATCGAGTCCTTTACGTTGTTCCGTTGCCGGCCAATAAACCATTAAAGTGTCTTCGGGTCGTCTTCGTGATAAAGAAAACCGTCTTAAAAGATCAATCCTTTGCCAATTGAGACAACATTTGATGACGAAGATGTAATAGCTGAGTAATAAGAAAGCTGTTGCTAAAATTCCTAAGATAGCAATGGCTATGATAGGGAAACTTGTATCAGATGAATGAGAATGTGAGCTTAAGATTGAGTTACCTGGACTTGTGATTGGTGAAAGTGGTTGTGAGGATTGGATTTTGGTCACAAGATCCATTTAAACACACGGAAAAGAACAAGTTGTTCAAAGTTCAAACAATGCAGAGAAAAGGGTTTATTTGGATCTTGAAAACAAATCAAACATACAAAGTTTTACACATTGAAAGAGGAGCAAAAAGGGGGGGGGTCAATCAAAGAGACATGTGAAAAGGGAAGAAGATGGGGAAGAGAGGGGGGAAGAAAAGAGAAAAAACCAGGCGGGCTATAAATGAGGGAGGTGTTAGGGACAAGAAAATGGGTACATTATATGTTGAATTAAATGAATTTTTTTGTAGGTAACTAAAAGTCCCTATATTATTGTATAAAGTTCATTTTAGTCCTTTTACTAAAAATTGTTCTAGATTAGTCATTGTATATCAAAATTTTATTAAAATCACGACATTATTATAATTTGTCATGAATTTGAATAAAATGTATCATTCCCAACTGATTTACCCATAATCTAGCCTGAACTATAAAAAAGCTCAACCATACTAAAAAAAATAGTGCACTTTTTAATGATCTCTTGCTTAAAAAATACATAATATTTTTTGGGATAGCTAGGTTATTTTATAGGCTGGATCAAGTCATGGGTAAATTAATTGAGTATTATATATTTCGTCCATATTATCTACAATTTAATAATAAATTATAAAGATGTCATGATTTGGAAAAAAAATTAATACAGAAGAATTAATTTAGAACAGTTTTTAGTAGAGGGACAAAAATGAATTTTACATAAAAATATAGGGATTTTTTATAAACTTTGACCAATTTTTGTAAAAGGAAACTTTATTTTAAGGGAAAATAATTAAAAAATAGGGTCTGAAATGTGAGTACGTAGTTGGTGTGAAATTTTTCTATCAAGTTTCCACGAGAAGTTTTCTGGCTTGAAAAAAAATATTGTTTTCAGACTTTCGGTGTATCGATTATTGTGAATTAAAAAATATATTATTTTTTGTTTAATTAATTAATTAAGTGACAGCAGGTATGGGGGAATAGAAAAAATTGGGGGACTAAAATCGAAAGGATTGGCCCACTACTTTGAATTATAGAGTTTGACATAAAACGTATGTATTAAGCTTGGGGACCAAGAATATGGGTAAAGTACCTCCTAAGTCTCTTTATTATAGTGACTTGTTTGAACTAATCCCTATATTAATTAATCTTTTATTAGGATATTTATGGTTTAAATATATTATTCAGCTAATGTTTTTAAAGTTTTTTCATTCAATAAATAAATATTTCCTTTGGAGTTAGAACTCACAAATGAGAAAAAAATTAATTTTTTTATTATTTTCTAAATATTAAATGCTAATTTTGCTAAAAGGCTAGTACATGGATTAAATTAGGTTCTGATCAAATCTAATTTTCTTAATACAATGCTTAGATTTATCCATAGTCCCTCCCCAACCTATAAATAGGAAGATAATACGTTTTGGATACTAGAATCCACGTCGTTCTGAATTGACAATAATATCCATATCAATCGAATTAAAACTCAATCAACTTAATATGCATTATTTTTATTTGGATATATACTTGAAAAAATAAAATCAAATGTGAGCTAAGTAATTAACGAATACTAGAAAAAGAGATTGGTTGACTTCTTGGTATAAGATATTTTATAAAAGGAAAAGAAACTTTGTATATTTTTGTTCACATTTCAAATGCTTAAAACTAATAATTTATTTATTTATTTATTTATTTAACATTGTTCTTTCTAAATAAACAAACAAGAAAATAAGAATTGTGAGGATTAAAGCTACCCAATAATAGTAGTAATAATTGAAGCAAAACAATTAATTGGAATCAATAGAAAAGGTTGGCATTTATCAAATTAATTTGGGATGTATAAGTTTAAGGATTAATGATTTTTTTTAAAAATCCTTGACTTTCCATACACACTCATATTTGTTTTGTAAATCATCATCAATCATAAATAAAGGAAAAAGAGTTTCAAAAGTCACATGCAAGCCACCAAACATTTCTTTATAAACAAATTTGTCACGTCAAATTAAAATTGAATTAATTTTTTAAATTTAAAATATTAATTTTTTAACAATAACCTCGTAATCCCTCTCCAACCCTTAAATAGGAAGATAATACGTTTCAGCGTACTCGAACCCACGTCTTCCTACACTAATAATAATATTAATGCCAATTAAGACTCAATCCATAATTGAATAAATCAATTAAATTAAATTAAAAATTATTATTCTATGTTCATATATGCAAAGACGAGCAAGTTTCAAAATCATAAGATTTTGAACTCTTGCATTTAAGTCAAAGGATTTTCTACTTCTAACAATTATTTTTTTCACAATCGAGATATGGTTTGCTTAATATTTTAAAGACATCTTTA
This sequence comes from Gossypium bickii, assembly GCA_025503065.1. Taxonomy (NCBI): domain Eukaryota; kingdom Viridiplantae; phylum Streptophyta; class Magnoliopsida; order Malvales; family Malvaceae; genus Gossypium; species Gossypium bickii. The sequence continues at coordinate 94,978,571 of CP106720.1, forward strand.
TATAAAATATTTTATAAAAAAGTAATTGTTGATTAATGAAATAAAATAGAATAAATTTGTCACTTTCTATAATCAACCTTGTGTTTACACCATAAAAATTAAAAACTTTTGGCTAAGTTTGAAAATTCTAGGACAACTTAAGCACCACGGTTTGGGAATAGTTAAGTTCAACCTCCAAATTGCAAAAGCAAATGTCCTAAAATAAAATTAGACATTTTAGTACACTATAATAATAATACTATTATTGTTGGAATCGAATCGGATAGATTAAAAATAGACTGGCATAATAAAATAGACGAAAAATTTAAACTAATCTTAAAGTAAATCGCTCAAAACAGATAAAAAATTCTCGACAAAAGTTGATGATTGAATCAATATAAAAAAATTTGTTTTTATTTAAGATTTTTTAAAATTAATTATAAGACCGATTGCTAGATCAGTTGAATTAGACATCAATGATTTGATCATGGTTTGGCTTTTAAAACATTGACAATACCCCTCTCTACAATGATACTTTTATAATAGCATCTCATTATAACAATCAATTTTGTTGTACAGCCGATTTTTATATTTTATTTTTCTTCTTTTTGTAACAACTTTCTTAACGAAGCTTTTTATTAAATTAATTATCTATAACAATTTCTTATCTCAAATTTTAGTAAATTAATTTTATTTCAAAAATAATAAAATTTAATTAATATATTATTTCAATAAAATATTTAATAAATAAAAATATTTCTTAATAAAAAAATTCTATTTGTAAATTTATTAAAAGATTATCTAAATCTCAAATATTGATATAGATATATAATTTTTTTTTATAACATCCAAAATTTTGATAAACAAATAAAATTATTATTAAAGAGGATTAACAATACATATATTTAAAAAGATAAACAAATTTAATTTTAAAAATCAATGAGATTCAAGTGTTTAAAAGTTTGAAAAATTAATCCATTTTAACATCTTATCTATTTTTTAATTGGAAAAAAAAATTGAAAAAACAATGGTCAACAAGACCCTATAAAAGGGTCGGAACCGACAGTCTTCGTATTTGCGTGTTGACAGTCTAACTTGAAGGACTCTAAGCTGCTTTGGTAAGAAAAAATAGTCTTTCATTCTCATGTTTCCTTTTTTAGTCAAACCTTGTGTACCCCATCTATATTACCATACTTTTTCGCTATCTCATTTTCACTTTCACTGATTAATTTTATTTTTTAATTCAAATATTATAGATTTGGATAATATCCAAATTTGAAGTTTAAAATTATTATTTGCTATAGATTTTACATATTTTAGATATGTATTTATTATCAAAATTCACATTATTTATTTGGATATTCAAATTTATTGATCACAAAATGTTTATAATTTTAATTATATATTTTTAAAAACTAGTATATTTAAATATTCGAAAAGTTATTGGAAATTTCACAATAAAGGATAATATTTAATTCAAAATTGGGTTTGGATAGTATTACTCATATAATTTATGAATAATAAACGAATTGAGATAATTAAAAAATACAAATATTAAATTCATATTCGAGTCAGGTTGAACATTTAAATGAAAACTAAAGCTTCCCAACATTATTCTCATTTTCATCCACAAGACTCAAATATAAAATTTTATCAATTTCACTCTTTATCTATTTACTCAACAAATGTTTTATATAATTATTGATGGGGATTGACTTTTTTCAAGAGAAGTCTTTGAATTATCATCCATCGAGCAGTCAATCAGACCCTCAAATAGTGGAGGTATTGTGCTTGAGGCGTCTATACTCGATTTTAGCCTCGAATTTTATTTCCCAACTCCAAGGAGAGCTAAAAATGATTCATGGAGGTTGACAAGCGCTTAATCCATTAAGAAAATGTTTGAGCATTTGATATTGAGTGGGGTTTGAACCCATACCCTTAAAAGATCATAATGGATAAGAATACTACTACTTGATAAAATCAAACATGATACTTTCACTATTTAAAAATCCAATCAATTAATCGATGAATTATACTTAGAAAATTTTATTGAGAGGGAATCAACCCCTCGACAATAATATAACATGGGAAAGAAATTTCTAATCGCTAACGGCATTGTTCACATCACCATCATAGAATTGGTGTTATCTCCTTCTGAACGTTGCTGAAATTATTAACAAAAAAAAACACTTTAAAAATATCTTATTTAATATGCTTAAGAAACGAATGTCTTTGCTTAATTCATTAAACAAATAACGACGGTCGAAGGATGGATGCCGAACTAGCTAGCTTAGCTAGATCAACATTAATTTCATGTTAATTATAATTAGTTTTTTTGTTTATACTTTTAGAGAAGATATTAACTTGAGTTTAGCTTAGGAAGTATGAGTCGCTTTAATTATATACTTGAATCTAAAATCTTAAAAATCAAATACATCAATTTTTATTTAACTACAAAATGCCTCTCACAATGTTCTAGTCAAATTTTGAATATTATATTTTATATTAATATATAATATTTAAAATTATTCAATTTCAAATAAATAAATTTAAATTATATAAAATTTAAGATGAAGACATTATATAAACTAACATAAAAATAATTAAAACACAGTATAATACGAAAAATAATATTAAGAGACCGTATAAATGTGTCATAAAATCATTTCCTTACCTTAATTGTCATAAAATCATGATCTCACATTCTTAAATTGAGCTTTCACAAGCTTTTAGAGAGAGTTTTAATATTAGATCATGTAACATTAAAGGAATTGACTAAGATTAATTTAGATAATTTTTTTTATTAGTAGTAAAATAATCTAAGTGTTGATTGAGTTATAGTTCAATTGATATCGATATTGTTATTAGTGAAGGAGGACATGGGTTTGAGTTTTGCTGAAGCGCATTATCCTCTTATTTAAAAGTTAGGGAAGAACTATGAATAATTCTAGGCATTGTATAAAAATAAAATACTACCAAAATTACCACATTTCACACATATGTAATTGTATTTAATTATTATAACGTGTTTAGGGTTACTGTTTATGTTATATTTGATATTGTATTTCATTTTATTTATGATATGTACACCTAGACACCTAACCTTTTTTTTTTACATATCCAGTACAAATTTTTATTTTAAATGATAATGTTATTTACTTTAATTTTCTCATTTTTCTTCATGCTCTATTATTGCTGAAAAGCAAATTTGCAATATTCTTTGTCCACTTTTTCAAGTAACCTTTTTTATGATTCACCTTTTCCACCACAAATATTTATATTTATTACTTGTACATATAAATATTTCACAATATGTACAAAAATAAATAAATATTTCACAAATAATTAAGCTAGTCCTTTTTCACTTGCATCAGTGCCACGCGAAGGTTACCTCATCCAATGTTTCCAAATTGGTCTAATTTTGCATCCAATCCCTTTACACTTTAACCTTTTGAAATTTATTTTTTATACACTTTTTAAAATGTATTTTTAATTTCAAGAATTTAATCTCTTCTACATAAAATGATAATAATGTTAACTGAATTTCTGTTAAATATGAATATGCTTTATTGATAGGAATTTAATTTTTAAATTAAATATTTAAATATTAAAAATTATATATTGAAGCTTAACAATAATCAATTAAATAAATTTAAAAAATCAATTAAAAATATTATAAAATTAATTCATAGGTAATTCAACCACCAATTCAACCCTCTTCTGATTTTATGATACTGATTGAACCACCAATGTTTAGTAATTCAACCGGCCAATCCAATCCAATTCTAATAACTATGCAAATATCCTCGACTTTAAAAAAAATTACTTTTAATCTCTAATGATCGTGCTGCTAATTTGGCTGTTGATTTAGTGGCTTCTTATTATAGGAAGATGTGTTTTTTTTGTTGCATCAGCCGCCATCTTCATTGGTCCATATTCTAGACAAATATAGCCTACTAGCCCTGCCTGGTTAAGTTTTTTGGTTTCGGTTCTTTCTTGGTTAAGTTTTGCCAATAAATGCAATGGATAAAATTTTACAAAGGGAAAAAAATTGGCACATGGGAAGGGGGGGGACCTGAGGAAGAGGCAACACCAACAGCAACAGCTGTTGATGTGAGGCAGTTTACTTGGGGAAAGTTGGATTCATCAAATTGCGAGAAAAAAATTTTAAAAAAAAATTATTGCTTATGATTTTTAAATATTGATCTTGTCAGTCTGGGTTTATTTATTATTTTTTAACAATTGGGAATATTTTTTAAAATTATAATTTATGCTTTTTTATTTTCTGAAAAATATATTTGTTTGATTAGTTTTTATCTTGTAATTGACTTCGACTGTGATCAAATATTTATACTTTCAACAACTTACATATTATTTTTTTTTTTTTGTAAAATAAAGCATAATCACATTAACGTGAGCCTAATGATTATACCTTAAATTATTTTTGTCTGACTAAATCCAACATTATTTTAATTTATTAACTGTTCCAATTACAAATTGTCGAAACCATCTTTTTTTGAAAAGTCGAGAATCGATCTTGGGTTTTGAAAATAAAAACGGGAGTCGCCACCGATCTTTATTGGGGTGTGATCGGATCACATTTGTTTTAATAAAACGTTTTGATTTACTAAAACAGCGTTTTTGGTCTACGAAATTCGAAGACGGGTTCGGGAGTCGGTTACGTGCGAGGAAGGGTTAGCACCCTCTTCACGCCCAAAATTGGTACCAAATTGATCGATTAATGTCCTTATGTCGGAAGTTGAAAGTTGTAAAAAAGATTTTAAAAATTGTAAACCTTATCTCGAAATAACGGAATGTCACATCCCGTAAGTTAGGACACAACATATCGAATTCTCAAAAATAAGTTTTTATTTTTATTCAAAAAAAAATTTGTTTTAAAAGACATCTCATTATTTAGGTTAAACAGGAAAAATCGAAACCTAATAAGTTAAGGCACGATTTTTCCGAAATGTGAAGTGATGTAAGTATAAATATATGAATGAAGGTTAAATAGATAATAATATATACATTTATATATCATATAATAAAAGTAAGGAGAAGAAAAAAATAATAATAATAATAATAATAATAATAACAATAATATCAATAATAATGACAATAATATAGTGATAATAAATATAATAATAATAGTATATATATACAAACAATAGTACTATAATAGTAATATAGGAAGAGTAATAACATAATGGTATAATAATAAAATAATAGTATGGTAATAATAATAAGTATATACATGCAGCTAATAATATTACTAATAATAATACTAATACTAATAATAATAATAATATAGAAACAATACTAATTATAATACTAGATATGTACAAAATAATATAGTAATAACAGTAATAAAATATTAAAATATAATAATAATAATAATATAATAAAAGACTGAGAGGATTATAAAATAACTAAAGTGGGATCAAATTGCATTTAAAAATGGGATTTGGGGGTTAATTAGAAGTAAAATGAAAGAAGAAGGGCTTATTTGCGACGTGCGCGAAAATTGAAAGGAGCAAAAAGGAAATTTCCCCGTGTTCTTAAAACGCTGCGCTTAATTTGGGACAAAATGTAAGCAGATCGAAATTAGAGGGGAAATTAAAGAAAATGGAAAACCTGATTGCGAAATTACAACAAGGGAGGAGGGGCCAGAAGGGTAATTACCCCTTTTGCTCAAAAACACGCGGACCTCAGATCGGGTCGGGTCAGCGCGCGGGTCATAGGCTAAATACGACGTCGTTTTGGCTATGGGACTCAAGCCCAAAACGACGCCGTTCGGGGTGCCCTATAAAAGCAAATTTTCTTCCTTTTTTTTTTATTTCTGTTGCGCATAAAAAACAAAAGGGGCGTTCCCCCTTTTCTCTGCTAGGGTTTCAACCCTCTAGTTCGCACCGCCGCACGAACACCTCCAGCCGCCGTCACGCGGTGGCCGAAATTCGCGATATTGGTAAGTTTTCCCTTTTTGCTTATTATTCTTTTATATTTTATATATATGTGTATGTTTTAAAGAAAATAAAATGGATTTGCGGATGGTTTCAGAGATATATAAAGAAAATAAAATAGGAAATGAACCTTCGGATCTTGTTTTGAGCCCGCTTGATTACATTATGGATTGATCTCGATTGCTGTTTCCGATGTTTGCTACTTGTTCGTATTTTGGAAATATTTCGCGTATATTAATTGAATTGAAGAAAAAAAAGCCCCTTAATACATTGTTCTTAGTTGGCTTTTATAAGCCGAACCACATGATATGTAAAAATGCATAAATAAATACAATTTGTTTTGCGTTGTGGCCTTCTTTGCTCCTTGTTTGTCTTTTCTCGCGGTATGGAGGATGCCGAGGCGCGCGAAGGTCGTCGTATGCGAGCACGTGGGCACGGTGTTGATGGTCGAATGGGTTGCGGTAGTGGAGGCTAACGTGCGGTGTACCAGGGGACGGGACGACGCTCGAAGAAGGTGGCGCAGCGTGTTTCCACGCACGCGAGCTAGGGGTTAGGGAGGTTAGGTTTTCTGATTTAGGTTTAGGGTTTTGGGCCATTGGGCCTTCGTTATTTTGGGTTAGGGTTTAGGCTAAAAAATGGGTCAAATGTAAATGTTTTGGGTTTGATTTAGTTTGTAGGGGTTTTTGGGCTTGTCTGTAATGGACTTTCAGGACTGTTTATTATATTTTTTTTATTGGGTTTTTCTTTAATGGGCTTGGTCCAATAGGCCCGGACAAAATTTGGGTTCTACACAAATGAATTATTATTTACGAAAGATTGATATACTAATAGCATAAATATTTTAAATTTGATTCAAACTTGAAAGTTTGACTCAACTAATCCGATTTTATTATGAGAGGTTAGTAACTCAATTTAAACTCGAAATAGTCAAAAACAAGTAACTTAAAGTGACACGAACTTGAATTAAATATATATTTTTTAAAAATTAATAAAAATAACACTTATAAACTAAATTATTATTTTGTTTTTAATTATAACTTGTAAAAGTAATTATGATTGTCTATTATCATAAAATATGCAATTTTAGCTTATATCATATGATTTTGATAACAAATTCCAAAAACAATAAATAGTTAACATAAAATTATATTTTATCTATTTATTCCCAAGTAAAATTGTAACACCCCAAACCCGGCCCAAACACTACAACCGGATCTGGTATGTCACTAAGAAAAATTCTATCAAAACATGTCGTATTTTCAGAAAAGCCCAAATATGTTTTAAATAGAAGATGCTTTAGTAAAGTAAAATCCAAACTTAAATACATGCCTTAGTTTAATTAAAATAAAAACTTAAATGACTTAAAGTAATAGAAGCCCATAATAAACATAATAGCCCATGGCCTTATTACAACGAGATTTGAAGTCCATTAATTAAAAATATAAAATAAAACTTGAGTCTCTTTTTACCAAATCTACATATTCTTCTGCATGGCCACCTTGCGTTCCTCTCCAGCCCGGTCCAAATCACTAGGTATCACCTGAAATGTTAATTAAAAGGGTGAGTCGCGAGACTCAGTGTGCAACCCTCATGCACCACTAGAGTTTGGGCCTTAAGCCCATTAAACAAAATAAACAGTGTAATAATCATAATAAAAATTAATAACAAATAATATGCAAGGCCCAACCCGTTTATCTAGGTTTCCATCTGCTACACACCCCTGTACCAACCGTACACACCATTGGGGATTTCTACAATCGACCCACACGGCTACACACCATGATGGCAGTCATGCTGCTCATCCACATATGATGGCCGAAGCCCTTATAACATTTAATGGCCGAAGCCCGTATAACATTTAATGGCGAAGCTCAGTATAACGATTCACGGCATTAGCCGCTTCACATATAACGTATTACTTCCTCCTTTCATCAACCCAACCCATGCAATCACACACAAGCATTTTACTTATATCATTTAAACAGATTATTTACTAACATGGGGATCCGCTTTTACCCTCCTTGGGCTTTCATCAATAAACCGAGATTTCGGCATTTATCATAACATATAAAACATATGAATATACAATAATAGGCAGATCTAGATGGTGGGGAGGTATTACACACCTGGTTACCGCGAAAATCTATTATCCTTAACGTAGAGCCTTATTTGTCGAATCCCAAAAATCCCTAAGAAAACGTCACCTTTCTTCCTTCGGCTTTTCCACCAAATCGGCACAGGAGATCTTTAATGAGACAGATTCGGCTACTAAAAGCAGAGAGGGAAAATCGACAGGCCTTAAATAAGTGTTTCGGGTTAGATCTGAATGAAAAGAAAGAGTGAAATTGCATAGAATAAAATCTCGAAACTCACCAGATTACTAAGGAGTATGCGGCTTATGGTGCACCTTCGGGAAACAGAAACCTCCCTTGTAGATTCGGCTATGGAGAAGAGAAAATGAACAAAAGGAATTCGGCTTTTAGAAAAAGAAAAAGAGAAACTGTAGGGAAGGCTTGGAAATTTCGGCAAAGAATGAAAGAAGAATAGGGTTTCAAAATACCGAAATTGAAGAATACTACTCCCTATTTATAGAGAAATTTTGGCATATCATCCACACAATGAGTTGGAATTTTGACCAACTCTTCCTTCTCCCGATAGCCTTTATCTCACCTGATAACCCAATCCTTATCTCCTCAAAAAAATAGCCCTCATCTTTCTCTTCATTATCTTCCTATTTATCAAGAAAATAAAAGAATTAAAATCCCTATTTTCTAGCTAGTGTGCCGTCCACTCCTAGGGCTTGTAAGTGCCGAATTTTTTATCTTAAAATTTGGGCTCTAAGTGGCCATACTAGGCCCAAACTCCTCCCCCCTTATGACGCCACCTTATGCCCACTTAAAGCTCCTTAAATCTTTGGGCCACAAGCCCAGCTTGTCACTTAATTAACTATCTTCTTAAATTATAAGTATTAGCCACCTAAACCAAATTTTTAAAGCCCAATATATCACTTTAAAATACCCAGAGCACTAATTTAAACCCTAATCCACATATTTAATCAAAAAGTCAGCCCGATCCTTAGAATCTCAATTTAACATATTAAACTATCACATTAATGCGCAGGCCCACGTTTAGGATGTTACAAAAATTAATAAGTGAATACAATGCAAAATTGTAAAAACAAAATTGATAGCATGAAATAACTATTTTTTTTTAAATAGACAATAATTAAACTAAATCAAATATATGAAAAATATTAAAGTAAAATTGAATTTAAATATAAATAATTTTTAAAATTTTAATAGTCAACTCACGTAATACGATATGCTTAAATAACACTCACGTTCATAATACTTTCGTAAATATAAATAAAATTCAATAATAAAACAAATTTAATTAAAGGCAATGATAAAATTTTAAAAAGTTTAAAACTAATAAAGGATCATAATATAAATACATAAGTAGAGAAAGACTTAATCATAAACTTTTAAAATAAAGAAGATTTCAAAAAGAAATTATTCCAAAATGAAAATCATTTAAGCATTTGGAGTGAAAGGTTTGACTTATTTTTATTTATCATATTTTATATTTAATATATATTAAATACTTTTTCTTTTTGCTCATATTTCCTAAAATTTTACTATATTTTTTTTTCAAAAAATCTAATGTAAAAGTTGAATAGAGGGTAAAATACCCAAAAATACCAAAAAATTAACTTAATTACGGAAAAGGGCCGGTTTCAAAAAAATTTACGGAAAAGGGCCGTTTCCCCCCAAAACGCATCCACGTCAGCGCATTTTGAGGGGAAATGCCAACAAAGCGCGCCCCTGGGGACGCACTTTGTGCCACCTCAGCAAAAGCGCACCTACGTGGACGCGCTTTGCTAAGGTGGCACAAAGCGCGCGCCCCCCGGGCGTGCTTTAGCCCGTGTTTTTTTTTAAATAAATTATTCTCGAATTTTTTAAAAATTTACGAGAATAAACTTTTATAAAGACTCAAAATGACAACATCATTTTTTTTAAGGTGTCATCAATTAATAAGGAAATATAACTTACAAAGGAAATCTTTATATAGATCCAAAGTCTCATTTCCCTTGTTTTCTTGAGCAAAGTGGAATATGAGATATGTGTATATATAGACTCATGAATAGTTTTGCAGCTTGTTCCTAAACAATGTGGGATTCCTTCCTCTTTTAACTAACAACATGAGATGACATGCTATACTATATTTGATTTTTTTTTACAAAACAATTTCTCTTTTTTTTTTTTATATTTTGTTAATATTTTCTTATATTATAAAAAAAACAAGAAACAAAACAACTCAAATATATTTTTTGCAAATCTAATTATAATTATATTACTACATCAGACATATTTTGCAGCATCAATGGAATGCTTGTGGATATGTTTATGTGATTTCAGTCTACTTTATGATGTTCATTCAGGTTTGTCTCTGGGGGATTTTGGAGCCTACATTAATGGAGGCGTTGGCTCTTCAAAGTTTCTGTTTATGGGTGGATTTTGTTGATTCTTTTGAAATTACAGACCATGTTTTTTTCAGAGAATATGTCTGATCTTAGCATATCTCATAGGTTATAGCAATCAGTCCAATGCATCAGATCATCTCTCGTTTTGTTCAGTCCAATACATTTTTCTTTTCATTGTTACTTCTCTTACAACGTTATCATAGTAAATCTTGTCAGTTTCATGTTTTAGTCTATAAAAGATGCATTCTATGTTCTGATAATTTGGGTAATTTACATTCAAGTCACTCAACTCCACATCAATTTTCAGATTTTTTAATCATGTCTACACACAAATTAGATCACTTATTAATTCCGTTAAAACATTTTTAATATAAAAATTATTTCTGTGCGATTATTTTTTAAACAGGAATTAATTTTGGAATTTCATGTTGAATCATTTGTACATGTGATTTTGCTTTTTTATTTACTTTGAACATAATTAAAATACATTAATTTATTCAACAATTCAAATTATAATTAAAATGTTTTTAATTTTTTTACCATAATGATATATTTATCCTTAACATTAACCACTTTTGTTAATTTGGCCCCATTTCCTTTTTTTTTTTTAATTACTTCAACCCTTGACCTTCAAATTTTAGATAAATTGCTTTTCTTTGGTTGGAAAATTGGATAGACATGTTAAAATTTAATGGCAATGAATCCACGTAGTAATTTACGTGTTCTTTAAAAAATTCAAGGAAATTTAATAATAATAATAATAATAATAATTATAAAATTATTTAAAAAATTATCTAATGACATGCACATAAAATGTCGTACAAGTTGTCACATCAATACTATTAAAATTTTAAAATTTTGAACAAATTCTCCATCTAAAAAAAAAACAATGACTAATTTTTATCAAAATATGTCTGATGTAGTAATATAATTATAATTAGATTTGCAAAAAATACATTTGAGTTGTTTTGTTTCTTGTTTTTTATAATATAAGAAAATGTTAACAAAATATAAAAAAAGAGAAATTATTTTGTAAAAAAAAAATCAAATATAGTGTAGCATGTCATCTCATGTTATTAGTTAAAAGAGGAAGTAATCCCACATTGTTTAGGAACAAGCTGCAAAACTATTCATGAGTCCATATATACACATATCTCATATCCCACTTTGCTCAAGAAAATAAGGGAAATGAGACTTTGGGTCTATATAAAGATTTCCTTTGTAAGTTATATTTCCTTTGTAAGTTATATTTCCTTATTAATTGATGACACCTTAAAAAAAATGGTGTTGTCATTTTGAGTCTTTATAAAGGTTTATTCTCGTAAATTTTTAAAAAATTCGAGAATAGTTTTTTTTTAAAAAAAATATGGGCTAAAGCACGTCCCCAGGGGTGCTCTTTGTTGGCATTTTTCCTCAAAACGCGCTGATGTGGACGCGTTTTGGGGGGAAACGGTCCTTTTTTGTAAATTTTTTTAAATCGGTCCTTTTCCGTAATTAAGTTAAATTTTTAGTATTTTTGGGTATTTCACCCTGAATAGAGTTTATTTTTCTGACATTTAATTTCAGCCATTAATTATTTTGAATCTCGAAAGATCCCAAGAAAAATCACATCTTGATCGTTACTATTTGTTTTTATATAATATGCTTTTTGACCATTAATGAAAAAAAATAGTAATTTTGCAAAAACCCAAATCACAAAGCTTGTGTCAGAAGGAAATTTTGGTGTAAACACTTAGAAGAAACAAAAACATACGTTGATGGGTGACTTCATAAAGGAAAGAAATTCGTGCTGTAAAAAGATTAAAAAAAGAGAGTGAACCATTATAGAAATTAAATAAAATTTGAGTCTATTTAATAAAAAATTAAGAATATAAGGATAATTAATTTCTATTGTAATACATGAAAACAAAATTTTAAAAATAAGGAGGAAAATTATTAATTACACTGTTTAGAAAGTTTTTAAACTCTATAAATAAGGTAAAATACATTATCAATATATCAAATTCTCAGTCAAATAAGAATAGAAGTTGAGAATTATTTATAACTCTGGCTGACACTTAAATGACACATGTTCGGACTCTTTCATCCCTTCTATTTTCCATTATATTATAATGATAAAAGAAAGCATAAATAAAAATAAAAATTTGCAACTCTCAACATTCACATAAAAAAAACATGACTGATATGCTGTAATTTGCAAGATTAACAATGTGATAGTCTTAATGATCCTTTCGAACTAGGACAAAGGGATCAGCCCCTAAGGCAACTTCCTAAACCATGTATAAAAGCCAAGCACTACCTTCATCTACATCGTTATCTTGTAGATATATTGTTTTTGGTTAAATTCTGCTATTAGTCCCTAACTTGGCAAAAGTTGTTGATTTAAATTACTGTACTTTTATTTGGTCATTTTTAGTCTCTATACTTCCAAATTTTAAAATTTCATACCTCACCAAATAATAATTGTTAAATTCATTAAGTAATGTTCTACTATTTCCAAAATCTGATGTTCCAAACTTATTATCATATATGTAATATCATGTTAGCTTATTATTTTCACATGTTACTCGTTAAAAATCTAGTTTACAATTATCGTTTGCATTAAGATTGAATTTTCAAAATTTGAAAAATGTAGGGATTTAGAATTATCTAGTTGGAAAAAATAGAGTAAATTCACAACTAGTAATTGAATTTAACTGTTACTGCTTGGACCAAGACTGAGATTTCAAATTTTAAAAAGTATAGGGATTAAAATTTACCAATTTGAAAAGTACATAAACTAAAATTGATCAAAAAAAAATATAGATTAAACTCAAAACTTTTTCTAAGTACAGTGACTAATAACAACCACACTTTTTAATTTACATTCGCTTTGCAAGGACCTGATACGTTGTTTCTAATCATGTAACGAATAAATAGCTGCCATTTGTACAAGAAAGGATCAAAATTTGATGCACCAAATTACGTGGGAGCTCACGTTTGATGACGAAATCACGTGAGGCTGTCAGCTGGGAATAAAATCTAATCAACTTTTTTTTAACAAATTAATCAAAATTTAAATTAAAGCATAATATAATTAATATTTAGAAGTTTAAATTATATTAAATTAAAATATAAACACTAAATCTGAATGAATACAATAATTCCACGAATGAATTTTTATTTTTATTTGGTTGAATTGGATATGATGAAATTATTTTTGAATAAATCATAAAGATAGTTATTTAATTATTAATAAATTTTATTATTATTTAATTATAAAAAATTATAAAAGTTGATCCAATTATTCAAAAAGAAAAATTTTGGCCATTAGCCGTTAAATAGTTAATAGAAGGATGACGTGGTAGCTTTTAAAATTGACATAATATAAATTTTAGCTCTCAACATTTATACATTATATTAATTTAGTCTTATTTTCATGTAAAAAAAGGATAAAATTAGGTAACTGTAAACATTGAAGGTTAATTTTTTTAAAATAAGACTAAATTGACATAATATGTAAATATTAATAATTAAATTTATTATTATATCAATTTTAAAAGTTGATACGTTATTTTTCCATTAACGATTTAACTTTTTATAGTTAACTAAGAAAGAAAAAAATTAAATAATTGAATAACCATTTTATAATATTTTATAGTTAAGTGATTAAAAAAATTACTAATAAATGAATGATTATCATAGTTTATTCTCGTTATTTTTATTAAATATACATTTAAATAATTCCGTAAATTAATAAATAATATTTTATATTTCTAAAATATTTGTATCATCACATTCATGTAAAATATTTGGTAGTCAAACCAAAGGGATAACTAGAAGAAAATACAATGGGTTGAGCACGTGCTATCACGTGCATTGAAGACCGACCTGACCAGAATGACCACTGACCAGTTCCAACTTCCTTATTCATTACATTCAAGTAAAGTCGGTCAAAATATTGACATTTTTTTTGGATTATTTGATTATTTTATATATATTTTAAAAGGAATAATATTTGAGATTAAGTTTGTGGTAAGTTTTAATGTAAATAATATCATGTGTTTTATTTTTTAATACTTAATTTTCATATATATATATATTATAATTCACTCTTTAAATCTTACTTAATAATTTTTATATATTTCGGTTAAAAAATTGTCCTAAAAAGCTAAGAAAAGTGACCGTTCAGGGCGTAATTAAATTGGGCAGACAAGGACCTTACTTTTCTTGGCTTAGTGGATTAATTGCTATTTTAGTACCTTCAAAATATAAATAGATTAAATTTTAAATTTTATCTTGACTCCCTTATCATATAATTTCTAGCTTCACCTGAGATTAAACAAAATGTTGATCTAATACTATTAGTATTCCTACAACTATATAAAGATTACAATCCATGGTTAAATTAAGTGTTGGCTTAACCATAAGTGAAGTAATAAATAATTTGTATTTAAATCTTCAGTCCACAATCATATTAATTAATTATATTTTTAATTAGTATTGAATTTTTTAAAAATAATTAAAGAGTAATTTTTAAAAGAATAATTAATGATTTTTTAAAATAATTCAAGTATATCTTTATAGTTATTATTTTTATTATAAAATATTATAGTGATATTAAATACTTGTTTTACTGCCAAAAGTATAGTGTTTATTTGTAGAAAGTGTATTGCTTAACATTTATAATTACCAATATTATATAATTTAATATAATATAATTAATAAACAAATGCAATTTTTTCTTTGTCTATAGAATATATTAATAAACTTATTTTTTTCTTAAATATATGACTTATTTGAGATACAAAGTTGCTTTATTTGTTTTTCTTAAATATTTATATTTTACGAAAAATGTTAAGAGAATGATAAAGTTTAATATTTTTGTTTGATGAGCTATTTTGGAAACTCACAATGGACAGCCCAAATGAAAAGGAAAGGTGCACTGGGCCTAAATTAACTTAGACTGGGCTCAGTAAAATTTTTGGATCTTCTATATTTTAATATATTTTTCATTTCAAAATAATAATTATAATAATATAAATAGCATGATATTTTATAAAAATATAAAATTACTAAAAACACATCTAAGATGAATCTTGACTATTCCTTGTTTAGATTTGAATAAACCTAGACAACCATTAGTCTTGGTTCATACTTGATATGAAAAACAAACCATACTTTTTTAGTTAATTTATATATTTTAAACAATGTTTTAAACAATTCTTTTTAATAAGTTTCCATGTGTTATAATGAGAGGCTGTCATGTGTCATCGTGTGATTGGTTGTTAGTGCCACGTTACCATAAACTAACGATGTTAGTGTGGAGGGTACCAAAATATGCCACACAATACAAGTTCAGGTGTTTGAGCTTACCATTAACAAAATATCGATTCCTATACAATACATCATATTATCACGAATCAAATATTTATTCCATTGTTTTGGAACCTAATAAAGTAAATATCTCTTCTATTATTCTGATTTCCTTTTGATTTTATACTTTTGGTTTTTCATATCATCGTCGATTAAAATTTAAATTTAAAAAAATTATTTTAAAGAAATAATTTACTGTAACGATGGGATTAAAATCAATAATAAGATGTGTTTGAATTCAAAAAAGAAATAATTTACGTACATCATCAATCAGGAATAAATATAAATAAATAAAAAATCAAAATATAATTTTATAATTTTAAAGAAACTTAAACAAAATTTCAACTCATTCACGGTTCACTCATCACCAATATTATTATTCTTAAATCTAGAATGTAGGTTTACGTATTGTCACGAATCTCATTAATTTAAGTAATTTGTTCATTTATGTTCTAAGAAACGTGTACCACAAATTCTAATAGTTTCACTTCATAGATAAAGTAATCTCTTTTCAATTTTGTTTTTACACGAAAAATCTAGTACAAAATTCCAAGTTGACGTTTTTTTCCCAAATGACACAACTTTACTTACCAAAATTCCAATTTAATTATACCAATAACAACCACAAAGAAAGCTCCAGCCTTTGGAAATTTTGCCAACCGTACGTATACTTGGAATAACCTTTTTTTATGGATTTTATTTTTCTTTGATGTGAAACTTTTTCTTAAATATTTTCTTCCTGCCAACATTTTTTTAATAATTATTTTATATATTAAACCAAAATGTATGTATAGTTTTAAAATTTATAAAAATTTTAAAAATTAAAATTAAGGATGAATGTTAAAACTTAAATGATATCTACATGTTCTCGTGTAGTTAACTTAGGAATGCAATGGAATTGAGCGAAGGTAAATATTATCAAATTTATCATTTCTCCATCAACATTGTTGATATGCTCTATCGTGACATTTACCTCACTTTGTTGTAGATGTTAAAACTTGAATAAAACTGCGACTTTTATAAATGTTTGATGCATCCATATATCAAACTCCATCCTATTGGATATTTATTATTCTTTTATATATTTTTAATGCACAATTAATATATAGAATAAAACAATAATCTAGGAATACCTCATTTAAATATTTTAGTATTTATCATATAACATATTGTTATATTATTCTATCACTCAGACACGTGTCAGCACTAGACATATTGTTGATCTATGTGTTGGCTCCCTTTGAAGCAGTGCCTCGGCAAGTCACCCGTGTTTAAGTGTAAATATTATCATTGTGTGATATACTTGCAAGACAATAATGAATCCATTTAGGCATAACTTCCCCATATTGATAAAGTCTCATGATATAAGGACATGATTATTCTTTACGCATTTAGGAGGGGTTGAATGAATATCATGTCACGTCATACTAACAACAATATGACCTCTCTTATAAATACCCTAATAAACGATGAAGAAATGATCTATCTTTTAGCACTCTAAAATTACTCCGAGCAATTGTCTTCTTGATCAACTTGTCCTCTTGTTCACATTTTGGCTCTCAATCCTTTTAGATGAACCGATCTTTATTGCACCTTTGTGATCTCCTCCCTACTCCTCCTGGTCCTTTTTCCTTGTTGTACGCAATATCAACTCATATAATTACATTTTTGTCTCTTTAAAAGTTAAACATACAAGAGTATAAGGATGAAATTAATTTAAGTGAGATTTAATTACAGCCTATCCTAAATTCACTTTATCTACTTGTGTATATCATGTATAGTTTCCATACCTTCCTACAAGACTATAAGCATGAAAAAATAGAATTATTTATTCACTTTCATGTAAAAAATTAAGATGTTAAACAAAAAGGTGATTCCAAGCCATAATCCAATGTATATGATTGAATTAATGTGGCTCCAATCACTCACTGATGGATTTGCAACCCACATGAGGCAAGACGAGTTGAAACTTGACTTGTGCTTTAGTTGATCGTTAATGTGAAGTTGGTGAGGTTGGGATAAAATACTTATTTAGCTATATGATATCAAGTGACAAGAGACTTTCATATACATACTTTAGAAACCTAGAAATAAGATATCAATCTTTTAACACACTAAAGTTACTCTGAGTACTTGTCACCTTAATCAACTTATCTTCTTGTCCTTGTTCTAGCTCTCAACCTCTACTGGTGAACCGATCCCATTGCCCCACTTTAACCTCTTCCTTGCTACTTGGTGCAATTTTTTTTTTATGTATGAATTTATGTACCATATATATATATAATAAGTGAAACGACTTAATTTAATAAAAATATTTTAAGTAATATACGATATCACGGGTCAAAAAATTAATTATTTTATAAGTAAATAAACATAAAATTTTATATAAATAAAAGATGTGATATATCAAATATAAAGACAAATATTAATTACTAGTATGATAAACAATATCACTACCAACTAAATTGAATTGCAAAATTAAAACTAATGATTCTTGGATACATTAAAACTAATGATCTTATAATCTAATGACACCTTGATTTTCTTTTTTAACGAAGACACCTTAATTTAATTACTACAAGCAATGGGCAATGAATAATTTGTACTAAAAAAATTTACTTAAAAATTTTGGCACATTTATATCTATATTTAAACAATTCACACACAAAAAATCGTACGGAACAAATTTTATAAATTAATTATGGCTGCATAAAAAATGTCTATATAAAGGCAACAAAGCATCGTTCACTTCCAAAACCAACAAGTCATTGGGCTTTGTAGTGAGGAGAGGTGACATTCATTTTCTCATTGCATTAAACGAAACAAAGAAAATGATTGCCACACCCGAGCCCGCCCATGACCGGAAAACCGAGTTAATGGCCATCGACCAATCAAAATCCGGCATCAAAGGACTCGTCGACGCTGGCTTAGCAAAGCTCCCACGTGTTTTCGTGCACGATGACTTGAACCTTAATATCAAATCAGGGCCTGCCCCCGACAATGTTAACATCCCAGTCATTGACTTTGCCGGTGTCAACACCGATTCTACTCGACGGGCTATGATAATTGATGAAGTCCGTAACGCCTGCATGAAATGGGGATTCTTTCAAGTAATTAACCATGGAATCCCTGTTATCACCTTGGAAGAGATGATCAATGGGATCCGTAGGTTCCATGAGCAAGAACCTGAAGCCAAAGAGAAGCTTTATTCTAGAGATGAATCCAAGAAGGTTACGTTCAATACTAAGATTGATATGTCTCAAACTATGGCTGCTTATTGGAGGGATACCCTTACCTGTGTTATGGCCCCTAATCCGCCTGCTACTCAAGAGCTACCTGAAACTTGCAGGTAATTTTAGTAATTTTTATTTTTATTTTTATAAAGTACACATATTGTCACATGGGTTATCATGTAATTGTTGTTGAAATTTTAACAATCCTATTAGTTGTTTTATTATGAGTAATTTTACTAAAATTTGAAGATTGAGAGTCGAAGTAATTTAAAAAAAAAATACTAAGGCTAACAAAAAATGTAAAAGTTAGGAATTAAATTTATTATTATAGAAAAAAATATTAAGTACCAAAATGAACCTAACTACCAAGTTCGGGGACTAAAACTTATATAAACCCAAAAAAAATTATTAGACGAACTTTTCATGTAATGACTTGTCATTGCACTAATATACTTAAAACGATTTGGACGGGTATTTTGGCAGGGATATAATACTTGATTACACGAACAATGTGATGAACTTGGGGACTACACTCTTCGAATTGATATCAGAAGCTCTAGGGCTAAACCCGAACCACCTCAAGGACATTGGTTGCACCGAGGGACTGTATGTTATGGGCCATTATTCTCCGGCATGCCCTGAACCAGAACTCACAATGGGCACCGGCATCCACACAGACAGTGGTTTCCTCACCGTGCTCCTCCAAGACCAAATTGGTGGCCTCCAAGTCCTCCATGATAATCGATGGATTGATGTTAACCCAATTCCCGGAGCTCTTATAATAAACCTTGGAGATATGTTACAAGTAAGTCCATGATTTCACCTTACAATTTGAGGGGTGAGTAGGATTCGGTTTCTTTCATCGGTTTGATTTTTTCAGTTTATTGAATTTTCAATGATAACTTGGTTTGATTTAATTCACGTTTTTTATATTAATTTTGGATTTAGGGCATTTTTTTTAAAAATTAGATCAATAATTAAATTGCCTATCTATTTTTAATTGTATAATTTATTAAAAAATTCATAAAAAGATTTATTAGAAATTTTATAAAACCCGATTCCACTGCCTGCTCAATCAGTATTTTATCTCAATTCAATCGGTTTAGAGTATTTCACGGTCTGATCGATTCAACCTCTTAATTTGTCTAAACCAACATACCGATTGGTTCCAAAAGCTCAATATTAATTAGCATAATATAAAATTTAGTTCTCAAACTTTACACATTCCGTCTATTATTATATATATATTTGAAGCTAAAGTTTTTATATATATATATTTGAAAACTTATACAGTTTTCCAGAATTATTCTACCAAGAAAAATAATGTACTGAAGTGATGTTTATTTTTGGTCATATTTTGCAGCTAATTTCAAACGACAAGTTCATCAGCGTGTACCATAGGGTAGTAGCAAGAAACATTGGACCTCGAATATCAATTGCTAGCTTTTTCAGAACATATATTGAACCACAAAATGCATTAAGAATGTATGGACCGATCAAGGAACTGTTGTCTGAAAACGACCCACCAATTTACAAGGAAACCAATGTGGTGAATTATTTCAAATTCAAGCACCTTAAAGGTGTTGAAGGGACCTCTGCTCTTGCACATTTCAAGCTCTTTTAAATCTCTTCTTTTAGGATTTTATCAATAAATTAAGTCCCACATGTGGAAATTAATTAATTACCAAATCATGTGTGTTATGTTTTATCTTTTACTTGAATAAATGAATATGTGATAATAAAATTGTTATTTTCTTTGACTTTTCTATTTAAAAATGTTTATTTACATAATGATGTAATGCCAACTTTTCTTTTTTTCGAAAATGTAACAACATCGTTTGTCAATTTCGAAACAGCACCAGATGGCAAAATTGTAAGAAAAGAAAGAAGCAATTCAATTATCAGAGAAAATGGCATCCATCACCTCAGAATCTTATGACAGAACCAAAGAGTTGAAGCAATTCGACGACACAAAAGCTGGTGTTAAAGGACTCGTCGACGCCGGAATACTTAACATCCCCAAGGTTTTAGTTCGACCAGCCGAGGACCTTGCCGCCGAAGAACTGAATTCCGGCCACCAAAAGGTCGAAGTCCCGATCATAGATGTAAGCAACATCGGAGACAGTATCCGGCGACAGGAGATCGTAGACGAAGTTAAGATTGCATCAGGGGAATGGGGTTTCTTCCAAGTGATAAACCATGGGATCCCATTAAGTGTTTTGGATAAAATGATTGAAGGGATACGTTTGTCTAATGAACAAGATTTGGAGTTGAAGGAGGAGTTATATAGCCGTGAAAGTGCAAAGAAAGTGAAATTCCACTCTAATTTTGATATTTATACTTCAAAAACTGCTGATTGGAGGGACACTTTGCAACTTACTTTCCTTGATTCTGACCCTGACCCTTCTCAAATGCCATCCGTCTGCAGCTAACGAAGCACTATCTTTAGTTCGTTACTTCTTCGAAAGAAATTTGTTGTAAATTTGAGGCTTGTGGATCTCGTTCAATATTGTCATAAGTGGAGGTTCACGGAATCAGAACATTTCATTGGATCGATCTATGTACCACCAAAGAAAATGGTTACCATTTGTCGGGTAAAACTAACATAGAGAAGTTTGTATTAGGGGTCAAATTGTAATTTTCCCTCTATACTAAAAAAAAGAAAAGAAATTAGTCTCTATATATTAGATCAAATAGTAAATTGGTCGATAAAAAATTCTTCCATTTCTACAATTATAAACTAGTCATTATATATTAGCATGAGGTATATATGGTGCGTTACCTATTATTGTCTAGTTTTTAACAGTAAAAATTGATAAAAATTTTAACAGAAAAGATTAATTTGCTCTTTGATCTAATGTATAGGGACTAATTTACCCTTTTTTGAATAGAATGGGCAAAAATATAATTTGACTCCTAGTAAAGGGCCTCTATTATCCTTTTACTCCATTTGTCGTTATCAAGGTTTGAACCCACTCCTAAAGGATGTATAGATAAAGTGGTAGCATATATGTCTATTGGTACTGTTTAGGGCTTGAGTCAAACTCTACTATTGGCAAATAACTATAATTTTCTCGATAAGTGCACAACTTGATCCAACGAAATGTTCTCATTTTGTGAACCTCGTGCATCTCTTAATGGAGTTAAGAGTCAAAACTATGGTCTTAACATATTGAATTATTTCTTTAAAAAATTGAAAATTTCTAATAACTTTGAAATGTGTAGTATGCTTTAGAATTGTGACCAAACCAAAACCACGCAATTAAGGGTAGTTTAGCTGATATAGAACCATATTGGGTATTTTTTGCTTGTTTAAATTTGTAGAAAATCGACAATGGAGTATTTTAAGCATATGAAAAAATTAGGAGAAACATTGTTCGAGTTACTATCGGAGGCATTCGGTCTTCAAGCAGACCACCTTAACTCAATAGGATATAGTAAAGGGTGTAGCATAGTGACCCACTACTATCCACCTTGCCCTCAACCTGAACTGACTTTAAGAGTAAGGAAACATGCAGACGCAGGCATATTAATAATGCTTTTACAGAATCATATCGGCGGCCTCCAAGTCCTTCACAATGGTCAATGGTTCGACATCCACCCCACTCGAGGCGGTTTGGTCATAAACATTGGCGATCTTCTTCAAGTTAGCTTCAATTCACATCAAATCTATATGAAACTGTCCTAATAGATTAGCTACTAAGTCTTTTTAGTTGTTTATGGTAGGTTTTATCAAATGATAAGTTCAAGAGTGTGAAACATAGAGCAATTTCCAATCATGTCGGACCTAGAATTTCGATGGTAGGTTTTTTCTCAAGACATGCTAGCTTGCTTGACAAGCCATTTGGACCAATCAAAAAGCTGATATCAGAGGCAAATCCTCCTTAATATGAAGAGTTTTTGTTAAAGGAATATTTTGCCAAGTTTTTTTCAAGTCACTTGATACTAAGCCTCCCATAGATTACTAGCTGTGAAGCTATAAACTATCAATTTGACATTAGAATACCAAACTAAGTAAAACAGTCTTTTTTTGTGTGTGTGTGCGCTTTAATTTGTATTACAAACTTAGTAACTATAGTGTAGTGTATTTTTTTTTGTATAATAAAGCGTATTTAAAATATTTTATATTTTACATAAATTTTGATATATAAATAATCTGAATTATATTGGGTTGAAGAAATACATATATTCATATCATATTTGTATTGCCTTTTCTTATTACATTGTATTTTTTTCCCACATAATTTAATCTTAGAAACATGGCTATGTCCTTAAATATCTTCAAAAAAACATGGCTATGGTTTTCAGTCTAGTCTAGACCATTGTGATCTCTTTTTTAAGTCTACCCATGACAAAGATTTCATCAACAAAATATCATGAATGCTTTTATACTATAAATTAGATCGCATCTTAACATCTTTATTACTTTTGCTATGTCAAGCAACATATGTAATTTAACTAAAAAATTTCACATCTCACCTTTTAATAAAATTAATTATATAATAAATTATATATATATTTTTTTAAATAGTACTTTTTTCAACTACCACCTCAACAACCAAATAAATACATAATAGATTATTATTAAAAATTTTAAGGCATATTGCACATAAGTTCACTAAATTATTAACTATTAATAAGTTTATGTTTTGATCACTGAATTTTAAAAAAAATTATAAAATGGTTATTAAACTATTAGAAAGCTTTCATTTAAGCCATTAGGATATTAAAATTATTGTTGTATGGTCTTTTCTCTTCGTACTGTGTGCATCAATCGATAGTTTTTTTTCCTTTTCTTCTACAATTCAATTTTTCTCATAAAACAACTTTAAACATCATAATCTGTAAATCAAAATTTAAACAATTTTATTCTCTAATCTTCGACACTGACCATCAGATCGACTTGAATCTAAGGTATGTCCTACTCGTCAATGAATATTAATTTACTATACTAATTGTCGAATCATTGCTTAAAACTCACTAAACAGATTTTTTAAAAAAAAAATAAAAAATAACTTAAACAAAAACTTTCGAATAGTTCAAAATTAAAAGATAAACTTACTAATAATTTAGTGAGCTATAAGTAAATTAACGTTTTAATTTTTATTTTTTTAGTAATTTATTAAATTAAATCAGACTAAATTGATTCAACTAAAAGTCGGTTTTTTAATTCATTCAACCAGTTGTGGAGATTTTAAAAGAAACAGAAAAAAGCAATTCAATTAGCAGAGAAAATGGCAACCGAAACCTCAGTTGATTACGACAGAACCAAAGAGTTGAAGCAATTCGACGACACAAAAGCTCAGTAAATTTTTTGGATCTTCTATATTTTTATATATTTTTCATTTCAAAATAATAATAACAATATAAATAACATGATATTTTATAAAAATATAAAATTATTAAAAAACACATCTAAGATGAATCTTGACTGTTCGTTGTTTAGATTTGAATAAACCTAGACAACCATCAGTCTTGGTTCATACTTGATATGAAAAAAAAAACTATACTTTTTTTAATTAATTTATATATTTTAAACAATGTTTTAAACAAATCTTTTTAATAAGTTTTTCATGTGTTATAATGAGAGGCTGTCACGTGTCATCGTGTGATTGGTTGTCAGTGCCATATTACCATAAACTAACGATGTTAGTGTGGAGGGTACCAAAATATGCCGCACAATACAAGTTCAGGTCCCAACTAAGTACAAAAAAAAATTTAGGTAACAATTAGATACTTGTGGATAAATTTAGGGGTCAAACTGCATATTAATCCTATAAAATAACATCATAACAATATATTAACTCTATATATTTTATTTCATTAGGAGCATAGAATAAAAAATTATTACAAAACAAAATAATTAATGTAAATATATCTATTTGATTAATTAAAAATATAAAGAAAATTAAGCTAACTGTTAGAAAAAGAAAATTAAGTTAAAAGTAATTAATGATGTATAAATAAATATAAAAACGGGTCAGATCAAATTAAGTATAAAACTTTTTTTAGATAAATATTTTTATTTAAACCTTCTCAAATATCAAGATGAGTAATTATAAATCTATAAATATTTACGAAACTTAAGATTACAATGGAAGAATCTTGTAAAAAAGAAAGAATAGAAGTAAAGATGACAATTTCATTCAGTCTAAATTGTTTTCCTAAAAATTCAATGGTAAAATTAAAAATGTTTTAAACATGAAGAAATTCCATGCTGGAGAAGTTTGACCTAATTAATATTATAATTAGGAAAGGATTAATCAAGTGGCGCCCCCTAATTTGAGCTTACCATTAACAAAATATTGATTCCTACGCAATACATCGTATTATCACGAATCAAATATTTATTCCATTGTTTTGGAACCTAATAAAGTAAATATCCCTTCTATTATTCTGATTTCCTTTTGATTTTATATTTTTGGTTTTTTATGTCACCGTTGATTAAAATTTAAATTTTAAAAAAAATTCTAAAAAATAAATGAAATTTGTAATTACAAGTAAATACATTTATATAATTACAATTAGAAAATAAGAAATCAATTTGTATAACACAAACGGTATTATAATTATAATTATAATTAATACATTCGTATGGTCATGATCAGAAATAAATGATTCCAAAGTACATATCATCATATTGATAATTGAAATATATTTTGCATTAGAAAAAATAAATTTAAATAGAACTCAAATATAGTGAGAATTGAATCTACACCTGCCTAAATGAAAAATTAATTATATAAATTAAAATTTTAATCCTATAGAATTGGGTTTTTACTTTTAGGACGCATTGAAGTGTACAATAGAAAAAAATTCATCTGAATAATTATAAATAAAATCAATTTTTATCAAGCACAACTCTTATTAGTAATTAAAATATTTTTAATCTAAATTATTGTTGGGAAGAAACCGAAACAACCGAACGGAAGCGAAGTACAACCGGTGTTCTTTCTCTCCCTATAACTCTTGTCAAATATTATGGCAAGCACAATAGCACAAAAATATGTTCTCTAGCAACCTATCAACCACAAATCAACCAATGCAACCACAACAAAAATAATAAATAGAGACACCGATATTTTTACGTGGAAAACCCCTCTAAATCAAGGGTAAAAACCACGGGACTTTAGAGTCCGATCAAAAAGCTCCACTATAATCAAATGTTCAGCTACAAGATTACAATATCAAGCCTACAACAAGCATTCAACTCCAACAAGGCTAACAATATGTAATCTTTAGCAAAAGAGAGAAAAATTGGAGAACATCACCAAAATCGTAGCTGCTGTAAAACGGGTATTTCTGACTCTACAGGACTCGGATGAAAAATCCGACCGTACAAAGTCAAGAACACCTTGTCGTCTAGCTGCTGTCCAAAAATCAGCTCAATCGAACCACGGATGGACCTCCGATCGAAGAGTTGATCACAGCTGCTCCAAACTTGAGAAACTAATTTTTCTAGCTTCAAAGCTCTCTGTTTCTCACCTTTTTCTCTCCTATTAACAACCTGATTTTTCAGCTCTCTCACATGTTAAAATATGCCGGCCACACCATATGTATAAGACAAAAATAAAATGATAAAAGCCAAAGAAATTGGCTGCCAACAAGTCACGTAAGAAAGGACAAAAGAAAGAACAAAAGAAAATGATAAAAAAAATAGGTGCCATGTTTTATGGCAGATTTTGAGGGATTCCCACATAGTGGGACCCTCCCAACAAATCTCCCCCTCCTACTATGTGGGGAATACCTCCATACAGGAGATCAAACAACATGCTTCAAACTTTCTTCTTGGTAAAGCCTTCGTCAACATATCAGCACCATTATCATCAATATGTATCTTCTCAAGCTCCAATAGCTTAGCTTCAAGAACATCTCGTATCCAATGGTATCTTACATCAATATGCTTAGATCTAGCATGAAAAGTTGAGTTCTTACCAAGATGAATAGCACTCTGGCTATCACAATACAGGACATACTTCTCCTGTGTAAAACCAAGCTCATGCATAAACTTCTTCATCCAAAGCATCTCCTTGTACGCTTCGGTTGCTGCAATGAACTCTGATTCGGTGGTGGTTAATGCAACGCACTTTTGCAATCTGAATTGCCATGCCACAGCTCCCCCTGCATAAGTAATCAAGTAACTTGAAGTAGATCTCCTCGAGTCAATATCTCCGGCCATGTCTGAATCTGTATAACCAACAAGAACAGGTTTCTCATTGCCGAAACAAAGTCTCATGTTGGAAGTGCCACGAAGATATCTCATAATCCACTTCACTGCATTCCAATGCTCTCTGCCAGGATTAGAAATAAAATGACTGACTGTACCAACGGCATAAGCCAAGTCTGGTCTCGTACAAACCATTGCATACATCAGACTCCCCACGGCTGAAGAGTAAGGGATTTTCTGCATCTCTTCCTTCTCCTTTTCTGTGGAAGGACTATGCTTAATACTCAATCTGAAATGCGTAGCAAAGGGAGTGCTCACCGCTTTAGCTTTGTCCATGCTAAACCTTTGAAGTACTTTCTCGATGTACCTCTCTTGTGATAACCATAATTTCTTGACCTTTCTATCACGTGTCAACTTTATGCCAAGAATTTGCTTTGCTGGCCCCAAATCCTTCATTGCAAAGGATTTACTCAACTCTTGCTTCAACTTCTCAATTCTAGAAGCATTCTGACCAACAATAAGCATGTCATCAACATAGAGCAAAAGAATTATAAAATCATTACCAGAGAATCTCTTAACAAACACACAATGAACAGAAGTAGTCTTCTTGTAGCCTTGCTGTAACACCCCTAACCCCGAACCATCACCGGAACAGGGTTACGAGGCATTACCGAACATATCAGATAATTTGCAAATATAAATTTTATTTAAATTTCGTGACATTTCTCTTATTTTCACATATAACCTCCGCAATTAAAACCGTATTCATTCCAAATATAACCAATTCAACCAATTCCAAAATCCAACAATTTAACCAATGCAATTTCATATTTGATCATATTTAAATTCTACTTATAACATTAAAATACCAAATATCGTTTTCTACAACAAAAGTCATGTAGTTGTTTTAAGTGAGCAAAATATCACCTATGTACATGCCATTTTAACACAAAATACAATACCTACTTAGTAGCCTTGAAGATGTGATGAGATGAGAAATCTTCTAGTTGAACTTCTCTTCTAGACTCTTTTGTACCTACGCGTTAAAATAAACGCGTTAAGCCGGTGAAGGCTTAGTAAGCACTACAAGAATAATTAATTAAACAATCATAACAGAATATTTTAAACTCAATTAATTATCGCATATTTACTCACGTGTAAGTCTCTTCAAATAAGTATTGCTTTAAATAAATTTAACTTATCTTTACATGCGGCATAAAACTTGCCTTAACACTTGATAATTCATTTTATTCTCGGTTCACAATATTAGCCCAAAGTAGACTTCCTAGAACACACCGGATATACGGAACATATACTGAGAGGTGCATTATGATGCACAAATGAGCAGAGCAACGGCGTGCTAATTATCAGAGAGCACCAATGTGCTAATATCAGAGAGCACCAACGTGCTAATATCAGAAAGCACCAACGTGCTAATATCAGAGAGCACCAACGTGCTAATATCAGAGAGCGCGCTAAAGTTCCTTAATGGCATGCCACTAATATCCCAGTAGTTCTAAATTCCGTCTACTTGGGCATTAAAGCTGAATCTCATATATTTAAAGAATTCACATAAATATTTCGAAAAAAGATAAATAAAGAATAATTTAGAATTTCTTGTAGTACTTACAATAAAAGGTTGCGGTGATATAAGTTTTTCTTCCTTCACTCCTTAATCTTCTCTTTTCCTTTTCCTTCGATTCGGTCCTCTCCTTCCTTTTCTCTTTCTTCAATTTCATATAAATACATAACATTTATATGTTAAAAATAATCAAATAATTTCCTGTACTATTTAATAAAATAAACATGTATTTTATGATAATTTCATGCTTTCTTACTTTTGCTCACATTTCAATTTAATCCTTTACTTATAAACTTATTCAAAGCTGTCCTTTTGTGTCATAGTCACAAAATTATTTATTTCCAGAGCTACAGAACTCCAAATGAAGAACCGTAAATTTTCCTTGAAACTAGACTCATATATCTTTTACTATAATTTTTCCAGAATTTTTGGTATGGCCAATCAATACCAGATTATTCTTAAAGTTTCCCCTGTTTTACTGTATGACTGTTCTGACCTCTCTTCACTACGAATCAAATTACTCTTTGTACAGAATTCATATGACCTTCTTATTTATTTCATTTGAAAATAGACTCATTCAGGATTCTAAACATATAAACTTAAGCCCCTAATTATTTTTATCTAATTTTTATGATTTTTCAAAGTCAGAACAGGGGATCCTGAAATCCCTTTAAACCAGTCTTACAAAAATATAAATATCTAAAATTACAGAATTCCTTTGCTTTCTCTGTTTCTTTCATATGAAAATAGACTCAATAAGCTTTAATTTCATATCTCATCTGACTTCTAATTCCTCTTCTACGATTTTTGGTGATTTTCAAAGTTACCCTACTGCTGCTGTCCCAAAACAGTTTTCTTATAGCTTATTTTACAATTAAATCCTTTACTCAATTCTAACTTCAATTTCTTTCAATTAAACCACTAATTCATCTTTTTTTTTCATCATATGTTATGTTTAGAAGCTTTAAAACTCCAAAAACTTCAATTTAAATTCATCAAAACTTTATCCTAAAACTTATTAAACATCAAAATTAAAAGAAAAGGGCTAAATTAACATACCTATTAAACTTCCAAGCTTCAAACCCTAAATTTTCCCTTTTCTTCTTTCTTTTCTCTCTTTTTCTTTCTTTCCCCTGCTCTCTGTTTCGTTTGCTTCTCTGTTTCTTTCTTTCTCTCTTTCTTTTTTTTTTTTTTTTTAACTTTATTATATATTATATTATATTAACATAAAATAATATTTTATTTTATCACACAAAAATCTTAGGATTTTTTTTACACTATGCCGCCTCAATCATTTAAAAATGGCATAATTGCCATTTTGGTCCTTCATAATTTCTTTTAATCTATAATTAAACTTTCACACCTATTACAATCTAATCCTTTTTCACCAAATGCTTCTAATTAAGTCAAATTCACCTAAATAAAACCCAATTAGACGCACAACTAGCTTCGTAAATATTTTTAGTAATTATTTACGATTCATTTTATGAAAACGGAGGTGAAAATATATTTTTCGGTTATTCGACTATCGGGTCACTACAATTCTCCCCACTTAATAAATTTCGTCCTCGAAATTTACAGCGCATAAAACAAGCTGCGGATATTGATGTCTCATTGTTTCCTCTCTTTCCCATGTTGCTTCTTCCGAATTATGATGTCTCCACAACACTTTTACCAACGGAACCCGTTTGTTTCTCAATTCCTTTACCTCTCGAGCAAGTATCTTAATTGGCTCCTCTTCATAAGTTAAATCCGGTTGAATTTCTATTACTTCAGGAGTAACCACATGAGATGGATCGGACCGATATCTTCGTAACATTGAGACATGAAAAACATTGTGAATTCTATCCAATTCCGGTGGTAAGGCTATCCAGATAAGCAAGCTGGACCAACCCGTTCTAAGATCTCATACGGCCCAATGAATCTTGGGTGAGCTTGCCTTTCTTCCCAAATCGGAGAATTTTTTCCATGGCGACACTTTCAAAAATACTTTTTCACCCACATTATATTCAATATCTTTTCTTTTAAGATCGCATAAGATTTTGACGATCAAATCTTTCGCTTTCAAACTATTTCGAATGACTTTTACTTTTCTTACATTTCTTGGATCAAATCAACCCCATATATCTTCTTTTCACTAAGCTCTGTCCAATATAACGGTGTTCTACACTTTTACGCCATACAAAGCTTCATACGGAGCCATTTTAATCTTTGGGTGATAAGCATTATTGTAAGCAAATTCAATCAAAGCGGATACTTCTCCCAATTACCTTCAAACTCTAGTGTACAACATCGGAGCATATCTTCCAATACTTGAATTACACGCTTTCAGATTGGCCATCATGCGAGGATGAAATGCGATCTTGAAATACAAGCCCGAGTACCTAAAGCTTCTTGCAATTTATCCCGAAGCGAGGCGTAAATCGAGGATCTCTATCTCGATATAATGGAGACGGGCACTCCATGTAGCACGACAATCTCGGATATGTACAATTGCCGGTTTATCTAAAGAATAATCCATACGTCTGCAGGAATAAAGTGCGCTGATTTTGTCAATCGGTCAACAATCACCCAAATAGCATCCTTTTTCTTCGGAGACAACGGTAATCCCGATACAAAATCCATAGTGATTCTTTCCCATTTCCATTCCGGTATAGTAATTGGTGAAGTAATCACGAAGGTACGATGTTGACTTTAACTTGCGACATATTAAACATCTCGATACAAACTCGAGAGATATCCCGTTTCATTCACGGCCACCAATACATCTTTTGAGATCATTATACATTTTATTACTCCCGGATGTACGGACACATAGTGCCGTTGTGAGCCTCGTATAAAATCTTACGTATGAGTTACGAATTACGAGGTACACATATTCTACCTTTGAATAACATACAACCATCAACTCCAACTGAAATTGAGAATCGATGCACGACTCACATCTGTGCCCATTTAATCTGTAGCTTCTCATCATCCTTACGAGCTTCACATATCTGCTGTAAAAATGTCGGTTTAGCTCTCAATTCAGCCATGATTGAACCATTATCGATCGGTGACAACCGGGTATTCATAGCTCGTAAAAATGCAGAGATTTTCGACTCAAAGCATCGGCTACAACATTTGCCTTACGGATGGTAATCAATAATCAAATCATAGTCCTTTATCAGTTCAACCCCATCTTCTCTGTCTCAAATTCAAATCTTACGAGTCAACAAATACTTCAAACTCTTATGGTCGGTGTAGATATAACATTTTTCCCCGTATAAATAATGTCTCCATATTTTTAGCGCAAACACCACTGCGGCCAATTCAAGATCATGCGTCGGATAGTTCTTTTCGTGTGGCTTCAATTGTCTAGAAGCATATGCTACTACCTTTCCTCCTTGCATTGCACACAGCCCAAACCATTATCGAAGCATCACTTTGAAAATCACGTACTCCTTACAGTTACGGTTGAATTAACACGAGAGCTTACATTAATCTTTGCTTTTAATTTTTCAAAACTTTGCGACACCTTTTCTGTCCATTCAAATTTTACATTTTTTCGCAACAATTTCGTTAATGGAGATGCAATCATAGAGAATCCTCAACAAATCTTCTATAGTATCCACCAATCAGAAAACTCTTTACTACTGTCACATTCTTTGGTGGTTTCCATTCAAGTATAGCTTCTACCTTCTTGGGATCTACCCGAATACCATCTGCCCGATACTATATGTCCCGGAAAAGTGACTTCTTTTAACCAAAATTCACACTTACTAAATTTAGCATACAATTGTTTTTCTCTCAAAATCTGTAGCACAATTCGGAGATGTTTATCATGCTCTTCTTCACCTTTTGAATACACTAGAATGTCATCTATAAATACAACCACAAAGCTGATCTAAATATGGTGAAAAATTCTGTTCATAAGATCCATGAAAGCGTAGGAGCATTAGTCAATCCAAATGGCATAACTAAGAACTCATAATGACCGTCATCCAGAGTTACGAGGCGATTTTCGACACATCGATTCTTTTACCCGTGGCGATAATACCCCCGATCCGAGATCAATCTTAGAAAATACACTAGCTCCTTTTAGCCGATCAAACAAATCATCAATCACGGGCAGCGGATACTTGTTCTTTATAGTCACTTTATTCAAGCGGCGGTAATCTATACAAAGCCTCAAAGACCCATCTTTCTTCTTTACAAATAATCTTTGGTGCCCCCATGGTGATACACTAGGACGTACGAATCCCTTGTCTAATAACTCCTGTAACTGCATTTTCAATTCTTTCAACTCAGTGGGTGCCATCCGATAAGGTGCTATAGATATCGGTGCAGTGCCTGGAATTAACTCAATCCCAAACTCTACTTCTCTTTCTGGAGGTAAACCCGGTAATTCCTCTGGAAACACATCAGTAAAATCTCGAACCACTGGTATCTTTTCAATCTCAGAATTCGTTGTACGAGTATCTAAAATGTAAGCAAGAAAAGCAGTACATCCTCTTCTCATCATCTTAGAAGCTTTCATTGCAGACACTACATTCGTCAATGCACTATATTTTTCACCAGTTACAATCACTTCATCTCCATCTGAAGTTTTCAAGGAAATTCTTTTTCTTCTGCAATCAACCATAACCCCATGTTCTGACAACCAGTCCATACCCAATATCACATCGAACTCATAAAACGTAAGTGCCATAAGGTCTCTTTGGAAACTCATAATCATGAATTTTTAAGGGACATCTTCTACACACTTTATTAACTTTCTCACTTTGCTAGAAAGGATTAGTAACTACTACGCCGTATTCTGTAAGTTCTACTTGTAACTCTCTTTCTTTCACTAATGCAATGCATATATATGAATGTGTAGAGCGAGGATCAATTAATGCAATTACTGGAAGAATCAAATAAAGAGAATGTACGATAATCACATCGGGGCGTCTCCCTCTTCTCGTTTTACGATAGCATAAGTTCGAGGCCTTCGGGGTTGAGATCTATCGGTTGTTTCCCTCACCAATCTCGTACCACTACCGGTGCCAAGCAGAAATTCAGGTTGTCTACCTCTTTTGTGAAATCGAGCTACCTCTCACGCAGTTGTTACGTAACACTTTTCGACATCTTGGACGATCTACGATTAAGTGATCTTTTGACCCACATCGAAAGCAGGCTCGGGAAATCGATCGACATTCTCCCCAATGATATCTTCCACAGTGCTCACATGAGGATGGTGTTGGTTTTCTTTAGAACCCGGTACTACCCATAGAGGTCGTCTCTGTTGAGTTGGTCTTGTGCAGATTCGGATCTTTGCCCAACATGAGGAGAAGTGTATCTAGAATCTACGAAATCCTTCACTCTTTTTGAAAATGGTGGTGGTCTTTGAACTAGTGGCGATCTCTTCCCAAAACTCTTTTCTTTTGAGCAGAGCTAACCCTTCTTCCGGTCGTTGTGCTCTATCAACCAAAATAGGAAATTCTTGTAGATGTAATGGTATAAGAGGAACATAAATCTCTTCATTCAATCCCCACTCAAATCTTACGCACATATCTGCTTCATTTGCTATTAGTTCCTTTGCATACTTACTCAATCGATAAATTCACGTTCATATTCGACAATGAGACATGTTGTTACGCTTGAATCGAGAAATTCTCTTTTCTTCTTCTCAAGATAAAGTTGACTCACATATTTCTTTCTAAATTCGGATACAAAGAAATCCCAATTAATTTTCTCTGCGGGATGGATATTCATATGAGTGGTCCACCATTGATAAGCCTCACCCTTTAATAAAGATTTGCACATTTCAACTTTTCTTCCCACATACCATTGCAATTCTTCAAATATTCTTTGTTGTTCTCAAACCATTGCTCGACCTCAATTTGGATCATCATCTTTCTTTCCTTTAAACTCTTGACTCCATATTTTACGATTTTCTCCAAGGAGATCGATATTTAGTTATAAATGGTTGTGGATGTGGAGCAATAATAGGAGAAGATAGTGGTGGAACAGATGGAGCATTATTAGTTCGCACAACTTCTTTGCAATAAGCGATTCATTTATGCGTAACAAAGTTGCAATCGGAATTTCTTCTCTAGCGGTATTGGTTGATTTGATTGAGTTCTTTCTTCCAATTCAGGCTCTCTATCATCTCCTAAGTTTACCGATTCACTTCGAACTTGGACTCTGTGTTGATCTCTTTCCCTATCAAGGTTTGGCGCCCTGCTCTCTACTTCATTTTCTGACTCTTCACGAGATCTATTTGACATCTTTAAGTTTCTACAATATCCATAAATTACACAATTAAATAACTAAAACTCATCTCATCACATCAATTTATAAAATGGCATGTACAAATGACTCATACTCGACCCAAGGATTCAGAAAACCTAGGCTCTGATACCAATCAATGTAACACCCCTAACCCCGAACCATCACCGGAACAGGGTTACGAGGCATTACCGAACATATCAGATAATTTGCAAATATAAATTTTATTTAAATTTCGGCAGCATTTCTGCTTATTTTCACATATAACCCCCTGCAATTAAAACCGTATTCATTCCAAATATAACCAATTCAACCAATTCCAAAATCCAACAATTTAACCAATGCAATTTCATATTTGATCATATTTAAATTCTACTTATAACATTAAAATACCAAATATCGTTTTCTACAACAAAAGTCATGTAGTTGTTTTAAGTGAGCAAAATATCACCTATGTACATGCCATTTTAACACAAAATACAATACCTACTTCCGTAGCCTTCGAAGATGTGATGAGATGAGAAATCTTCTAGTTGAACTTCTCTTCTAGACTCTTTGTTACCTACGCGTTAAAATAAACGCGTTAAGCCGGTGAAGGCTTAGTAAGCACTACAAGAATAATTAATTAAACAATCATAACGAGAATATTTTAAACTCAATTAATTATCGCATATTTACTCACGTGTAAGTCTCTTCAAATAAGTATTGCTTTAAATAAATTTAACTTATCTTCTGTACGGCATAAAACTTGCCTTAACACTTCAGTAATTCATTTTATTCTCAGTTCACAATATTAGCCCAAAGTAGACTTCCTAGAACACACCGGATATACGGAACATATACAGAGGTGCATTATGATGCACAAATGAGCAGAAGCAGCGGCGTGCTAATTATCGAGAGAGCACCAATGTGCTAATATCGAGAGAGCACCAACGCGCTAATATCGAAAGCACCAACGTGCTAATATCGAGAGCACCAACGTGCTAATATCGAGAGCGCGCTAAAGTTCCTTAATGGCATGCCACTAATATCGAGTAGTTCTAAATTAGTCTACTTGGGCATTAAAGTGAATCTCATATATTTAAAGAATTCACATAAATATTTAAAAAAAGATAAATAAAGAATAATTTAGAATTTCTTGTAGTACTTACAATAAAAGGTTGCGGTGATATAAGTTTTTCTTCCTTCACTCCTTAATCTTCTCTTTTCCTTTTCCTTGATTGGTCCTCTCCTTCCTTTTCTCTTTCTTCAATTTCATATAAATACATAACATTTATATGTTAAAAATAATCAAATAATTTCCTGTACTATTTAATAAAATAAACATGTATTTTATGATAATTTCATGCTTTCTTACTTTTGCTCACATTTCAATTTAATCCTTTACTTATAAACTTATTCAAAGCTGTCCTTTTGTGTCATAGTCACAAAATTATTTATTTCAGAGCTACAGAACTCCAAATGAAGAACCGTAAATTTTCCTTGAAACTAGACTCATATATCTTTTACTATAATTTTTCCAGAATTTTTGGTATGGCCAATCAATACCAGATTATTCTTAAAGTTTCCCCTGTTTTACTGTATGACTGTTCTGACCTCTCTTCACTACGAATCAAATTACTCTTTGTACAGAATTCATATGACCTTCTTATTTATTTCATTTGAAAATAGACTCATTCAGGATTCTAAACATATAAACTTAAGCCCCTAATTATTTTTATCTAATTTTTATGATTTTTCAAAGTCAGAACAGGGGATCCCGAAATCCCTTTAAACCAGTCTTACAAAAATATAAATATCTAAAATTACAGAATTCCTTTGCTTTCTCTGTTTCTTTCATATGAAAATAGACTCAATAAGCTTTAATTTCATATCTCATCTGACTTCTAATTCCTCTTCTACGATTTTTGGTGATTTTTCAAAGTTACCCTACTGCTGCTGTCCCAAAACAGTTTTCTTATAGCTTATTTTACAATTAAATCCTTTACTCAATTCTAACTTCAATTTCTTTCAATTAAACCACTAATTCATCTTTTTTTTTCATCATATGTTATGTTTAGAAGCTTTAAAACTCCAAAAACTTCAATTTAAATTCATCAAAACTTTATCCTAAAACTTATTAAACATCAAAATTAAAAGAAAAGGGCTAAATTAACATACCTATTAAACTTCCAAGCTTCAAACCCTAAATTTTCCCTTTTCTTCTTTCTTTTCTCTCTTTTTCTTTCTT
This sequence comes from Gossypium bickii, assembly GCA_025503065.1. Lineage (NCBI taxonomy): Eukaryota > Viridiplantae > Streptophyta > Magnoliopsida > Malvales > Malvaceae > Gossypium > Gossypium bickii. The sequence continues at coordinate 95,015,812 of CP106720.1, forward strand.
TCCCCTGCTCTCTGTTTCGTTTGCTTCTCTGTTTCTTTCTTTCTCTCTTTTTTTTTTTTTTTTTAACTTTATTATATATTATATTATATTAACATAAAATAATATTTTATTTTATCACACAAAAATCTTAGGATTTTTTTTACATTATGCCGCCTCAATCATTTAAAAATGGCATAATTGCCATTTTGGTCCTTCATAATTTCTTTTAATCTATAATTAAACTTTCACACCTATTACAATCTAATCTTTTTCACCAAATGCTTCTAATTAAGTCAAATTCACCTAAATAAAACCCAATTAGGCACTTTAACTAGCTTCAGTAAATATTTTTAGTAATTATTTACGATTCATTTTTATGAAAACGGAGACTGAAAATATATTTTTCGGTTATTCGACTATCGGGTCACTACACTTGCTCCCCCATAACAGACTCAAACTTCTTGTACCATTGCCTTGGAGCTTGCTTCAAACCATACAAGCTCTTCTTCAATCTGCACACGTAGTCCTCTTTCCCTTGTGCAACAAACCCCTCTGGCTGCTCCATGTAAAGCTCTTCTTCCAAGTCACCATGAAGAAAAGTAGTTTTCACATCCATTTGTTCAACCTCTAAGTCATAACAGGCTGCCAAACTCAGTATAGTTCTGATAGAGGACATCTTCACAACCGGAGAAAATATTTCTTCAAAATCAACCCCCTTTTTTTGAGTATAACCCTTGACGACCAATCTAGCCTTGTATCGTGGAGATGAAGACTTCTTTTCTTGCTTCAACCTGTAAACCCAGCGATTCTTCAAGGCTCTTTTGCCCTTGGGCAGTTTCACCAACTCAAAGGTATGGTTTTCATGCAAGGATTGAAGTTCATCTTTCATCGCTTCAACCCACTGATCTTTGCATTCACTCTCCATAGCCTCTTCATAACATTCAGGTTCTCCCCCGTCAGTTAAAAGAACATATTCATCAGAGGAATACCTGACAGAAGATCGTCGATCTCTGGAGGACCTTTGAAGTGGAACTGTTAGTGGAACTATAGGTGCTTGTTGTTGATCATTCACAACATCATCCATGGGAGCATCAAAGTCACCTATATCCTGATGGTCATCAGTAACATCACCATGCACATCATCTTGGATAGGACCTGGTGAAGAGTTTAGGGGAACCGGATTCACATCGATCAAATCACCACTGTCTTGTGAATTCGCTTTCTCCATCTTATCAATATCATCAATGGTCTGATCCTCAATGAAGACAATATCTCTGCTTCTCACGAATTTCTTCTGAACGGGATCATAGAGTCTATAACCAAACTCACCATCTAGACCATAACCAATGAAGATGCATTGTCGAGTCTTGGCATCCAATTTAGATCTTTCATCCTTTGGAACATGAACAAATGCTTTACAACCAAACACACGTAAGTGATCATATGACACATCTTTGCCAAACCAAACTCTATCTGGCACATCACCTCGCAAAGGAACACTAGGAGATAGATTTATCACATGTGTCACTGTATTCAAAGCTTCAGCCCAAAATGATCTTGGCAGCTTTGAATCTGACAACAAACATCTGACTCTCTCGATCAATGTTCGGTTCATTCTTTCAGCTAACCCATTTAATTGTGGAGTCTTTGGTGGTGTTCTTTGATGTCTGATTCCCTGTCGCAGACAATACTCATGGAACGGCCCTGTGTACTCGCCACCATTATCAGTACGAATGCACTTCAACTTCTTCCCTGTTTCCCTTTCAACTGATGCTTGAAACTGTTTAAACACCTCAAAGACTTGACTTTTAGACTTCAAAGTGTAAACCCATAACTTTCTCGAACAGTCATCAATGAAAGTCACAAAATAAAGTGCACCGCCAAGTGACCTTACTTTTATCGGACCACAAACATCTGAATGGACCAATTCTAGCAACTCTGATCTTCTATGAGGAGGACTGCTTCTAAAAGAAACTCTTCTCTGTTTACCTGTTAGACAATGAGCACAATCCTTCAGTGTAGCATTCTTCAAACCTGACAGTTGATTCTTCTTCGCTAAACAATTAAGCCCCTTCTCACTCATGTGACTGAGTCGTTTATGCCACAACTCAGTAGAGCTGTCATTCACTGTCACATTTACAGTCTCTCGAGAAGCTGAAGCTTGCATCAAATATAAATTTGAGCTCTTCTTTCCTCGAGCCACAACCAAGGAGCCTTTAGTCAGCTTCCATTGCCCTTCACTGAAGGTGTTACAGAATCCCTCATTATCAAGCTTTCCTGCAGAGATCAAATTCAAACGGATATCCGGTGCGTGTCTGACATCCTTGAGAGTTAACTTTGTTCCATTGTTACTCACCAAGTGAACATCTCCCATACCAACAACCGAAACCAAACCGTCATTACCCATCTTCAATACCCCAAAATCACCAAGAGTATAAGATGTGAAGAAATCCTTCCTCGACGTGACATGAATTGATGCACCAGTATCAATCACCCAACTAGTCTCGTCACATGCTAGATTGACCAAATTCTCATCACGAATGACCAACAGATCTTCATGAGTAGCGAGCAACACGCGCTCGATTTTTCATCATCATTCCGATCGTGTTTATCACCACCTTTTTGTTCTCTTTCTTCCACTTGAAGCGAGTATTTCTTGATATGGCCTTTCTTGCCACAATGATGACACTCAAGATTCTTGTATCTCGATCTTGACTTGCTTCTCGCCTTTATCTCTACTCTTTCCATCTTTGTCTCTGTTCCTCCCCTCTTTCTCGGTAACCAACACCTCGATCGTGATGTAGAACCCTGAGATCGTCTTCTGACCTCTTCATTTAACACACCACTCTTAGCCAAATCCAAAGTGATAATACCCTTTGGGGCAAAATTAATGAGCGAAACCCGAAAAGTCTCCCAAGAGTCTGGTAGAGTAGCAAGCAACCAAAGCCCTAAAATCTCGTCATCAAATTTGACACCCATAACAAGCAACTGATTCATCACGCTCTGAAATTCACTCACATGGTCAGCTATAGACGTTCCTTCTTTGTATTTCAACGCCATCATTTTCTTCAGCAAAAATAACTTGTTATTGCCCGATCTCGAAGCATACAAGCTTTCAAGCTTCTCCCACAATGTTCGAGCATGTGTCTCCTGATCAATGTGGTTGTAAACATTTTCTTCAACAAATTCTTTGAATAAAGCCACACACTTGTTGATGCTCAAATTCCCATTCTTCATCACTTTTCGAATCGGGTTTTGAGTAGCAAAGAGGCTGGAAGATCAGAGCCTTCACAAACAACAAGTCCTTCATTTTATTCCGCCAAAGTTGATAATTTGTGCCATTCAACATAATCATCTTGCTCGTATTAATTTCCATAATTACTTGACAGAATAACCGAGCTCTTGATACCAGTTTGTTGGGAAGAAACCGAAACAACCGAACGAAAGCGAAGCACAACCGGTGTTCTTTCTCTCCCTATAACTCTTGTCAAATATTATGGCAAGCACAATAGCACAAAAATATGTTCTCTAGCAACCTATCAACCACAAATCAACCAATGCAACCACAACAAAAATAATAAATAGAGACACCGATATTTTTACGTGGAAAACCCCTCTAAATCAAGGGTAAAAACCACGGGACTTTAGAGTCCGATCAAAAAGCTCCACTATAATCAAATGTTCAGCTACAAGATTACAATATCAAGCCTACAACAAGCATTCAACTCCAACAAGGCTAACAATATGTAATCTTTAGCAAAAGAGAGAAAAATTGGAGAACATCACCAAAATCGTAGCTGCTGTAAAACGGGTATTTCTGACGCTACAGAACTCGGATGAAAAATCCGACCGTACGAAGTTAAGAACACCTTGTCGTCTAGCTGCTGTCCAAAAATCAGCTCAATCGAACCACAGATGGACCTCCGATCGAAGAGTTGATCACAGCTGCTCCAAACTTGAGAAACTAATTTTTCTAGCTTCAAAGCTCTCTGTTTCTCACCTTTTTCTCTCCTATTAACAACCTGATTTTTCAGCTCTCTCACATGTTAAAATATGCCGGCCACACCACATGTATAAGACAAAAATAAAATGATAAAAGCCAAAGAAATTGGCTGCCAACAAGTCACGTAAGAAAGGACAAAAGAAAGAACAAAAGAAAATGATAAAAAAAATAGGTGCCATGTTTTATGGTAGCTTTCGAAAGGTTTTTGATATTTTTGACAAGAAGTTTATTTTACAAAAAAAAAAGTTTACTTCAACAACGGGAAATAAACATAAAAGATATTTTTATTTTACAAAAAAATACATAATATTGAATGGAAACTTCAAAAATTCTCTATAAATATTGTACCGTAAGATAAAGCTACAGACCTAGCTCGCAAGAACCTTGTGTGAGCTCATAAGGTAGGATTGTAAGTACAACTCGTTGAACTAGCTTGCGAGATAAGGTTACAGAACCAGTTTGTGAGGACTTAGGGAAGGTCGCAGTCTCACTTCGCATGTGCCCAAGGAACTCGCAAGAAGTGCCACGTGCTCCCCAGACTACCCAGACACGTGGCCAGTAAGTACGGAGCTCACCTAAAACGTCAGTCTCAGGAGCAAAAAGGACCGCGTACTCCATAGGCACATGTCCAGCAAGCCTGGAGTTCGCAAAGAATGTCAGTACTGGAGGCAGCAGAGTCAAGACAAAATAGTGAGCCCCTATTATGAACTGTAATAGTACCAGCAACAACATATATAAATACTCTGATGCTCATATCAATAAGGAATAAGCAAAATATTACTCAACAAATAAGAAAATGGGTTCAATCTTATACTAATAATGTTAAAAGAAGCTGAATTCTTTCGTCCATACTATTTGGTAAATTAAAAATTTAAGTATTAAAAATATAAGTTATGAAAAATTAAGTATTAAAAATTTAAGTATTAAATTTAAGTTATAAAAAAATAAAATAAAATAGATTGAAAATATTCTCGATTAAATAGTAAGTATCATTTTTCATATTTTTTTTATAAAAATGAATGATGAAATTATTTTTATTTTAAATATAAAAAATTAAATCGTTAAAAATTAGTTTTAAACTAATTATCAAACAACGCGTTAATCTTCCATGTCACTAAACTATTAGAGTACAAACTAATTAATATAAAACAAACTTAAGCTAAATGACGTCATTTAAACCCTATCTCACGTGTAATGGAGTTGACAAGTTCTTTTGTGAAATTAAGACATCCATTTTTAACTTATTATTTGTTGATAAATATTTATATACATAAAAATATTTTATATTATAATTTATAAATATATTTATAATTTTTTAACAAATTTTATATAAAATTTTTGGTTGTGTTTGAATCTTAAATAATATTTTTGAATTATTTTATTTGAAATGTATATAAAAGTATATAAAGATAAAAGTAGTCTTATAATTACTTTTAAAGTAAATATATTTTAATAATTTCATAATTAAGTTGCTGTCGAGTTGATTCGTGACATCAAATTCAGCCATCCATTTTATCGAAGTATAGATATAGATACACACATACACTTATTATTAAGTTCCTGATTGAGTTGGTGTTACACGAGCACTAAATTAGAAAATTATTAAAATATTATTATTTTACAAAATAAATTGTATTTTTAAGGATATTTTTATTATTTTATATTATTTATATAAATTAATAAAAGAATACACACAATAAAATTTCAACAACTTCAACATTTATAATTTTATCATTAAACTTTTTTTATAAATATATTCATCCAGCATAACGGTACATCTAGAATAAATGTATGCCGAAGGGTTTCTAAAAGCTCCATAGCAATCCACCTTGACCATTCGGATACATTGGATATGTAGCAAAATTTAATTTAAAGCTTATCGAAGTTTCTGATAAGCACGTGGAAACAACTTTCAGCCAAGGATACTTTCTTATGATTTAATTTATTGTAGGGACCCTAAAAATTCTTGCCAAACTTGACAATTAATCCACCTTTTCTCAATCCATGTATAAAATTCTGTTCCTCCCCTCCCCACTCACATATATCAGCCATGCAGATTATACACAATGGAGGGTAAATCCACGGGTAAAGAAGGTACCAGAAGCGAGCCGGCTCGATACCGGGGCGTACGTAGGCGGCCTTGGGGGAAATTTGCTGCAGAGATACGCGATTCCAACCGACAGGGAACTCGTGTTTGGCTCGGGACGTTTAATACCGCAGAGGAGGCTGCTCGAGCTTATGATAGAGCCGCTTATGCCATGAGGGGTCATTTAGCGATTCTTAATTTTCCTCATGAGTATCCTATGGGTTGCGGCTATGCTAATGCTTACTGTCGGTCGTCTTCCGCCGGTTCCTCATCTTCGTCTTCGTCGATGGAGAGAGGCAAACAGGTGTTCGAAATAGAGTATTTGGATGATAATTTGCTTGAAGAACTACTCGAAATTGAAGAGAAAAAGAAGAAGAAAATGTGATGGCATCTTAATTTTTAACTGGTCAAAGTATCTTGATTCTCACTTTTGGATAACTAACTAAAGCATATTACTTTCATGGACATATACATATAATATTATACCAATAGTCAACACATTAAATAGAGTGAAAGGCTCTAGTTTCTGTAATGTACCTGGGAATATATTCACTATCTAAATTATAAAGAATTATTGACTATACGCTTTCTGTTATTTGAAATGACAAGAAATTTGTTTTTTTCTCCTTCTGTCCTTGTATTTTTTAAAAGTTGTGATTTAATCTTTATATTTTTATTTGGTCATTTTTAACTAATTTTATACTTTTCAATAAAATTTCAACAATAATGATTAAACACATTAAGTTAAGTTCTGCAACTATTTCCAAAATCTGATGCATCAAACATATTATCATGTGTATAATGTCATGTTAGCTTATATTTTTCCCACATATTACTCACTAAAAATCCAATTAATGGATTAACGTTTGTCAATTGCATCAAGATTGAAATTTTAAATTTGAAAAGCATAAGGACTAAAATGATTTAATTGGAGAAAATGGACTAATCTACACCTTCACGTATAATACATGACTAAGAATTGAATTTAACCAAATGAATTTAATTGCTATTATTTAGGCCAAGATTAAAATTTCAAATTTTAAAAAGTATATGTACTAAAATTTAGTAATTCAAAAAATATAAAAATTAAAATTGATGATATAAAAATATAAAAACTAAATCTATAACTTTTTAAAGACTAAATGCAATACACAACCAAAACTTGCTTGAGCACCAACATAACAATCCATCACAAAAGTTTCACTAAATATTTGGAATTTGATTCGGGTAGTGTTTTTTCATTTTTTTCTAATGACTTCAAACCTAAAATATTAAAAATAACATAAAATTGAATGGTTTTACTTAGAAATAAGTTAAACTAAGTATGAATTTGATTTTAAAATGAAGATCAATTAAACGTATATAATGGAAGCGGAGTGTGTATTTATCACAACTATCCCAGCATCCATCTTTCTGATAAAAGAATGTCTTCATTCGTGGTGGATCGATGAAAAATCTATAAAATAGTTTAAATTTTCCAATCACATTCATTTGGAATTATACCCTTTACTACCCCTAGAAGGTTCTCCAGCACAAAAATCAGATTCTCGTTAAAGCTTCCTTAATTCACAAGCCCAAGTTGTTCTTTTCTTTGTTCTAGCACAAGCCATGTATCATGATTTAGACTCTACCAGCCTCTTAAGAGAAGTGGTCTATCTCATAAGGGAACCATGACGATCCATTACAAACCAAGTTTTTTGTATTTTTCGTCGCTAAACTCAAACAAGAAGAGGAGGTTGTGGTCGAGGTCAAAATCGTGAACCTTAAATTGTGCTAATTTAAAATTTGAAAATCAAACGTGAAAATTGAATTTTTAGAGCATTTTATAATTACGAGTATATATATATATATGTGTGTGTGTTTCAATAGGTTGAACATTTTAATTACATAAGCAAGAATAAGAATTTTGTTGCATCACTCTAATTCAAGAACCTTATAAATGGAAAAATAATTCATAAATTGACCATAAGGATAAATTGGAAAGGGAAATAATTTAAAGCTTAATCGAAGTTTCTGATAAGCACGTGTAAACAAATTTCTCAGCCATGGATTCCTTCACGTGTTTAATTTATGTAGGGACCCTTAAAGTGCTGCCTATTTCCCAGTCCATATAAAATGCTATTTCCCCACTCACATATATCAACCATGCACAAAAAATATACAAACAGCTTGAGCTTTTAAGTTTGGCAATGGAAGGTAATCATAAGGCCAAGGATGACAAGGAAGGCAGCGGAGGCGGGATGACTCGATACCGAGGCGTACGTGATCGACCTTGGGGGACGTTTGGGGCTGAGATACGCGACCCCAACCAGCAAGGAGCTCGTGTTTGGCTGGGGACTTTTAACACCGCCGAGGAGGCTGCTCGAGCTTATGATAGAGCTGCTTATGCCATGAGAGGTCAATTTGCAATTCTTAATTTCCCGCACGAGTATCCAATGGGTAGCGGCGGTGGCGCTGCTGCTAATGCTACCACTTCGGCTGGTTCCTCCTCTTCAGCAATGGAAAGAGGCAAACAGGTGTTGGAAGTAGAGTATTTGGATGATAAATTGCTTGAAGAACTTCTTGAAATTGAAGAGAAAAAGAAGAAGAAAATGTGACGGAGGCTGGATATTGTGACAATTGTTAAGAACAGTACTGTTCCAGTGGCATCTTTAAGTTAATTGGTCAATTATCTTCAATGTCAAAGACAATATAAATCATAAAATTGACATAAAAAATCTAAATAGTTAAAAAAAAATAAAAACCCTTTAATTTCTGTAAGGTAGCTGCAAATATGTTGTCACTACGTACTTATATTATAAATAAAAAGGGTAAACTATACCTAATTATTAGTAAATATTTTTTTTATCATTAAATTATGAAAAATTACAAAAAAAACAATTATCAATTATTCAATTATTTTTTTTATCACCAGCTGGACATACATAAATGATTCATCAAACTCTCAACTTTCTAACATTCAAATAATAGTCAAACACATCGAACTCTCAATTTTTTTTATCTCCTTTTAATTCTATTCCTTGGGAACTCGTATCCCGAGCAAATACCAAGTCACAAAAGGCAGTATAAGCTTCTACCGTAAATGCAGATCGGAGGTAGACAGTGTGTAAAGCACATGCTCTCATGATCGCACTTGAATGATCAGGAATTAAAACACTCACTAATTTGCTTGAAACTCGCATCAAAATTAACTTTGTAACGACAATAAACAGGAAGAGACAAAAATCTCAACGGCGAAAGTCTCTTAGAAAGAGATAAACTTAAACATTCCATATCCCATAATTTTTTTTTAAAAAAAGAGTATTTTATAAAAATCACTATTTCCGAAATTGATTTAAGCTTCCTTTCATGAATAAATGGAACCGCATTTTTTTTTATAAAACCAAACGTGAAAATTAGTACATATATACATATATATATATATCACTATGTTGAAGATATTAATTGCATAGGCAAGAATAAGAATTTTGCATCACTCTAATTCAAGATCCTTCATATAGGATATATGGGATTTATGGGGTATATATTTTACTATATCATCTATATACATACTTTTTTGGTTATGTAATGTCTAACGATTCTCTGGCCTTCGGATTGCATATATCTCACACTACTACCTTTCCCAATTTTCTCACATGCACAATGATGGAAGATTAATTTTTAAGAATATTCTGAATATTATGTTAGACCAAACATTCTTTATATATATCATGATCTTAGATCACCTTCTCAACGTCATTGGGACAATTGAACATACAATATTTAAAAAAAAAAAAAAAAACTGCAACTCAATGACAGTAAAAAGAATTATTATAATTAAACTAAAAATACAAACGTTTTCAATGACATCACTTAAAATGAAGCATATGAATGAATTAGATTAAATACATCAAACATGTAAGTAACTCAAGGCTTGATCTTGTTAGTTCATATAATTTGGCTTTGATGGAATTGAGTCTTGAAAATGTGTTGGTTTATGTTGTGTAACATAATTTGACTTAAAATTTTAATTTGAAATGATAATGTCATGTTAATTTGTCGTTACAATGTTATTGATTTAATGATCAAAATATTCTAAATTAATAATATAAATGATCATTTGGTAATAAATTAAAGTTCAGTAATCAAAATATAATTTAAAATATATATAAGTCACCATTTCTTTAGTTTACCCTAGGACAAAGTGGAAAGAAAATAATTTAACCCTAATAGAAGTTTCTGTTAAGCACGTGAATAAAATTCTCAGCCATGGATTCCTTCATGTGTTTAATTTATGCAGGGACGCCAAAGTGGTGCCAAACTTTAAAAATTCCCTTTTTCCAATCCATATAAATTGCTATTTCCCAACTCACATGTATCAGCCATGCACAAAATACCAACAGCTTGAGCTTTTAAGTTTGGCAATGGAGGGTAACTATAAGGGCAAGGAAGGCAGCGGAGGCGGGACGACTCGATACCGGGGCGTACGTAGTCGGCCTTGGGGGACATTTGGGGCGGAGATACGCGACCCCAACCAGCAAGGAGCTCGTGTTTGGCTTGGAACATTTAACACCGCCGAGGAGGCTGCTCGAGCTTATGATAGAGCAGCTTATGCCATGAGAGGTGAATTTGCGATTCTTAATTTCCCGGCCGAGTATCCCATGGGTGATAACGCTTACCGCCGTTCGTCTTCAACCGGCTCATCATCATCTTCTTCTTCAGCAAGGGAGACAGGGAAACAGGTGTTCGAAATAGAGTATGTGGATGATAATTTGCTTGAAGAACTTCTTGAAATTGACGAGAAAAAGAAGAAGAAAACTTGAAGGGATGAATGGTGACAATTCATGGGCGACATTAAGAACAGTACTGTTCTATTGGCATCTTCAATGTCTGGTTTCTTGATTTTCTCTTTTGATGACTAATATTATTGAGAAATATATTTTCAATACCTAAAGTATAAATTATCTAGACAATATTTTATAAAAATGGGGTAAAAATATCATGAAGACCCTTGTGCTAGGAATAGATTGCATTTTGTCCTCTTTAAAAATATCAAATTAGTCCATATACATAAGATCAAAGAGCAAACGAGCTCTTTTGCTAAAAACTCCATTCATTTTTACTGTTAAGTACTAACATGGCTGATGGAGCAACTAGATAGTGCCACTTAACATGCCACGTGTACCTCATATTGATATGGAGGAACTAATACAAGCAAAATGGATGAGACTGTTTAATAGAAAAAATGGATGGAATGTTTTTACATGAAGGGACTAATTCCAACAACTAGATAGTAATATGTGAATGCTCAACAGTAGAAATATGTGAAATTTTTAACAGAACCACTAGTTTACTATTTGATCTAATGTATAGGATCTAATGTGTCCAATTTTTAAGTAGAGAAAACAAAATGTAATGTAACGCTTCATACAAGAATCTTCATAATACTTTTTCCCAATTATCTCACAAATACAAGAAAATCAAAATTTGCTTGGATACTTAATAATTACAAATATTTTTCCATACATTAAAAATAACAGTTGAGACCATATAACATATTCACATATGATTTTTAATAGATTTGATTTAGTGTATATTTATACTAAAAATATAAAAAAATATTAAGAGGTAAAATAGTAATTTAAAAAATATTACTTTGAGAAGATACGAGGATCGCACAATCGAGATAATGGAGCACATAATTAAAGTTAACTTGAAAGTAACATCCAGAAATTAAATGGACCAACTATTTTTGAATAACAGAAGCCTACCCCGTTGTTAAGTTTTTATTGTCCTCTATTATGTTATTTTTATTTATTATGTTATTTATATCACATAAAATTTAAATTTATAGTAGTATATAAAAAAAATGCTAAGATGATTATATATAAAATTTTAATAAATAAAAAATATATAAAAATATTTTTTAGTTTAAAAAATAATAATATGAGTTGGCTTAAATGAGTTTAAAGTAGCTATTTGAAAATATGAGCAGACTTGGAAAAAACGCTTAAACAAATATTTTGGACTGGGCAAAGACAAATATTAAATGTATTAATATCGTACTTTAACTCAACTTAACCGATAAACAAATCTAATAGTGCGGACTCAAGCATAAATAATCAATAATCTAATATCTCAACTTTTAACAACAAACCCAAGGCGTGATTCACAAAATAGAACAACTTTAAGAAGCAATTGGTTTTGTAATCCCTAACCTCTGATTCTCGTGGCCTTTGGTTTGCATATATGTCACACAACCTTTGCCAATTTTGTCACATGCACAATGATGGAAGATAAATCTTAAAGAATATTCATAATATTATGTAGGCCAAACATTCTTTATATCATGATCATAGGTCACCTTCTTAACGTCATTGGACAATAATAAAAAGAATTACATATGTAATTCCCAACTTTGAGAGGCAACTTTGCTGAGAGTAACGAGCATGGCACTGCTAAAAAGAATCAGTCATAGTTGAAGTCAAGAATGGTTAGGGGTCTTGGGGTGACGAAGAAATAAAAGGAAAATAAAAATAAAAGTTAAAAGAAACTAAAAGAAAAAGATTTGAATTGTTAAAAAAAAAGTTTAAGGATTACTTGTGAAAATTGACCTGAAATTTTCATCTAAAATGATGATAATATTTTACTTCAGCTTACTATTACATCATTAACGATCCGATCAAAATGCTACAAACCAATAAAAAAAATATTATAATCATCATTTCATAACAAATTAAAACTAAAACACAATTTAAAACATAAGGATAAACTAAAAAGAAAACGAAATAAAGCTTAATGGAAGTTTCTTGTAAGCACGTGGATAAGTTTCTTGTTTAATTTATGTAAGTGTCGTAACCATTTTTTGATATTGGCAGCCACTATCTTTGAAAAGTCAAAGATAGTTGGCTGAAAGTGGGAAGCAAATGGCCTTGGTTGGTTAGGCACCCAAGTTTTTTTTTTTTTTTTTTTTTTGGAATGGGATAATTGCAATTTTGGTCCCTATTTGAATAGGTACTTTGCAAGATTGATCCACTGAACCTCAACTATAAATAGGCCTAACCATTTCTCATTTTCTTCATCCCAACATTTGCCATTCTCTACTTAAGGCATTGTTCTCTCTCCTATTTGTAAATTTTCACTTGTATTTTTGGAGTGAAATATATTTGGTAGTGTCCAGGGCGTGGCGAAATTTTTGCGAACCTCGTTAAAATTCAGTGTTCATTATTATTTATTTTTCATATCTTGTGAGTGTGATCGTAGTTATTTATTGTGCTATTAAATTACGATTGAGGGATATTCTGGCTAGGAAAGATCTGGTACTTAAGCGATCCTTATAATTATACTCTTTTACACGCTTCCGCACAACAATTGGTACAGAGCTAGATTCGTACTTGAGGAGTACGATCGTTTTGTGCACTATTCACATATACTGATCTTTGTTTACGTATACAGTAGTTGGGATTGAGAAAAAAAAATGGCACAGGCATCGTCATCAGCAAGGACTACGGTGACTAATGCAAAATTTGAAGTAGAGAAATTTGATGGTACCAATAATTTTGGTATGTGGCAATGTGAGATCTGGATGTCTTATGTCGCCAAGAGCTAGATATAGCCCTGAAGAAGTAAAACGACAATATGGATGACAAGGAGAGTGGGCCAAGATTAATAGACAAGCTTGTGGTACAATCCGTCTATGTTTGGCCAAAGAAGCGAAGTACTCTGTCATGAGGGAGACATCGTGAGAAATTGTGGGATACATTGGAAGAAAAGTTTCTTACGAAAAGCCTTGAAAATAGGCTTTATATGAAAAAGAAACTTTATCGATTCACGTATGCACCCGGTATGTCGATGAATGACCATGTGAACTCATTCAATAAAATTTTAGCAGACTTGCTAAATTTGGATGAGAAATTTGAAGACGAAGACAAGACATTATTATTGTTGAAATCCCTTCCTGATGAATATGATCATCTTACCACCACATTGCTTCATGGGAAGGATACAATCACATTTGATGCAGTCTGCAGTGCGTTGTATAGATCTGAGACTCGAAAGAAAGATAAAAGAGATCACAGAGATACAACTGCAGAAGTCTTAACAGCAAAAGGTCGTTCAAGCAGCAGCAAGCCTGGTAGAAGGGGAAAGTCCAAAGGGAGACCCGCCAAAGATGAGTGTGCCTTTTGTCGTGAGAAAGGGCATTGGAAAAAGAATTGTCCTAAGTTACAAAAGGGCAAGGCTATTTCTAATGCATGTGTAGCAGAACATGATGAGGAGTCGGACTTTAGCTTGGTTGGCATGGCAATGGCATGTCATCTTGATGAGTGGATTTTGGATTCGGGATGTACTTACCATATGTGTCCTAATAGGTGGTTTTCTAGTCTTACTGAGAACTAGAAGGTGGAGTTGTTCTTATGGGCAATGGCGATTGCTTGTAAGACAATGGGAGTAGGTACAATCCAATTGAAGAATCACGACGGCTCAATCCAAGTCTTGGCCCGATGTTCGCACGTACCCGACTGAAGAAAAATCTCATCTCATTAGGGGCCTTAGGATCTAAAGGGCTCAAAATCACTTTGAGAGATGGATTACTGAAGGTAGCAGCTAGGAATTTGACGGTGATGAAAGGCACAAGAAGAAATAACTTGTACTTTTTAAATGGAACTACAATTATTGGATCAACATCAACAGTTTCGTGAAAGATGTAGATTCGAGAGGCTACCAGGTTATGGCATATGCGATTGGGACATGCTGGTGAAAAAGCTTTGCAGACTTTGGCGAAGCAAAGCTTGTTGAAAGGTGCAAATTCTTGCAAATTGGAATTCTGTGAACATTGTGTTCTGGACAAGCAGACAAGGGTAAAGTTTGGTTCAGCAATTCACAATACGAAAGGAATTACGGACTACGTTCACGATGATGATGTGTGGGGACCTACCAAAGTGGCTTCTTTGGGAGGTATGCACTATTTTGTTACTTTTGTTGATGATTATTCAAGAAAAGTATGGGTGTATCTAATGAAAAGAAAAGGTGAAGTATTGGATGCATTTCTGAAATGGAAGAAGATGGTGGAAACTCGGGTGGTCGAAAGGTCAAAGCGACTTCGATCGGATAATGGTAACCGAGTACTAAAACGATCCATTTCTTCAAGTATGTCAAGATGAGGGCATCGTGCGACACTTCACCGTTCGGGATACACCACAATGAGAATGGGGTAGCAGACGCATGAATCGAACTATCTTTGGAGAAAGTTCGATGTATGTTGTCCAATCTTTGGATTGGGCAAGGAATTTTGAAATTTGAAAGGTCATTACATATGCGTGCCATCTAATTAACCGTTTGCCATCATTTGCAATAAATGGCAAAACTCCTATGGAGATGTGGGTAGTAAATGCTATCGACTATGATTCTTTACATGTTTTTGGTTCCACTGCATATTATCATGTAAAAGAATCGAAGTTAGACCCAAGAGCAAAGAAAGCACTATTCTTGGGTATAACTAGTGGAGTAAAAGGATATCGTCTCTGGTGTCCTGATACAAGGAAGATTGTCTTTAGCAGAGATGTGACTTTTGATGAATCAACCATGTTAAAGGATTCACAAAAGGATGACAAAACCAGTAGTACTTTGCAGCAGGTGGAGCTTGAAAAGGTTAATAATGGTCCAGCTGATATTGGAACAACAAATGATGAAGAAGTTCCAACCCAAGAACTTCTACAGCAATAAGATTCAATTGCATATAGGAGGCCAAGAAGAGAGATTCGTAAGCCTGCTCGCTTTGATGATATAGTGGCCTATGCACTTCCAATTGCAGATGATGATGCTCCTTCTACTTACACAGAAGCAATAAGTAACCCTGATGGTGTAAAGTGGAAGCAAGCCATGAATGAAGAAATGCAGTCTCTTCATCAAAATAAGACTTGGGAGTTGATGACACTACCCAAGGGAAAGAAGGCAATTGGATGCAAATGGGTATATGCAAAGAAGGAAGTATTTCCTGGTAAAAATGAAATTCGGTACAAGGCTAGATTGGTAGCAAAGGGTTATACTCAGAAAGAAGGAATAGACTACAATGAAGTGTTTTCTTCAGTTGTGAAGCATTCGTCTATTCGAATTTTGCTAGCCTTGATTGCGCAATATGATCTTGAACTAGTTCAGCTTGATGTGAAGACCGCATTTTTACACGGTGAGTTGGAAGATGAAATCTATATGACTCGGCCAGATGGATTCAAGGTTGCTGGTAAAGAGAATTGGGTTTGCAAACTGACAAAGTCGCTTTATGGATTGAAACAATCCCCGAGGCAGTGGTACAAGCGATTTGATCAGTTCATGAAAGGGCAAAGGTACACAAGAAGTAAATTTGACCATTGCGTATATTTTCAGAAGCTACAAGAAGGAACTTTCATATACTTGCTCTTATATGTTGATGATATGCTAATAGCATCTAAGAGCAAAGTTGAGATTGAGAGATTGAAGACTCAACTCAATCTCGAGTTTGAAATGAAAG
Source organism: Gossypium bickii (assembly GCA_025503065.1). Classification (NCBI taxonomy): domain Eukaryota; kingdom Viridiplantae; phylum Streptophyta; class Magnoliopsida; order Malvales; family Malvaceae; genus Gossypium; species Gossypium bickii. The sequence goes on from CP106720.1 coordinate 95,032,363, forward strand.
ATCTTGGTGAAGCTAAGAAGATTCTTGGCATGGAAATATGTAGAGATAGAGCCCATGGCAGAGTTAGCTTGTCTCAGAAGCAGTATTTGAAGAAGGTACTACAGCAGTTTGGCATGAACGAGCAGACAAAACCTGTAAGTACCCCGTTGGCTTCTCATTTCAAGCTTTCTGCACAACTATCTCCTTCGACTAATACTGAGCGAGAATACATGTTGCAAGTTCCGTACTCCAATGCGATGGGTAGCTTGATGTATGCAATGGTGTGTACAAGACCCGACATTTCACGAGCGATTAGTATAGTGAGCGGTATATGCATAATCTCGAAAAGGACATTGGCAAGTCGTGAAATGGATTCTACGGTATATTCAAAAGACCGTGGATGTTGGATTACTTGTTTGAGCGAGGATAATACACTTGGTGAAGGTGTTATTGGGTATGCGTTGATTACGATTATGCGGTGATTTGGATAAACGAAGATCAACCACCGGTTACGTGTTTACACTTGCTAGAGGACCAATCAGTTGGAAGTCTACTCTACAGTCTACAGTTGCGTTGTCAACCACAGAAAGTTGAATACACATGGTATAACAGAGTGTAAAGGAAGCTATTTGGTTACAAGGCGCGGTTAAAACCTTAGGATTGGTTGAGGAGCATATTAACATGTATTGTGATAGTCAAAGTGCTATTCATTTAGCAAAGAATCAAGTCTATCATGCACGTACAAAGCATATCGACGTACGATTCCATTTTGTGCGGGATGTAAGCACCAATTTTGGCCCGGGTCATTAACCCCGGGCCCATTACAAGCAAATCTAACCCAAAATTTGGCCCAAAATCTGAAAAGCCCGGTAAAGGCCCAAAACTAAAAATACTAGGGAGAAGCTAGGGTTTTGGAAACCCTAGCAGCGCCGCATGCCCTAGTGCGCCACACGAACCTCCACTAGCCGCAACCCCACTCGCGCCACGGCTCCACCTTCCTCTGTCGGCCACCACGCCACCAGCCCTGCAAAAGAAGACAAAAGAACAGCAAGAAAAAAACACACAGCAAAGAATTATATTTTTTTTCTTCTTCTTTCTCGGATATAAAAGGCCGATCATTGTACTGAATAGGGGCCTTTTTTTTGATCTTTTTCGACAATCAATCAAAAAAAAAGAAAAAAAGAGAATAAAAAAAAAAAGTTTCGAGATATAGAGAGAATATCAAGAAATAAAAACGTAAGAAACTTTCAAAACTCGTAGGAGGAACGACAGATTTGAACAATCGAAGGTGGCTTCGCACTATTTGTTTTTTTTTATTATTTTTTATTTCGAAAATTTCTTATATTTACAAAATAAAAAAAATTATATATATGTACATATATAAGATAGCAAAAAAAAAAAAGGGATATTTTTTTAAAAGAAAGCTGCACAAATGAAAAAAAAGGGAAAAATGGGTGTTTTATACCAAGAGCAAAACGACGTCGTTTTGCTCTTGGTGTCGAAGGCAAAGCGGCGTCGTTTTGGACCACGACCGCGACCCGACCCAGTACTTGGGGATCCGCGTGTTTTTGCTTGGAGGGGCTAATTGCACGTTTGGTCCCTCCTCCTTTTCATAGTTATACAATTAAGTTTTTAATTTTCAATTTTGGCCCGATATTGTTCTCGATTTCAATTTGACCCCCTTTCTTCCCTGCGCCCCATTTTATTAGGGTTTATTGCTTTGTTTGGACCCTTCATTTTGCGTGCTGCGTTATAAATTGGTCCTTTTCCTTTTTAATTTATTTCAAATCGACCCCAATATTCTATTTTAAGTTCAATTTAATCCTTTTTAGTAATTTGCAATTATTGTTATTATTTATCATACATTATTATTACTATTATTATGTTGTATTATATATATATATTTCCTATTGCTATTATTATTATGTTATCATCTTTATCATTATACTATTATTATTATATCTTTATTATTATTATATTTATATTAGTATATTATATATTTTTTTGTATTGTTACTTCTACTACATTTATATTATTTACACTTGTATATATATTGTATATTATTATTATTATATTTATATTATTTTGTATATATTTTATACCATCATATTATTATTCTTGTATTATTATTATTTTGTTACATATTCTCCATTACTACTATTATCATATTATCATATTATGCATATCTCGTATTATTATTATTATTATTATTATTATTATTATTTTCTCTGTATTATTATATTATATGTATTTTGTATTATTAGTATTATTTTATTATTATTATACGATTCATTACTACTATTATTATTATTATATTATTTTAGTTTTTTATTATTTTACTTATTTTTCCTATTATTATTATATTTATATTAATATATCGTATGTATTGTGTGTTATCATTATTATTATCTTTACTATACTTACATTATTATTTATTATGCTTACTACATTCATATACTTTATATTGTACATATTTTATATTTATTATTAGTGCTAGCATTATCATCATTATTATCATTATTATATATTATCTTCGTACATATTTTCGTACTATTATTATTATCATTATTACTACCTTTATACTTAATATTTTATCTATAGTCACTAATACCTTTTTTATTTATTATTTATTATTTTATTTTATTTTATTTATTGTTACGGTTTCAATATTATCTCTTCTTGTTTCTACTATCACATCTTTCACCATCATCTGTTGTTAATTGTTTAGTCTTCGCCACTTCATGTGGATTAACGGTTCTAAATCACAATCCGATTTTTATTTTATACGAAAGAGGTAATATTTGTGTATTTAGAAGGCCGAAATTTTACACCCTAACGTGTTGGGTGTCGATCTTTTCGTTCGACTAAATATTCAAATAATCCTTTTTTGAAGATGATTTTGATATCGAAATATAAGGGTGTTATACCCTAACGTGTTGGGTATGATACTTTTATCTTGAGATTCGATCCCGATTTAATTAATCCATTCTTTTAATTCTTTTTTCTAAATATTTTCAACTCTTCGACATTAGGACATTGATCAATCAATTTGGTACCAATTTTGGGCGTTGCGAGGGTGCTAATCCTTCCTCGCACGTAATCGGCTCCCGAACCTATTTTTCTCGAACATTCGTAGACCAAAAGTATCGTTTTAGTAAACCAAAATGTTTTATTAAAACAAAGGTGGTCCGATCACACCTAATAAAAGATCGGTGGCGACTCCCGTTTTATCCGTTTTCAAAACCCAAGTTCGACACCCGTTTTTGTCAAAAAATGGTTACGACACGGGAAATTATTGATGAAGGGAAAATTCGTCTTCAAAAGATTAAGACTGCAGATAATCCCGCAGATATGATGACCAAGGTGGTAACAGGAACCAAGTTCGAACATTGTTTGAACTTAATCAATATCCTGCGAGTTTAACAGTTGAAGAAGGCACTATCAAGTATTGTTGGCAAAGGTAGAAAGAATTGTGTGAAGATAAGATTATCCTAATCAAATCTTCAAAGTGGAGATTATTGGCAGCCACTATCTTTGAAAAGTCAAAGATAGTTGGCTGTAAGTGGGAAGCAAATGGCCTTGGTTGGTTAGGCACCCAAAGTTTTTTTTTTTTTTGGAATGGGATAATTGCAATTTTGGTCCATATTTGAATAGGTACTTTGCAAGATTGATCCACGAACCTCAACTATAAATAGGCCTAACCATTTCTCATTTTCTTCATCCCAACATTTGCCATTCTCTACTTAAGGCATTGTTCTCTCTCTCCTATTTGTAAATTTTCACTTGTATTTTTGGAGTGAAATATATTTGGTAGTGTCCGAGGGCGTGGCGAAATTTGCGAACCTCGTTAAAATTTCAGTGTTCATTATTATTTATTTTTCATATCTTGTGAGTGTGATCGTAGTTATTTATTGTGCTATTAAATTACGATTGAGGGATATTCTGGCTAGGAAAAATCTGGTACTTAAGCGATCCTTGTGATCCACCTCTCTTTCCTGGGAATTGAACTTAGTGTGATTTTTTAGTACAATAACTATACTCTTTTACACGCTTCCGCACAACATTTGATAAAACAGTAAACGACGCGGTCGACTCGAGGTTTGAAAACGAAAAGGAAGTGAGTCGCCACCGATCTTTATTTGGGTGTGATCGGATCACCTTTGTTTTAATAAAACGTCTCGGTTTATTAAAACGATGCTTTTGGTCTACGAAAATTTGAGAAAGATGGGTTCGGAAGTCAATTACGTGCGAGGAAGAATTAGCACCCTCGACACGCCCAAAATCGGTACCAAACCGATTGATCGATGTCTTAATGTTGAAAACTTTGAAATGATTTGAAAGTAGATACTTTTTATTTCTAAAACTTGAAGGCATTGGAAGGGACGTTAAGGCTCTCTTATTTTCGAAGAGATAAAGCATCATGTCCAGTAAGTTAGGGCGCAATACTTTAGACTCCCAAAACTAAGCTCGCCTTTTAAAACTTAGTTTTACATTTGAAGAGGATCTTCCGTCATTTGTCAAACGAGAAATCAGAACCCAGTAAGTTAGAGCTCATTTTCTCGAAGGTTCAAATTAGGAATATTGCCTCTATTTAAAAAAAAAAAACTTATCCGAAGTATCTAGATGTCGAGTCCAGTAAGTTAGGGCGCGACATTTCGAATATCCGAGATTAAGTGTTTTGTTTAAAATTTAAATTGCGATTTCAAAAGGGATATCCCGTTGTTTAACTTTAAACGAGAAACCAAAACCCAGTAAGTTAGGGCTCGATTCGCTCGAATTGTTAATACGGAATGTCGATTGAAAACTTGAATTTACGATTTTTGAAAGGGATATTCCGTTGTTTAACTTAAACGAGAAAAACCAGAACCCAGTAAGTTAGGGCTCGATTCACTCGAATTGCTAACACGGAATATCGATTGTTATGAAAATTGAGATGTCGGGAAAATCAAGGAGACGAACTATGAGAATATAAGTAGTAGGGAAAGAAAAGTATTGTGACAATGGTGTATATGTATTGACGGTAGTAGAAAATAATGATAATAATAATGGTGGTATAAAATAGGTAAAATATATGCATATTGAGGAATAATAATGACAGCAGTAATTATAAACAGTTAATACATATTTAATAAAAAAATAATATAATATATATAAACATAATGTAGTAACAGCAATAATAGAAAATAAATAAAATAATGATGGAAAATAATAATAATAATAATAATAATAATAGGATTAATACTAATAAAAATAAAATAAGGGTGATAATAAAACTAACACTTAAAATACATAATACATGAATAGTAATAAAAATGAGAAATAATAAAAACCATTGAAAAGAAAGAATAAGATGATGGTAATATTAATTAAGAAATAAATAATAAAATATATATAAAAGACCAAACAAAGCAAAGAAATATATATAGGTATATATATGTAACAAAAAATTATGATATAATAATAGTAATGATAATGATGTTAAATAATAATAAGGTAGTAATATATTAGCAGTAATAATGTAAATATAATATAGTAATAATGATACATATATATGCATGGAAATAATAGTAATAATAATAATATGATAATAATATTAATGTCATAATAATAATATAGTGATGATAATAATATGTATGTGCATGGAAATAATAATGATAATAACATAGTAATAATGGTAATATAATAATAACAATATAGTAATAATAATATATATGTATATAAAAAATATAGTAAATACACAAATAAAGGACTAAACTAAATAAAGCAAAAATTTTGGGACCAATTTAAAATAAGAGTGAGATTGGGGACTTATTTTGCGCAATCAGTTGGAGGGACCAGAGGGGAAATTTTCCCCAATAAGTTAAACGCAGCGCTTTAAGGGAGGACCGAATCGAAAACCCCTCGAAGTTCTGAGGGCGGTGTTGCGATAATTGAAAATTTGATTTAAAAAACTAAAAATGTGGAAGGGCGAAAGCACAATTAACCTAATCAGCGAAAACACGCGGATCCTTCATCTGGTCGGGTTATGCGCGCGGGGTCTTTGGCCAAACGAGGCGTCGTTTTGGGCGTTAAAGGTCACCCCAAAAAGCGTCGTTACGGGAGGCTATTTAAGGCCCAAATTACGAAAAAAAAATCATTTGTCACTGTTTAAAAAAAAAAAAAATTAACTCTTCTCTTTTCTCTCGCAGTCGAAGGAAAAGGGAATTTCGAACCGCCCGATCGCCGTTCTCGTCAATGCGCGATTGATTTAAAAAAGGTAAAGTTTGTATTATATTTTTTACAAAAAAATTTAGAAAAATAACAGTGTCTTTGGCCAAACGACGTCGTTTTGGGCGTTAAAGGTCAGCCCCAAAACGACGTCGTTCTGGGAGGCTATTTAAGGCCCAAATTCTGAAAAAAAAAATCATTTGTCACCTGTTTTTAAAAAAAAAAATTAACTCTTCTCTTTTCTCTCTGCAGGTCGAAGGGAAAAGGGAATTCTGGAACCGCCCCGATCGCCGTTCTCCGTCGCGCGCGGTTGCCGAAAAAGGTAAAGTTTGTATTATATTTTTTACAAAAAAATTTAGAAAAATAACAGCAGTATATACGTATATATAAAAAAGTGAATGAAAAGAAAAGGCTTCGAAACTGAAAAAATAATCACCTTTAGTCTCTGATTCGATTTTTAGTGGTTTTTTAGCGTTTTCGATGCTTTCTTATTGCTCTCTAGTTCTGTTTGTGTTTAATCTATGCCTTTATTGTGTTTGAAAGTCTACTGTAGAAAGTTTATTCTTTTTGTATTGATTCTCCAAAAAGGAAGCCCTTTTACAATCTGTTCTCTCAGCTTTATAGCTGAGAGTTTTTTTTTTTATCTACCCTCTGTCTTGTCCTTTTAATGCTCGCAGGTGCAAGTGGCGATGTGATTCTGACGGTGGCCGGTGGTGCAGGGCAGGTGGGGGTTGGTTCGGCGCCGCAAGTAGCTAGGGTTAGGTTCTGATTTTTTTAATTTTGGTGTTTGGGTAATTGGGCTTTAGTGAATTTGGGCTGATTTGTTTAGTGGGTTAGGGGCTTTGTAATTGGGCTTTAGTGGGTCATTCGGGTTGGGCAGGATTGGGTCTTTTGGACCTGGGTAAAATTGGGTCTACAGTAAGGACCCCAACAGTACTGCCAAACTTTAAATTGCTATTTCCCCCACTCATATCAGCCATGCACATACTACAAGCAGCTTGAGCTTCTAAGTTTGGCAATGGAGGGTAACCATAAGAGCAAAGGAGGCAGCGGGGGCGGGATGACTCGATACCGGGGTGTACCTAGTCGACCTTGGGGGACGGTTGGAGCTGAGATACGCGACCCCAACCAGCAAGGAGCTCGGGTTTGGCTTGGAACATTTAACACCGCCGAGGAGGCTGCTAGAGCTTATGATAGAGCCACTTATGCCATGAGAGGTCAATTTGCAATCCTTAATTTCCCGCAGGAGTATCCCATGGGTGCTAATGCTTATCGCGGTTCGTCTTCGACCGGCTCATCGTCGTCGTCAGCAATGGAGAGTGGCAAACAGGTGTTCGAAATAGAATATTTGGATGATAATTTGCTTGAAGAACTTCTTGAAATTGAAGAGAGAAAGAGCAAGAAAATGTGAGGGGATGGATATAGTGACAATAAGAACACTACTGTTCCATTGGCATCTTAATTTAACTTGTCAAGTATCTTGAAAGTCTTTCTTGATTTTTCCCTTTTGATGACTAATTAAAAGCACTTTATTTTCATGGGTCAGATATATATTGTCACTACCTATAATATAAATAATATAAACAAATTTTAGACTATGACACTCAAAAAAATAGAAATAGTAAAATTGAGATGGTGAATATTTTAGTTCAAATATTATAATTATTATTATGTAAAAAGAATAAATATTTTCTAAATAATAATTGTTGCTTTGTAAAAAAATTGAGCTCTTGAATAATTGAGTATTAATTCAGTTGAGACTGTTATTATTGTAACGACTAAAAAAATATGAACTCGAGTGTATTTAAACATATATTTTGCTTTGATTTAAGGGAAAATTTCTTTTGACTCAAGGTCAATATCGATTAACTTAGGGTACGTGTCCTCTAAATTTCCTTTTAAATTCTTTTGAAAAATTCATTTAAGCTTTTTTAACCTTTAAATAAATAAAAATTTTACATTTTAATCCTTCTAAAAAACTAATGATTCAATTTAAGCTTTTTCAAAACAAAATTTTTAACGTTGACCCATTAAAATTATATAGTTTTACCTCGACCTTTTAAAAACAAAATCGGCTTCACTCCTGTATTGCATTCTCCTCAATGAACCGTGGGAGTAGAATGTTGTAGACTTGTAACAAAAACCCAAAAGTTAAAAGCCTTTTTTGCTTTTAATGCATTGTATGGTTTTACCCGTGATTTCCCTTTTGAAGCCTTTAAATTAGAGTTAAGGATGCTTCAACTTATATTTTTTTCTTTTTGTTATAATAGTAACGATACCAATTAAATTAATACTCAATTTATATTTTAAACTAAAATTTTTAAGAAAATCAAATATGAAAATTGATTTTTTTAGAACATTTTATTAAAGTATAAGTATATATATTTCATTATGTTGATTGTTGAAGATATTAATTGCATGGGCAAAAGAGTAAGAATTTTTCATCACTCAAATTCAAGATCCTTCTCATAGGAAATGTGGGATATATATATATATACATATACACACACATACATCAGAAGAATATATATATATATATATATACACACACACATACATCAGAAGAAAAAAGAATTTAAAAATTTTCAGAAGCACTTAGTTTTGTAATGTCTAACCTTTGATTCTCGTGGCCTTTGGTTTGCATATATGTCCCACAATCTTTGTCAATTTTGTCACATGCACAATGATGGAAGATAAAATTTAAAGAATATTCTGAATATTATGTAGGCCAAACATTCTTTATATTTCATGATCATAGGTCACTTTCTTAACGTCATTGAGACAATAGTAAAAAGAATTACATATGTAATTCCCGACTTTGAGAGGCAACTTTACCCAGAGTAACAAGCATGGCACTGCCAGATAAAATAAGTCATAGTTGAAGTCAAGGATGGTTAGGGGTCTTAGGGTAACGAAGAAATAAAAGGAAAAAAGATGTAAGTTAAAAAAAATAAAAGTATTAAAAACAGTATAGGGATTATTTGTAGAATTTACCCTCAAATTTTTACTTGAAATGATGATATGAACTGTCACATCATCTTGTTGTTAATATTATAAATAGATAAAATTAGTGATAATTTAATAATAAAAACTTAATTTATAAGCTATAGGGTAAATTAGAAAGCAAAAAGAAATAAAGCTTAATGGAAGTTTCTGAGAAGCACGTGGAAACAATTCTCAGTCATGGATTCCTTCATGTGTTTAATTTATGCAGGGACCCAAAAAGGTGTTGCCAAAATTTAAGAATGCCCTTTTTCCAATCCATATAAAATGCTATTTCCCCACTCACATATCAGCCATGCACAAAATACAAACAGCTTTAGCTTTTAAGTTTTGGCAATGGAGGGTAACTATAACAGCAAGAAAGGCAGCGGAGGCGAGATGACTCGTTACCGGGGCGTACGTAGTCGGCCTTGGGGGACGTTTGGGGCCGAGATACGAGACCCCAACCAACAAGGAGCTCGTGTTTGGCTCGGGACATTTAACACCGCCGAGGAGGCTGCTCGAGCTTATGATAGAGCCGCTTATGCCATGAGAGGTCAGTTTGCCATTCTTAATTTCCCGCACGAGTATCCCATGGGTGCTAACGCTTACCACCATTCCTCTTCGACATGTTCTTCGTCATCTTCTTCTTCTTCAAGTACAATGGAAAGAGGCAAACAGGTGTTCGAAATAGAGTATTTGGATGATAATTTGCTTGAAGAACTTCTTGAAATCGAAGAGAGAAGGAGCAAGAAAATGTGAAGAGATGGATATGGGTGACAATAAGAACAGTACTGTTCCATATTTGCATCTTAATTTAACTTGTCAAGTATCTTGATTTTTCCCTTTTGATAACTAATTAAAAGCACTTTATTTTCATGGGTCAAGATCATATATATTGTCTTATGGCATTTTTCTAGAATGTAACAGGATTTATATTGTCACTACCTCTATTATAAATAATATAAATAATACAAGTTTATGGCACATTGAAATGATAAAACTTGTGAACATCAATTTTATTTGCACTTTTAAAAAAAAAAAAAAAACATAATTTGATAATACTTCTAAATTTAATCTTATTTGATTTAAGATAATATTTCGATAAAACCCTTTCAAAAATAATAAATTTAGGATTAAATTCAGTATATCATTTTTATTGTATTTTGATGTTAATGGTTAAATCTTCTGGAAACTATGGACATATATATGTTGCAACTTGCAGCAAGGGACATATCCTTATTGCAAGGGGCAATTTTTCAAGTAATTTATTGGTACTATTTATGATAAAGGGGCGGGAATATTTGTGATTCGATGATTTCCTAAAGCAATTTGTACAATCAAATATATTATTATGAAATTGTATTATATTCACAATTAAGGATGCAAGAAATCAAATAGATAAATTTTAATTATGCGTAAGTTGTTGTAGATTCTTTTTTAAATTTTAAAATTTCAATTTTCATCTAATAATAAAATCTGACTTCACTAGTAGTCTGGTACTATATGTAAGTTATGAATTCAATTCATATTTTCTATTTTCATTATTTTTAATATTTATATTTTTCAAATTTTGAATTTTAAATTTTTAGTCATGACTCAAATGACATCCATTAAATTCATTAATTAAAATGGAGTGACATTTTTGTGAGTATTAAGTAGAAATAGTAAACTGATATGCGCATTTATATATGAGACAATATGTTTGTTGTATAAGATGTTGGAAGTAGCAAATTTTAACTATAACATCTCAAATTTTTTTTCATTCGCATTGTATAAAAAATTAAGGGTCTGTTTGTTTGTCAGTAAAATATTTTCCAGAAAATAATTTCTAGAAAATGATTTACTTTTCTGGAAAATGATTTACTGAAAATATTTTATGGTGTTTGGATGAATCTATGTAAAATATTTTCTGTTGTTTGGCAGATTTCCTGAAATTGTTTTCCGAAAAAGTTGTTTTTAAATATATTAATAAATTTATATACATATTAATAAATTTTTATATTTTAAATTATTTTTACATATATTGCAATGATTTATTTATCAAATTAAATATATAATAATACTCAATTATTAAGCTACAAAAAAAGAAGATATGTAGTAACAATATTTACAAATTTATTTTGATGCACGGACATCGATAATTTAACACTGGTGACAGCTAATTGTTTTCAATGAGACGAATCCATATTAAATAGGGTCATTATTTTTTAATATTATTGATGTTAATTTTAATCAATGTTCTAAAATTATTCATATAGTAATAAATAAATAATATTTCTTAAAATATCAACTTGGGTGTGTGTTTGACAAAATTATTTATACAAGTCAGGCAAATGAGTTTTAGGACATACAAGCATATGCGTGGACTAGTACATACAGTTTGCTAACCGCAACAGGTAGCTTAAGTAGAAGCCTCTCATCTCTCCATGATTAACCCGATTTGAAGAGCAAAACTGCTTTCTGATCCAAATAGAAATAACAAAGTGGTTCGTCTCGTGGGTTACGTACGAACCTGCATTCAAACAACATTCAAAGGATTAATCCAACTAATAATTATCAGTAATTTATCTTAGGTTGTCTCCAGTCTCCACCAATTAGGAATGTCTAGTTATAGCATATAAACCACAAAACCAGGAGCAAGCAGGCCGCGTTATCAAACATAATCATATATGGTGAAGAAAGATTTCATCCATAAGAGTTTGTGAAGGGAAATGTCAGTATAGATCCTACTTACTTACACCAAACGACCCAACTTCTACTCGTATTAGTATCTAATATAGTAGTGTTACATGTTCCCTAAATATGTAATACACGATCCACTTATATAATGTGTTTCTTTAGTAATGAGCATCTAACATAGATTGGAGTTTTAAGCTTAAGACCTCGAAACCGAAAGTTCCAAGCTCAAACCTTGAATAGAGGTCCAACCTTAATGGCATGAACTAATTAAATATAAACCAAACAAGAACAACTGCCATTATAGCCATTTCCTGAGAAGGTTTCAAACAGGTAATTAAGCACATTGATGAACCACACTGAAAAATCATAAGGTCTAAGCTTAAGACAATCCAATCTAACATCAATGGCAGTTATGATAGCTTAATGCATGATGGAAATGATAGCTCATTTAAGCTATGGTATGCTTGTTTTCAAGTAAAAACAACAGCATCACTTAAAAATAACAGATATCTTGGACTATATTTTCCATGAAAATTGAATCTAATTGAAATTTGGGTTTACCAAAATTGCGACTAACAATGCAATGCAAAGTAAGCGCCGGAGAAGGCTTCAATTTATCGATTTTCCGTTGTTTCACCGTCAGAGCTCCGGTGGTGCTTCTCTTAGCTGTTTCAATACTCATCCTGTTTCTTTCTTTTTCATTTTTCAAATTCTTAGCACATTGATGAACCACACTGAAAAATCATAAGGTCTAAGCTTAAGACAATCCAATCTAACATCAATGGCAGTTATGATAGCCTAATGCACGATGGAAATGATAGCTCATTTAAGCTATGATATGCTTGCTTTCAAGTAAAAACAACAGCATCACTTAAAAATAACAGATATCTTGGACTATATTTTCCATGAAAATTGAATCTAATTGAAATTTGGGTTTACCAAAATTGCGACCAACAATGCAATGCAAAGTAAGCGCCGGAGAAGGCTTCAGTTCTTCGATTTTTCGTTGTTCCACCGTCAGAGCTTCGGTGGTGCTTCTCTTAGCTGCTTCAGTACTCATCCTGTTTCTTTCTTTTTCATTTTTCAAATTCCAGAGTCAAAAGAAGAGAAAAAGAAAAGGGAGAGACTCAGTTTCCACAAAATTCCAGTTTGCAACAATGGGGTTTTTGTTTTGGAAGAAAATGAAAAATGGAAAACTGGAAATGATTCTATCAAGTGATACTTTGGTGAATGAATTGAAGTGTGTTCACTGTTCTTTTATCTACAAAATTATGATGTGTTTCAGATGCCCACTTCACTCTTCCATCTAAATTAAATATGCAGAAACCCCTAACACATCCAGCTTCAAAAACTTGCAGAAACCCACACATTCACTACAAACCAAACTCGAGCATAATACAAACATGCAGAAACCCCTAACAATTAAATCCTAGAGCTTGCAATCAAGAATGTGAGTAGAAATTTACCTTCGATGAATCAGCAGAGAAGACGAGGCAGAGATAATGAACCAGCAGAGAAGATGAGGCAGGGATGATGAACCAGCAGAGAAGAGGAATTCTTCATTAGGGTGAAGAGAGTGAAGAGAGGAGCTGTGGAAAATGTCTTACCCCTTAGATATCGGTAAGACGTTTTCTAGAAATGATGAAATGATTTACCCGTGTTTTGGAAAATGTTTTCCTTAGGAATTTATTTTTCAACAAAACAAATACCGTAAAATGGGGAAAATGTTTTCCGAAAAATATTTTCCCCCTATCAAACGGACCCTAAGTGAATTACCTGCTAAGTTATGAATAATTATTCAATGTTACCTAATTTGACTAACTATTCAATTTTCTATATTGGTAAGGTTTTGGAATAAAATTCATAATTAAATTTATGACATTTAATCATACTTAACCCTTAAAGTGGGTATATTCAAGCTCACATTTTTATGATGGTGAAATAATAAAATAATTGAATTAAGACTCGATTAGCACATGAGTATATCAGTTGAATATATCAACTGCATGGACAAGAATAAGAATTTAGTAATCCACTAATTCAAGATCCTTCAACGAGGATATATGGTGCAACCTTTAAGAAGCACTTAATTTTGTAACTTGTCGCCTTTGATACCAGTTGCCTTGCATAATTTCACCTTTTTTGCCATTTTATCATCACATGAACAATGATGATAAAAGATAAATTTTAAATCAAGATTCTGAATAATATCTTGACTTACATCATGATCTGAGATAATTTTGTTAACGTCATTGGACCAATTGGATATGCAATTTTTAAATATAAAAAAATGCCTTTACTTAAATGATATGGTAGATAGAGTTACATATCCAATGGGGTTAATTTATATTAATCATACGAGTAAACTAAATTATAAACATGAGTTTATATAATATTAAGAGATAAATTAATAGTTTTTAGTGTTAGTACAAATTTCCGGTGAGGAAAATTTCGAACACATGAACGAAACCCGAACAGAAGAAGAAATAGGACAAGGCTTCAAGGCGTGTATCAAACCACTATCGTCCTCCGATCTACCAACTGAGCTGAGGTCGGTAGTGGTTTAATACACGCCTTGGAGCCTTGTCCTATTTCTTCTTCTGTTCGAGTTTCGTTCGTGTGTTCGAGATTTTTCTCACTGGAGATTTGTACTAACAATTTTAAGGTTATATTCGCCCTCACCTATCTTCGGTGTGCAAACGAGTTCCAAGCAAATTAACTTCGAGGATACAATGAAAGCAATGACTATTTGCGTTTTACACTGACGAAAATAGCTCACTACACACTAAACTACAGCCACCATAATATTTTGATTAATTACTCCCATTCACTTATAGTTATTGGAACACTATAAGTATTTGAAAATGTTCCAACGTTTAGCATACACAAATCATCTCTTAAGTATTTGTATGTACAAATAGTAAAAATTAGATGGTTGAATCTGATATTGAAGATTTGCTGAAACTTTTAATATTATTAATAATCATATGAACTTGTTAAAAAAATCTTAAAATTATTTATATTTTTAGAGAATTAAATAGTTGGGATGATGCACTCGCTAAAACTGGTATTAGTCGCATTAGTTCTTATTTATCAATAAAATTGTTGTTGGGCAAAAAATTAAAAACAAAAAAACAATATGTGCTCTTATGTGCATATATTATTTCCTTTTAGATTAATAATAACTCATTTTATATATACATGATGTAGGGATATTTGGAACCTACATAAAAACATGCTAATGGCCTCTCAAATCAAGACTTGGGACCAACTTTGATATAAAACTAGCTATACGTTACATGCTAATGGCACTTAATTACCATGCAAAAGGTACTTATTTGCTTAAGGGCTATAGTGTAAGTGAGCCCTCAATTTCCATTTTTGAAGAAGGTGAGATTTATGGTTTATGTTCATGTGGATGCTTATGATGATGTCGTCTCATAACATTTGGAAAATGTGGGTCATGTGAAACATCATCATTATCCATACGTAATAAGCGTCTAGGAGGAGATTTACCAAGTCGTCGTAGGATCAGTGGTTGAGCCTCTCGTGGTTTCTCGACGTAAAACGAATCGTGGGGTTTGTTCTTCGCATGTAATTTAGCTGGTTTGTTTTTTTTCTCATCATCATTGTCGTCGTCGTCTTTTTCTTCTTCTTCTTCTAGTAATCTTGCTGGTGGATTGTTTCCTTCGTCGTCACTAGGTGGTTTCTCACCGGCGAATGGACTCTCTTCCTCGACGTCTGCTTGTAGTAATCGTTTCTCACCGATGACCCCAATGCCTGCTAGTAATCTTTCTGGAGGACTATCTCCTTCGTCACTAGGTGGTTTCTCGCCGGCGAATGGACTCTCTTCCTCAACGTCTTGTAGTAATCGTTCCTCACGGATGAGCTCAATGTCTTTTAATAATCTTTCTGGGGGATTATCTCCTTCATCACTAGGTGGTTTCTCGCCGGCGAATGGACTTTCTTCCTCGACGTCTGCTTGTAGTAACCGTTTTTCACCGACGACCTCAATGGCTTTTAGTAATCTTTCTGGAGGATTGTCTCCTTCGTCACTGGGTGGTTTCTCGCCGGCAAATGGACTCTCTTCCTCAACGTCTTGTAGTTTTCGTTTCTCACCGATGACCTCAATGTCTTTTAGTAATCTTTCTGGAGGATTGTCTCCTTCGTCACTAGGTGGTTTCTCGCCGGCGAATGGACTTTCTTCCTCAACATCTTGTAGTTTTCGTTTCTCACCGATGACCTCGATGTCTTTTAGTAATCTTTCTGGAGGATTGTCTCCTTCGTCACTAGGCGGTTTCTCGCCGGCGAATGGACTCTCTTCCTCGACATCTGCTTGTAGTTTTCGTTTCTCACCGATGACCTCAATTTCTTTTAGTAATCTTTCTGGGGGCTTATCTCCTTCGTCACTAGGTGGTTTCTCACCGGCAAACGGACTTTCTTCCTCGACATCCTCTTCCAATAATCTTCCTGGCTCCCCTCCCTCATCACCAGGTGGTTTCTCACCGGCGAACGGACTCTCTTCCTCAACATCCTCTCCTAATAACCGTTTCCCACCGGTGAATGGGTTCTTACCCTCACCGTCCTCTCTTACAACTAAAATCCGCCGCCGAGAAGGATCACGATGCTGGAATAGTGGGTTTTGTTCATAAGCTAAAGTGGGAATAAGGTTGAAAACAAGCACTATTCCAAGAAAAACCAAACAGAAGCAAGCTTTAGACATCATTGTTGTGTTTTGCAATATAGCAAAAGTGGAAGAGTTGATTCCCTTTTATAATGGATGAAAAGGCGTTGAAGCCATGATTTTTACCACACATATGCATGCAATGTTACATTTGGACCTTGCTTTTTGGATAGTCCCGTAGGACACGCCTATCCCACTAACTTGAGATTTCAAAGGCCATAGAGAGACTAATTTAGGGTTCTCAAATTTAATGCCTTTCACTTCCACTTTTATCACATGGGCTACCATTTTTATTTTCAAAATCGGGGCCATTTTTTAATTAAAAAATTAAGTTGATGTCTAAGGCTATCAAAATATTGTTCTTATTTAATTAGATATTTTTAATTATTATAGGATTTTATCATATGCATCTTATTTAATCTTATAAAAAAATAATACAATATATATTTTCGATTGGATAAAGTTGGAGCGTCACAATTTTTATTTTTTTAGAAGTTTTGAATTCATGTATTAAAATTTTAAATGAAATTGGGTTCGGATGAGTTAACATTAGGGTGGGAGGTATAAAATCACGTCAAAGAAAAAAAAAACCACCCAAATTTTTTTATCTGTAATTCAATTTAAAAAATAAATTTAAAACCATAAAGTCTTTAAAGATATTAACTCTGTCAATAATAAATTATTATTTTTAAGTAGTAAACCTACCATATGCTTTTGTAATGGGGTTAGAATTTTTGTCTCGTATTTTGTGCAACCTTAGGTGATTCGTTCATTCTAAATTTACCTAAGTCAGCCTAACAACCGCAAGTGAGGGTTCCTTAAAAGTGAAAGCAATTATGCCAAAAGAAGTTACAAAAAAACAACAGAAAGCTACAAAAATAAATACATACCTCTCAATATGCTCTTATTCATAAATAATAAAGAGACAATTGATGATTTACAAATGAGGGAGAGGTTCTCTATTTATAGTTGAGCTCCCCCAAATCTTACAGTCTAGATTAAATTACATCGACAGACGAGACTAGTCTATCCCTTAAACCTTGGGATTTACAAGATATACAATATCAAATCTAATCTAATCTTTACAATATATGATTGATAGGATTGGTTCTCATAATTACCAAGGTAGTCTATGTTGTCATATCTTCATCATTGAGCCACCCATGCTTTAATTTGACAGGTTTCTCCAATAGTTCTTTGAATCGAGCCAATTCTCGTGGACTAAATGATCCCCATCTAATTGATAGACCTCTATGAGACTCGTCTTGTGTGATGATCACGAGCTTTGCACTTTGGCCCATGACACTTTCATCTAGTATTATATATTATTATAGATATTTTTCTAAAAAAATATTATAGATACATTTTTTACACTATATAAATTACGTAATATATATAGACAAAACAAAATAACAAAAAAATGTTGAGTTGAGTTAATATTAGACTTTAAATGTTGGACACCGAACTTAAATAATATTTTAAATGAGCTTAATTTTATTGTACAAGTTTCATTCAAATTTTTCTAAATATTCAACAAAACTTGGATCCTAAATGGATAATTCTATTCCTAAATAAGTCTAAATTGGAGGTTTAATGGTTCAATTCAAGTTTGATCAATTAAATTTGAAATCACAATTGTTTAGAATTATTTATTTTTTAAGGTAAACTACAACTAAGGTTACTAAATTATAAATAAGTTTACATTTTAGTCTTTAAACTTCAAAAAATTATAAAGTGGTCACTGAATTATTCGAAAGTTTTCTTTTAAGTAGATGAAGTATTCAAATTTTTTTATTGAAGTCACTGAGCTATTAAGTTTTTTTTTTTAAGTTCGACTAGTGAGCTCAAAGTGACAATTCAATTATTGGTATGATGGATCAATACACATTGACAAGTAAAAAAATATATCTAGGTCAAAGTCGATGATCAGAGAAGAAAATTGTTTGGATTTTAGTTCACAAATTTGTGATATTAAAAATTGTTTCTTGAAAAAAAAAACTGAATTGTAGAAGAGAAGGAGAATAAGAGCTTTCGATTGATGCAGGGAGTGTGACCGGAGAAGGCTATACAACAACAATTTTAATAGTCTAGTTATTTAAATGAAAACTTTTAAATTGTTCAATGGCCATTTTGTAACATTTTAAAGTTGTGTGACTAAAATGTAAACTTACTAATAGTTTAATGATCTTTGGTACAATTTACTCTTTTTTATTATTAAATTTGAGTTATTATAATTTAGCATTCAAAATTTTCAAATTTGTTTTTTTAAGTAAATTATATTATAATGTTTTAAAATAAAAAATGAATTTATATAAATAAAAATATTAAATAAATCATTAAAATTTATATAAATAAAAATATTAAAAACACAATTCAACCTATCTGTCTAGTTTAACTAAATACGTTATTAAAAAATTTATAAAAATAAAATATATTTAAAATAGAAAAAATGTGATTCAACTATTCGATTTTTGAATCAACTAATTTAATATATTTCTTTATACTGATATTCCCAATTAATCTGACTCACCATTTCAATTAGATTCAAACTATCATTATTATTTTTCCACCCCTAAACAATCCAATCAAAGAAGCAAATTATTCCTAATCACTTTGGCATAAAAGAAGAATAACATCAAATCAAAGGAGTTGAAATTGAAAATTCTTTTTCAATCTAAATTTTAATCCGTCTGTTGTCTTCATTTCTTTTTCCTTTCATTTCAGCCGTCTTATTAATCTATTTACTTTTTATCAAATATTTTATGATTTTTATCAAGAAAAAGGACACCACGAATATATTCTTGGGGGCACACACATCAAGAATAATATCTACAAAAACCAAACACAATTTAAATCAACTTTCGATTTTTTATATCTAATTTGAGGATTAATATAGAAGCAGTGAGGTTGTCAGGAAAAAGGAAGTAGGGAACAGAAATGATATTTATAGGTGAGGATGATGATTTCTTGAAAAGGAGGAAGCCTTGAGATTTAGATAAAATTATAAAATTTTGAAAAATTAAAAATGTAAAATTTTTATTTATTTAAAAGTTAAAAGATTAAATTTAAATTATTTATATCTTGATATAAATTAAAGTGAAGTTTTTTCATTCAACCAATGGGTCAAGGTCGTTGTTTATCTCTTCGCTTCGATGTTGATCCCTTGGCCCTATGTCTTAACATGTGTTTGTTCTAGTTTTGTCATGGTTGATCACTTATAAAGCATGATAGGTTTCTAGATGACGATAGAATTGATATAGATCAAGTAAGATTTCACGTGTATTTCATGTAAAAGAGAACTCAACACCAAGCTTTAGTAAGGTAAATCAAAGATATATCGTGTGCTGAATGTGGATATGTCTGTGAGGACTATAGTTGGTGAGATGTTATCCACAGGTAAAATCATCATTGGCGAAGTTGAGACCATACAAAATAAGAATGACTAGAGGTATTAGTAACATATCTCAACGAATATAATAAAAATAGTTTAAATATTAAAAAAATAACATTAAAGTCTATTTTATTTTTTAAAATAATATTAAAAAGTTTAAAATATATTATTCGTATTACTCTTAATATATTTTGAAATTAAATTTAAATAAAAATAAAATTAGTTTGAATAATTTTAGATTCATGGAGTGATATTTTTTAGTTAAAATATATTTAAGTCCTTAAACTTTTTGTACATTTGAAATTTAGTCGCTCTATTTTTATTTTTATAAATTTAATCAATTTACTTTTCAGATTTCAAATGTTAAATTCAATTGTTAATACCGTCCAATTTATTCTATTAAACTCATTAGTGTGACATTTTAAAACAACAAAATATTCCTTTGGTTGTAGTATTACAAAAAGAAAAGAAAAAAAACCTTTAAAATGAACTTAAATTTAATAAAAAAAACTTTAACAGTGTTACTTTTTTAAATACAAAAACTAAAAATAAAAACTAGATCAATTCCTTAAAATAAAATTATGGAAACTAAATTCTAAAAATAAGAAGAAAAATAAGAGGGTTGATAGGGACCTAGACTATTAATGAATTAAAGATAAAATTTTGATTTAAAATATAAAATATAAATTATTAAAAGGAAAAATGTTATATTTTAACTTTGTGAACCCAAAAATTTTCAAACGTAAGCATCATTTTAAAGAAAATATAAAAGCCAAAAAGAAGGGAGGGAAGAAATCCCCCGCTCACTATCAACGACCAGTCCGTGTTTAAACTTTCACTTCATTCTTTTCCCAAAGATATTCTCTCTCACTTTCACAGCAAGATCAAAGCATGTAAGTGGTGCAAAGACTTTTCTTTTCCCCTTTATTCTTTGATTCCTTTTATCTTCTTGGGTGTCTATTTCTTCTTCTTCTTCTTGTTTGGTCCCAAGGGGTGTTTAGGGTGGTTTTGTATTATGGATGCTCGTGTTCTTGATGGTATAATCAATAGGTTGCTTGAAGTTAGAGGTAAACCAGGGAAGCTAGTCCAGCTTTCTGAGTATGAAATAAGGCAGCTTTGTCTTGTTTCTAAAGATATCTTTTCCAGGCAGCCTGTTCTTTTAGAGCTTGAAGCACCTATTAAGATTTGCGGTATCTTCTTTTTACTCTGTTTTTTCTTTTAAAATTTAAATCTGTCTCTCTGTTCATAATTATGGATAATTTCGACTCTTTTTTAAGTTGTTGGGGGGGGGGGGGTTACCAGTTTATGTGTTCACTTGTTGTTTGATGATTTGTTTCTGGAAAGTTTTTGTGTTCTTATGTTCATAAAATGCTTCATTTCTGTGATGGGTATGGATGAATTTAAACTACTTAAAATGGGTTATTCCATTTATTTTTGGAGTCAAGCTTGAAGTTATTTTTGTTGTATGGGGCCTATGGGCATTTTGATAGCAATTAGACCTTCTGCATGTTGTATAACACTATGATTTATTTGATTATTTCTGAAAAGTTTTCAAATTTAGTTTCCTTATGTAGTATTAATGGTGCTGATTCATGAATATGTTCATAAAAATTCTTCATTCCTATGATGGGTACGGCTGAATTTAAACTACTTAAAATTGGTTTATTAAATTCTTGCTCACGAGATTGTGGATAAAAATACCATATACACTTTACTAGAATTTAGATTGTATTTTGTCCTCTCTACTAAAAAAATAGTCAAATTAATCATTATAAATTAAATCAAAGATCAAATTAGTCCTTTATTAAAGATTCTATCAATTTCTACGTCAAAAATTTGTCTTATATGTCCGAATAAGGTACACGTGGCACATTACATGTAATTGTTTGGTTATTCTACTAGCTACATCTGTTTTTAATAGTAGAAATGTATGAAATTTTTAGCAAAGAAAACCGGCTTGTTCTTTGATCTAATGTACAAGAACTAATTGTTCCATTTTTTGAGTAATGGGGTAAAATACAATCTGACTCCTACTGCAGTACTTGCATGGTAATTTAACCGGAGATTGTGCAATTTGACCGCAACTGCATTTTTTGCATAGTGTGAATTTGTTTTCCACTTTTGGAGGTTTCTTAATTCTTATTGCTGCCATAGCCATAAGCTTCGCGATATTCTGTTATCGAAATACATCTTTAGCTTATAGTTGACATTTACACTCAATCTGACTAAGATGGGATTCATTGAGAAACCTAAGCATAAATCATACATAACATGTTTCTTATTTGATGATTATTTTCATGATCCAGGAGACATTCATGGTCAGTATTCTGATCTTCTGAGGCTATTCGAGATTGGTGGTTTCCCTCCTCGTGTCAATTACTTATTCTTGGGGGATTACGTAGATCGTGGAAAGCAAAGCCTCGAAACGATATGCCTTCTCCTTGCATACAAAATCAAATATCCCGAAAAAGTTTTCCTTCTAAGGGGCAACCACGAATGTGCTTCAGTGAACCGCATCTACGGATTTTATGACGAGTGCAAACGAAGATTCAATGTCCGGCTTTGGAAAGTGTTCACTGATTGTTTTAACTGCCTGCCTGTGGCAGCTCTGGTTGAAGAAAAAATATTCTGCATGCATGGTGGACTTTCACCAGAGCTCCGTAGCATGGACCAGATTAGAAAGATAAAGAGGCCTACTGATGTTCCAGACTCTGGCTTACTGTGTGATCTACTATGGTCTGATCCTAGTAAAGACATTCTGGGATGGGGTCCTAATGATCGGGGAGTTTCCTACGTGTTTGGTTCCGACAGGGTGATCGATTGTCTCAAGAGGCTCGATCTTGATATCATATGTCGAGCACATCAGGTTTAAATTCGTTCTACAGGAAACATTTGTTAGATTCTTATGGCTTCGGGTTCCTTTGTCTAATTGAAAGATAATCTATGCTTGTAGGTGGTTGAAGATGGATATGAATTCTTTGCTAACAGGCAACTTGTAACCATATTTTCAGCACCAAATTACTGCGGCGAGTTCGACAATGCTGCTGCCATGATGAGCGTGGATGAGTCTTTAACTTGTTCTTTCCAGATAATAAAGGCTGCAGATAAGAAACCGAAGTTCGGGTTTGGAACCTTAGCTTCAACCAAGTCTTCCATTACTCCTACTAGAATCAAGGTATGGAGTCCCAATATGCATTTCCATTTGGGGTTTTTGTTATTGTTAAGTCTTAATGTAGACCCAATGGCATATAATATATGGAGGATCATACACTGATGTTCATCTTCGACTATGTTCTGAAAACGGGCACTTTAAAGGAAATGAAAAGTTCGGGTAACGTTATGTTTGCAGGAGCATGTACCGGAGCAAGAGGAAGAAGAGGGGTGTCATTTGATGTGATTTGTTGCTTTCTTTTGATTTAGAACAACACATACAAGGAAAAAAAACATAAGGCCAAGAAAGAAGAAGAGAAAATAAGGCCAAAAAAGAAATGCTACTTTCTAGATGGGGACAATAAGGCATGAAGTCTTTTGAATGTACATCTGTCAATCCAGATTCATGGATTTTGCATGAAGATAATAGGGATCTTTGGACTTGAAGCTGTTTATCATTTTTGTTCTTCTTTGTTTGGAAAATATGTAGAAATGGTGGTGAGCAGGGCTTAACTGCACTGGAGCCATGGGGATATTAATGGTGTCAAAATTTGAGTGAATCATTAGTTTTTTTTGTTTAACCAAATAAATTATAGCCAATTAAGCATGATTTGATGGTAAGTTTTAAAGTGTATGATTGAGGTTTCTGCCATTCTTACATTACATGAGATTAAAGAAATCAATCAAGTTTGTTAATATGAATATATAAATAATATGTTAGTACCAAGTAAATTGGTGTTTGATACGATGAAGTATTGGGTAGTGGTAAAATATATTATATTCTTAAAGAGAGAAAACATATTTGAACTTTAAAGATGACGTTAAGAATAATCACAAACTCTTATACTGGATGGTAAATCGGATGTAAAAAATATAAAAATGAATTGAATAATGAGTGGAGTGATAAAAGATAAATTTTTATCAATCTCAAGTTTGTTCATTGATTGTAAGTTTGATTCCTTTTGCTTTCTTGATATATTCGTTAATTTTTTTAATGTTTTTGGAATTGGATCAATAATCAAACCAATCAAATTATCGATTTTCGATTTAATAAGTTAAATAAAATAAATTATTAATTTTTTATAAAAAAAAACTAGTCAAAATTTTAAGTTATCCATACCAATTTTCAAGATGAACCGGTTTTACACCTCTAACAACATTGGTACCCCTGCCTGCCAGTCCTTTCAAACAACACTGATTTCATCGTAAGCAAACAATATTTGAATTTGTTTAAGAAGAAAGAATGAAACAAAATGTAAAAAGAATGGTTTCCCCTTGGGATTTTATTTCATCAAGCAGCACATATATCAAGCTAGAATAAGTTTTTTATTTGTTTTTAGCCCCTTTGTTCTACAAATGTTTTCAGAGTAGTCCCTTTAATTTCATCTGCGCGTGAAGAACCACATGGCGGCACTGCAGATGTCTTCAGCATGTCTGGAAGTGGTATTTCTTCTATGCTCAATCAACCGTCGGAAAGCATCAACTTCCTTATCTCTAAAAACGGTGTCTTGACGTGAAGACAAAACTGCAAGAATCCTCAGTAGCCTATCAACAAGTATACCTCTACCGATCTTCCGCAACACAATCTGCACTGCCCCTAATTTATTAAACTCTGCTATGTTCTGATAAACAGTACAAAGGCTGAGTATAGCTGAAGCAGCATCCATCTTTGCCAACGGATCCCCTACTCGTACGAGTTGGAGCAAAGCCGTGGGAGCCATGGATTTCCCGATGATGAACTTGTTCGATTCGAGTGACGATAGCGATACGAGAGCCATTGCAGCACTTCTCTTTGTTTCAGTGGTACCATAGTAAAGAGCTCGAGTAAGCACATGGATGACAATAGGATGTTCCCCCATATGTTGTTTATTGATGTCATCGGTTGAAATGTTTAAAACTGTTTTGATCAAATCTTCTTGGAGCTGGAATTTGGAACGGTACACGGTGACCGATATTGGACCGAGCAATCTCTTGATACTGTCCGGGATCTCAGCAAAAACTGCCCTGCATGCTGGTTGTGACTTTGTCACCATTTTAAGCTCTTTAGCGGCTTCCTCCGCATCAGAAAATGAACAATACAACTTGTGAAGCAACATGTTTACTAAATCTCGACTCTTCTCCATCATCTCTTGGCCTTTTAGTTCAGCTTCATTCGACTTCATCCAGTCCAGGGCCTGAAAATTGATCAACATCCATAAAAGATTCTTCAAGAATTAGATTACAAGTTTACAACATTAATTAAAACCCATTAAAGAAACAAGA
The DNA here is from genome assembly GCA_025503065.1 of Gossypium bickii. Lineage (NCBI taxonomy): Eukaryota > Viridiplantae > Streptophyta > Magnoliopsida > Malvales > Malvaceae > Gossypium > Gossypium bickii. The sequence continues at coordinate 95,057,700 of CP106720.1, forward strand.
AAGTCTAACCTCGGTTGAAACCGAGACAAAGGGATCACCCATAATGAGTGGTGGAGATGAAACAGTAGACTTGCTGATTAGCTCATTCAAGACTGACTTAATTTTAGTATCCATTCCAATAATAGCAGATCGATTCAACTTCATCTCTCTTAAACGAGACAAGATTCTTATAGATTCGCTTAGTATATCAATTCCATTGTCATCTTCATCTTCAAGAATCATTGTTACTACCCTTTGAAGTTCTTTCTTTAACTCCCTTACTTCCCTTGCTGCTGCTGATGGCTCCCCTGTTTCAGCCATTGAAGATGATTCTTTCCCTTTTGTTGATGATGACTCCCCTGTTTCAGCCATAGAAGATGGTTCTTTCCCTTTTGCTGATGATGACTCCCCTGTTTCAGCCATAGGAGATGGTTCTTTCCCTTTTGCTGATGATGACTCCCCTGTTTCGGCCATAGAAGATGGTTCTTTCCCTTTTGCTGATGATGACTCCCCTGTTTCAGCCATAGAATATGGTTCTTTCCCTTTTGCTGCTGATGACTCCCCTGTTTCAGCCATCGAAGATAGTTTTTTCCCTTTTGCTGAAGATGACTCCCCTTTTTCAGCCATTGAAAAAAGAAAAAGAACTAACAGTTTCTTGGTTCTTTCTACTTTGAGCACTCAAAGAAAGAAAATAAAAGGGGAGTTCTACTAGCAAAAGAGAGAAATGAAAAGAAAAGATTGTAATTTGGACTGAATTTTCTCACCCTTCTCCCTTTGTGCTATATATATTTATACTTATATATAGGAAACTATTGTTAAGCTGTTTTTAATCATCCAATTATTTAAAATTACAAATTAGTACTAAACTAATTAAATTTTTTTAAAAAATCCTGAAATTCCACCTAATATACTTTCCATATGAGATTAAACAAATAAAAGTTAAATCTTAACCCGCCCTCCCCCAGCTTTTTACTTTTATCAAAGAAAACGTCCCAAACCTTGGTGATTAGCCTCCGAGCTTCAGGTGAAAACCATGGCAGACTCTTGAAATCTTCTCTGTAAATTTTCTTACACATCGCCTCAAAGTTATCATCTTGAAACAGTAAAAATACCCCCACAATACCAAATATCCGCCTTAGCTTTTCTCATTATTTTGTTCTTTTGTTTACAATCTTTGTGACTTTAGTGAAGGTTGCATGACCCAACATACAACCAAGCTCGGTTTTAGCTTTATCCGCCATTTTTGAACTTTAAAAGTTAAAGAAATAGAAAGAAAAAAAAAGCCCTTTTATCTAAATTACTGTATATTTACAATAGAAGTGACAAAAATAAAGAAATGGAAGATTAAAAGAAGAGAGAAGAACATGCGAGTGAGTGAGTCAATGAATGAATGGATCAAGTCTTCGACGTGTTTACTCTTGCATGGAAATTAGGTAGCTTTTAAAAGTATATTAAGTGGAAATTCAAGATTTTTTAAAATTCCACGTCATTCCTCTATTATCTTTTATCGATACTTAACAGAGAAGGATAAAAAAAAACAATTTCAATTAGTTTGGTGATTAATTTGTAATTTTTAATAGTTAAGTCACCAAAACAAAAGTTTAATAATAGTTGAATGACCTATAGTGTAATTTACCCAAGATAGTGTTGTCAATTCTAGGAAATAGGAATGATTGAGAGGGATATTTTATGTCAAAATAGGTTAGAACTTGACTGGCCAATTATTATCTATTGCTATGCAATTATATTTTGGCATAATATTAATTTAATTTTTGTCAATTTATTCTTTATTTTTTTTAACTATATTTGATTTTCTAACTTTTTAAAGTAGTTTAATTTGAGGGATAATCTTTTTTTAATAAGTTAATTGTTATTTTTTAATAAAAATATTAAATTTGTAAATAGTGCAGTATGTATGACAATTACTATTTTTTTATATTTTTAAAATTTATATATATTAATTTTAATTTTTTAATTATTAAATATTTTATTATTTTTAAATTATTTATTAACATGACATATAAAATAAATAATGTCATGTTAATATTAAGTATAAGTAGACTACCTATATGTTACCATGCTAATATCACTAAAACTTTAATGTTTTAATAAAAAATTCCGCTAAAAAAATAATTTAACTATTTTTTAAAATTAATTATCAAATTTAACTAAACGAAAGAATAAGAAAGAGATTAACAAAAAAAAAAATATAAACATTAAAAACTAAATTTAACATTATTCCTTATATTTTCCCTAAGGATTATAGTAATTAATTTAATTAATGGAATTATGCTCGAAATTGCTTGTGAAAAAAGGTACTAAAGCTCAAATCAACACTCAAAAGCTCATTTACTATGAAAATCAATTAGCATGATTATGCTCTTAATATTTTTTTTATAATTAGATACTAATTTTTTTAGTAAACTTTTAAATTTAAGCCCATTGGAATTGAAAATGAAGATTCAAAGCAAACAATATTTGAATTTGTTTGAGAAGAAGAATGAAATCAAATGTAAAAAGAATGGTTTCCCCTTGGGATTTTATTTTATCAAGTAAGACATATCAAGCTAGAAAAGGTTTTTATTTCCTTTTGGTCCCTTAGTTCTGCAAATGTTTACAGAGTAGTCCCTTTAATTTCATCTGCGCGTGAAGCAACGTATGGCGGCACTAGCACTGCTGGTGTTTTCAGCACGTTGGGAACTGATATTTCTTCTGTGCTCAACCAAGCGTCGGAAAGCATCAACATCCTCATATTCAAAAAAGACGTCTTGACGTGAAGATAGAACTGCAAGAATCGCCAATAGCTGATCAACAAGTATACCTTCATCAATCTTCTGCGACATAACCTCGATTGCCCCTAATTTATTAAACTTTGCTATGTTCTCATGTACAGTACAGAGGCTGAGTATAGCTGCGGCAGCATCCTCGATGTCTACAAATCGAAGCAAAGCCGCAGGAATGGTGGATTTTCCGATGATGAACTTGTTCGATTCGAGTGACAATAATGATACCAGAGTCATTGCAGCAGTTCTCGTTGTTTCCATGGTTCCAGTGTAAAGAGTGCGATCAAGCAAAGGGATGACACTAGGATGTTCCGCCATATATTGCTTATTGTTGTCATCGGTTGAAATGTCTAAAACTATTTCCATCAAATCTTGCTTCATTTTGAGTTTGGACACTCTGTAGCTCAAATCTTGCTCGAGTTCGGGATCGTAATAGTCCTCGGACAATAACGGACCGAGTAATCTCGTGATGCTGTCCGGGAGCTCGGCAAAAATTGCCCTGTATGCTGGTTGTGACTTTGTTAGTTTGCTAAGCTCTCTAGCAGCTCTCACCTTATCAGAAAATGAACCAGACAGCCTTTCAAGGTGCATGTTTGCCGAAACTCGACTCGCGTCCATCATCTCTTGGTTTTTTAGTTTAGCTTCATTCGATTTCATCCACTTCAGCGCCTGAAAATTGATAAACATCCATAAAAGATTCTTCAAGAATTACAACATTTCTGGAATGATAATACAAGAAATCAATTAAAAACCATTAAAGAAACAAGAAAGCCTAACCTGGTTTGAAACCGAAACAAAGGGATTACCCATGACGAGTGATGGAGATGACATAGGAGAGTCGCCGTCTTGCTTAGGTGGCAAGACTGCTTTACCTTTATCATCATCCATTCCAATAACCGCAGGTTGATTCAACTTCATCTCTCTTAAACGAGACAAGATTCTTATGGATTCGCTTATTGTATCAAGTCTATTGTCATCACCATCTTCTTCTTCAAGAATCATTCTTACCACGCTTCGAAGTTCTTTCTTTAACTCCCTTACTTCCCCTGTTACTGATGATGATGAATCCCCTGTTTCGGCCATTGAAGATTGTTCTTTCCCGTTTGCTGCTGGTGACTTCCATTTTTCAGCCATTGAAGATGGTTCTTCCCCTGCTGCTGCTGGTGACTCCCCTGTTTCAGCCATTGAAGATGGATCTTTCCCTTTTGCTAATGATGACTTCCCTGTTTCAGCCATTGAAGATGGTTCTTTCTCTTTTGCTAATAATGACTCCCCTGTTTCAGTCATTGAAGATGGTTCTTCCCCTGCCGCAGCCGGTGACTCCCCTGTTTCAGCCATTGAAGATGGTTCTTTCTCTTTTACTAATGATGACTCCCCTGTTTCATCTATTGAAGATGGTTCTTCCCCTGAAGCTGCCGGTGACTCCCCTGTTTCAGCCATTGAAGATGGTTCTTTCTCTTTTACTAATGATGACTCCCCAGTTTCATCTATTGAAGATGGTTCTTCCCCTGAAGCTGCCGGTGACTCCCCTGTTTCAGCCATTGAAGATGGTTCTTTCCCTTTTGCCAATGATGAATCCCCTGTTTCGGCCACTGAAGAAAGAAAAAGAATTAAAATCTTCTTGGTTCTTTCTACTTTGAGCACTCAAGAAAGAAAATAAAACCGGGGGATGGGGGGATTCTGATAGCAAAAGAGATTAATGAAAAGAAAAGACTGTAATTTGGACTGAATTTTCTTAGCCTCTTCCTTTGTGCCGTATATATATTTTCATTCAATTATTGTTAAATTTTCTTTTTGTCACTCAAGTTACAAATTCGTCACTAATTTGTTTTTTCTTTTCTTTTCCGTTAACTGCATAACAGAGGAATGACGTGGAATTAAACAAATCTTGAAATTCCACCTAATATATTTTAAAAGCCACCTAATTTTCGTGCCAGATTAAACAAATAAAAATTAATTCTTAAGCCGCCCTCCCCAGCTTTTCTTCTTTTATCAGAGAACAACCCCCCAAAAAAAAAAAAAAAAAAAAAAAAAAAAAACTTGGTGATTAGCCTCCGAGCTTCAGGTGAAAACCATGGCGGACACCTTGAAATCTCCTCTCTAAATATCTTCTTATACATCGCCATCAAGTTATCATCTTGAAACAGAAAAACCACCCCCGCAATACCAAATATCCGCCTTAGCTTTGTCGTACCCGTTTTGTTTACGATCTTCCTTGCTTATTCTTTTGTTCTTTTGTTTACGATCTTTGTTTGATCTTCATGATATTAGTAGTTCATCGTAGACTTTAGTGAAGGTTCCATAACCCAACATACAACTGAGCTCATATTTTCTGTGGAGCAGAGATGTGTTCTCGGTTTTAGCTTTATCCGCCATTTTTGAACTTTAAAAGTTCGAGAAATAGGGAAAAAAAAAAAAAAAAAACCTTTGTTCTGAATTTCTGTATATTTACAATAGAAGTGACAAACATAAAGAAATGGAAGATTAAAAGAAGAGAGAAGAGCATGTGGGTGAGTGAGTCAGTGAATGAATGGATCACCTGTCTTCGACGTGTTTCCGGTGACAATTCCGACTGTCGAGGGACCGCTTATGGTGGCCTCGAAGCTCAGGCCGCGTCAATGATGAACTTTTCATCTCTTTACATTCCCCAAAGGGTCTTAAAATACGGTGTATTTTTGTATATATATAAAGTATCATTTGGTGCTGTTACTTCTAGTAATGATTGAGAGGGATATTTTATTTTTATTTGTTGGTATAAAAACAAGGGTAAAATTTATGGCCAGGTAAAGTTAATAAAGGTTTTGGATGCTGAGGAAGCCCATTTCTTAGCCTTAATTTCGAGATATCGATTGTCTGTAGGGGTTGTTGCATGGAAACTGAAAGGAGGAGACGCTGAATGTCTTGGATTGCTGGTGGAAGCTTTCATCCTGCATTCGTCTATCCTAATAAAATGTTGCACCATTTCTTGTCCCTGTTGAGAAGTTCATAAGACAAAACATTGTAAGATTTGAGAATAAGGAGGATTGAGTGTACAATGAGGATCCTAGCTTGAACGATAGCAGCACCACCAACCAGGTTATTATTATTATTTCGATTTATTGAGACATCAAGACAGAGAGACCATTGAGGAGCCACTTGGGCGGTGGGGAGAGATATGCGTAATCTAGGATGGGCCGCTGGCAAAGTTGGGAGATCAAAAGAATGAGAAAAGATCATTAATTCTGATAACAAGATAATTTTTGGAAATGCTTTTGAAAACAAGATCATTTTTGGATTTCCAGATAATCCAAACTGAGCAAGCAACCAGGGTATAGAATCTCTTGGAGTCTTGTAAAGAGATGTCATTTATATCGAGCCAGTGGAGAATCCAACGAGACAAGGAGGGCACAATAAGGGAGTCTGGTCGAAACGAAAGTGGAGAACCAAACCATAAAGCCCTAGCAAAATGGCATTGAAGGAAAAGGTGTTCAGTAGTTTCCCTGTGCTTGGTGCATAACGGGCACACATTACCAATCGTGGATATCCTTCTAGAAAAAAGGTGTCTTGTAGGTAGACAATTGTTGCAAATTTTCCAGACGAACACGATAATTTTGAGGGGGAGTTTGAGTTTCCAAAGATTTTTCCATGCATTGTTCAAATGATCACGTGGATAGCCTCCCCTCGAGTACCGCACGCGTCTGGTGGCTACTCGAATTGGTCAAATTGCAGGTAGAGTTTTACATGTGGACGGCAATGGAGGTTACCCTCATAACATTCATTTCCTCGGGGTCAGAGTTGATATCAACCCTTGGAAACCTCTTATTGCTGGTTGTTACATCCAAAGTGATGACGGAATCAGATTTTGGGTCCACTTCGGCTATGAACGAGTGTGTAAGGTCTGCATCCAATGTGGCACCATTGGCCACTCTCGCAACAGCAGTCCCCATGACAATTGACAACCAGAGCAAACAGAAGAAATTAGGCTAGTCTTGGTTTCTCGGAATTCGATGTCAAACCAAATTCATTTTAGATCTTCCATCCGTTCTACTTGCATCTAACTTGTCCCACCTGTTGCTGTCCGTACTAGCTCCATCTATCCTTTTGCTCTAGGCCGTCTCCGTTTTGGTTCGAACAATGTTGTCCATGCTAATGCCGATGCTAATAACAGTGATCAGAATAGAGACAATAACCTGCCTTATGCCTTCGATGATAACTCTCAAAGAAGTGTGTCTAATGATGATGAAGATTTCCACCCCTCCATGAGCGTTGAGACGACGATAGTGAGGACTGAGGATCACACCCCTTCAAACAACATTCTCTATGAAGAGGTCCCTCCTATTGATACTGAGCAAGTTTCTAGAGATGATCTCCCACTCTTGCTGTTTGGATATTTTATGTCAAAGTACACTAGTACTTGGTTGACCTATTATTATACATTGATACACTAGTACTTGGCTTAAAACTTGAAAACCAATTAGAAAATACATTGATACATAACAAATGCCAAGTTTTTAAATGGAAAAAATATCTCAAAAAAAGCAATGATTTTGAAACGAACCCATTAAAACAAAGGAATTTTTAGTGTGAAAAATACAGAAGGATTTCATGCCTATTTCAACTTTCTTCTACCTTGGTGTAAAATTATATTGACGAAAAGCACATCAAAGCAGTGGGCGTGCCGGAGTGGTTATCGGGCATGACTAGAAATCATGTGGGCTCTGCCCGCGCAGGTTCGAATCCTGCCGCTCACGCTTACCATTTTCAATTTTTTTTCTTCATTTTTCCTATCAATCCTTAAATGTTTTCTTATTATTGGCTTGGCACCCCCAAATTTTTGAAAAAATTCCTTCCACCTCCATTTTAAAAAAATTTTATGTCTCCAAATGTTTTGAAACTTTTGATTAGGGCCCCTCAAAGTTTGAGAATATTTTCATTAAGCCCCCAAAATTAATTTTGAAAATTTTCACTAAGTCTTCAAAAAAAATGAAAAAAAATTCATTATAACGTTTTTATATGTTTTATTTATGAATTGATAGAAGTTATGGTTATACAAGTTTATAGTTTCATTAGTATAGGACTTGTGCATATGTTTTTATATTGGTAAAATATATTAAGATATCTTAATTAACAAATATTGAAAGGGCTTAATTAACAAAAAAAAATTGCAAACGTTAGTAACTAAATTTATTATTATGTCGTATAGATATATAATAATCTTTTACATTTAACATTAAAGCATTCTAATTTTTCTAACTTAAACTTTTAATTTAAAATAATTCTCATTAGATCTTAAGTAACCAAGTCTGAGATCCGGTATGCATAATTATATGCGTAGGTCTTTGAGTTCTATCATATATGGAATTTTAATTTAGTAGTTCCAGTTTGTTGGCTTTAGTCGGGATTGTATTAATTCTTAGTTTATTTATGTTGTAATAGTTTGATTATACTTGGTAGTTACTCGGACAATCCGTTTGTAATAGCTTAATACTTGTGATTATTCAGACTTGTATTTGTAATTGTACTTACACTTTAAAAAATAATCTTTTTTCCTTATTTTTTTAATAAAAAACCCACCATTATAGTTAAAATGGAATAAATTAGACCTTTTATTTTTACTAATTAAATATTAAAATTTTGATTAAACCTGTAATAAGACACTACACTCATATATCTTGTCATCGTTAGACTTGATTAAAAGTTAGGTTACTTGTTCGAGCCAAAAAATTTATCTAAAATTTAGGAGATGAATATAAAAAAAAGTACTCATTTAAAATATAAGTTGAGTTCAAACTTAAACATCTAAAGATCAACTCATTTTCTAAATTTGTAATATATTGTATGTAATTTACAATACATAAAAATTAGATCTATTGTATAGTATTACAATGGATCTATTAAAAAAATATGTTAAGTTGCTTATATTTAAAATAGTAGTAAAAAAATTATAAAAAATTATTAAATGTTAAATTTAAAATAGTATAAATAAAATTTTTACAAATTTAAACAATAACATAAGTGAGTTTAAGACTTACTTGAATTAATAATTTATAAATATAGAAAAATTTAAATAAAATTTATGACTCATATTTTAAATCCAACCAAGCTTAAAACAAATAAAATTATACCAACACGCTGGATCCGAACCTGACGTAATCAGCCCAACACTAGTGTTAATTGGCAATCTTAACGAAAAAGCTAATTTCAAGAGTTTAATTGATACTTTCGTTTAACTTTCCAATTAAGTACGGTTTTGATTAAGAGTTTAATTAATTTTTTAAATTATTTTACAAGGATTTATATCAAAAAGAAAAAAGGTTTTTCAAATTTAATTTGAAAATTCCAGTCCCTGATCCATCCTTCTCTTGCCTTCAGCTGCCTGCTATTGCCTTCAAGTTTCCCGACGAGGAAATTAAATAAAGGTAATTTTTGAAACCCTAAACTTTTTAACGGTTGATAAAGCAATTATATTTCTATTTGAATCCCAAGTTTCCCCACCGCTATTTGAAACCCTTAATTTCCAGTTTCTTAGAATCGACGATAAAGTAATTATCTTTCTGTTTTTTTTTTAAAATTTAATTAATTTCATATGTTTTTGCCCCTTTCTTTTAGATTAAACATGGCTGCTGCAGTAATTAAGAAGTTCTTCATTGCATCAATGTTCATGTGGATAGCTCCTCTTGCAATTTTGTATGGTTTTAATCATAATTTACTTCCTGGTAAGACCCATTGATTCTTTTCTTTTTTTTTTTTTTTTTTTTTTAAACTGAACGTCTCAAAATTGGTTTTTCCCCCCCCCCTTTGATTTTAATGTAGAAGTTGGATCTCTTTTTCCCTTTTTAATTTTAAATTTAGGCGTTTTTAACCTAGTTTAGCATCATGTTTATCTAAGTCGTGAATAGTTCATCTATTTTTTTCATTTTATTAACAAAGGCGATCGCAATACGAGACATGAGAAAGGGTTACGGATATTGGGATTCAAGTACATGCCATCTATTGATGAAGACTGTATGAACTAATTAGACCACGATCCGGGATATGGGACGGGGGTTATGGATGTAGGATCTGAGCTTAAACTGCAGGAATTAATTAGACCATCGTCCGGGATATGGGAAGGGGTTACGGATGTTAGGGTTCAAGCTTAAACTTGTCAGATGCCACATCTTAAAGGAAACTGCATAAACTAATTAGACCACGCCCCGGGATAAAGGAAAGGGTTACAGATGTTAGGTTTTGAGCTTAAACTTGTTAGATGGCAAACTACATGAACTAATTAGATAATAGTCTGGGATAAGGGAAGGGGTCGCGGATGTTAAGTTTTGAGCGTAGGCTAATTGGACCGTAGTCTGGGATAAGGGAAAGGGTTATGGATGTTACGATTTGAGCTTAAACTTCTTGGATGCCACCCATTAAAGGAAACTACGTGATCTAGTTAGAGCAGTCTGGGATAAGGGAAGGGAACGGTCCGAGATGTGGGTTTTGAGCTTAAACTTGCATGAACTAATTAGGCTAAGTCCTGAGTTCGAGTAGTTCATCTCATTGCTGTTAGTTTTTGCAGTACAAATGAAGGCTAAACTCATTTCAGTAGAATGGTGAAAACATGGAAACGAACCCTATTGGTTTGGAAGCTTTAACTACATGTTATCAGTAAAATGGTGATCGGTGCTTATGTATCGGAACCGGTCAGTGCAAAAGCTAAAAAGAGCCTTGATAAGAACTTGTTTTCTGTCAATGAGTAAGAAAACGAGAACACTATCAGTGTTGAAACCTGGAGCTCTTTGTTGAGTTGAATAATTTAGATGCACAAAGTTGTGAAATACATATGCTGATATATTACAATTTATCCGTTTTGATCCCACACCTAGTGAAGTAGTTGCATACTACTTTTTCTATTATCAGTGCTTATAATTGTTGTGAAAGCATCGAGTTCCATTGTTGATTTATTTGTTTATGCTATATAATCTGGTTTATTGAACGGGGAACATTGGTTCTTGGAATAGGTTCAACAAATTTATCTCCCCATGCTATGACACTGGTGAGTGGATTCGTTGCTGTAATTTCGGTCAATATAGTTATCGCATTCTACATCTATATGGCAATGAAGGAACCTGTGGATAAGCAT